>CM062811.1:1106485721-1107685721 GCA_031772625.1 Pinus tabuliformis
TTTTTAGCACACTTAAAACCAAACACTTAAAAAAGCTTATTGTGAAACTCAACTTTGAGCTAGCCGATAATGCAAAACATCCTCGGTAACTCATACAAGGGTATCAATATTTCCAAGTTATATCCAATTAAATTTAGTTGAAACATTGATGAGATTTATAATATATAATAACATGCAAGGTGTAAAATGTAACCTCAACTAATTTTTAAGACATGTTAATTTAATAATGCAATAATGATAAATTATTTAAGACAGGTTAATTTAATAATGCAATAATGATAAATTATTATGAAACACATTGCTAAGAAAAATGATAAAAATGCATGACATAAAATTCAGCCTCATCAATTAAAAAAAGAATTCTTGATAAAACTTTAAAGAAGGAAAGAATCCGATGAAAAAACAATCATTAATAGTAAACCTCACGATTTGCGGGCCATTGAAGCCACTTGAAGTAGCTCACCTAAACAAGCAACATAAATAAGTAATTTTTATTTTACTACTTCCATTCTGCAAAGATTCTCACTTTTCTTAAGTTTAGCCAAGTTGCAAAGGCTCTCCTCTTTTTTCAGAAGTTTAACACATTCATGAAGTATTTGTTGTTTAAATATCATGCTACAAAGGCTTTCTTTCTTCGTCTTTTCCCATTAGCTCCACTTACCTTTTTTTTCAAAACACACACATGTATTAAGAGTCACACCAATGGCATTAAGAAAATATGTTCATGACTATATTAACAACGTATACATATATAAATTCTGTTAATAAGGCCCATAGTATATTTTGGATAATGCCGTTGGTGTGAGTCTTAATTGATTTCAAAATTTTTCCTTCATGCTATATTTAATATTCAAATCATATATATATTTATCATTTTTAAATATTGAATTTTAAAGGAATTATTATTGTTATAAATAAAAGGGTTTTATTTATTAGTTTCAAATTTTTATTATATCTATATATTTTATAGGAAAATTAATTACTCCACAAAAAAAGTGTCAATTATTAAGTTTTACATATGTTCCGTGTAAATTAAATAACTTATTAATAAGCTTTAGATATTGAGTGATTACATTTCTATTGTTTTATTGTTATGTAGGCTAGAACACATTATAATCTCATTTTATTATAATTATGTCCTCTATCTCCTATATATACCCGAAGGAGACCTAGTCTTAGGATCATCAAATATTGTCTGGTCATTGTATTTATTGTAAAAACATGATTCCCCTGCGAAGTGGTGTGTAATTATTGGTTTCTTATCATTTTTAAGGCCCAAGGATAATGATAATGAGTACTAGAGCTATTGATCCAAGGGTTTTGTTGCTTCAAATAGGTCATTGTGGCATTTTCACTATATATATATATATATATATATATATATATTATATATATATTTTGGAGGTTTAAGATGGTGAAACCTAGAGAAGATTGACACACATCTTAAAAAATGTTCACTATATTTTGAGAGTCATGGTCTATTGAAGTTAGGGTTTCTCAATGCTCTCAATTTCTATCTCTAAAAACTCAATTCAGCATTATATATATGTGTGTGTGTGACGCTTCAAACCATGAAACTTGGATAATGTTGAGGAAAGCATGATGAACATATGGTCCAAGTTACAGGTCTTGGTTAGATATATTTTTAGAGATTTCCTCCAAGGAAACGAGGGTTCCTCTATACTCCACAATTTAGTCTCAAATAGGTCAGTTTGGCATTTGTGTTGTAACTTGTTTTTTTGTAATGCTTCATAAAGGGAAACTTGGACCATATTAAGAAGAAATATTGAGGAATAACTTGTTTCATTTCAGAATTTGGCTCACTATACTTTGTAGCTATACCTATGGGAATCAGGGTTTGTGAACAATCATGAAATAAATTTTAAATAGGTCAACTTGGTATTTTTGCTATATCTTCTTGTCTGGAAATTTAGACAGCGAGAATCTTTAAAATTTCAGGAGATATATAGAAGTACCTTAGTACAAGTTTTAAAATTATATTTTAAGAATTAGACACATGGTACACTATACAAATATTATCGTGGGAAGAGGCCAAAAAAATTAACAAGTTTTGAGATAGTTATTATAACTTTTAGTGGACACATTAGATTCAGTTCATACTTATGTAATGCAACAAATATAGATTAGAGTATTACATAACAATTTTTTACATATAGAAGGCCTTCTTCATCTTGAGAGCCTATGTAGAATAATTTATTATCAGTGCACTAATTCCCTTTACTATACTTGTTGTCATAGTGGAAACACAATCTCTTTTCTCTTATTTCATCCATATGTGAGGAGTCATCCTTGTTGGTTTAGAAAAGGGATCATGATTTCCTCTATAATTATTAGTGATCAATTTTCTAGTGGCCATCTTTTTACTTTCAAGTTTCGTTTCCAAACTGAAAGCATGCTCTAAATATTTAGGTTCAAAGATATGAAACTCAAGTTGGATGCTTTCCTTTACCATTCCCGTAAATAGGTCTAATAAGTTATCCTCTGAAATATTATTTACTCCGAGACCCTACTTTCGGATTTGTTGAATATGATATGTAAGTGGAATTTTGTGTCAAAAGTTTACCAATTGAATAAGAATGTGTTTCTCTTAATATCCCCATAATGTGTTCTCCATTCCTATATAAAAATGGACCAATATATAATAAAATTTTCTTTCACAAAGCCATTAATACCATAAATGTTTCTCTTGTTCTAATAAAATGAGTGCAATATTTACCTTTTGTAATGATGTCACTTGGTGTAGATCAAAGTATTGCTCCATTTGAAATATCCATGTTACACGACTATTACCATCAAAATTATTCATATCAATATTTGGAATGTAGTAGTTCCTTAGTGTTGACTTGAAGCCCTCATGATGTGATGATGTGGAAATTGGATTGAAAAATTATGATTATGGCTCTAGGATTCAAATTTTATATAATACTCCCCCTATGAGATTGATTCTCAACAAAATTCTTCTCCTTATGTTCACAATTTCATTGGATCTCCACATCCATTTTAAGAAGCCTCTCCAAGAGATTATTTTCCATTGCAATCATGTATGTCCCATTTCATATAACAACAAGTATAAAGAAATCATTCATTCCAAGTATCATGAAATGATCAGCTTGCCACCAGCATCACCTGAAACAAAATTAATGGCATCTCTTAATTTACTTGCCATTTACGCATTCCCTTCATTGTTGTTATTAAATTTTATTAACAAAATTATTACATAGTTTCCTCTCAATATTTTGAGCATACTATAACATGCGTACTTGGTTATATATATATATATATATATATATATATATATATATATATATTATATATATATATATATATATATATATATATATATATATTTATATAGACATATACATATATTATTGGTTACATATTCATTATTATCCCATGGTTAGTCATCACGATCATCTTATGACAACAAACTACTTTGTCTATGTAAGAGTATCATATGTAAAGTTTCAATAATTATTTACATGAACCTTTCCATATATGGATGCATTTATAATCTCGTTATCTTTAGGAATATGAGTGCATATGCAATATAGGTTTTTAATCCCTTGTCATATCATGTATATTCTCTTATTTATCATCATATTATAGGGCTTTTCATAATTTAATAAAGCATAAAAATAGTTGGAAATAAGTTGAGATATTCCCCCTCATAATCATGGCCACATTACTTGGTCATGTGCTTCTATAGTTATCATTTATTAAACTATTCAAGGGATGCCTACTCATCATTTTGACTATGTCCTCTTCCACAACCTTGGCAATCAACATTGCAAAAAATCTCTTCATTTTTTGCATCTTCAACAATATTTCCTCAATCTCTTAACAAAGATATGTTACTCTTCTCATGAATCCATTATGTACATATTACAAGCTTTGGTATATAGAAACACTTTGTTATACCCAATGAACTTGGTTCCATGTTGTACAACCTTACTGATATAGTTTTTGCTCTATAACCTCTATAATATTACTATGCAAACCTTTCTTTTGTAGTCATTATAATTTTCCCATATAAGTCCATTGATGAACCCTTTTTGTTACCACATTGTATTGGAGTAATAATAGATACAACTCTATAGTAGATGAGTACCTTTGCAATCCATTTTGGTACTACTTTGTAATTAAGACCACCTTGCAACAATGTTTGATTTTCATCCTTGTGGTACATATCTAGCCCTCTAAGCATAGCTTTTGAGCCACAACTCTAGTGCCACTTTGTATCAAAGATCCAACATTATCTCATATAATTTTATACTTCTAGGTTTTGTCTAGTCCAAATGTTGAAACTTGGTTTTGACACCACTTTGTAACATAGCAGACATACTAATGTTTCATTAGGGTTGTGGGGAATAAATAGACCCAATATTCAAGGTTTATTATGAAGATCATGTTATCAAAATTTCCTTCTTGTCAGGCACCTAAAATCATATTTTTAATACTTCCATCATCTTCTACTCCTGGAGATATTTAGAACAATATGAATTTCACTTCATTCTGAGCTTTGGGGACAAAATTATGGCCACTTGAGCATCATCCTTCATATAACTCATGCCAAGACATTGTGGCCCTTGGAAACATGTGACTCCCACTCTGGTACACATCTAATTGATATTTTTCATATGAGGACCTGGTGATATTGACAACTACGCTTGAATGCAACTTGTCCAACCATCTAACATTTTAGTATAACTGATATACATGTATGGATGATATGGTGATATAGCCAATACACTGAAATGTGGATGTATCAATATTATGATATGACTTGGGCTGAAATCCTTTTATGTTTTAGTATAGCCAATAGGCCCTTATACTAATATTTCCAATATAGTTGATATCCCAACATAGAATACAGGATATTAGGATATTTATTGTAATTGATCCCTATATGGGTATGTAAAGGAAAATGGGATATTAATATCATAATAAATGAAAATTATAATATCAATGAGGCTAACTGCTAGGTACATTATTTCTAGTGAGCCTAAGCACCATTTTAAAATTTTCAAACTTTTCTCTTCAAAGTGCTTTGGTGAAGATGTTTGTAATTTGCTAAATTTTGGAACAATGTATTAGATGAATAACCTTGGAATCTTCATGATATCAAGTCAAATTATAAAAAAATTTTATGTGTTTGGTTCGATCATGGATGTTGGCCTTATTTTCAACTTGATTGCAAAATTATTGTCAATTATAAGAGGAGTAGAATTCACTTTTTCCTTTTGAAAGAATTCAAGTATTTTCTTGAGCCACACATTTTTTGCTCTGTTATGGAATAATATTCTGATACTTACATTGATTCATGAGTAGTGCGATGTGTGGAGTAAATACTCCATTTTCCTTGTCTCCATCAATGCCTGAAATAAAATATCCAACCAAGATGAACTCATCCATATTCCAATTCTTGAGTCCAAAATGTTGATTTATTTTCAAGAACTTTAGAAGTCCTTTTACAATAGAACAATTTAATTCACATGGATTTTGCATAAATATATAAAAATTTCCAATAAAAATTAAATATCTCATCTAATAGTTGTGAGGTAGATAATACCTCCCATAAGCTATCAATACTTAGTTCCATCGTGAAATTCGTTCTCTTATTTTCATGTGAGATTCATATTATATTCCATAAAAATAGATAATGGATTGTGTTCACACATGTAAAAAATGTTCAACAATTTTCCAATTTACCTCCTTTGAGAATGGAATATATACTTTAGATGTTGGGTCACTTCAATGCCCAAGTAGTAGTGAAGGCATCCCAGATATATCATCCCATATCCTTTCACCAATTCTTTATTTATGGATGCAATATTGTTTTCATTGTTCCCTATTATTTATAAATCATCTACATAAACCACAAGATATATGACATTTATTAGAACATTCTTGAAATATAGAGTCACATCATCAAGACTAAATTTTTTGAAATTTAATATCAAAAGATGCTCAATTAACTTTTCATACTAGGCTTAAGATGGTTGTTTTAATTCATATATGGATTTGAGTGTTAACAATCTTTTATGTTCTATTCCATTTACAAAAAAAATAATTGTGTTCGAGTCGTGAATTCATTTCGTTTCAACTCACCACTCATGAAAGTAGTATTCACATCCATTTTCATGAAATTTCTGTCCATTCTGAGCTACCAAGGCAAAGAGAGTTTGGACGATTACCCATTTTATTGTGGGAGAAACATGTCTTCATAACCAACACCTTACTTTTGTGGAAATCCTTTTTCCATGAGCCTTTCTTTGTTCTTGTCAAGGTAAGCATCTGATATGTAAAAGATTAAAACCACCATAGGTTACTCTATTGATTAAGATGGGGACACATCAAGGTTTGCTGTTTTGATCCTTTAAATGATATCACTAAAATGGTATTCCTAAACTAAATAAGTGGCCAAGACTTGATGAGGGGGAGAAAATGCTTTAAAAGGAGATTCCATATATTTATTCAAGAAATGGACCTCGCTTCAATATGTGGAATCTCATTATGAAAATATATGATATGTTCTTGCATGATTGAATATATACAAACAATAAATCCATTGCTCAACATTTTTGTTAGTCTTGGAGGATTAAAGAAAAATCAAATACCTAGACAAAATAAACTTCTTGTTTACCTCATCATAAAGACAATATGCCTTGGTGGTATATGAGTGCTCCAAGAAGATTCATTTCAAAATACTTGCGATAATATTTCTTCATTTTTCCTTGGGAATAAGGCATATAAGGTGGAGTGATATGCCTTACTAAAGGAATGTGACCATACCATATTTCATAAGGACTCTTATTTTTTGGAGCATGAGATGGACAACATTTTTTTCGCATATATTACACATAAATCTTCATCAACCCAAAGAATCCACTTTACATTATTGAAGAACGAGAAAATCATATTCAATATAATCTCGTTCATCATTTCAACAACATTATTTTGTTGAAGATTGTATGGAATAGTAGATTGATGTTGAATACCATGTTTTCAAATATAGCTTTCAAAATCAATAAAAACATATTATGTTCCATCATCATTACAAAGGGAGCCAATAAGTAATTGTGCATCATTTTTAGTCATACATTAAAATTTCTAAAATCTTCAAAGGATTGTACCCAAGACATCCTAGTGTAATAATAAATAAAAAATCATGTATACCTATCTCCAATTTTAGAAAGAACAAGCATGAGGCCACACAAATGAGTATGAATCAATGCAAATTTTCTTTGTTGTTTGGAAGTAGAATCATGAAATGTTTATTTACTAAGTTTTCCTAGGTACAAGCATCACCTTACTTTAGATTCCTAAGAGTAGTTTTCAAACTAGAAATACTATTCATTTTTAGTAAACAATGAATCTTAATTAAGATATCGAATTTTTGGATGATATAGAAGACTAAATGACAATGTACCTGAAGAGTTCTATGCATGAGAAAATGTTCCTTCCAAATTCAACAATATTTCCTCCTCTACTCCAGTCATCACAATTATGTTTTTATATGCTTTTGTCATTTCTACTTTTCCATTAAACATATGAGCAAATTGAACTTGCTAGAGAATGTGAATAAGGAACATCATATTTCATGTAATTAGGCTGAAAAAAATATTATTCCCAATGTAGATACCAAGACCATAAAATATATATGCAAAAGGCTCCTAAATGAAAGGTTTAGCAACTTGTTTCTCTCATGACAATAATTATTGGGAATTCCATATTAAAGCTGAGGTAGTAGAGGCAACACATGCCAATTATTTGCTGATCTTCACTATGAGTAAAAATAATAGTGGGAAAATTAGGAGTATTTCGGAGAAAGCGGTGAGGGTTTCCAACTACGGTTAGGGTTTCGGCATAGACCACTTCTGGCAATCTTGTTCCTGGGATAGAGATCAGAGGAAGCCTAAAGCCACTCGTATATGAATAGAGAGGCGAGTAGCGAAGAGGCAAAAAGCAGTGAGGGAGTCATAGAAAGACATGACTAACAGAGAAATGACAGATGTGGACAGGAGGTGAGAGATCCCCTCCTACAAAAATGTAGCAGTGAGTGAGACCAGTAGAAACGGGGGATACAAAGGTGCCGGTAGGAGTAACAAAGATATTCTGGGCATGGACGCTCGCTGGCAAATATGGTTGGGAATTAGATGCCTGCCCAGGAAACAAAAAGACCCAGGTATGTAATTCCAAACAATAAACTAGAAGAATATAGAGAATCCATGAAAGATCATGTCGTGATTTGTAAGTTTGTGGGGACCTAGCCGTCTAAGAAAGACTTTAATACCAAATGGATACAACAACGATGGAAGCCCAAGGGACATATAGACTTAAAACTAGGGGCAAAGGGTTTTTTTACAGTCATTTTCACTAGCCTGGAAGATGAGGAGAGGATCTTTGAGGGGGTACCATATTTCCTAAATAACGCCGGAATATTCATGAGGCACTGGGAAGAATGCTATAACCTAGATAAGGAGAAAATGCTAGCAGCACCTATCTAGGTAAGATTGTTTGGACTCCGAATTGAGTTCTGGGAACCAGAGATCTTGGAACGAATAGGAAACATGATTGGTACATTTGTTAAATTGGTGGAGACTACCAAAAGGGGAAAATACACATCCTATGCCAGGATCTGTGTATACATGAATATCACAAAACGACTATCGGAGTAGAGTACCATGATGAGATATGGCAGCAACCAGTGGATTACGGGCATATCCCATTTAGATGTCGAAGATGCCACGAATACGGTTATGATGTAGGAGCATCTAGACCCGACCAACAATGTGATGGGGTGGTCACATCTTGTGGCTAACGCAAGATTGAGAGGAAGACTTAATTGTTAAATTTGTATTAATTTCAATCAGGGTAAGTAGTTAAGAGTTGTCTAATTTGTTTAGATGAATATAAGATTGAATTATAACTGTATAACTAATTCCTTCATGTGTGGAAAGAAGTAGTTAGATATGACATATGTATAACTTCTTTTTGGGGGATTTTGGGAAGAAGGAGGAGGCAGCAGGGGAGAGATAGATCAAGTGAAAGGAGGTATGATAGATAGAGAGGGCCAGGGTAGAGCACACTCATCCTTGTATTATTAGGCCATTGAGGTAACAGTAATATGCTAATAAAGATTCAGCATAATAAATCTGTAATAGTTTTGTGTTTCTGTGACTTGATCTCCCCATGGTCAATTGGACAAGTGTGTAAATGTCTGCTAAGAAATCTCTGTGTGATTTATGTGATGATCAGTAAATGATTAAAGAATATATGAAATGTTGCTTAGAAATTTGCATACAATCCCTATAATATGAAATGGCAATGTTTGAATGCATGAATTGTGATCGCTGAATGGGTTTCTCCTGGTAATTAATGGCACAGGAATTATGAGGTTCCTGTAGAAGGGTTTGAATACCGTTCTAGCACATAAATCATTGTGATTCATATGAATCAAGTTTTGTATGTTGTATAAGGGGAACCTGTCATAAATTAAATCCAGAATCAAGTTTTGTATGTTGTTTCAGAGGAAACTGTCATAGGTTAAATCCTGAGTCAGTAATAAACTGTTAGAGTTACTGGAATCGCCATGGGAAATATTTGCATGGTGTTTGTTAATTTCTAGTTCACGGAAGTCACCTTTTGGGCGTAAATGAATGAACTTTTCTATTGATTAGGGTCCCACTCAGAGATCTGGAGACCCTGCCCGAAAGGTGGAAAAAAACAAAACCAACCCTGAGATATCCGATCTCATCACAACTAAGGATATAGAAACTCTATTGGACTTGTGGACCACAACTGTTGTTAGTTTGTTTGACTCATTAGAGGGAACTGAAAATAAGAATTTGAAGCCACGTCTAGGTAAGAAGATGACATGTTCTTTCATCAAATTGTTAGTGATCGCGTAGCCGCTGTTCTTGGTAGTAACCCAAAGATGAAGAGGGCAGCATTGGTGTTATTGGAAAAATTCTTGAAAAATATCCCATTTTGAGGGAGAATTCGAGAAACCTGTCGTAACAGAGTTCGCCTTTGCAAACAAGCTCCCATTAGTGACGACTTTCACTAGGGAAGGTGCTAATACGATAATTGATAGTTCTATCAAGAACCAAATCCTGCTCTCTTTAATTGCCAAGGATTTTGAAGAGGTCATTCCATCATTTCAAGACACTGCAAAAGAATTTGAGGGAAAAATCCTTTTGGTACAGGTTGATTCAGACAATGTTGATGTTGGGAAACCAGGTATGGAATGCTTTGGCTTAAGTGGAGATGAACCAAATATAGACTCAAGCCTTTCTTAAAATCCCAACCTATGTCAGTAAAGAATGATGGAAACAGAAAATTTATTGGCCATTAAGGAGTATTTAAAATCCTGATAAGGTCCACCGGTTGTGCTGCCATAAGGTTGCATCATTTTTGGTATCAAAGCGAGAAAAGATTTCCTGCGAAAAGGATTTTTTGCATGTTGAGAAAGAAGAGTGTGAGAAGATAAGGTGACAGAGCTGGTAATCAGAAAGACTGGTAGGATAAAAAAACTAAACAAGCGTGTTTTGTGTGCAAGGGTTTAAAGGTTGCATAGGGAGAAAGTAGGCCTTGGAAGAAGATAGATGCTGACAGTAGTGTTATAGACATTTTTGGGCACTGCAACACCAATCCTAAATTTCCATAAACCAAGGGCTCCTAAGTTCCTAAAAGTGTTGTTCCAACCCCTAAAAGGATAAGGTCAGCTGATCACATCATCTCCCAGAAGTTCTCCATGAAAAACTACTCAGAACTGGTCAAAACTGGACCATCTCACCCGCTCCATGGACAAAGTACACTGCATCCCACCTAAATACACATAGAGGGTGTGATGCATGTTGAAAATCCCTTCTATGGGGTGCGATGGGCGAGAATGGACAAATGGCAGAGGCAGTGTGCGAGGTGGAAAATCATGGAATCTTCCAGAAACTTCTCCTATGACACTTGCCTCCCTGAATTCACCCAGGGATGAGTAAGAGATCATCATTCTCCAAGTGGAATCAAGAACTATCAGAGAGAGGACACTAATCAAACCGCAGAAGCTGACTCACCCCCCTTGCAAAGATCTATGTATGGATCCCTCATCCCAGAGATCCAGGGGCTGGAATTGTGTATCTTGTAAGGAAGTGTTGTTGGTTTCTTGCTGCAACATCATAGTGTTGGGTGATCTAAGCTTTTCATGAGGTGAAGAAAGGCTTCTTGCTGAGAGGATGATGCTGGTTCAGAACAATTGGCTGTAATCCTCCCCTGATTTTTTCTTGATATCAATAAAGCTATTCAATTTTCCCTCCATATTCTTGCATATTTTATGATATATGTTTGTGTGTGGTCAATATACATCTGATCTTATATTGTTTATGCTAGTAGATCTCTATTCTCGAATAGTATTGTGTTGCTTTGATTCCACAGGTGCTCTTTGAAGTTGGGCTGACGAGGAAGCAAGCGACAAGGATCTATCAGAAGGGAGAGGAATCAAGTGAGGAACCAAGCGCAAGATTGAGGTTAGTGTCTTCATTCCTCTCTTATCTATTTTTCATAAAGGAATATGAAAGTAGGTTTACTCTGTTTGTTTCTAAGGTTGCTACCACTCTTAGTGGGACTAGTAGTTCTGCATAGACACTATTCCTGGTAACAAAATGGTGACTCCACTGGGGAGCGACTAGATTGTTTGTTAGCCTATCTTTCTTTCTTTTATAAACTTATAGACAGAGCTTGAAGCCAAGCCAGCTAGCCTTCGAACTGCATTTTTTTTACAAATGCAAAGTAGATCAATGCTGCTTCAGTCAATCTCCGGGTTTTGTTTATAAATTAAAACAATCGATCTACAAACAGACTAACTGCCCTGAGTGGTAGTTCTAGTAACCTCCTTAGATCCACCTCTATGATCTGCTATACTGAACATCACTTTCTTAGCTTAAATCCCCAAACTGGATTGCAAATTGTGAGTAAAAAATTGTTTAAAGTCTCGTACGGGTACCATCGCACCCCGCCTTGAAGGTAGTCTGTATGAATCACACTTCCCTAGTGCAGTAGGTGCTCTGCATACTCAGTTCACTGTGTAACAGGTGCGCTGGTCAGATAAGGTTAACTCTACCTTAAGGCTTTGGTTTCTTACTCACTATTTTCAGTCCTATTCTGGTGTTTAGCTGTCTATGGTCAATGTATCTCTGTAAAAACCCCCTTCCTTTACATCTTTCCACCTCCATAGTGCAAAGAACGGTAAGTGTTTTTATGTATTTTGCATCATTTTCAGTTCCCTTTTGCAAAAAGGTAGCATAATCGAGCCGTCGTTCTTTGATCTGAAAGTGTCGTAGCTGTCATTTTCAGTAATAGAAGACAATCCCATTGTTCTTGATAGTCGATTATATAGTTACTATTGTATAGGATTTGAATTAGTAGTTTTTAAAGTGTCGAAAAACAATTTTTCATTTCGAAATCGTAAAGTGTCTCTCTTACTTTCACTTCATTTTGAAAAGAAAATTGTTGAGTATTGTCGCTTTGCAAATAATTCAGATTTGCACTTAGCTTTCTTATCATCACATACACTAAGAAGGCTAAAAACAAATACATGCATGTGCATTTGCATTTAGACTGCTTGTTGGTTTGATTTAGGACAATGCATATAGTGTGTGATCTATGCTCTATGATCGAAAGAAAATCATCTCTAAAAGAAGATTAAACGATTGTTTATCGTCTTAGACTGCATTTTAGGAATTGTACATCTACATCACATGGTGAACCTGAAAGGCAAATTTCTTAAGCAAGATCAACTATAAAATAAATTCAATGAATCTAAAGATGCTTTGGAACCTAAAGCACAACATTTAGAAGTCTAGGCCAGAGACGTGTCCCGGCATCGTAAAACGTGGTAACTATTGTTTTCATTGTTGGTTGGGTGATTCCTCCACTTTGAGACGACAAGCGCCAATATGGACTTGTACTCCCACGTACCGTCGAGTATATATTGGGAGACCACAATAGGCTATATCCTTTATCCATAGGAAGCCGTGTCTGCCACCCTATCGATCGCAATGCACTGAACACAACATTCGGGAATATTGACTGCCGTACCGTAAAAAGTATTCTGCAGTTTTTCAATTGGTTTGGTAATCCCTCTATCTAGACTTCCAGAGTAGTCTCTATCATTCCTTTTCAGTCTCCTTAAAGGAAAAGGTCCATCTGAGCACTTGTCACTTCAGGCTCATTAAAAATTGAAGGCGACTAGAGTCATCTTTTGTTTTTTCTCGACTCTTAAAAATTGAAAAAATAAGTTGTGTCAAAGTGTCTAAAATTTATTTTAATCAGAATAACATCATTGTTCCCTCATTGGTCTTAGAAGTTAGCCTCCCTTCATCGCAAGTTCTTGTAGAATCGCTAGGAAATCTTTTGGATAGACTAGATATGTCTGAACAACCATCGACATCTAGGACTGTGCCATCCGACGCAGCAGTGGCAAAGCCTCCTGCTGCTACTCGAACGATGTTCGCCGATATACCATCTGTCCCGGAAAGTTATCAACAACAAGCCGGAGTCCAATCAGGGACTGTTTCGATGACATGGTTAGTTCCTATTTCTTCATCCGGATTCTCATATGGTATTTCTTATGTTGAAACTCAACAAATTGATCCAATGTGTCTTCGAAGGCCAATCTACCCTTTAAGTACTGGATTGCCACCATATGGAGGACAGTATGCCTTTTCATTGTTCCCTCCTGGAGAACAACCATATGGGAGTTTACAACAAAGTTCAAGTCAAACTGGAATGACATCCAGCGGTTGGGCACCAATACTACCTCAGCAACCAAGGGTTGCATATTAAATGCAACCAGTCCATCCTGTTAACACCCAGGTTGTTCCCTATGACTCCCAAGGGAATACGGCCGGGGTAACCACTAACCAATCTTTAGACTACAGTCTCTAGCCAGACTGTAATCAGAGAGGGCTCTCTCTTTATGATTTGTCTCTGTTTGATAGTATTTTAGGCTAGCTATGTCATTCAGACCTTTGTTTTGTGTTTGGTTGGATAATGTTTCAGTCAAGATATATGTGCTCTCATTAGAATGTTATATGTCATTGGGCAATGGAGTCAGTGGTCCTTTAATTGTTTTGAGGTGCTGTGTGATGCTGTAGTGATGCTGCAGAGCAAGGTTAGTGTCTGAGAAATAAACTTTCATAAAGTGATTGGGTGGGTTGTGTCCAGTTTATGCAAGGCAATTAAGAGTCTTACAGTAAACTGTTAGAGAAAGACAATGAGGATATTGACCTAGGAGCATTTAAGAATTTCTAGGTGATATTCACACATATAGAATTAACAGCTACATGAGCAATTAAGAATTCATGTTCGTGGTTAATTCTGAAGACAAACATTCACAGCAGTAAAAATTGAGTACAAGGTGTAATGAACAAATCTTGCACTATTCTTTTTCTTTACTGCTAGTTTAGTGTAACATGAAAATGATTTGACAAAAACAAGAACAACAAGAACAGAGATTAAGGAAAAAACTTGTTATTTCATCAGACAGCGCAGGAATTCTGCATCACCACATGAATCATCAGCAAGACACCATAGTTCCAGGAAATCACTGAGCTGATCTAGCTCTTTGTATTAAACAATTCTGAAATACAGTCTACATGCCTCAGAGTGAAAAATTACCAACCCCTTATGCGTTACTAAGGGGAGTATATATACAAAGTTTACATAATAAAATATCTGCATGGAGAGTGAATGCTACATTAATAGCATGCCAACCGCTGGAGTGTAGCAGCTGAGAAAGTTAATGCTGTAATAACTTTTGTTGCCTTAGCTGTCAAAAAATGGTCAGAGCCTGTTGTCTTGGTGGCAGTTGGAGTCGGCTCATGGTACGCTGTCAAAATTTGCGCATTTCTTTCACCTTTTGGGCTAGCCATTGTTGTCTATGTGCTGAGTCACACTTCAGCTGCTTTTAATGTTGACTTTATCATGCTGTTGTCATGTAGTGACCTGGAGCTGGCAGTGACAGAACAGCTAAAGCTACCGTGGCAGAATTTGAAGCATTGCTTGCCACCAATCCTCTTTGGGCATTTGATGCCTCCTAATCTTTATCAAGGTCTCATCGGCCTCGGTATATCTGTAGAAATTAGGAGGAGTCTCAAAAAGATGATTCACTTCATTCTCAATAAAGAACAGGCCTTCCAATTTGTCAGATAAGCTCTGTCCTGAGGGAGGTCCTGTTTGTTCAGATGTACTGCCAGATGCAGTAGTCTGATTCTCAATGTATGTTGCCATTCTGTTGGCAAATTGATCCCAGGAGACTAGTTTTCCTGCACCAGTTAGGAGGCTGGGCAGGCCTTTTGCTTGCAGCACTGCGAACTTGACTTTGAATTCCTCCACATCTGCTGTGATCTCATAGCACTTCCTCTCCACAGTTTGCACATAGCTCCTGAGAGTTAGCACCTTCTTGGCAGTGAGGACAGCCTCTGTTCTGTTGGGAATGCCTATGGCTGCCAGTTCCTCCTTTTACTGCCTATTCAGGAAGTCTATCATTCTATTGGCCTGCTCTGGTTTGTTTTGCAGCAGTGTTTTGGCCTTATTAATGTCTATTTGTGCTTGGCCCAACAAGTCCATCTGTTCATGCATTGTTTTTATTGATCTCCATTGTTGAGTGATGGATTGGCCTATTTTGGCCCACAGAATCCTTTTTATGTCGGCCATGGCTGTTTCTAGATTCAGCTCTTTTTCTAAGGCCTTTATCTTGTCCTTGAGGGCCTTTATCTCTCTGCCCTGTTCAGCCACAGTTACCTTTGACTTGTCATATTTGGCATCCAGTTCTGCCAATTTTGCCTTGGCCTTATTTATTTCATTGGCCTGGAGCTCCATTTCTTTGATGGCCTTGGTCAATTCCTCTACACTTTTGCTGGCTTCTGGAGATGTTGTTGTTCCTGCTACTTCTGTTGTGGGGGCCACTGCTGCCCTTGAAGTTGCTGTTGTTGTGGAAGTAGTTGGAGGAGCTTGGGAAGTGGATTCTTCCTGTTTATCTTGTAGTGCTCCTTCCAGCTCTTTCTCCAATTCCCTGATCCTCTGGTCTTGCTGCATTAGGAGGTCCAGTTGGTCCTCAGCCTGTTTTTGCTTTTGAAGTTCTGTTGTTTGAGGGTGCTCTGTGGGCTGCAGCTTCAATCTTTTCTTCAATGCATTGAGGTCATCATCTTTCTTCTTCATGAGGGCCTTCACACCCATTGGATCACTAGGATCATGTCCTAGATCAATGATGATCTCCTCAAGAGACTTTATTCTATTGTCTTTGGCCTGAGAGGACATTCTCTCAAAATCCAACTAGGTGTTGGTGTTTTTTAGGGACTCTTTCAGCTCATGGGCCATGGTGGCCTTCTCTACCAAGGTTGCATAGACCATCTCCCCAGCTTGGTTACGGAGTTCAATCTGGTCCATGGGATGTATATCTCTGGCTAGGACCTCCACCCTTGTCTTTACAAAATCTGCAGCTGTCTTAGGCTGCGGCCCTTTGGGCTTAAAGTTGCTGAGGAGCAATTTTTCCTGCTGAATGTCATATACCGACATTATCCTTTCTTGCTGGGCTGGTGTTGCATCTATGAATTGCTTGTAGACCTCAGCCCTTAGCAGCTCATTCTGAGCTTTTATTTGTTTGAAAGAAGCCTTATTGCTCTTGGGCTTCTCGCTCTGCTGGGAAGAGGAGGACACCTCTAAGCCAAGTTGCAATCCTTGCTCTTGCTGAAAGGAGCTTGTTCCTGTGCGCTGGCTGTCCTCCCTGTTTTTCCTTGAGCTGTCAAGGAATTCTTCAGTGATGTCTTCCACCTCTGGGGAGTCTAGCCTTTGCCTTTTGGCTTCTGTTTGCTGGGAGGATCCACTAAGAGGAGTGGACTCTTCTCTATCTCTTTTTGTACCCCTTTCCTCATGTGCTGGGGTCTGCAAAATTGGGGCAGTCAATGGCTCAGTTTGAGGTGGTGGTGTTTGCATTATTGGAGCTGCTGGCAGCCCAGTTTGTGGTAGGACAGTTTGCCCTTGCTGCTGTTCTGGCTGCTGCTCTGTTTGCTGCCCTGTTTGCTGCTCTGTTTCAGGGGCAGGCTTTTCTTTCACTGTTTCCTCCTCTGCACCCATTATGCCTTTGCCTTTGTCTGTCACCGGTGCTGATGTAGAGGGTGCCTGTGGTGCAGTCCTTGTGGCCGAGGTCCCTTCTCCTGCTGAGTGAGGCCGTTTGAGGGGTACCTACTGCACAGAGTCTAGGTCAAAGGTATTTTCAAGCTCCATCATATTCTTAAGCATTATTTCATCTTCAGTCAGCTTTTCAACTAAAGTACCCTGTAGCCATTCTTGATGGTTGGCATATTTCTCAATATGTGAGTATTGGCAATGCCTATAACCTAGGAGTCTGTATTTGGTTCTTCTTGCAGAGATGACGCCCTCAGGGTCATAAGGGACCCACCGGAAACTGTATGACAGTTTATATTTGTCCTTGAGGATGAGGTCAGCATCTTCCCATCCTTCCTTTTTATTCATGATGAATGGGACCAACTAGTGTTTGAACTTAAGGTGAGCCTTCTTCCTGGAGCTGTGGAAATGGGTGAGGTCAGACTGAATCAATTGCCTATAATATTCCAAGGCAAATATCCTCATGGGCACATACTTTGGGAGTCTGAAAGGACAGAGCTCACAGCCATAGATCCTCATGACTGTGTGTTCCTCATATAGGTACCAATCACCTATTTTGCATTTTTTGGAAAGTTGCAGAGCCTTCTGTATCTCTGTTGACATTCTGGGAGGAGGGGACCTCATTAATAGGCAAGAGACTGGATACACAAATTGGTCAACAAACTCACAATAGGAATAGGGCGAGTTTGTGACATTGTGATAGACAGGGATCCAGAAGATGACAGATCTTCTTTCCCCTCTATAATCCAACGTTTTGATATAGCATGGAAAAGCTTCAGTCTGATAATACATGAAGAGATGATAAATATAGGCTGAGTACCTGAAGACACCCTGCCTGGCTACTTTGCTCAGCTGATCATGAATTTTATTAGCAATGAACTTGGCAAAGTTGTATTTGCGGGCAGGGGGTTGGCCTGGGCTGTAAACAGCCAGCAATACTAGCATGTTTTGGTCCACATGCTCACTGTTGCTGTACCCCAGCACATAAGCAATCATGTCCAGGAGTAATCTGCCTACTTTAGTGAAGTGGACACCCAAGTAAGGAGGTGGCTCTGTAGGCTGGCACTCAGGTCTCATGAATGTCCTGGTGACCCTTTGAATCTCCTCACTGGTCATTTTGGTTCCAATGTCTAGCAGATAGTTCATAGAGAATGGGAACAACAGCTCTGTCTGGTCAAAATGCAGCATTTTGTTGATGGTCTCAGGATTGATGTAGAAAAGGACCCTCCCAGATGGGGTGCTGATTGCCCTGTGGTGCACATCATAGTTCCCAGCACATAGGCGAATGATTTCAGGAAACACATTCACAGAGGGGAGACAATAGTATGGCCGGTTTGACTCCCAGATGCCATATGTGTCATGACCCATCAGATAGTCCTCTCTCAGCTGTCTGAAGGTTTGCAGAAAATCTTTGTTTCCCACATAGTCTTCAATAAGGTAGTCCTGGTCAGCAAGAGCTAAAGACTGCAGGTCTTTATTGGGTGGATTTAGTGGAGCAACACTGAGAGCTGTGGGTACAGGGGCAGCCATTGTATGGTTTGATTTGGAATGATATGAGTGCACTGGTTTGTAAAGCTTTTAACTTAAGTGTTAGGCCAACTATGGACTAAGTCTGCAATGCTTTTTATAGTGAAAACACAGGCTTGCTTCTGCAGTCTTGGTAGGTTCACAGAGATTGTGAATTGCTAGGGGTGAACTGCAGAGGGTGAGTGAGATTTACTTTGGTGGAAAAATGCTGTTGGTTCACTCCCGGCAAAAGGGAACAATGCCGGGCACCTTGAAGATAATTTCACAGTTTTGGCCCGTGAATTCCTTGTTTGAATGCTGAATTTCTGGTTCTGAGGGTAAGTAGGTTGACTTGGCTCACTTTAAGTAGTAGGTGCAGAGTTTATATGGAATTCAACAGGTGTTTTAATGGCAACTTACAGAAAGATGGTATGCATGGGCCAAACAGAGGAATTACGGTGAATACCTGGATGAAACGCTTGAAAATCCTGCAGGCCGAACTCTGGAGGTTGAATTGATGAATTTGAGTGGTTGGATTTTGAATTTGGAGGTGCTTTGGCAGCTGCAACGGCTATCTCTTCCTTTACGTGAAAATGACAAAAAACTGCCCAAAACATGACTTTAACGACAAAGTTCGGAAAATATGGGTAATTGGCGCCTTTCTGCCGATGACGTCATCATGACGTCATGGCGGGCCCGGGTACAGAGGATGACGTGGCTGTTGAGGTGTAAGCCAGGGTGGCAGGACACAGTGGCGGGTGGATAAGGTGGCAGGGCTACGTGGAGGATCATATGGCGCGGGGGTGGAGGAGGGTGCTACGTCATGCTGACGTAGTGATGACGTAAGGGACGGCGGTAAAGGAACGGTGGTAAGCGGGTTCCCCGCACCACCTTTGGGCAAAGGCGGTATCGGGGAGGGGGGCTCCGAACAACCCCACCGCCTGCCACGCGTCCCTTGTACGGGGCGGAAAACCACTTTCCCCGGACGCTAAAGGTCGGCAGGTCGGGGAGTGAAAATTACCGCCCACCGTTAGATCTGGGCAGTGGAGATCTGACGGCTGGCGGGTCCTGCGACAGATCGTGCAGGTTGGGGGGTCCCGCTGGCCTATTAAAATATTAAATTAAATATTTTTGGGCAGAGAACCTTAGGGTTAGGGGTTTTTGCATGTGTTTTGGGGATTTTTGGGTTTTTCAAGGGTTTTATAAGGGAAAAGAGGTTTTTAGGAGTGGGTTTAGCAGGGGGAAAGGGGTTTTCTGTGTTTTTTGAGCAGAGGGAAGGTGAGGGCTTAGGGGAAAGGTTGTTGCTCATAACCAGAGGTTAGAGCAGCCCCAAGACAGGGTTGACCACAGCCCCTGGTGGACTGAAGTCTCCCTAAACAACTTATTTAGCTATAGTGCCAAAGGGGGGGATATTTATACCATGTTTGGGGTTTATACACCATGGTGTTATAATAGTAGAGAAAGGGCAATTTAGGGGATTTAGATAATAGAGGTTAGGGGTTAATATGGATGAAGAAAGGGTTGATGAAGGGAAATATCACTAAGTTTATTTGAAAATAACTTAGCTTAGGGAGTAGATCAAAATAAAAAGAGTTTTAGACAAGAAATGTGGCTTCTAATAGGACTAAGAACCACCATAAAACCTCAGATCTTTCATCAATCTCCATGGATGATGGGATGTTAGTAATGAATGGGAAGAGGGGAAGAAGGGAGGTTAGACATGCTTCTATGCTTTGTTGCCACCTGATGGAGAAGAACACCTTCTCAATTCATTGATTTTGCTTTGTGAACAAGGCCAACACACATCCAATTTGGAATAAATGACATTTTTGCAACCCCAACTGCCTACCCATCTACTTTGCCTAGCATTTTTTGTTTTCTTCTTGGAGGGTGCACTTAGGCTTGCAGACCCTTATTTTCCTTTTCTTTTCTTTGGCTTTTTCCCTTTATTTTGTTTTTCTATCTACTTCTACCCTTATTTCTTCCAAGGTCCCAGATTAAGCAGTTGGGAGCCTTTCTTCTCTACCTAGACTACTTGTCTGCCAAGATTAAACAGTTTGGACAGACTTCTTTCTCTATTCTACAACTGAAAATTTAAAACATGGCATGATCCAGATTAGGCTTTTGGACCATCCATCAAAATTGAGTCCACATCAAGCTATAAGCACAGATTGTATTCTCTTGGAAATATGTGATCTTTGCATCATCAAAGCCGAGCATATTTGGACCTTTCCTTGCTAATCATGAAATATGAAACCTATTGGTATAGGTAGCTAACAGTGGCTCCACATGGGGATGGTTTTTCATTTGAAAGACCAAGAACAGCAGGTCAGAATGCCTTGGCCCTTGACTGCTTTTACCAAACTTGAAGTATGCTGCTTTGAAATGCAAAATTGTGCTCTTCTTTCTTGGTAGATCTCTGAACCTATTTACCCTTTGCTGATAGTTAATAAAACTTGAGAATTACATCTTAACAGAAAATAATATATACATCTAGATATGTACAAGGGAAACTCAGGCTACACTTATGGGTAACAGTCAAAATAGTGCTTCAGCATCCTGCCATTCACAGGACCTTCATCCAAATCAGTTTCATTAAGACTTTTAAGGAAATAAGTGTTGTTTCCTTGTACTGCTTGGACAGCAAATGGTCCTCTCCAAAGGGAATCAAATTTTCCATGTTTTCCCTTATCCTCTCTTCTTGAATCCCACTTGAGGACTTTGTCACCAATGTTGAATCTTCTGCCTTAGTTCTCCTATCGAAGGCCTTCTTTAATTTTTCTTGTAGAACTTGAACTCTGCTGAAAACTTGATCTCTAGTTTGCTGTAAACATATTATTTGATTGATCCTTCTTTGCATATCATTTGGTTCAGCTTGTCTTTCTTGAAGAAGTTTCATAACAGGCACCCCTAGTGATGAAGGGAATTTGGCTTCTAATCCATAAAGCAACTCATACGGGCTGGTCCCAATTGATCTCTTGGTTGTTAGTCTATCTGCCCATAGAGCATTCACAAGCTTCTTATGCCAATTCTTTTTGTTCTCTTCTAGCACTTTCTTTATAATGTTTACCAGGCTTTTATTTGATGACTCGGCAAGGCCATTTCCTTGGGGATAGTATGCAGTAGAATGGCCCAAGGTAATGTGAAATTTATGGCAGAAATTCACCATCTTCTTGGATCTGAAAGCAGCAACATTGTCTGTTATTATTTTGTCAGGACAACCAAATCTAGCCAATATGTTATTCTCCAAAAACTGAATGATTGTTGAATCATTTGCTTGTCTGCATGGAGCAGCTTCAATCCACTTGGTGAAGTAGTCTGTGGCTGTTAAGATCCATCTATCTTGGCCTGAAGATGAGGGATCAATTTCCCCAATGAAATCCAAGCCCCATTGTTGAAAAGGTCTCTCTGTTGCAATAGGCCTCAAGGGAAGTGGCATCAACTGTCTCTTTCCCTCAAACACTTGACATTTATGACATGAGGTGGTGAACTTCTTGACATCAGAGAACATGGTGGGCCAGTAGTAACCAGCCCTTAGTATTTTGTCCACAGTGGACTTCCAATATAAGTGTCCACCGCAGTCACCTGCATGAAATTCTTTTATGATATTGTCAGTTTCATTCTCAATTAGGTAGTTCAGCAATATCCCTTCATGGTTTTTCCAAAATAAATTTCCATCCATAACACAGAATTTAGAAGCTTTCATTTTTAAGAACCTACATTTAGTTCTGGACAATCCTGGGGGAGCACACAGGTTTTGCAACACATAACATATATCTGAGTACCAAGGGGATTGTTCAAAGGCTACATTGATCTTTGGAGTCGCCAGCTCCGGTTCACTGTCCAGCTGGTTGATGTCTTAGGCTTGGAAGTTTGCTTCTGTCATTAGTTTGGCCAAACCTTGCCCTTTTATTAGTTTTGTAGGTTTTATCTCAATATCAAATTCCAAGATGTTGGCAATCCATTTTCCTCTTCTGCCCTCTAGGTTTTCTTGAGTGAGTATGTCTTTTACAATAGGACTTGGCACATATGCTATAATATATGAATAAAGGATGTAAATCCTAAAGTCTTTGATGGCTTTGACCAAAGCATAAGCTTTCTTTTCCATGATTTGATATTTTAAAGGTGCATCTCTAAGAGCTCTGCTAAAGAAAGCAATTGGCTTCTCATTTCCTTGGTCATCTTTCTGCAACAAAACAGCAGCAATAGTATGCTGGGAGGCAAAAGAGAAAATGATAAATTCTCTGTCAAATTGAGGATTAGTCAGGACTGGGGTTTGGGTAAGGGCTAGCTTTATACCTTCAAAGGCTTGATTTACTTCAACTTTCCATTTCACTTTTGAATCTTTCTTTAGCATGTTATTTAGTAATCTGATTAATTCTACTAAGTTTGGGATAAACCTTCTCAAGAAATTGATTTTTCCCAAAAATCCCTGCAATTCTTTGATATTTCTTGGGTGGGGCATTTGTAGGATAGCTTGTATCCTGTCTGGATCAATTCTTATGCCATCCTTTGAAATGATATGTCCTAACAGCTTACCTTCTTCCAAACCAAATAGAGACTTCTTGGGATTCAGGGAAATTCCATATTTCCTACATGTTAAGAAAATCTCCCTCAAGTGTTTTAAATGTTCTTGGTCAGATTTTGAGAAAGGTGTGAGGTCATCTAAGTAAATGACTAAAAATTCATGAATCTCCTTTGCAAAAGCAATATCCATTGCTCTTTGAAAAGTTGCCCGTGCATTTTTCAGCCCAAAAGGCATTTTTACATATTTGAAAGTTCCCCATGGGGTTGTAAATGCAGTTTTGTCTTGATCATCAAGGTGCACCAGGATTTGATTGAACCCTGAGAATCCATCAAGTAATGAGATCCTTGAGGCCCCTACTACTCTTTGGAGAATGTGATCCATCTTGGGTAAGGGATAGTTGTCTTTGAGGGATACTTGGTTCAAATTTCTTAGATCCACACACAGCCTTATTTCACCAGTTTTCTTTCTTGTAGGGACTAAGTTTGAAATCCATTCAGAGAATCTGATAGGTGCTATGATGCCTGCCTTGAACATTTTCTGTACCTCTTGTTCCATTGCTGGGAGAAGCATAGGATTGATTCTCCTCAATTTTTGTTTAAAGGGTTTTTGATCAGGCTTGAGAGGGATAGTATGCTGGATAACAGAGGTATCATAGGACTTTAGATCCTCATAACTCCATGCAAAAACATCCTGGAACTCTTTAAAGAGAAAATTGTATTTAGGCTTTTGATCAGGAGGTAGAGATGCAGACAATTTTGTTATTTTGGGTTTGTCAATGGTACCAATGTTGCATTCTTCAATGGCTGCATTTAAGGGCTGCATTTTTGGTTTTCTGGGAATATCATTTGAATCAAAGATGTCCTCTAGTGGAGTTAGGCCTGTTGGGAGAAAATTGTCTTTCAGCTCTATGATTTCAGTTTCAGCATTGGCCACTTCTTCACAACTGATTGGTTGAATTTGCTGAATGTTTTCCTTGTTGAAAATAGTTGGATTTAGCATTTGTTTTGCTATTCTAGGTGATATTGGGTGGTTGATCTGTTCAGACTGTATTTGTGATTGACTTGCTCTATCAGTGTCAATATTTAATCCTGCAAACTCTTGTTGCAGCGTTAAAAAATTGTTTATTTGCATATCATCCTCAAATACTTGCCAATCATTAACATTGTTTGGAATGGAGGGTCTATGTTTTACCTCAGCTGTAAAGCAATTGTTAGGTTCCAATGGTAATTTGCAAGTACTAGCAAAGGTGGCCAAACTATGAGCATGTAGATTGTGGGTTCTAGGAATTTTGGTGATTTGGAATTCAGAGAAAAAGTTTAGTACTTCAGCAACAGCAGACCTGTAAGACCTTAGTCTTTTGTCATTGGTGACAAAATTTCCCTTCACTTGCTGGATAACTAAATCTGAATCTCCCATGATTGAAACCCTAGCATCTTGCAAGAACTTTACTAACTTGAGGCCTAGTAAAAGGGCTTCATATTCTGCCATGTTGTTAGTACATCTGAAGTTTAATCTATAGGCTCTGCCTTCTGCATGACTGTTTTCTTTATTGTGTACCCAAACTCCAGCTCCTGCCCCTAATTTGTTGACTGAGCCATCAAATTCAAGGAACCATAGAATATCTTGTTGTGAAGGAGATTTAATGATTTGTTCATGGGCTGGCAATGCAAGTTGAAGTTCTGGTTTTTCATCTGGCTTGTCTTCTAGGACAGTCTCATCATTTGATTGAATATGCTCGATAACTAGAGCAGAAGCAGTGTCTAGTGATTGATTGACTGTTGTTTCATGGGCGCTAATTCTTTCATTAGAGTCTTACTCTTGTATGAGTATTTTGGTTTCAACCTCATTTTTTGAGAGAGTTGTGCTGTCATTGAAGAGAATGTACGAGTCTATGTCTGAATGGACAGCATATATGGGAAAGTTTTGAGGCTTTTCTTCACTGCTGACCATGTATTTCATGAGTGTTTCTCTGTATAGTCTTTTTGGTTGCCCAAAAACAGAGATGGTGGCATATGACATGTCTAATTGTAGGGAACCTTGAAGTTTAGCCCCCCATGATCTTGATAACAACATCCCATACTTAGGTGGGATATCAGCAACTACAACATCCATTAGAATTGTTTTGTTTGGATATTGAACCAGAGACACACATAAATCTTTTATGAGACCTAAACACTTAACTTGGCTGGAGTCAAAGGAAAACAGGTCCTTGTATGGTCTTGTTATATCTAGATTCAATCTCTCCATGATTGCTTTTGGCATGAGATTGTGAGAGACACCTGAGTCAAACATTGCATTATGTAATATTTTGTCATGAATATGTAAGCTGACATAAAAAGGTAATATGCCTGTGACTACTGTTTTTCCATCCACTTCTGGGCCAAACAGTAATTCTGGGGTGTCATCCAACACATTAACATCATCTTTGATGCTGGTGAGTTGAAGGGATTTCTTGATCTATTGTTTATAGATGTCGTCCTTGGCTAGTTCTGAGAGAGGAATTGCTATCTTTAGTTTGCCAATTTCAGTTTCTAGATCAAAGGGTTTTTCAGATTGGGTCTTAGGGTTATGGATAATAGTCCTTTCCTTGTTCCCTAAATCTTCTTCTTGGTTCTTATCTTGATTTTGGGACTTGTCTTTTTAACTCATCTCCTGAGGAGTAGTATTTAAATTAGGGTGAGAGGATGAAGTAGCCACAGGCTGCTATTTTGAGGACAATGGTTCAGTAATCTCTTCAATAATTACTTCTTCTGCAGGTGAATTTGTTTTGTCATTAGGCTCTGTGACTATGGCTCCTTTAGGCTGCTGATTATCCTTTATCTTTTCGGGCTGATTTACATTCACGGTTCTGCTCCTTAGCTTGTATTGTTTATGGACTTCATAAACAACAGTGTCATAGCCTTGTTTAAAGTCAAAGGATTCACCTGATTTAGTTTGGAACAGTTTGATTTCATCATCCTCATGATCTTCTTGTGTTAAGAAAACTTGACTTTCACCATCTAGACCCATCAAATTAATCTGAGGATCTTCATTGGGTTCAGTTGATGTGGAAGTCTCTGCATAATTTTCTTGGAAAGGGGGTCTTATGTCTTGGTCAGCACTGAGCTTGCCAATGCCTGGGTTTTGAGTTCTCCTAAAATTTGGATTCCTAGGAGGGTTGTTTTGTGGTGCTTCCCATGATGACTTTCTCTCAACCGATTCCACTTTCCATTGAGTATTGCATCCAACTTTTGATCAAAAGCAGAGGGTTCTTCTTTGAAGGTTGTTCTCTTTTCCAACCTTGCTCTGTTTCTTTTGGCAATCAGGTTAGCTTCCACTGTGACAGCAACCTTTTGGGCCTCTGAAAGGGTTTGAGGGTCTCTCTCCTTTAACTGATAGGCCATGTCAGAGTCAAAACCATCAGGGAATTTGTACAAAGCTAAATCAGGAGGGGGTCTTAAATTTTGTGGGATTGCGTTATATACATTGTTGAATCTTGCACAATACTCCAAAACAGTCTCTTTGGGACCTCTTTTGATAGTGTCATATTCACCAAGTATGTGCAGAGGATCCTTCTTCTTCTCCCATCTGCTGGTAAAGGCTTGATAAAGCTCATCAGGGGTTGTGATGGAATTTGCATTCAGAGATCTAAACCAAGTCCTTACATCCTCAGTTAGGCTTTGAACAAACATCCTCATTCTCACACTGTCATCATCTATTTCATAGGTCTAAAAATGGTCTTGCATCCTTTTGGCATGTTGAACAGCTGTCAAAGGGCCAGTGGAGTCAAAATATGAGATTTTGGTTTGGTAGTCTTGGGGTAGGGCTGCAGCATTAGCTGGTATCTGCAAGGGTGCATATCTGTTAGCCATATTCACAAGGTTTGGGGGATTTACAGGGGCAACTGGGATAAAAGGAAGGGTGTGTACTATAGGGGTAGTAGGTGTAGCAGCACCTAGGGTATTGTTCAAGGGGATATGTGCAGTGGGTGAAGATGTGAAAGGAGGGCTTTGAGATGTAGATGGTGAACTGGGGGAGACAGGGGTAGAGCGAAATAGCACCTTGATAGGGGTATGAACCGGTTCAGGGTAGGCTGTCTCAGGACTCAAGTCACTAGGATTTTCCTACCTTTGCTGCTTCCTAATTATTCTAGGGATTATATTAGGATTTTCAAAAACAGCTTGTGGATTTGGGTCAGGGTTTGACCTAGTGTGTCTGGTTGCCCTTCTAGGAGCCAGTTTCTAAACTTCTTTTTGGTATTTTGCAGGATATTTTTGTGTCTACAGAGGCTAGACAAGATTTTGAACTTACTGTATATTTTCCAAAGCTGGCAGCAAAGGGAATGAGCAGCTTTCAAGAGATAAACATAAATTAGAAAATCTTGAGGAAGTCCCCAGTGGAGTCGCCAATTATGTTAACACCCAGGTTGTTCCCTATGACTCCCAAGGGAATACGGCTGGGGTAACCACTAACCAATCTTTAGACTACAGTCTCTAGCCAGACTGTAATCAGAGAGGGCTCTCTCTTTATGATTTGTCTCTGTTTGATAGTATTTTAGGCTAGCTATGTCGTTCAGACCTTTGTTTTGTGTTTGGTTGGATAATGTTTCAGTCTAGATATATGTGCTCTCATTAGAATGTTATATGTCATTGGGCAATGGAGTCAGTGGTCCTTTAATTGTTTTGAGGTGCTATGTGATGCTGTAGTGATGCTACAGAGCAAGGTTAGTGTCTGAGAAATAAACTTTCATAAAGTGATTGGGTGGGTTGTGTCCAGTTTATGCAAGGGAATTAAGAATCTTACAGTAAACTGTTAGAGAAAGACAATGAGGATATTGACCTAGGAGCATTTAGGAATTTCTAGGTGATATTCACACATATAGAATTAACAGCTACATGAGCAATTAAGAATTCATGTTCGTGGTTAATTCTGAAGACAAACATAAACAGCAGTAAAAATTGAGAACAAGGTGTAATGAACAAATCTTGCACTATTCTTTTTCTTTACTGCTAGTTTAGTGTAACATGAAAATGATTTCATAAAAACAAGAACAACAAGAACAGAGATTAAGGAAAAAACTTGTTATTTCATCAGACAGCACAGGAATTCTGCATCACCACATGAATCATCAGCAAGACACCATAGTTCCAGGAAATCACTGAGCTGATCTAGGTCTTTGTATTAAACAATTCTGAAATACAGTTTGCATGCCTCAGAGTGAAAAATTACCAACACCTTATGTGTTACTAAGGGGAGTATATATACAAAGTTTACATAAGAAAATATCTGCATGGAGAGTGAATGCTACATTAATAGCATGCCAACCCCTAGAGTGTAGCAGCTGAGAAAGTTAATGCTGTAATAACTTTTGTTGCCTTAGCTGTCAAAAAATGGTCAAAGCCTGTTGTCTTGGTGGCAGTTGGAGTCGGCTCATGGTACGCTGTCAAAATTTGCGCATTTCTTTCACCTTTTGGGCTAGCCGTTGTTGTCTATGTGCTGAGTCACACTTCAGCTGCTTTTAATGCTGACTTTATCATGCTGTTGTCTTGTAGTGACCTGGAGCTGGCAGTGACTGAACAGCTGAAGCTATCGTGGCAGAATTTGAAGCATTGCTTGCCACCAATCCTCTTTGGGCATTTGATGCCTCCTAATCTTTATCAAGGTCTCATCGGCCTCAGTATATCTGTAGAAATTAGGAGGAGTCTCAAAAAGATGATTCACTTCATTCTCAATAAAGAACAGGCCTTCCAATTTGTCATATAAGCTCTGTCCTAAGGGAGGTCCTGTTTGTTCAGATGTACTGCCAGATGCAGTAGTTTGATTCTCAATGTATGTTGTCATTCTGTTGGCAAATTGATCCCAGGAGACTAGTTTTCCTGCACCAGTTAGGAGGCTGGGCAGGCCTTTTGCTTGCAGCACTGCGAACTTAACTTTGAATTCCTCCACATCTGCTGTGATCTCATAGCACTTCCTCTCCACAGTTTGCACATAGCTCCTGAGAGTTAGCACCTTCTTGGCAATGAGGACAGCCTCTGTTCTGTTGGGAATGCCTATGGCTGCCAGTTCCTCCTTTTACTGCCTATTCAGGAAGTCTATCATTCTATTGGCCTGCTCTGGTTTGTTTTGCAGCGGTGTTTTGGCCTTATTAATGTCTATTTGTGCTTGGCCCAACAAGTCCATCTGTTCATGCATTGTTTTTATTGATCTCCATTGTTGAGTGATGGATTGGCCTATTTTGGCCCACAGAATCCTTTTTATGTCGGCCATGGCTGTTTCTAGATTCAGCTCTTTTTCTAAGGCCTTTATCTTGTCCTTGAGGGCCTTTATCTCTCTGCCCTGTTCAGCCACAGTTACCTTTGACTTGTCATATTTGGCATCCAGTTCTGCCAATTTTGCCTTGGCCTTATTTATTTCATTGGCCTGGAGCTCCATTTCTTTGATGGCCTTGGTCAATTCCTCTACACTTTTGCTGGCTTCTGGAGCTGTTGTTGTTCCTGCTGCTTCTGTTGTGGGGGCCACTGCTTCCCCTGAAGTTGCTGTTGTTGTGGAAGTAGTTGGAGGAGCTTGGGAAGTGAATTCTCCCTGTTTATCTTGTAGTGCTCCTTCCAGCTCTTTCTCCAATTCCCTGATCCTCTGGTCTTGCTGCATTAGGAGGTCTAGTTGGTCCTCAGCATGTTTTTGCTTTTGAAGTTCTGTTGTTTGAGGGTGCTCTGTGGGCTGCAGCTTCAATCTTTTCTTCAATGCATTGAGGTCATCATCTTTCTTCTTCATGAGGGCCTTCACACCCGTTGGATCACTAGGATCATGTCCTAGATCAATGATGATCTCCTCAAGAGACTTTATTCTATTGTCTTTGGCCTAAGAGGACATTCTCTCAAAATCCAACTGGGTGTTGGTGTTTTTTAGGGACTCCTTCAGCTCATGGGCCATGGTGGCCTTCTCTACCAAGGTTGCGTAGACCATCTCCCCAGCTTGCTTATGGAGTTCAATCTGGTCCATGGGATGTATATCTCTGGCTAGGACCTCCACCCTTGTCTTTACAAAATCTGTAGCTGTCTTAGGCTGCGGCCCTTTGGGCTTAAAGTGGCTGAGGAGCAATTTTTCCTGCTGAATGTCATATACCGACATTAGGCCTTTCTTGTTGGGCTAGTGTTGCATCTATGAATTGCTTGTAGACCTCAGCCCTTAGCAGCTCATTCTGAGCTTTTATTTGTTTGAAAGAAGCCTTAGTGCTCTTGGGCTTCTTGCTCTACTGGGAAGAGGAGGACACCTCTAAGCCAAGTTGCAATCCTTGCTCCTGCTGAAAGGAGCTTGTTCCTGTGCACTGGCTGTCCTCCCTGTTTTTCCTTGAGTTGTCAAGGAATTCTTCAGTGATGTCTTCCACCTCTGGGGAGTCTAGCCTTTGCCTTTTGGCTTCTGTTTGCTGGGAGGATCCACTAAGAGGAGTGGACTCTTCTCTATCTCTTTTTGTACCCCTTTCCTCATGTGCTGGGGTCTGCAAAATTGGGGCAGTCAATGGCTCAGTTTGAGGTGGTGGTGTTTGCATTATTGGAGCTGCTGGCAGCCCAGTTTGTGGTAGGACAGTTTGCCCTTGCTGCTGTTCTGGCTGCTGCTCTGTTTGCTGCCCTATTTGCTGCCCTGTTTGCTGCTCTGTTTCAGGGGCAGGCTTTTCTTTCACTGTTTCTTCCTCTGCACCCATTATGCCTTTGCCTTTGTCTGTCACCGGTGCTGATGTAGAGGGTGCTTGTGGTGCAGTCCTTGTGGCCGAGGTCCCTTCTCCTGCTGAGTGAGGCCGTTTGAGGGGTACCTGCTGCACAGAGTCTAGGTCAAAGGTATTTTCAAGCTCCATCATATTCTTAAGCATTATTTCATCTTTAGTCAGCTTTTCAACTAAAGTACCCTGTATCCATTCTTGCTGGTTGGCATATTTCTCAATATGTGAGTATTGGCAATGCCCTAACCTAGGAGTCTGTATTTGGTTCTTCTTCCAGAGATGACGCCCTCAGGGTCATAAGGGACCCACCGGAAACTGTATGACAATTTATATTTGTCCTTGAGGATGAGGTCAGCATCTTCCCATCCTTCCTTTTTATTCATGATGAATGGGCCCAACTGGTGTTTGAACTTGAGGTGAGCCTTCTTCCTGGAGCTGTGGAAATGGGTGAGGTCAGACTGAATCAATTGCCTATAATATTCCAAGGCAAATATCCTCATGGGCACATACTTTGGGAGTCTGAAAGGACAGAGCTCACAGCCATAGATCCTGATGACTATGTGTTCCTCATATAGGTACCAATCACCTATTTTTCATTTTTTGGAAAGCTACAGAGCCTTATGTATCTCTGTTGACATTGTGGGAGGAGGGGACCTCATTAATAGGCAAGAGACTAGATACACAAATTGGTCAACAAACTCACAATAGGAATAGGGCGAGTTTGTGACATTGTGATAGACAGTGGTCCAGAAGATGACAGATCTTCTTTCCCCTCTATAATCCAGCTTTTTGATATAGCATGGAAAAGCTTCAGTCTGATAATACATGAAGAGATGATAAATATAGGCTGAGTACTTGAAGACACCCTGCCTGTCTACTTTTCTCAGCTGATCATGAATTTTATTAGCAATGAACTTGGCAAAGTTGTATTTGCGGGCAGGGGGTTGGCCTGGGCTGTAAACAGCCAGCAATACTAGCATGGTTTGGTCCACATGCTCACTGGTGCTGTACCCCAGCACATAAGCAATCATGTCCAGGAGTAATTTGCCTACTTTAGTGAAGTGGACATCCAAGTAAGGAGGTGGCCCTGTAGGCTGGCACTCAGGTCTCATGAATGTCCTGGTGACCCTTTGAATCTCCTCACTGGTCATTTTGGTTCCAGTGTCCAACAGATAGTTCATAGAGAATGGGAACAACAACTCTGTCTGGTCAAAATGCAGCATTTTTTTGATGGTCTCAGGATTGATGTAGAAAAGGACCCTCCCAGATGGGGTGCTGATTGCCCTGTGGTGCACATCATAGTTCCCAGCACATAGGCGAATGATTTCAGGAAACACATTCACAGAGGGGAGACAATAGTATGGTAGGTTTGACTCCCAGATGCTATATGTCTCATGACCCATCAGATAGTCCTCTCTCAGTTGTCTGAAGGTTTGCAGAAAATCTCTGTTTCCCACATAGTCTTCAATAAGGTAGTCCTGGTCAGCAAGAGCTAAAGACTGCAGGTCTTTATTGGGTGGATTTAGTGGAGCAACACTGAGAGCTGTGGGTACAGGGGCAGCCATTGTATGGTTTGATTTGGAATGATATGAGTGCACTGGTTTGTAAAGCTTTTAAGAACTTAAGTGTTAGGCCAACTATGGACTAAGTCTGCAATGCTTTTTATAGTGAAAACACAGGCTTGCTTCTGCAGTCTTGGTAGGTTCACAGAGATTGTGAATTGCTAGGGGTGAACTGCAGAGGGTGAGTGAGATTTACTTTGGTGGAAAAATGTTGTTGGTTCACACCCGGCAAAAGGGAACAATGCCGGGCACCTTGAAGATAATTTCACAGTTTTGGCCCGCGAATTCCTTGTTTGAATGCTGAATTTCTGGTTCTGAGGGTAAGCAGGTTGACTTGGCTCACTTTAAGTAGTAGGTGCAGAGTTTATATGGAATTCAACAGGTGTTTTAATGGCAACTTACAGAAAGATGGTATGCATGGGCCAAACAGAGGAATTATGGTGAATACCTGGATGAAACGCTTGGAAAGCCTATAGGCCGAACTCTAGAGGTTGAATTGATGAATTTGAGCGGTTGGATTTTGAATTTGGAGGTCTGGAGGTGCTTTGGTAGCTGCAACGGATATCTCTTCCTTTACGCGAAAATGACAAAAAACTCCCCAAAACATGACTTTAACGACAAAATTCGGAAAATATGGGTAATTGGCGCCTTTCTGCCGATGACGTCAGCATGACGTCATGGCGGGCTCGGGTACAGAGGATGACGTGGCTGCTGAGGTGTAAGCTAGGGTGGCAGGACACGGTGGCGGGTGGATAAGGTGGCAAGGCTACATGGAGGATCATATGGCGCGGGGGCGGAGGAGGGCGCTACGTCATGCTGATGTAGTGATGACGTAAGGGAGGGCGGTAAAGGAACGGTGGTAAGCGGGTACCCCACACCACCTTTGGGCAAAGGCGGTATTGGGGAGGGGGGCTCCGAACAACCCCACCGCCTGCCACGCGTCCCTTGTACGGGGTGGAAAACCACTTTCCCCGGACACTAAAGGTTGGCAGGTCGGGGAGTGAAAATTACCGCCCACGGTTAGATCTGGGCGGCGGAGATCTGACGGCTGGCGGGTCCTCCGACAGATCGTGCAGGTTGGGGGGTCCCATTGGCCTATTAAAATATTAAATCAAATATTTTTGGGCAGAGAACCTTAGGGTTAGGGGTTTTTGCATGTGTTTTGGGGATTTTTGGGTTTTTCAAGGGTTTTATAAGGGAAAAGAGGTTTTTAGGAGTGGGTTTACCAGGGGGAAAGGGGTTTTCTGTGTTTTTTGAGCAGAGGGAAGGTGAGGGCTTAGGGGAAAGGTTGTTGCTCATAACCAGGGGTTAGAGCAGCCCCAAGACAGGGTTTACCACAGCCCCTGGTGGACTGAAGTCTCCCTAAACAACTTATTTAGCTATAGTGCCAAAGGGGGGGATATTTATACCATGTTTGGGGTTTATACACCATGGTGTTATAATAGTAGGGAAAGGGCAATTTAGGGGATTTAGATAATAGAGGTTAGGGGTTAATATGGATGAAAAAAGGGTGGATGAAGGGAAATATCACTAAGTTTATTTGAAAATAACTTAGCTTAGGGAGTAGATCAAAATAAAAAGAGTTTTAGACAAGAAATGTGGCTTCTAATAGGACTAAGAACCACCATAAAACCTCAGATCTTTTCATCAATCTCCATGGATGATGGGATGTTAGTAATGTATGGTAAGAGGGGAAGAAGGGAGGTTAGACATGCTTCTATGCTTTGCTGCCACCTGATGGAGAAGAACACCTTCTCAATTCATTGATTTTGCTTTGTGAACAAGGCTAACACACATCCAATTTGCAATAAATGACATTTCTGCAACCCCAACTGCCTACCCATCTACTTTGCCTAGCATTTTTTGTTTTCTTCTTGGAGGGTGCACTTAGGCTTGCAGACCCTTATTTGCCTTTTCTTTTCTTTGGCTTTTTCCCTTTATTTTGTTTTTCTATCTACTTCTACCCTTATTTCTTCCAAGGTCCCAGATTAAGCAGTTGGGAGCCTTTCTTCTCTACCTAGACTACTTGTCTGCCAAGATTAAACAGTTTGGACAGAATTCTTTCTCTATTCTACAACTGAAAATTTAAAACATGGCATGATCCAGATTAGGCTTTTGGACCATCCATCAAAATTGAGTCCACATCAAGCTATAAGCACAGATTGTATTCTCTTGGAAATATGTGATCTTTGCATCATCAAAGAAGAGCATATTTGGACCTTTCCTTGCTAATCATGAAATATGAAACCTATTGGTATAGGTAGCTAACACATCCTGTGTCGAATAATCCCACTATACCTACTACCGTGACTGCATCGCAAGGACAAGCGCTACCTGTTGTATGCCAAGCCCAAGTTTCTCAGGTTGCAATACAACAACCTCTCGTCTTAGCGATTCAATCACAACCTCAAGTTAGTGCCTCCTTATTTGGAGCGACTCAGGCTCAAACAAGTACTATGACTCCTCATCTTGGTCAATCATCTAGTATTGGACAATAGCAAATGGTCCAACAACCATGGCTGGTTCAATCTGAGCAACCTCAATTCCGGCAACCATATCAAGGACCTGAGCAACAAGTCTTTGTAAGTAATGGGCAACCGCATTTCCAAAGCAGTTATCAATAACCATACTATAATGGTTATGCCCATCAACCTTATCAAGGTTACCAGCATCAAATACATTATGCTGGTATGCAAAGACCCACTGCTCAGGTGATTCCATCTTATCCTGGGTATGGTTCACCTAGCCTGAATCAACAGTTGCCCTTTGTAGCAACTCTAGAATTACCAGATCTAAACTGGCTGATGAATGATCCAATTGCTTACGCCCCTTGGTGGTTGGCGATTCCGCATAAACTTCCGTCAGATATTCCTAAATTTAATGGAAATCTGGGTGAAGACCCGTCGAATCATGTGATGACATTTCATTTGTGGTGTTCATCTAACACTCTAAATGATGATTCGATCAGGCTTCGCCTCTTTCAGTGAACGTTAACTGGCCCAGCAGCAAAATGGTATATCGAATTTCCTAGAGCTTCATTCGATAACTTCAGCACCCTAGCCACAACCTTTTTAACCCATTTTCAGTTACCTATAAGGTACGAAATGGGAAGAGAACTTCTTACCAATTTCAAGCAAACGACGGCCACTCACATATCTGATCATATTCATGAGTGGCGATGTCGTCGTAGAATGGTAAAAAGATACGTTCCTGTTCAGCTTCTAGCTGAATGGTTTATTAAGTCGTTATTACCTTCCATTATAGAAGATGTGGCAAAGGGAGGAGTCGTCACTGAAGAGCAAGTTATTGCTCATGTGCAATATTTAGACTTGATTTATACTAAGTCTGGCATGCTCTACGATAAAATCCCTGACGCTCCTAGACCAGAATTTTCCGTTCCTCCTCCTCCTAAATCAAACAAAGAATCTCATGTCGGCGATGGCGTGATTGGTACAACAAGCACGAAATCAACAAAGGCTACACCATAAGGTTTCAGGTCAAAATGCAATTGAGGAACTTCTTGCCTCGGAAGTAAATGCCGTGTCTACTAACAAAGGCAAAGAAACCAAGCAACCAAGAGGCAAGAAGAAAAAGAAAGGGAAGAAGAAAAAATAGGAAGAGTCGTCTCCTGAAAAATCTTCTGCAAACCCCTCTGGAAATAGGAAACCGAGTCATCCATGCTTTATATGTGATGAGGATCATTGGAAGAGTGATTGTCCACATAAAGCCGAGCTTAAGAAACTCTTCAAGAGTTAAAAAAACCTCGACGTTATTAACTGATCCATTTCCAAATCCAGGAACAAATCTGGTTACCAGTGATAATGCTTCCCCGTCCTAAGTGCTAATGTTGTCTGTTTCGAAGCAGCAAAATGATGCTTTGATATCGACAAGGAATAAAGATTATGGGAATCCACAAATGTCGAACAACAAGGGTAATGATCAACCTAGTAGTTCGATGACAACTTCGACCGAAGTTGTGCCACCCATCATTTCTGAGCTAACAATAAATCCGCGAAAGGGAGTAGTACACAAATTGACATTTAATCCTCATGCCAGAGTAGCACAACATTATAATATAATGGAGGATCTAGCCCAATCGACATCTGCTATGTCGACACTTGAGGTACTGCAAAATTGCCCCTCCCAAAAGCAGGCTTTATTATTAGCAATAGGTAGAATTCACCCAAGGTATTCCAATCTTGTGGCCTTTGATCATAAAGGATATGACCCTTAGTTACCAGGTAAACTAGCTTTCCTTATTCAAGTGAAAGCCCTCAAAAAAATTGTTCATCAAACAATTATTGATGAGGGGGCATCTACATGTATTATGTCGATGAGTTGTTGGAAAAATTTAGGCTCACCACCGTTGTCGCGATTGTCAACGACGTTAAAAGCATTTGATGGATGAACATACACCCCATATGGGATATTAAGTAACTTTCAAGTCGAACTGGGGGGAAAAATAGTAGAAATTGATGTTGAAGTTATCGATGGAAATCTCGATTATAACATCCTACTAGGAAGGCCCTGGATATATGCCAAGGCCGCCATTGTGTCGACCTATTTCAGGAAGATTGCATTTCCATTCCAAGGAGGAATTACAATCATCGACCAACAAACATTTCTCCCCAATAGTTCACAAGTTACGGGAAGCATTCCAATGATCCATGGAAGCTGTCAATCGCTTCAAAATGTCAGAGTAGGCCTACTAAAAGACCCTACATTAATGGGGACTTTTTCCCTACCGCCTCTAAAAAATCTAGCGGAAGTGGCCACAGTGGAAACCTACAATATGAAATCTTCCATATCTAATGGATTTGGAAGATTCCTAAACATTTTGTCAACATGGATCATCACCATTTTAGAAATATTGTAGCAATCAATTTTCTTGGCCTGGGGGGCAAACCCAAATCAATGCTCATCGAGTGTTTGGATAGATAGGTCTAAGGAATATGGTACCTCTTCAGATCCTTGGTCACATGTACATTGTACGGACAAATGAATAATTCAGTCAATGATGTTAGGAGAGGCACCATGGGAAGATTACCACCATCGTTCCAATCTTCTGGAATACCAAGAAGATTATTCCAGTGACCTTAATCATCCTTCAGTTTTTGATTTTCTATCAAATACTATAAATACCGTGGATTCCGAGGACAATTCTTATCTCGTGTCGACCTCGTTAAAAAATGAAACAAGGAGTCATGAGGATAGTTATTTTATTGTGTCAACCTCATTAAACAATGAAACAACTCCCTTTCCAAATCGAGTCTTTGATTATGGTCTTGTAAAATCAAAGTTGAGACTTTCAAAGATCTCGGAGGTAAACCTTCATTCCAACCACCGAGTTGAATGCAATGATGCTTGGGGGGCATGCACCTCGATCTGCGTTATTATGTTGGGGGCATGCAAACTTATCACGAGCAATGTTACTGCAAGGTTCAATCTCGTTAAAAAATAAACCTCGCCTCGAGCAGTTTTTATGTGGAGTTCAAGCTCGTTAAAAATTAAACATAAGAAATGAGCAAATATTTCCCCCAGAGTTTAAGCTCATTAAAAAATGAACTGATTTCCAATAAATAACCATTGTGAATGTATTATCATCAGCTTTTAAGCCTTGGTCGTGTTCTCATCGTCACCTTCACTCTATATTGGCCGATCATTCACCTCCATTTGATTGTTTACCCTTTTGAGGAATAGCTGCGAAAAGTGATATAATTAGCCATCCTTGTGACACTGCTGTGATTGGAAAATTCGAAACCTTACCTAGAATCAGTTGCTATCTGAAATTATCACTCGTTCCTCAAAAAGTGAGTCTCCTTTAAGCTCTTTTCATCTAACTCTTAAAAAATGAAAATATTGCCGAGTAATTGGCCTCTCCAGCTCGTTAAAGTGACCGGAAGTGTTATCCCTCCTTTAGATTTTAATCTTTTTGAACCCGAGGGATTATTACACAAAAATATCGAGCGCTTGTCTTGTTCGGCTCGTTAAAATTACTGAAAATTCATCCCTTTCGTATTGTTTTATACTTTTTCAGACCTAAGGGATTATATGACGAAAAAGGAACTATTGGAGTTTCCTTTACATCCCTTTCAGAGTCTCTAAAATTGAAAAGGACCGAGTTGTCTTTGTTGTTAAACTCGCTAAAACCTAATAGCAACAAACTTGTCCTCACAGACAAGATCGAGTTTCACTATCGCTAGGCTCGTTACAACATAGCGAAGGGTTTGCCAAAAGGGAAGATTATAGAACAAGCATATGTTATCCTCCTCAAGCTTGACAGAAATAAAGAGGTACTGGTCAGCAATGACTAGGGAAAATTGGGAAGAAAACTTGAAAAAACTTTGTTGGTAGCAAGTCACTCTTGAACATGACACTTTCACTCTGAATCCGAGTCGAGTTGGGTTGTTCCGTTCACCAGTCACATCACCATTGGTCCATCACACCATCCACATTTGGGGTTAATGCTACCAATCCATCATGTCACTGTCGCCGATATGTTCAAGAGAAATCGCTCAGAGGATTCACCTGTGTTTCATCCGCTGCAATACATTCACTCTCCATCTTTTCATGACCGCCACCCTGATCCTTGTATCCTCAGATCATTTTCACCTCCATTAAAATCATTTGCTCCGTTCTATGTCATATATGTGGGATTCATTAAGGCCCTCCTATGATGGATCGCTTCTTGTCGACATCATCACATTATCCAAGAAGTCGATTTAGGAACAACCCTTCCAGTACTTTAAAGCTTGCATACCTCAATGGCAACTTTCTCACTTCTGGTGACAGGTTTACATCACTGGCCTTCAATCGAAAGATTTTGCATGGTGTTCGACGCCAAGTCCCTCTTTCACACCATGCGAATTGTACTGCAGTACCTTGAGGGTCATCATCATTATGGGTGATTCCTCTCATGCCTGTTAACAGCTTACATCATTGGCTAGTAATTAGGTGATGTCTTTCCATGTTCTACTCCAGAACACCTCTCACATGGATTGACTTGTACTTCGAGTGAAGATCGAATGAGATTGAAGATCCTTGATCTAGTTTCATCCATCCGGGCTGCGAGATATATTTAGGAAAATAAAGACATGCAATGTACATGATTGCTGCACAGATAATCATACAACCTAAGGGATGATGGCTCTACCGGGATCATCAGTCTACACTTAGACGATTGTCTGTCCTATGTACATGAAAATGAATTTATAAATTGAGCATGGGAATGCCCGACTCAACGAGGAAATGAAAAATATTATGAAGGTATTGTATTGTATGTTACTACAGGTCGCCTTCGAGCTCGAAAAACTTCGGATCCTCATGATAAAGCATTTCAACCGACATCAAAAATTAATTAACGACCTCATGCTTTAGGGGGCAACTGTTATAGACATTTTTGGGCATTGCAACCCCAATCATAAATGTCCATAAACCAAGGGCTCCTAAGTCCCTAAAAGTGTTGTTCCAACCCCTAAAAGAATAAGGTCAGCTGATCACATCATCTCCCAGAAGTTTTCCATGAAAAACTACATAGAACTGGTCAAAACTGGACCGTCTCACCTGCTCGATGGACAAAGTGCGCTGCATCCCACCTAAATACACATAGAGTGTGCCATGCATGTTGAAAATCCCTTCTATGGGGTTCGATGGGTGAGAATGGACAAATGGCAGAGGCAGTGTGCGAGGTGGAAAATCATGGAATCTTCCATAAACTTCTCTTGTGACACTTGCCTCCCTGAATTCGCCCATGGATGAGTAAGAGATCATCATTCTCCAAGTGGAATCAAGAACTATCAGAGATAGGACACTAATCAAACCCCAGAAGCTGACTCACCCCCCTTGCAAAGATCTATATATGGATCCCTCATCCCAGAGATCCAGGGGCTAGAATTTTGTATCTTGTAAGGAAGTGTTGTTGGTTTCTTGCTGCAACATCATAGTGTTGGGTGATCTAAGATTTTTATGAGGTGAAGAAGGGCTTCTTGCTGAGAGGATGACGCTGGGTTAGAACAATTGCTTGTAATCCTCCCCTGCTTTTTTCTTGATATCAATAAAGCTATTCAAGTTTCCCTCCATATTCTTGCATATTTTATGATATATGTTTATGTGTGGTCAATGTACGTCTGATCTTATATTGTTTATGCTAGTAGATCTCTATTCTCAGATAGTATTGTGCTGCTTTGATTCCATAGGTGCTCTTTGAAGCTGGGCTGACGAGGAAGCAAGTGGCGAGGATCTATCAGAAGGGAGAGGAATCAAGTGAGGAACCAAGTGCAAGATCGAGGTTGGTGTCTTCATTCCTCTCTTATCTATTTGTCATAAAGGAATACAAAAGTAGCTTTACTCTGTTTGTTTCTAAGGTTACTACCACCCTTAGTGGGACTAGCAGTTCTGCATAGACACTATTCCCGGTAACAAGTAGCAAAGAGGTAAGATAGCAAAGGAAAAGTTACAAAGGGAAAATGGCCAAGGACAATAAAGGTCAAAGATAACAGAAATGAAAGATAGCAGAGAGAGTTGAGAATTTCATTCTCAAGGGAGATTTTAAATCTGAACACATAGCATAACAGAGAGGAGAAGAGTTTTACTCTCAAAGAAATAATTTACGGAAAGAAAATAATTTGAGATAGTACATGCAAAATGCAGATGGACATGATCCTGCAGGGATCATATATATATATATATATATATATATATATATATATATATATATATATATATATATATATATATATGTGTGTGTGTGTGTATGATGATGATATTTGTTTTAACTGAGTTGATAAACTATGATTGAAGGTTTTCAGTAGTAGGAAAAGGGAAAATTAGAGCAAAGAAAGCACTTTGAAGTGGCAATGAACCTGAAGAATCCAACAAGAGATTGGACAATGAGGACAACTGAAGTGTTCTCAAGGGAGAGTGAGAGCTTTTACAAGCCTAGGATGAGTAAAGATGTTTGCTCAAGAGAAGGTTCCAGATAGAGGACCATGCTTACCAAAAGACTGAGCATGGAGAGCTTAGTGAGGTAAGATTGCAGTGAGGAGGACTTGTTGTTGCGGAGGCTTGTTGTAGTGGAGAGAGGAGCTCAAGAAGAGAAGATGAAGACAAAGGTGATGGAAGGTCATTGCAGAGGTTCTTAAGAAAGCCACTATGGAGGGAAGGATGCCAAGACAAAAGGCATGAAGAGGATGAGTCAAGAGGAGCTTGACAAGCAAGTTGTTGGCATGAAAGCAAGATTGGAGATATTGAGAAAGCTGCTACAAGACCTAGAAGACCAAAAAAGAGGATGTGCCTTTCCACTAAAAGGAAAGAGGGTGATTTGGCACTCATTATAGATGAGGTGGAAGCAAAAGGAGATTGCCTTATGGAAAAAGGAACTCAAATTCTTTGAGGCAAGGATAAGAATTGAAGATGCCGCAGGCAAATTTGTTCAGAGGAAAATGCCTGAAAAAGTAGGAGAAGCAGATGAAGTTATCTGCAAGCCAGAGGAAGGAATATCTCTAGATGATGATGAGGAAGAGGTGAGATTGTATGAGGGTCTCAAAATTTTAGAAGAGAACTTGCATCAACATACTAAAATGCTGACAGGAAGACTAGAAGGAAGCTCAAGGAGATATACTAAAATGTTGACAGTAATACTAGAAGGAAATTCAGAGAAACAGGTTGAACTGGTGACAGAAGGTAAAACTGATGGAACCATGGAAACAAAACCCTATGGGAAATATGCAAATAAAGTAATTGATGTTCCACATAAGCTTCCAACATTGCATACACCGTGGATAGAAATCTTGGCTACAATGTTACTGCTCGAAGGAAGTTCAGGTATGCAAGAAGGCCAAATGAGCATCAGGAAGAGTGTTTTATCAGTAGAAAAGAATTCGTTAATTCAAGATGTAACATCTAAAAAATATTTTGTAGAGGATGTGCAACTTTCCAAGAGCAGCCTAAGAGAGACAGTGTAGGTCAAAGAGGGTTTAAATGATGTGGAAGTATCAGTTCGACAGGCAGGGGAAGACAAATTATTGTTTAATATTCCATTTGTTGGTCAATGAAAACCTGGCGGAAATGCCATCAAATGTAGTGATCAACCGTGTTCTGCTCCCATGGTTTGGGATGCACATCAAGCTGGTTATCTTGAGAAGTTGTAAGGTTGGGACATAAAATCAATTGAAGAAAGAGTTAAGCTGCTGACATCTTGTCTTCACGGTGATAGAGGTAATCTTACAGCATTAAAAGAAACTCGAAATTTGAAAATTTTAACTTTGGAAAACAACAATCACCCTGTCAACTCACGACATTCTGATTCCACTGAGCTGGCTAATGTATCAATAACAGGGTTACCCATAGTTGGTAGAGACATTTCTTGTCAAGAAGCATGTGGTCCTAGCTATTGTTCCTCTCCACCCAATGGCTCCTCAATATTGTTTTCAAGTGATTCAGTATCACCCACGTGGAGTGTAGTTGACAGTCCTGGAAGAGAAAACTGCATAGAAGACGAGAGCTCAAAAATATTAGTGAAAGAAACATATAAAGGTGAAAAGGGACAACCAATGAAGATTGTCAAAGAAGTTCATGAAGAAGAAACTATGATTTCTGAAAGCATAGTAAAAGATCATCCTGTTGTCATGATGATATGGCATGATTGAGTCAACCATGGGAGATGTTGAGTTGATCTACTTGGAAAACATACCTCAAGGAAGATGACATGAAGCATAAATTCACCTAGAAAAAGGTGAAGAAAAGGAAGAAGAGCTAACAATGACAAGAAGTCAACAACGGGATCAAGGAGAAAAAGAAAGCAGAACTCATCAAGAAGCTAATGTATGGGAGAAGGAGCTAGAGTTACTGGAGAAATGGCTAAAAGCACCAGTACCTGATGAAGATTGCAAGAGGTTTGTAGTAAAGGAAGTAGAAGCAGAGGAAGAAGTTCAAAACTGTGAACCAGGGCAAGCAAGCATTATTAGAATAGATGATCCGGGAAAAACTTAAAAACTCTTTGAAAGAGTTAAATCGACACATTGAAATGGTGATGAAAGAAGAAAGTCCAAAACAACAAGTTGAAATACTGTTGAAAGGAGACACATAGTCTAAATGTGTGAAATAGAGGAAGATGCTGCTGGACAGCAGCAACAAGATAAAGAAGGAAGGAAGAATTAATGAAGAAGACCAACAAGAAGATCTACTGGAAACAAAGATTGGGAACATAAAGAAACTGATGTTGAAGTAGACCAGAAGGCAAAGGCTGGCAGCATCGGAAAAGGTGATCAATCAAGTACTAAAACATTTTCAGCAGGTTAAGAGAATTTGTCCAAATGGCCTTGATGCTACCAAAAAGCTTGAAGCGACCAAAACAACAGTAAAAAAGTTAGATTTATTGAGGCCATCTCAGTGAATGATCTTGAGAATCATTCTGTTGTTGATTCCATTGATTTTCATTCAATAAAGGTAGAGCACTAGCATAAAATAGAAGGAGAAAATGTAACATTGGAATTTATAAAGAAAATGATGGATGACTTCAAGAATCAGAAAAATATACATAGAAGGTGTGCATTTCAAATATTATTGCACGTAAAGGATTTGCTGGAGGCGATGCCATCGCTGGTTGACATCAATATTCTGAATGGAAAGCAATTCACTGTTTTTGGTGACATCCATGTGCAGTATTATGACCTTTTGAATATCTTTTAGATTAGTGGGTTTCCTTCGGAGGACAATCCTTATCTTTTTAATGGTGATTTTGTTGATCAAGGATCATTTTTAGTCGAAGTCATACTTGTGCTATTCGCATTCAAGTGTATGTATCCAACTGAACTCTATCTTGCAAGAGGAAATCATGAAAGCAGGAGTATGAACAAGATTTATAGTTTTGAGGGCAAAGTCAAGTCCAAGTACAGTGAAAGCATGGTTGAGCTTTTCGCTAAAGTGTTTTGCTGCTTGCTTTTGGCTCATGTCCTTAATGACAAGATTTTTGTTGTTCATGGTAGTCTTTTTAGTGTTGATGGTATAAAGCTGGATGATATCAAAGAAATTGTTCGATTCCAAGAGCCACCTGAAGAGGGTCTGATGAGTTCATGGACCCAACAAACGAGATGTTGGTTTGTCTTTTGGAGAAGATGTGACCAAAAGGTTTTTCCAAGAAAACAATCTTGAGCTAGTGGTCAGGTCTCATGAAGTTAAAGAGGAAGATTATGAAATTGAACATGATGGAATACTTATTACAGTTTTCTCAGCTCGAAACTATTGTGACCAGAGAAGGAAGATGAAGCAAGAAGCATCTGACATGCAGCCTAAATGGAGGAGCAGAGCATATGGACAACTGCAGGACAAAGTATGGGATCCAAGAGGATTTTTTTTCTTCGTTGCTTTTTGAAAGCACATGATTAGGAGATCATGAATGTTTTCAGGTGTGAGAGTCTGATGCAGGAGCATCTAGACCTGGCCCACAATGTGACGGGGTGGTCACATGTTGTGGCTAATGAAAGATTGGGAGGAAGACTTAGTTGTTAAATTTGTATTAATTTCAATAAGGGTAAGTAGTTAAGAGTGGTCTAGTTTGTTTATATGAAGATAATATTGAATTATAACTATATAACTAATTCCTTCATGTGTGGAAAGAAGTAGTTAGATATGACATATGTATAACTTCTTTTTGGGGGATTTTGGGAAGAAGGAGGAGGCAATACGGGAGAGATAGATTGAGTGAGGGCATGTTTGATAGATAGAGAGGGCCAGGGCAGAGCACACTCATCCTTATATGATCAGGTCATTGAGGTAACAATAATATGCTAATAAAGATTCAAAATAATAAATCTGTAATAGTTTTGTGTTTTTGTGACTTGATCTCCCCATGGTCAATTGGACAAGTGTGTAAGTGTCTGCTGAGAAATATCTATGTGATTTATGTGATGATCAGTAAATGATTAATGAATATATGAAATGTTGCTTAGAAATTCGTGTGCAATCCCTGTAATACGAAATGGCAATGTTTGAATGCATGAATTGTGATCGCTGAATGAGTTTCTCCTGGTAGTTAATGGCACAGGAATTATGAGGTTCCTGTAGAAGGGTTTGAATACCTTTCTGGCACAGAAATCGTTGTGATTGATATGAATCAAGTTTTGTGTGTTGTATTAGGGGAACCTGTCATAAATTAAATCCAGAATCAAGTTTTGTATGTTGTTTAAGAGGAAATTGTCATAGGTTAAATACTGAGTCAGTAATAAACTGTTAATGTTACTGGAATCGCCATGGGAAATCTCTGTGTGGTGTTTGTTAATTTCCAGTTCATGGAAGTCACCTTATAGGCGTAAATGAACCAACGCTTTTATTGATTAGGGTCCTGCTCAGAGATCTGGAGACCATGCCTGAAAGGTGGAAGAAAAACAAAACCGGACCTGAGATATCCGATCTCATCACAACTGAGGATACAGAAACTCTATTGGACTCATGGACCACAGCTACTGTTGGTTTGTTTGACTCATTAGAGGGCACTGAAAATAAGAAGTTGAAGCCACGTCCAGGCAAGAAGATGACATGTTCTTTCGTCAAACAGTTACTGATCATGTAGCGGTTGTTCTTGGCAGTAACCCAAAGACGAAGAGGGCAACATTGGTGTTATTAGAAAAATGCCTGAAGAATATCCAATTTTGAGGGAGAATTTGAGAAATATGTTGTAACAGAGTTTGACTTTGCAAAAAACCTCCCATTAGTGACGAATTTCAGCAAGGAAGGTGCTAATACGATAGTTGATAGTTCTATAAAGAACCAAACCCTGCTCTCTGTAATTGCCAAGGATTATGAAGAGGTCATTCTATCATTTCAAGACACTGCAAAAGCATTTGAGGAAAAAATCCTTTTGGTGCAGGTTGATTTTGATAATGCTCATGTTGGGAAACCAGGTATGGAATGCTTTGGCTTAAGTGGAGATGAATGAAATATAGACTCAAGACTTTCTTAAAGTCCCAACCTGTGCTGGAAAAGAATGATGGAAACATAAAATGTATTGGCCATTAAGGAGTATTTAAAATCCTGATAAGGTCCATCGGTTGTGTAGCCATAAGGTTGCATCAGGTCACCTTATTAAACAACACACTTTGAATGCATCTGGAGAGGTAGCTGAACAGGGCAAGGAGGGACAGAAGGAGACAGAGCCAAACAGGGAAGGTGGCGATGGGTTCACAGAAGTGATTACCATAAGGAAATCTAAAAAAGGACCAATCCATCTAAAATCAACTGTCAAAACAGTAACTGGAGAAAACCAAAACAAGTTTGGAGTACTATAGGAGGAGGAAATGGAATTGGAGAAGGAAGCTAATGAAGAGGAACCAGGGGAACCTACACAAAGGGCTGTAGAAAAAGACATGATGCAAACAATAGTAGAACAAGAGAAAGCAGGAGGAAACTTGGGAACTCCCCAAGACTCATCTGAAATGGAAATAGACCCACAAAAGGAGAAAGGAAGTGAAGAAGAACAAGTAATGAAGAGACTTCTGCAAGAATGGCGTCATTTGGATGAAAGATTCATCTCGAAAGAACAAAAAAAATTATACAAGGAAATGTTCCAAAAATATAAGGAGAAAGGAGAAACAGCTGCAACAAATCAACTAGAATAGCTAGGAACACAAGGTGGACAAAACATGGAAGCGGTAAACACTGGAAAAGCAGGGAGGAAAAGAGGGAGAACACCTATGAGTGAAACCATCCAAATAGTTGGAGAAATGTTAGTCAACTCAGGATGGGTCATACCTCTATCAGAGGTATTCCAACAACCACTTAAATTGTTAACATGATAATAACAACGTGGACTATTAGAGGGTCAAACATCAAGGGGAAATAGAGATATCTAAAGGATAGGTTGAAAAGAGACGAACCCAGTATAATGATTATTCAGGAAACCAAAATAAGTGAACAGAAATTGAAAGAAATAATGCAGAGATATGAACCTCATTATATAATGGGATAGGATGCTATAGGTAGTGTAGGATGCTTGGCAATTCTTTGGAATACAGAGGAAGTCCAATTTGAAAATTGGGTAACCTTGCCTCAAATCCTCTCAAGAAAATTTAGGAATATAGGTTCTCGAGAATGGGTCCTTCCCACTGGAGTGTATGGCCCCCATTTAACAAGAGAACGTAGAAGCTTCCTCGAGAAGGTAGGAACATTACGAAGTTTATTCTCTCATTTATCTTGGATAGTAGGGGTGACTTTAACATGATTACTACCCTAGAGGAAAAATGGGGGGGTTTGAGAATAACAAATCTGGACATGGAAGCCTTTGGTAATACAATATTGGAACAAATATTGGTGGACATATCTACTACAAATGGGATATACACATGGAATAACAGAAGAGGAGGTACAAACCAAATCACTTCAAGACTGGACAGATTCCTACTATTTGAACAAGTTCTTAGCAGAGACATATTTGTTGAAGCAAGGATCTTACCAGGAATGGGTTCAGATCATTGGCCAATCTAACTAGATATTGACATTAAGGCATGCCCAAAAAATCGCCCCTTCAGGTTCAAAGCTTTTTGGCTTAGGGATCGGAATTTCATGACAAAAGTGGAGGAGTGTTGGAACCAGAGCCAGCAAAAAGGCAGAAGCACAATTCAGAACTTCCAATTAAAATTAGAAGAGCTTAAGGGAAAAGTAAGAAAAACGGAACATGGAAGAATTTGGGAATGTATTTAAAGAGCAACAACTATTATACCAGAAAATGGCAACCCTTCAACAAGAAATAATCTTAGAAGGACGAAGTGAGGAAAGAATTTAGGAGGAAGGGATATTAATAAGCCAAATAAAAGAAAGAAGAAAACATGAGGAGATTCTATGGAAACAAAAATCAAGAGTGAACTGGCTTAGAGAAGGAGAAAGAAATAATGAAATTTTTCAATCAAGCCATGGTCCAACACAGACAGAGATTTATATAATTTTTTCCATCACCAATGAAGAAGGAAGACACTTAACCCAGCATGAGGAAATGGAGCAGAATCTAGTAGATCATTTCAAAGACCTCCTTATGGAACCCCAGGTCAAAAAAATAGTAGCTATAGAAAGGATTTGCAATGAAATCCTTGAACTGGTCACTAGGGACCAGAACCTAGCCCTCATGAGAGTTGCAACCCTAGAAGAAGTGGAAGAGATTATGAAAGGGATGAAGAAGAATAAAGCTCCGGGACCAGAAGGATTCACTGTGGAATTCTACCAAGAAGGCTAGAAATTCTTGGGATAAGACATTTTGGAGGTAGTGGAAGAATCACACCGAAATCAGAAGGTATGTCCTGTTCTTAACTCAACCCTCTTGTCTCTCATTCCCAAAAATGTTAATTTGGATACTGCCCAGGGCTTTAGACCCATAGCTTTATGTAACATAATTTATAAGATTATTGCCACATTGATAGCCAAGAGACTAAAGCCAATTCTGTCAAGTATTATCTCTCCGGAACAAACTGGGTTTGTGGAAGGAAGACAAATACTGGATGGCCTAGTAGTTTCTCAAGAGGTAGTGCATTCATTGAAAACCAAAAAGGAAGTGGGAATGATGATTAAGCTGGATCTCTCAAAAACTTATGACCGTCTGAACTGGGATTATCTTAAATCAGTTCTAGTAGCATTTGGTTTCAACAAGAGATGGATTCAATGGCTGCAAGATATGATCGCTACACGAAATTTCTCCATCCTCCTGAACGGAACACCAACCTCGATGTTCAATGCCACAAGAGGGTTGAGGCAAGGGGATCCTCTATCCCCTTTCTTTTTTATCATAGCAGCAGAAGGACTTGGAAAATATATCAAGAAAGATCTAAGAGAAAGGAAAATTAAAGGGTTAAAACTTTGGGGTAACAACCTACTGATCACACACCAGCAATTTGCAGATGATATCATGCTTTTCTATGGAGTCTCTCTAAGAGAAATAAAAAGAATGAAAAATATTCTTGATCTTTTCATGGAAGCTTTAGGTACTCAAATTAACAAGGATAAAACTTGCACATTCTCCTTCAACACACCGGGCAATGTTAATCCTTTTTGACAAGAATATTGGGCTTCCGCTCTAGAGATTTACCCACAAAGTATTTAAGGACACAATTATCCCTAAATCGACTCAGGATGGAAAATTGGCATCATACCATAGAAAAACTCCGGAATAGATTGGAAAATTCGTCCTTTCGAACCTTGAACATAGCAGGACGAGCAGTGCTTCTGAGATCGGTCCTATGAGCAATTCCCATTTACCTCTTGTCGGCAACAATGGTTCCAAAGGGGGCATGTTAAAAAGTGGCAGAGATATTCAAAAACTTCATCTGCGGAGGACCACAACAACAGAGGAAATGGGCCCTGATATCGTGGAAAGGCCAGACAAAAAATTAAGGCAGAAGGGGGACTAGGGCTAAGAGATCGATACATCTTGAATCAAGTAATGGGAGTGAAGCTGTGGTGGAGATGGATGAAGGGAGGAGGAGACCTATGGAAAAGAATCCAGATGCAAAAATACAACATGCCCACTAAAATTTAAGAACTCTTAGGACTAGAAGAATCTCCAAGAGGCTCTACAATCTGGAAGTTGGCTAGTCAAAACAAAGATATGATCTCCAAACATGCATTCTCGGAAATCCGGAATGGGCAATCAACTAAATTTTGGGATGAAGCTTGGCAGCAGAGAGAAAAACTGAAGGAAATGGAGGGCCTTAGGAATACATTTCAGAGGGCTAAGGAGGAATGACTGAATCATGTAAAAGATTACTGGCATGAAGGAAGATAGGAGGAAGCCTGGAGAACTTGGAAGGACCCAGATGTGTGGGATAGAAACATAGATACCAAACAAAGAGAGATATACACAATAGAAATGAAGTCTAGGAGGATAATCATTCGAATAGGTCCAGATATATTAAGATGGGGTAAATCTACGATAGGAGCCTTCACAATTAAAGAAGCCTACCATCTAACAACGCAGCAAGGGCAAGATGAAAATGCTTCCATATGGAAACAAATATGGCAGAGTCGCTGGTGGCCAAAGGTAACCATGTTCTTATGGTTGGTTGGAAAGAGTCATATATTGACATGGGACCAGATTCAAAAGCGTGGAATCCATGGACCCCCTAGATGCTGCTTATGCAAGTAAACCCAGGAAACTCAAGAACATCTTCAAAACTCATGCCCTTTTTCCCAGCAGTAATGGGATGAAATCAACAAGCTATTCGGGAAGACAAATAAAGATCCTCAAAGCATAAAAGAAACTATTAATCAATGGGGACGTAGCCAATTCTTGAGCCCGATAGTAAGAAGAGCCCAGAGTTTAACGATGGGCTTAAATATATAGATGATATGAAAAGAGAGAAACCGAAGGATATTTCAAGATAAAGAAATGGCCCCTGAATTGATTTGGAAAAAAACCCAAACCCACATAAGAGAAACTATCTTAACGAAAAACTGGAATCAAGAAGACTAGGAAACAACTACGGAGGAAGGTAAGATCTTGACATACTTCAATCTAGCACAAGGAATGGTTCACCCCCAAAAACATGAGGATCTCGTAATGATTGTCAGTAGCCCGACCAACTTCAAACGCCCTCAAGACGACTTCATCAAACTTAACTTCGATGGAGGCTCTAAAGGAAATCCAGGGCCAACAGGATTTGGAGGCATCTTCAGAGACCATCAAGGGAGGAAAAGATGGGTGTACGCAGATCATGGAGGCATTACGAGCAACAACGAAGTGGAATTAACAACAATTCACCAAGGACTAAGAATAGCGATCAGAAATGGATACAATAATATGGAAATAGAGGGGAACTCAAAGATAGTGAGAGAGATGCTTAGAAAGATAAATAATGGAAAGGACTGGGAAAAAGTAGCATAGAGCTGGAGGATGGGAGGCCTTATTCAAGACATGGAAATGCTCATGAAAAGAATAAGCTACAAGATTATCAGTCATACGAAAAGAGATGGCAATAAGGCAGCATACTTCCTTGCTAATTGCGGATGTAATGAACAAAGGGGGAAGTGGATAGTATATGGCTGATGCATATCGAAGATCAAAGCTGGGAGTCCCTCAAAGAAATTATCAACCATGACAATAATACGGAAACGATCTCAAGGTAATAGTCATAAGTGGCCCCCGATTGGGATGAGAGATGGGAAGATGATGTGGGAACAGATCGTGGAGGGAATGGATGGCAGTGCTGGCCTTCAAGAATTCCCATAATAAAAAAGGATGCGGGGACGACATGCAGATGGGACAGTGCCCCAAGGAATAGAGCTTATAGGGGAATGGGGGAAGAAACTATGGAAACTGGCAGCGATGGAAAGATGAGACGTGGGATAGATGATAGAAGGAAAATAAGAGTGGAGAGGGTAATGGGGGTGGTCAATAAGAAGCAAAGGAGGAAGACAATGGGAGTGAAGGGCAAGAGTGTTTCACCTGAGGCGATGCACGGGTCCACGTATGTTTTCATAAAGCTGAATCATGTAATTTTCTTAACTGTAGATAGTCTAATGGAAGAGGGGGGAGAGCTAGGAGTAGCAGAGAGAGGGAGAAGTATATTAGAGGGGGGTAAAATCCTTTAAAGATGGCAGTAAGGAGGAGGAAGGAGGGTCGAAGGAAAATTCATGGGAAGGACACAGAATGGGAGGAGGCCGAGGAAACCAAGGCAAAGCCCCACTAGGTTTCTGCAAAGGAGATGATCAGGGATAGCTTAAGGAGGATAAAGAAACAATCTAGGAAATGGGGAAGATTATAAAGGTTACCCAATTATCTGGGATAAGGGGAGGAAAGACTAAGAGCAGCCCGACCATAGGGAGAAATTGGAGCAAGGAAGGCCAATTCAGGGGAATGGGTACTTAGGAAAGGAGAACAAAGGAAATAGTAGAGAATCTAACCTTTTCTATTGGACATGATACATATGCGATTGTAAGGGGAAAAATGGCATGGACGGGATGGCGAATGGGGTGTGGTGGAAGAGGTTGGTCTAACCAACATGGCCGCAACAATAACACAACGTCAACGTCGGCCCCACAAAGACGTAGCCGGAGAACAATGAGGAAAACCATCGAGGAGGCGGAAAGGGCGTATCGAGAAGGCACAGATGAGGACATACACAGACTCATTAAGGAGCTAGAAGAAAATGTAATGGAAGAGGACTCAAAGCCAGAAATGGAAGAGTGGGGGGACCTCATCCCAGACCCGGGTAACACGAGGGGACGCATGACCTTATATAAATAGGCCTTGCACGTTTATTGGGTGTTGAAACACCTACATGCAAAGGCGTTGGAGCAAGTTGTAGGAGAAATGGTGGAACTGGCCCAAGGCATGCCTAACATGGAAAAGGAAATTAAGAACTTTCAAATTACCATGATCATGTAGGATAATAAGCTGGATGAAATCTAGCAATAGCTGAAGTAGCTCATTCCAGGACAACGAGCAGATGTGGTACCACCCGAGGGAGGGGAAGAATGGCATTTAAGCCGAGCTGTTGTTTCCATGGCTAGATTTTCGAGGATAATATTTCATCCTTTTTGCCTGTTTTCATGACTATTGGATATATGTTTAGTTTTTTCTGTTGTGAAGTTTATTTAGCATGGATTGATAGACTTACTCATTTTTGTTATTGGATGGCTTATTTTAATTTGAGGTGGCCAATAGACTCGGTTTCCCATTTGGGCAAGTTGAGGCCACCAAAACTATGTATATGGCTTAACCTGGATTTGTATGAATAGAAACAGAAAAGCACTACTTTAGCTTACAGAAAAAAAAAAAAAAAAAAAAAGATAGTAGAGGCAACACCCATGACATATTCAAATCCATCTTGGATTTTAAATTCATTATTTTTTTTTTAGTATAAAACAACATTTACAATAGTTATTGATGTAAACTTCCTCTTTCTTTCTCCTTTGAGGAGGGTTATGCAAGGCCCCCAATGCCTACAACAACACTCTAGGACTTCTTCCATGTGAAAACACTTTGTGGGCATTAAGGAATTGCTCTAATTGATTCTATGGAATATAAAGAGAAAATGGGCACTTTGTAGAACATTTAAACCTGCATGCAAAACATCCCTGGCCCCTACCACTTTTGCTCCTTCTTAAAAACAATTTGGTAATGCTAGAAAGAGGCAATGTTAAAGAATGGTGGAGAAGCAAATCCCAATGATGGTAGCTACCAAGGAAAATTGGGGAATGAATGTAGGGAACCCATTGAGAGAAAGAATAGGAAATAGATAGGCATACACTTATGGAAGTGAACCTGTTATGTTCAAGTCTCGATGGCACTAAATAGATAGTGAGGAGTTACTAAGAGGGTAAAAATTAACTAAACTGGGTTATGATACCATGTGAGGCCATGTTAAGTAACCCTAAAAACTTGAATGATTTGCCATTAAATTAGCATATAAATACATACACAATGGTGTGAATTTTGGTTTTAACTTCTAAAGTCCAATATCTCTTCCTATTCTAATAGGTCATATTTCCCATATTCACATATTTACACTTTTACAAAATTCATAAAATTAAAATATCTAAATTTAAAATTTAATTATTTATATAATTAAACTTCAAATTATTACAATTATATTTATATTCTTTTATCACTCCATAATTATATAAACTATCCTTTTTATCACTCCATAATTATATAAACTAGTATATTCTGATATAACCATTATGATATTAATGTAACCCTTAATATAATTTTTTCCACTTATAACCACGTTTTAGAAAGACTACAAAAAAAAACTATTTCTTGTTCTATGAGAATATGGAATAATTTTTTCCACTTATAACCACGTTTTAGAAAGACTACAAAAAAAACTATTTCTTGTTCTATGAGAATACGGAGTTTTGAAGCGGGATGCATTGAGCTTGTATGTAACATCTCAAGAACGGAAACTAAAGCCGTTAAAAATAATTCTAAAGAATATTTGAAAATTATCTAATAAAGAGAACTAATTTCCAACCGACCAAACTTTGCGTCGGCCTAAGACAAAGAGGGCGTTGTATTTATCCTAACACATCCCATCGTGATATTCAAATATTTATACACATGCATATTAAAAGGTAAGGTAAGATTCATCGGTGAAACTTAAGAACTGTGAGCTACTAGATATCCCACTGGACAGATTGAAACGATTGTCTTGACCCGGACAGAAAGATGGTGTTCTCAGGGGAGAATATTAGAAATACTGAGAAACATATTGTTTCCGATACGACATCTGAGACATCCAACTCACGTAAGTTACACAACTATTGACATTAATTGTAGCATTCAAATTCATGGGAATCATTCCTGGATTGTCACGGAATTTGGCATGGGATCAGCGGCCGGTCTTGAGCTTGTTGAGTCAATCGTGGGCTAATGCGATGAGAAGCCACGAATCGTTAACCTGTGATCAACTTTACAGCCCAGATACTATCCTCTCCTGTCGGGGATTCATTGTATCTCCTGCTTGGGAGGAAGATATGAGCCTGTTGGCGTGCAATCCCTTTGTTGGTATCACAAGCATGCTCCCCCCACCTCCGGCCCATTTGTTACCAAAATATGTAATAAAGTTTGTGTGCGACGGTGAGCGCGTATATGCTATAATCCCAGGCTTTCAAACAGAAGAGCAAACCGTGGAGCATGAGGTGTACCATGTGTGGATGCTCAATTTAAGAGAGTTCAATGTTATTTGGAGGAAACTGCCTTTCTTGCCAAGAGTGGGGCGAAATGTTGACGTCTGCAATTGTGTGGGAGATATTTACATATGCCAGCGAGACAACGAATTTTCATGGAAGGCAGATAGGATATGGAAACTTTCAGGAAGTGGAGCAGATAATAATGAGCGACATTGGCAAGATATTAACCCTAATATGCCGCCTCCCAAACGCTTGAATTTCAATACCTCTGATAGAGCGCCATCATATATTGAGATAAACGAAGTATTTTATATGGATGTTGTTCTTAAGTGTTTATACGAAAGACAGTCCCTTCCCTGACAGGTCTTCCTATGGTATCTTGAAGAGATGGTGTTTGTTCCGGATGTGTACTCGGAAAACATCATTGGGACAGTTTTGAAAAACGTGGCTCTTGGCATGCCTCAGCCCCTTTACAGGTTGTGCATAGTGATTTATGTGGTCCACTTCCAGTTGTGTCATTCTCTGGCTGCAAGTATTTCTTAACTTTCATTGATGATTTATCCAGACGCACTTGGGTATACTTCTTAAAACTCAAGAGTGAAGTATTTAGCACCTTTTTGGCCTTCAAGGCCTTTGTTGAAAAACAATCTGGACATCAAATTCTTAAGTTAAGATCTGATAATGGTGGAGAATATGTTAAAAACACATTCATCAACTATTGCACTGAGAATGGAATTCAAATGCAACATACTGTTCCATATACTCCATAACAAAATGGTGTAGCTGAAAGGAAGAATCGCACCTTGAAGGAAATGGCTAATTGTATGCTACAATCTAAAGGACTTGGTCTTAGTTTTTTGGCAAAAGCAATTAACTGTGCAAATTACATAATAAATCACACTCCTACTAAGGCTTTAAAGAATATCACTCCAAAAGAAGCATGGAGCTCAATCAAACCAGATGTAAGTCACTTTCGTGTTTTTGGAAGTGAAGAGTGGGCCCATATTCCAGATGAAAAGCATAAAGCTTTAGAACCCAAGAGTGAAAAATGTACTTTTGTTGGATATCCTGAAGATGTCAAAGGCTATAGACTTATTCCATTTAAGTCCAAAAATGTTATCATTAGAAGAGATGTAAAATTTGATGAAAATATATCGGCCTGCGAGCTTAGTCCGGCGGATGTGCCACCTCTCCCTATCTCTTCTACCTTTGAAAACATTTCTTCTTCAGATGATGAAAGTGAGGATGACAATCTTCCCCCACCATCTCAGGATCCTCCTTCAGCTCCCGAGCTTCCAAAATGGGTTTGTGCTACTCGAGATGCAGCAGGTGATCTTGCCGGTGATCCTACAGATCAGCGACACACACATTCTCAGTTCGAGAGAGCCTCGTCTTTACTATGATCCTGACACCTTTGCAGAAGCTTCAGGCCTTGTTGCTCGGTTCATGCAAAACCCCCGTGAAAGTCATTGGAAAGCAGCTAAAAGAATACTTCGTTATGTTCGAAGTATAGTTCAGTTTGGGATTCATTACAGTGCCAAAGCATCTCCTCTATTGGTTGGTTTCACTGATTCCAATTGGGCTGGTGACCCTGATGATCGGAAGTCTACTGCCGGTTATGTGTTCACTCTTGGTTCAGGACCTATTACATGGGCTTGAAAGGAACAAGGTTCCATTTCTCTTTCATCAGCAGAAGCAGAGTATCGTGGTGCCGTAGAAGCTAGTAAGGAAGCCTTGTGGCTTCGTCAGGTCCTGTCAGAGTTTGGCTTTGAGCAGCAGCATCCTACTACACTTTGGTGTGATAATCAAAGTGCCATTCAGCTATGCAAAGATCCAGTCCAACATCAGCGCAGCAAACTCATTAAACTGCACATGCACTTCATCAGAAAGCTCATTCACGACCATGTTCTTGAAGTGCAATATTGTTCAACAGATGATCAAGTTGCAGACATCTTCACAAAGGCTCTCACAGAGGCGAAGTTGACTAAACTTCGATTTATGGTTGGAGCTCAGGAAGTTGTCACTAAGGGGGGATAGGCTCTAGTGCCTCTTTCCTTCTGCTATTGTGTCATATTTGTAAATCCTTCAATCCTATCCCAAGTTGTTCTTAAGGGGAGATGTTAGGATATTCGGACACATAGGAAATAGTTAAGTACAACTTGGTCTAGTATAGAATTAGGTACAGAGTTAGGTAAAGTGTGTTTCTTTACCATTGTACATTTTGTAACTTACAATCCGACGGTCATGATATGTAGTGATCCGACGGTTCATTCTCTCCTCGGTATTACCGACACTCGATCTGTGGCTTGACACCCGATTGGTCCATGATTTCTATTTAAAGCGCATGGAGGGTCATTTGTATGGTAATCCGTGCATGAGACAAACATATGTAAATTTTCATTCTTTTATTAATAAATTTCCTGAAGTGGCCGCATTGGCTCAGGCCATGGACTGTTTCCCTCTTTGAGGGTTTTAACCACGTCAAGAATACTGGTGTATTGATCTGCGATCTGGTTGTGAGCGATGTCCTTTGGTGTTCTGTCTGAGGAACTTACCCTGTAAATTCCTATAACTCATTATTCTTGTTGTTGTGGAATTTGTGAGTATATGATGCATGAATAATACTTGTTGTGAGATGATGGAATAACAATGATTAATTATTCATGAGACAACTAGGTTTAAAGAGTAATTATGTTTTAAGCTGTGAAATTGTATAGTCTGCGGTTTAGGTTGTTTATGCATTATATGATACACCATTATTTGATAGAAGAGAAAATATTCTCGCAGTAAATTAGAAGGAATGCATAAAGTGGAGGTTAAGAGAAGTTCTAAATGGTCTTTGGGCATTATTAGAATACAAGAATTGCTTGGGAAAAGAAGAGAAGACAACGCATGAAGACCACATGAGAAGGTGTGAGTTGCAGCAATGACTAGCAAGAGAGAGGTCTCTTGATGTCATATCTAAGCATAAACAAGAGGAGGAGGTGGTGATAGAGAGGTATCTTGATGTCATATCCAAGCAGAAACAAGAGGAGGAGGTGGAGGGACAAATAAGATCCCTCGCAGGGTTTTGAAGATCATAGATAGAGAAATAGGAATAATCCAAGTCTAGGACTTGAGTGAAAGGAAACTCTACATTACCAAGGAAACTCTAAATAATGATAGTTCGATTGACAATAGGAGGGCTAGAAGGACACACCCCTCAAGTGAGTAGTAGTAATGGCTAGGTTCCTTGATTAAATGGAGGGTGGAGATGGGTTAATCTCTAGATTCCCTTGAAAACTTGGGTGGAGGCTTTCTTCTTGTGTTCATGGTGAGGAGTTTTTGGAACTCACCCTTTACTTGTTTCCTAATTTTATCACAGTGCATTTTGTATTCTCAAGATTGGGTGGAAATAGTCTGCACTATCTCTTTGAGGATGTGGGTGAAACATCCATGGATAGTTTTGTTTGGCTAAGTGTGGAAGGATTTTATCCTCTAGACTCCCATATTTGGTTGTTGGGTGGAGGTAGGAGGATCTCTTCATTCCCAATAGTGGGAAATTGTGAGAAGTACCTTGAAGTTCCTTCCTCAATTTCTGAAATTTGGTTCATGGGTGACAAATACAAAAAAGAATTGGTTGTAGCTCATCTAAAGGTTGGGTGGAGAGTTAGAGTACCAATCTTAGTTTCCTTGATTCCCTCATTTTCGGATAAGTGTTCATACAACTTATATGAATGTAGAACACTTGAATTTGGTTATTATATTATGAGCACATATTATTCCTTGTGCACGATGGATTCTAAAATGGATACCACCATGTTTTTCTTTTTGAGGATATGACTACGTTTAGACTATTGAATTATTGTTTGAATGTAATGGCTATAGAAGCCATGATTGAAATTATTTGATTATGTAATTAAATTTCATTTGTTAATGAATAAATGAGTCATTTGGGAATAATAGGGAAATAACACATGAGTAAAGGAGTCTTCTCACTATTTTAGAAAAAAATGTTAGTGGTCAAGTTCATATGGTGGACCTCGCAAATATTCTCCTAAAAATACCAAGGAGAAAAATTCAAAATTTAAGAATAACATAATGGGAGATAAATATGATGTTAAATCCCTATGGAGGGAATTGATAAGTAGGGTGAAAAAAAAGTAGAACATGAGGGAAAAGCTTGCTTTAAAGAAAAGTAAATATTTTTTCTTATTTTAAATGAACATCTTATGAAATTAAAGCATGCAAACCCTAAAGTCAGGATGGTGCTAAGGAAAAATATGTTGGGAAAAACTATAAGAAAACCACTGAGGAATACAAAAAGGTTGTTGATTCTTGGATGTAAGAATTTTGAGCTCTAGTGGAATTTCTTTGGTTAGGAGGAAAGTGCTCTCAAAGTTAATATTCCCAAGAAAATGGTTAGAGTGAGATGGTTATATTTTATTGTTTTGATGTTGAGCTATTTATCTATTAATTGTGATTGAAACTTGTGAGTAAGAACTCTATTCATACTAAAACAAAATTTTTAATGTGAAAATAACTATTTGTAATTAATATTATGAATTAATTATAAATTGATTACAAATTGAAAATAATTATATCATGATAATTTTATTGAGTAGAAATTATAGATACATGTGTTCCAAGGTAAATTAGTATACAAATGGAAAGAGTACTAATCTAAGTCTCAAGGAAGAAGGATGGAATAATTAGAGTTATGGACGAGTTAAAAGTAGGAGCATAATAATATATATCTATACAACTTTCTACTTTAATTGTATATATTATTATGCATGTATAGTTTGGTATATGAGAAAGAGTCATATTTTGAGATCAAGAAAGGAATTCTTAGTTTAGTTATGGTAATAGGAATTGGAATTGAAGCAATAGGATTCCTATAATATATTTAAGCCAAAGCTAGATAAGCTTATTAATTGAAAAGAATTGCATAATTTAGAAATATAATTCCATCTAAACTGAAGAATTAAGATTTTTCCGCAAGAGGAGTTTGGAGGATAGCCATATAGTAAAAAAATTGTAGATGACTATGATTAATGATTAAGGATACATGGAATTGAGTTAATAATCTAAAATACCTTTATACCACATTTGTTTGTGACCTCGCTTAGGCCTCTTGATGGAAAACTGGAAATTATTTTTAATTAACTCAATATGACATTACAATAGCTACATCAAAGTGAATACTCTAGTAAGAAATTCCACAAGGAAGTACAATTTATTGATGAACATAAGTATTAGTAGTGTGTGTATATTATATATAGGACTTTACATACTTGTATAGTGCCTAGAAATCATCACCAAAGGGTGTGAATCTATATTGATAATATGAATAAGTATAATTGAGTATTAAATCAACTATGATTCTGATGATAAATCTTATTGGACACATTAGGTTTAAAGATGTAATGTACAAGATTTATGATAGATGTACATACATTGATAATGATTTCATATTTTACTAGAAAATTTCCAAAAAAAAAACTAAAATTAAAATATGGATGTCTATACATTAAAATTTGTAAAGGAACAAAGAAATACTTTAATAAAGTATTGATTGGAAAGAATAGTAAACAGAATAATCATTAATACCAATGGATATTCTATCAAAATGAATAATAAGCTTATGATTAGTGATAATAGAAAGAAATATAAGCACCCATGACAAATTATAAACAAAATTGTAAATTACAATGGGATTGCAAGCCATAGAAAATACAATACATTAGGTGTTGCTAGCCATATAAATCAAAGACAATAATAGTTTTTTATTATGGATAACCATACTTAAGAGAATGACCTTTTGATTCAATAAAGACCAGTTTATTGGAAATTATTGAGCCGAGACGCTCTAAGACCTAGTGTGAATCATTCTACAACCTAGTGTGAACACCATGTGTAAGTATGTTAATGCTCAATTTGGAGTTGACGCATGTCCCTTTTAAATAAAAATAAAATAGTATCTAAGTAGAAAAACAATGTTGGTTATAATAAAAAAGAAAAAAAAAATTATACATGTTTAATTAGTTTTTCCTATGACTTAATATAACTTATTGTAAAATAATTAGAAGTAAAAAAAAATATGTGATACTTTTCAAAAGATTTAATGTTGTATAAAATAAAATATATAATGTGGGTTATGAATAAAATATTTTCATATCAATTAATTTTCAAGTATAATTGCCCATGGGGCTTTGGATTGACGGTGAATGGGTGCGCTGTTAAGACACTCCTTGCGACAGGTCACTGGTTCAATTCCCCGTGGGTAATTAGTTTAGTCTTAACCTAGAAAATTTTTTGAAGTATAAATAAAATATATTAATAAAAAAAAGCTATTTTTGATCTACATGTTTTGTAATCTCTATAGAATTCAAAAATACACTTTAAACAATGACAAATTAGACATTGTTATTTGCACTCTAAAATAAATTTTCACCTAAAGATTAGATCGGTATTTTAAATGGATCTATATTGGTATAAATAAACAAACCCACTACTATATACTTATTATACATAAACAAAATAACTATAATGTATCTTTCAACCAAATCTATAGGTCACGTAAGAGCAACAAAAAATACCTTTGGATAAAGATAATTAAGCACACTAAATAGGCGTATGCTTAGCCAAAAACCATTGACAACTATTCTCAAGTATATGGATGAGAGGTAGTTAGTTTGCATGTGCCCATGTAATCCATATGTATGAAAGAAAATAGAGAACGATGAGTTAAAAATGAGTATAAGGAAGCATGAATATAAGAATGATGGCTATACATTCCTTTAATGGAAACAAATACAATTTTATACTTGGAGATGGACATAGTTCCATCCGACCTTGGTACTCTGCCAAATTCAACAGAAAATTGGAAATCGAGACATTGATTAGAGAAAACAATGATAACATTTTATATATATATAATTTCGGGTAAAAACCTTGAAGAAGAAAAGGGTAATAAAAGTGTTATTTGCTAAACATACAAATAAGAAACTAAAGAAGATGACTGAACTATAAAGAGAACTATAAAGATACAATGCAGACTTCCAAGTCTGTAAATGCTACAACTGTGGTAAATAGACAACACTTGTTTTCTTCGGGGTAAACCTTGGGCTCGAAGAATGATCCAAACCTATAACTGAAAAATGACAGAAATTATAGAAGACTACGTGAACTCTAAAGATACAATGCAAACTTCCAAGTCTGTAAATGCTGTAACTATGATAAATAAACAACACTTGGGTTTCTGAGGGGTAAACCTTGGTGTCGAAGAATGATCCAAACCTATAACTGAAAAATGACAATTTCAAAATGAAACCCTCATTCCAACTTACTAAAAAATGTGAGGCTGATTTTAGGATTGCTCCATACCTTATTCAAATAAAGAATCTGTAAGTGCGAGGGGAAACAAAATGCTAAATACACAATTAATAAGGAAGATATAAAACCCCTCCAACTGAATTGCCTGGTAAAAAGATGAGGATGGACTCAACACTAATGGCATATGTCAACAAAAGATCTGTCTTCGATAGAAAAATTCATCCCCTACATTTTGTCTATAAGGAATAAACGCATGAGTTAACTGAGCAACCAAAGAAAAGAAATGGTCGATAGATATCAAATGGATAAAGTGGAAACTGTAGCATCAGTAAGACTCACCTCCTATTGCAGAGAGTATTCCTCTAGATAGACACGTTAATGCCTTGAACGAACAAGCTTAACATTGGAAAAAGGGAGGAATGACACCCATGATAACCACTGGCACTCAACATAGAGTCAAGCGGTGCTATGGCCACCTAAAACCAAACAAAATAAACCAAATGAGATTTGGGTTAGGGGTTTAGACACTATTGAATCCCTAACGGATCTCAACCGTTCGATTGCTAGGTTAACTTCAAAACTTGATTTGAAAAGGATGCTTTGTGGGTGAAAATAGGTGTAGCCACATGGTCTTGAAATATGTGGCATATTCTTGGTGCACCATATGTATTGGAGGACCCACTTTACTATCATGCATTTATGAAGCAAGTAAATGAAATCTTGGGTTCATAGATTTTGAACCTTGGTAATAAAGGATTAAACATCAATAACATGCGGTTCAATAAATAACATTGGAGTGCATGGCGCTATACTGAATTTGTGTTTATACAAAGGTCACTGTAGTCTTCGTATATAAAGAGAGTGGGTTTAATGAGTAGAATCATTAAAATAAATAATATACCTTTTATGGTTATGGTTAAAGGATTTTAATATATGAATTAGTTGTGATACCCATTTCATACAAAGAACAAAACATTATATCTATATCTGTCTATCTATATATATATATAATAGATTATGCAATGTAAACTTTGTGGATACATATAGAGTTCATGTTTAATTACAAAGTACATTAGGCTAAAACTTGACATGTTTAGAAATTTGGATTAGAGGAAATATGAGTTTTTTATATGTAATAGTTTCAATGCTTCATTGATTTTATATTAATGAACAATACGAGAAAGAATTTGACCTCGTTATGGGTAGAACATATCTCTTACAATTTAAACAATAGTGGTAGAGAATGGAGAACTTAATTATAATTTAAGGAGGTGATATTAATAACAAGATATGAAGTTATCATAAACAATACCACATGACTATTTATCACTATAAATTAAAAAATAAATCATGCGTATATGAGGTATGTCACATGTGGTATCAGAGTTGTAGGTTCAAAATTGATGCATAAGGGTGAAACTACAACTTAACGAATAATGCAGAAAATGTTAATTTTTGAAAATTTAATTTTGGTTTTGTTGTAATGATGCACAAAAATAAGGAAAAAGAGACTATAGTGATGGCATAACCTTCTGCCAGATCTCATGGTGAGGGAGAGAATATTTAGGTTTATTTGGGAGATGAAACTTCACCTCCAACAACCCAACTTCTAGACATTGTAAGAGACATGAAGCAAGAGTTCACCAGTACAAGGGTCAACAATGAGCAATTTCTAATTGAAAGTGGAAAATAGGAGAAGTTCATTAAAGAGTTAACTAAAATTCAACACATAAACCTATAGATATAGAGGTAAAGGGGGGCAGAGAAGACCCCTTAAAGTGCAAAAATGTTGAAAGTGAACATGACAAGTATGAAAGTGAATAATGAAGAAGAAGCAATTAAAACATCTCCAAAAATTTACCAAATCAAGAAAGAAAAATATAATAGAACTTCAGGGAGATTTCAAAAGGAATATAGCACCCCTATTTGATGGAGAAAAAGAAGCAGATGCAGAAGCGTGAATGTTGAATATAACCAAGTATTTTCAAGTATATGAATATTCCAACAATCTAAAGGCTAAATTAGTAGTATATTAATTGTAATACAAAGCTTCTCTATGGTGCGAAGAAGCAAAGAAAGTACATTGCATAGAAGAAAATACAGTCACCTAGGAAGAATTCCAAAAATAGTTCAAGGAAAAATTATCCAAGGGATAAAAAATATGCTCAAAAATCATAGTGCTCAAAATTTCTCGAAACTAGTGCCAAATCATAGATATCTTCGTTTTGATTCCAATTATGCTTGAATCGCCTTAATCCGATACTCCATGAGAAAGTTATCATGTTCTCAAGTTTTTGGCAAACAACTAAAAAGTCAACTTATAGGATTGGTTGTACAACTGATTCGGCAGATCATATGATGATGTGGCACTAACATAAGTAGGGGATTGTGTAATATGGTTGTAAGAGGACCAATGAGAATAGCACAAGTGGTGAGTTTCTATTGGTTGCAGTGATCGTGGTTAGGCCAACAACAAGCCACCACATGACCCAATAAATGGATGCCACATGGCCCTATGGGAGGACACCATATGGCTCTGTTGTATGGGATAATTTATTATTATGGACCAACCAACCTCAGTTGGGTTCAATGCCGAGACCTCTGGAAACACAGACCAATGACTTACCGCTAGGCCATGCAATATTACTTGTTATACATAGTGGGATGGTTATATTTAGATGTTAACAATTGACGCATTTGGGGAGGGGGAGGGCTAGACCCAGGTTTTATGCATTGTATTATTACCATGGTTTAAGGTAGAAGGGGCATGGATTAAGGCACTAGCCTTGGGCTCTATGGAAGTTAACATAACCACTGACATAGACAATGGAAGGGCGGGCGCGTGGTACCCCGCCTGCACCCAACCCTCAGACATATGTCTATTTATACGACCACGAGTGGAGGGCCAGCAGGCGCACCACGTTTAGCCAATGCCCCCGGTCATATTTTTCCATGTGACCAGACCGAGGGGCTGAAGGATAGGGGTGTTGCCGTATTGGTGTGCCTAACTATTTGACAATTTGCACCTTTATCAACAGATTTGTTTTCAAACCTGCATGAATTTGTCACTTTGCAATGTTTCCAAGGTCAGAATTTGTTGCTAGTTTTGACAGAGGGTTAATTTTGTATAATGATCAGTAGTGAAATGGAGAAGGATACCTAACTTGGTCATTTTTCAAGCTTTTTGAGCTAAATAAGAGACTACACATGGGTTTTTGGGTGTTCTAGACATTATGGCAGTGTTATGTTTTGCAATTTGAGCATGTATGTTGATGTAACTTGACATTTGAGCATATAATATAAAGGGCCAACATTAGAATCTAGACTAAAAGACGTAGCCTAGGAAGGGTGAACTCCATCATCAAATTGTTGTTTTGTGATGCTACATGTTGTCTATTTTTCACTCGTAAAATCTGCAAAACTTAATTGAGTTTATAGGTTTATGTGTTTTTGCAATTTTGATTCAATGCCCATAAGACATAAACTAGCTTTCAAAATTTCAAAAGCTACCTTCATTCTTAATTTCAGATCAGTTTGGTGTCAGAATTATTACAAGGTATAAATTGAGAAGAGGAGGAGTGCTTGAAAAACCAAATCCTCAAATTGGTTCAAGGGGGTCACAAAATCCATAAAATCCACAAGTCATGGCACATGGAGAAGAAAAGGAGCTGATGTTTGAGGATGAGATAGAATTTAGAAAGGATTTCTTTGATATGTTTGAGAGGGTGAAAGTATTGTACAATGAGAGGGAAACAAGGTTGCAAAGAGAGAGTTCAAATCATCCAAAAGCTAATGGTGGTGATGGGAGAAAACCTCCACCTCCACCTCCTCCTTCACGTCCATCTACACCTCCATTCTCACTTCCTTGTTTACCTCCTTCATCTCATAGACCATATCCGAAAGGACATGGTAATTCTCCCTTGATTAAGGTTGATGTCAAGTTTGAACTACCTATGTACAATGGGGAAGTAAATTCTGAAATGTTGGATAATTGGGTTTGTCAAATTGAAGTCTATTGCAGGATTCAAAAGACTTTTGATGATGATACAAATATCCAACTTTCTTCTCTTCATTTGGAAAGTGCAACCCTGATCTGGTGGGAGGCTAGAACTCAAGAAGATTTGAAGAAAAGTAGTAAAATTATCTATTCTTGGAATGATTTTATAGTTGCATTATGAATGAAATTTTATCCATTAGCTTACATACAAAAAGACATTATGGATTGGAAAATTTTTAGACAAGATAAAGGTCAGAGTGTCCAAAGTTACACACAAAAAATTGGAAGAATAGATTTAATCTTGGGTGTTGATATGTCTTCACAAGATACTTGCTTTAAATACATAGGTGGATTACATAGTTATTTGAGAAATATTATACTTATGTTTAATCCCAACAATCTAGCTGAATGCAGCTCATTTCAAACCAAGAGACAAGAATATTCCTCAAGAGACTAGGAATTAACCTTCCAAATCTAGAGACAAAGGAAAGGGGAAGTTTAAAGGAAAAGGAAAAAATAATGGTATTGTTAAGAAAGAGGGAGAGAAACTTACCTATATTTTTTCTTCAAAATAAGGCCATGATGAAGACCATTGTTGGAATTTACATCTATAAATGAGACCAAAGAAGTTCAATAACAAGCAAAAACAAAATATTGCTGCTACAACTCAACAAGATCTAGGATCTGTTTCATGTAATGAAACCAAAATTACAACCATGGGAATGCAAGGTATAACTTCTAATGAAGGTATTAGTTCCTCTAGTAATCCTGTAGAACAGAAAAATGATAAATAAATAAGTGAGACTTTCCATATTAGGGTCATTACATAACATACAAAAGTTGATAGATTTTTTGATAGTGGATCTCAAGCCAATCTTATCTTTGAAGGAATTGCCAAGAAACTAAATCTAGAAACTACACCTCATGTTAAACCTTACCCTTTGGGTTGGGTATGTGATGATTCCAAATGACAAGTGACAAGAAAATGTAAACTGAAATTCGCCATCATTGCTAATTTTATAGATGAGGCTGAGAGCATGATGGTGTACCACTTGATATTTGTGGATTTGTTTTAGGGATTCCATACTTGTATGACTGAAAAGCCATATTATATCATCATCAAAAAATAATATCATATTTTCAAATATTGATTTGAGTATATTGTTAGAGCACATCACAAGAAGATGAACTTATCTCTTGTTAGTGTTCGTTAGATGAAAGGGCTTGTAAATGCTAGTAAGAATTTTGTGTTGTTGATGATTAAAGCTACATATAATGGTGAATTTGAGTCTTTCACACGAAGTGATTCAAAAATCAAGCATGAATTCTTTGAAGCTTTTAACACATATGATAAGATGTTTCAGGAACCTGAAGGGTTTCCTCCTAAAAGAGGAATCCATCATGAGATCCACTTGCAGCTGGATGCACTACTTCAAAATATTGGCATGCATAGAATGTAAATTTTAAAGAATGTAGAAATTAAAAATAAAATTCAAGAGTTGCTTGACAAAGGGGTCATCAAGCCTAACACCTTTCCTTATGGGTCTCATATTGTTTTGGTTCCAAAGAAATATGGTACAAGGTGCATGCGTGTAAATTTCTGAGATTTGAACAAGATTAAGTGAAAGAATCATTTTCATATTCCTTGCATTGATGATTTTTTATATTAGTTAAAGGAAGATATTTAATTTACTAAGTTAGACTTGAGAAGTGGTTATCATGAAATAAGAATCCCTAAAGATGATATTTGGAAAACTACTTTCAAGACAAAACAAAGTTTGTTTGAATGGTTACTTATGTCGTTTAGGCTTTGTAATGCACTTGCAACATTCATGAGAGTTATGAATAATGTGTTGAGTCCATTCCTTGATGATTTTTTCATAGTATACTTAGATGATATTCTGATATTTAGTAAGACTTGTGAAGAGCATGTCAAGCATGTGAAACAAGTTTTAGATGTCTTGAAAAACGAGAATTTGTATTTGAATATGTCTAAATGTGAATTTAGGAAAACCTCTTTGATTTATTTGGGTCATATTGTAGGAGGGTATGAAGCGAAGATTTATCCCCCAAAAGTTGATGTCATTGTGAATTGACCTAAACCAAACAATGTAACAAAAGTTAGGAGCTTCTTGGGAGCAACCCAATATTGGAGAAAATTTATCGCTAACTTCTTACTCATTGTGGCACCATTACATGCTTTGAAAAGTGTGAAATATGTCTTTCAGTGGGGAGGCAAGCAACAAAAAGCCTTCGACACTTCGAAAGAGAAAATTACTACAACACCAATTCTTGCACTTCCAAATCTTAAGCATCCATTTGAGATCCAAATCGATGCAAGTGATTATGCTATGGGAGAAATTTCGATGCAACATGGTAAGCCAATTTGTTATCAATCTAAAACCTTTACCAGTGTAGTAATTAACTATCCAACTTATGAAAAAGAGTTATATTCTTTTGTACAAAGTGTGAAGAATTGGAAACATTTTTGGATGGGTAAAGAAACGATTATTCATACTAAACATCAACCTTTTCAATATTTAAAATTGCAAACCAAATTACAACAAGCTAGACATTTCAGGTGGATGGGATTTCTGCAGCAGTTTCATTTGGTAATTAGGTATGGTAAATATATATACAACAAAGTTGTAGATAGGTTATCAAGGCCTATTGTTAATGCATCTATTATTCCTAAGAATAACTTAAACATGCATGAAATCTATATTGAACAATATGCTCAAGATGAAGATTTTAAATATGTTTATGCACCTTTGAGTCAAGGAAATCATGTTGAAGAGTTGTATTATCATGTTCATAACAAGTCGTTGTATCATCTTGGAAAGTTATGTGTTCCACAAGGTTAAAGAGTCAATGTCATAAGGGAAGCCAACACTTCTCTTATTGCTGGTCACTTTGGTAGAGGAAAAACAATTGCTCAAATTCAGAGGTATTATTATTGGCCTCACATGAATGAAACTATTTCAAAATATGTGAGATGAAGTTCCATGTGTGCTACTAGCAAGCCAAGCAATAGGAAATTGGGGTTGTACACTCCACTTCCTATTCCGTTTTGTCCCAGGGAAAGTATTTCTATGGATTTTGTTGTAGGACTACCAATGTCTAGGAAAGGTCATGATTATTTATATGTTGTTGTGGATCGTTTAAGTAAACTGTGTGTATTTATGCCATGTAAGAAACATGCTACAGCTGAAAAAATGGAAAAGGTGTTCTTGCAAAATGTATGGGTTCTCTTTGGGTTGCCCACTTTTATTATTTACGATTTAGATTCTCAATTTGTTAGGAAGTTTTGGTCAATTTTATGGGAACTTCTAGACACCAAGTTGAATAAGAGCACCTCATTTCATCCACAAACCAACAACCAAACAAAAGTAGTGAACAAAAAAATAGTACATCTCATTCAAGGATATTGGGGTAAGAATATTAAACTTTAGGATGAGCATTTTCATTACATCCAATATGCCTACAATCCCGCCAAGAACTCATCTATGAAACTATCTCCATTTGAAGTTTGTCTGGGTTGTTTCGAAAAGTATCCTTTGTATTTTATCTTTGGTAAAGATATTGCAATAAATGGACATAGTGATGTGGACAAATCCAAGAATTTCATTAAACAAATTCAACTAGTGCATCAAGAGGTACAATAATAACTAGAGAAAATCAAAGCAAAGTACAAAGAAAAACATGAAAAGCATTAGGTTGATCATGATTTTCAAGTGGGAGATCAAGTTTGGTTGTACACTAGTAAGGAAAGACTACAAGGCGAAGGTAAAAATCTCAAGCCAATTAGATATGGTCCCTTCAAAATCTTGGAGTAGATTGGTAACAATGATTTCCGATTAGATTTTCCACCTTACGTGCAATTTTTTTGTTGTTGTGGATGTGGAAAAATTGAGATTGTATGAGCCTCAAATGATTGGTGATTATGAAGAGAATGTTTAGATTCCATCTATATAAGATTTTCCTTGGAATATTTAAATGAGTTGCAGGAAGACTCAATTCTTGACAGGAGGATAAGGACTTGACACGGAGGCAATGTAGAGTATCTTCAAGTGGAGTTCAAAGGTACCAATCCAAGTAAAGCAATGTGGATTGAGATTGGGAATGTGAGGGAGTTGTACCCTCACTTGATTTCTAAGTAAAAATAGACTTTTTTTAAGGTGGACTTATCCCTCTTGCATACAAGAGTGATCTCCCTAGACCTTAGAGAAATCTAGTAAAAATCAACTAGGAAATGCTACTTTTCTCTAGACTACGATTTACTGAAACAAATACTATGATAGAAGTCACTCATCATTTAAATCGAAATTCCTGATGAATTCTTATTTAGATATTTCAACCATCCTCCTCTCCTCGATGCTTTAGAGATCTTCCCATTGTTTCCCACATCTTCTTTGGGATGTCGTAAAGGAGAGCTGCATAGACAAAAACAAAGATGAGATCACAACATCCAATATATAGCATAAAATATAAATGAGCTAATTAAATATATGAAATCATAATCTATGTAGGTGATGAAGGAATCATACAAATTCTATCAACAAAGATATAATTGAGAAAGAACAATTGTCTTTATACTAATAAAATGGAGAATAGACTTACAACCATAAAGCCTTGATGTTGCAAGTCCCCTCCCACAATCTCCAACCCTCTGCTTGAATGAATATCCTTCCAACCTTATTCCAGTAGCATAAACCTTCTTCCAACAGTCCTCTCCAATCCGCAGGCCCGTGTTAGCTTTATAGACCAAGAAGGGGAGGTTTAGGATCCATTTGCCAAGGGATGAGATCCACTAATGGTTGGATAGGGGTTCCATAAAGATAGGGATTAGCTCCATGATGGGAAGGATCAGGGATGAATATGCATCCATTGAATGCTTGTTAGTTTTGAAATATTTGAAGTTGAATAGGTATACTCCTAAAATAGTAGTAACTACCTATAAATCCCTGCACCCCCCCTAACACAGGCTTGTTGACCATGTACCTCAAAGTGGAATGGTCTATGCACATTTTGAATTGAGTACCTAACAAATAATGGTAGAACCTCTTGAGCACATACACCATCGCCAACCCTTCATGCTCCATGGTTGAATAATTCTTCTCTGCATTAGAAAACTTCCTCCTCACAAATGAAATTGGATGGTTGATATCACCTGCGCTTGGTTGGGTTAATAATACTCCTAATGTTATGCAGGATGCATCTACATGTATGAGGAATTCCTTCTTCCAATTGGGGAACACTAGAATAGGCAATGTAATCATATTTTCCTTTAATACATCTAAGATTTTATGGAAATCATCATCCCAGCAAAATGTCACATCATTCTTTAATAATTTTCCATCGGCGCAGTGATCTGCCCATATGCTTTGATGAATTTTCTATAGTATCTTGTATGGCCCAATGTTGTTTGCAATTGTTTTACATTTCTTGGAGGCTCCAAATTGATAATTACTGTAATTTTGGTAGGGTCCACCATCAACCCTTTCTTACAAACAACGTGGCCTAGAAGTATCCCATATGGTACAGAAAAGATGCACTTCTTTAGATTAATGGATATTTGATACTTTCGACAAGTATCCAGGATTAGGCAAAGACAGGAAACATGCTTCTTCACTAACCCAAACACTATCCAATCGTCAAAGTAAACCTCAAAAAACTTATGAATAAATTCTTTAAAGGCTGCGACTACCAACCAAGAAAAGGTTGCAGGAGAATTCTTAAGTCCAAAGAGCATAAATCTATACAGAAAGCAACCCCATTATTTGGTGAAGGTAGTATCACTTCGATCTTTTGGCACGATCTTGATTTGGTGATACGCTAAGAACCCATCTCGAAATGAGTAGGCTTCTTGACCACCAAAATTCTCCAATACTTCATGTGTGAATGGCATAGGGAATGGGTCATGAACACAAGCATCGTTGAACTTCCTTAGATCTACGTAAATTCAAATTTCACCCCTCATCTTCTTCTCTTGAACCACCATATGACTAACCCAGTCTAGTTCTTCTACAGGCTCAATAATCCCTGCTGCAAGAATCTTATCGAGTTCTTCACCCATTTTTTCTTTGTACTTAGGATTCAACCATTATAGGTGCTGCTTTACTGTCTTGCACATATGGCTTTAGATTGTTCTTCATAACACCCAGATTACCTACTATCCCCTTCCGATCACATAACTTTGTTGGAAACAAGTCCTAATATTCTTGTAATAACTTTGTGGCTTTTTCAACTATGTCCTGATACCAATAGTCGCCTATATTTGCGAACTTTGACTATGCTTTTGAACCAATGTTCACTTTCTTGGTTTTAAAGGGCTTTGAGATGTCATGAACTTCTGCCTTAGGCCCCGCGACTTTGCACTGTCCCTTTGACTTAGGGATACTGATTTTCCTGGGATTTTCCTCAACTTCTTCGGCAATAACATTGTAGCATTCCACCGCATGGCGCAACTGCGTAATCCAGTCTAGTTGTACCCATGTGATAGGTTCTATAGGTGTTTTGAATATTGCAGCATTTATCTCCTATAATGCTTCATCAATACACTCAAATCCATCCTTAAAATTGAACGTTAACAAAATAATTTCCTTGAGAACATCCCACTTTGTGTTTCCGCGTTGCAACTTTGTTTCTAGATACCAATTCATTGGGATAGTATCCAAAGTGTGGAAAAATATGTGAACCCATTCAGGCTGTGGTTCCTCTCCCCATGCTTTCATCCAATGAGTCAGATGCTCATGCAGATCATCCTTTCTTTTATAGTTGTTCGCAATACGGGTATTATCATATCCAAACTACAACTTTATCATCCTTCGGTACTCCTTCCAATCTGCAAAGTTCTGCTTATGTGTACCCCACCATCTGGTAGGTGTATCTCTAAGTGTGATGTCTAGTTCCTGGAGCCAATGTTCCTCTGGTAAATCCCTTTCAAATTTATCCAAAAATAAGTTTACATCTTCTAAGCCATCACAATACAGTAAATTTCATGCCTTGGTAGATATACACCAGACTGACTTAGTAATTTGGCTATATCACATTGTTGATACTTCATGTAATATATTCTTCCAATGCTCAAGCTCCTCATCTGAATTTTATTTGGAAGGAGTTGTCTTTCTCCCAAGTAATTTGTCCATTCATCGTAGGGTTGATCCAATCCTCATCCTGCACGGTAAGCCTATAGATCTATTCAATATCATCCTCCTCATAGTAATCACAAACTAGTTCAGTACGCCACACACCCTCATCCATATCCAAAGGAATAATGACCCCGAGTTCCTTCTTCTCAAACATCATGTTGTGCTTCTTTAGGTTGATGACCACATTCATATCAAATTCCCAATCAATTCCAAGCAACACCGGGTATGGATTACTGCCATCCACTATTTCTATTACCTCAAAATTAGTTATAGCGTGTGCTCCTTTAATATCTAAAGCTACTCCATGTAAGCACCCCGTCGAAATAATCTTTTGTTGGTTTGCCATTCGCAGATGAATTAGGGACCACTGTAGTGTCGACTTTCCCATTCTTTCCCAGGTTTTTTTAGGCAAAAAATTCACATTAGATCCTAAATCTACGATCACATGGTCCATTTCAAATTCTCTAATCAGTGTAGTCAATCTCATTTTGTGACCAATCCTTTTCATACTCTTCTCCACTTTGTGCATTAAGCATTGTTTAGAAAGTGGCTTACCCTTGCCAGTGTAGTTGTCTATCAACTCTTGTAGTCCCTCTACTACTTTTTGGTCCCTTAGGAGCTTCATGTAGGTCTATGAGAAAGATGTTAACAATGAAAGATCTATTTCCTGCATAGCACTAACCTCTTCAAGCTTCGTTGTTCATGCAACCTAACTTTTTGATGTGGAAGCTCCTGAATCCGCAAAACTCTTTTTCACCTCCATAAAATTTCCTTTGCCTTATTTAAATTGAATTCAACATCTTCTTCAGTAGCCTTGCACACCCAAATATTGTCTTCTACTTGTTTCTTTGTATGCTCCCTGGCAGTTATACCACTTCATGTAACAATATTAATGTTGGGCGCATCTTTGCATGGTTTTGATATCATCATCTAGATGTTTTGAGTAGGCGGTTTGGTCTTCTTTTCTTGCATCTTTGCGATGAGCAAGGGAGAATATTCTCTAATGTGATCAAATTGTTGGAAATATTAACAAGATGGGTGTGTTGGGTTTTTACAATCTTGCGCAAAGTAGCTTAGTTATCCACAATTGTAACAAATAATCTATTTGCAACCTCTTCCAATTCCTCCCCCTTGTCCTCTTCCTTGTCCCTGGAATCCTCCATGCACTGTAGTTGCGCCTTATTCATGTTGAGGATGTGTCTTAGCCTGTACTCTATATGTTGGGGTTTTATCCATCATTAACTCATACATGCGGAAGTTGTGCTCATCATGGCCTACATACTTACAAAAATTGCAAAATTGTTGTTGGGGAGACTAGACAAATTTTTGCAACAAATGAAAGTTGTATTTCATATGTTTTCCAGTGATCTAGTAGATAGAACACCATGGTACTACACCAGTGCTCATCCCAATGATATTTTCTAGTTTCAGTGGGACAAGATGTCCCCCAATTAGATAGTTTTGATACACCAGGCAATGGTCCTTGTCATGACCATGGCCTTTGCACTTTAAGCACCATACTTCCGCAGAGGTCTCATTCTGGACCTCTTTTCCCTTTTTGATACTCTACAACTCCATATGTAGGCTAGCCAACTGTGACTGAATCTATTGTACTCCTAGATTCATATCTTGAACAGGTGAGGCCTCCAACTTCATAGAAATCTCCAGTGCTTTAGCTTGCATTCCAAGCTTGTATTGTGACAATAGTAATCTCAAATGAGGTAACAATGAAGCAATATACCAATCCTTATGTTTCTCATCCGAGATCTATAGATTAGCTTATTGTAGCAGACATTTCAACCTTTGATCAAACTCCCATGCATATTCATTCACCTTCTGCTTAATTTCTTTAACCTCAGGTACATATTAGGCTTGTGACTTGGGCTTCTTGAATTCATTATTCAACACATCTTTCATATCTTTGAATGTTGCAGCCAAGTGAGTTGTACTGTACTTAATATACTAGCTCAATGCCCTATCTTGCAATGTTGTGACTAGTTGCACATTCTTTAGGTCATCATCAGTTATCTATTGTGATTTCCACACAACATCTGCTACAAAACAAAAAATTTCAAGGTATTCAGTCCCTATACCCCTTGAATATAGGCATATTCATAGTGTTTTCCATACTAGAGAGCAGAGGTGGAGGTGGAGGTGGAGGTGTAGGTGTGTGAGGTGGAGGTGGTGGAGGAGGTGGAGGTGGAGGTGTAGGTGTGTGAGGTGGAGGTGGTGGAGGAGGTGGAGTGGATAGATGTGGTATTCCCACAATATCATGATTTATCATATGCGGCACACCCTGAGGCATCCTCAGACTATTACTTTCTTCGTCACTATCAGATGCTCCCAACAAAGCACTGTATTCTACACTTGAATCTAGATCTCTTCTAAATGGTCTCCCACTTCACTTAGCTCCTGTAAAGTCTCATCTAAACATCAATTTAATGGCATAACCCATTCCTCACAATAGCATTTTAATCCAAGCTTTTAGATACTTCAGATACTTACCTCTTGATCCTTTGAAAATCTGACATTCAGCTTCGCTATAACTGACAGACGTGTCAATCACGAACTCAATAATAAATCCACCCAAAATACTATTGATCCAATAATCGACAACCTTCACAATCTTGTTCTCTGATCCTTCCAAATTCCTTACTAACTTTGGAGTCCATAAAATAGGGTTATCTAACTTCCATGTACCTTGACCATCATCCAATTTAGCAAAGCATTTGTACAACTCGCATGAAAAAGAGTAGAAGAAATTTTCATGATCTTTTGTATACAAGTATCTATTCAACCACTCTTCTTTCGACATGCACGAATTCCTATTTTCTTGAGCTGCAAACTTGTGTAGCTTCTGATCTATCCATATTTCAATATCTTTCTCAGTCGGTATCTGTTATAGACATTTTTGTGCCTTACAGCATTGAGCATGAAATGTCCATAATCCAAGGGATCCAAAGTCGCTAAATGAGTTGTTCCTACCCCTAAAGGAACAAGGTCAACCAATGACAGCTTCTCCCAGAAGTTCTCCACCAAAAACCACTCAGAAACAGTCAATTCAGGATCAATTCAGAGGCTCCACTAGCTGTCTGCGCTGAAATGCAGAGATTACACTGGCTAGGTGCACTGCAACGTAGGTAGAAGCACTACCAGGGTGCGCTGAGTGGGAAATGACAAATGGCAAGTTCATTCAACGAGGTGGAAATACCCTGGAAGCTTCCAGAATCTTCTCCAATGACACTTGCCTCAATAAATTCGACTAATGATGAGTAAGAGGTTCTCAACCTCCAAGTGGAAGCAAGAACTAACAGAGAGAAGCCACAAGTCAAAACATGAGCTGACTCATCCTCTCTGCTCACATCTATATATGGATCTCTCACCCAGAGGTTCAGGAGGCTGGAATTTTGTACTTTGCAGAGAATTGTTGTTGGTTTGAGATTGACATTAGCACATTGGGTGATTTATGCTTTGTTGGAGGAGAGGAAGGGATTCCATCGCTGGGAGGTAGATGCTGGATCAGAACTCACTTGGTTGTATCTCCTCTCAGACTTTATTATCTTATCAATAAACTATTTGAGTTTCTCCTACATGTCGTATACCAATGATGTTTTGTTATGCTTACATGTTTAGCTTAATCTGATCTTGAGCTTTTTATGAATGTATATCTGTATCTTTGTGTAGTTTCTCTCTCTTGTGATCTTGTAGGAATTCGGTGAAGCTGGGCCAGTGAAGGAGCAAGATGCTGGGAGCTACTGAAGAGAGGAGTGATCTGGATCGACAAACTAGCGGAAGATACAGGTTAGTTAGATCCTTCTTCCTCACTTGCATTTCATAAAGTAGAATACTCAAATAAGTTTACCTGTTTGTTGCTAAGGCACTATCACCTCTTAGAGTGGGATAGGGGCATTCTGTATTGGATACTTTTCCCAACAACAAATTGGCGACTCCACTGGGGAAGTATCTTGTTGGTTTATTTGTGTTTCTGGTCTTGTTCTTCTCATAAACTCAGGAGTGCCGAATCGAAATTCACTTGCCATTTTCAAGTGCACAGTAGAGATCTGCCATTCTAGTCCACTCACTGGGCCTGTTTTTATGATCTGAACAAACTGATCCACAAGTGCTCTAACAACCCTTTGTGATAGATCTTAGTCCTCCTATAAATCACCCTCCTAATTGTACCTAATTGATAGCTTTGATTTGGCCAAAAACTGTTGATTTAACTGCAAACCGTAACCCAGAACCCAGAAACAACTCTCGTTTCTGCTTCAGCGTAGACTCTGTGAAGAGGTTCTGCATTTCAACGCAGGTCCCGTGAAGGCTACCTGCGCTGAATGTCAAAACCTCTGTGTTGGGAGTGCGCTGATCAGTCTTTGCCTTGTGCAGCTGTGGTTCCCTGCTTCCTTTTGCTCAGTTTTATCTTTGTTTTTTGCAGCCTGTTATCAGTCAGTGTACCTATCTGAAACCCCTTTTCTTTGCCTCAATTCCGCCTCGGTTGTATAAAGAAACTGTATTTGTTCTTTGTGTATTTGTTACATCATTTGCAGTTTCCCATTACAAAAGTAAACTAGTCATACTGTCGCCCTTAGATCTAGACCTGTCATAAGTGTCGTTTTGATCTTAGGAGTGAGTTTGTTTGCTGTTCACAGTTGATTTAGCTTTTACTTTTGTCGTTTGGTTTGAATTTATGCATTTCTAGTGTCGAAACAAGTAAATCATAAGGTGTCGTAATCGTCTTTTGATTTTGAAAAAGGAACTTGTTTATGTTTTCACTTGAAATCGAATTCAAATTTATACAACAACTTTCTTTTTAGGCATCAATATTAAGGAAGCGAAAACAAATACATGCATTTGTGCATTTGCATTTTGATAGTTTGCATGCTTTGATTTAGGGAAAAGTGCATTACAGTGTGCTCTATGCTCTTTGAGAAAAGTTGTATCTTCCTTTTCCCCTTGTAGCTAGGATTTTCATTGTTGAAAAGATATAAAAGCTTGCTTATCATCTTTAGACTGCATTTAGGAATTGTATCATACATCTCGTGGTGATCCAAAAAGGCAAACTTCTAAGAAAGATCAACCTAAAATAAATTGAATGAACTTAACAACGCTTTGTAACATAACGCACAACATAGAGGTCTAGGCTAGAGACGTGTTCCGGCGTCGTAAAACCTGGTGACTGTCGATCTCGCTGATGGTTGGGTGATTCCTCCTGAGGGACGATAGCACCAGTACGGATTGTGCTCCCACGTACCGTCGAGTATATATTGGGAGACCCCTATAGGCATAAAACCTTTATCCTTAGGAAGCCGTGTCGGCCGCCCTACTAATCGCAATGCACTGAACACAGCATTCAGGAAGATTGACCGCCCGTACCTTAAAAAGTATTCTGCGGTTTTACGAAAAGTTTGGCACACCCTCTACCTAGAACTCCAGAGCAGTTCCTTTTGGCCTTTTTCAGACTCTATAACGGAAAAATTCCATCCGAGCATTTGTCACTTCGGGCTCGTTAAAACATCGAAGGAGACTAGAGTCATCTTTAGCTTTTTCTCGACTCTTTAAAATTGAAAAAGCAAGTTGTGTCTAAAGCGTCTAAAAAGAAAAAAAAAATCATTCAATTCGGAAACACACTTTCCCCTTTTGTATTTTGGTTGATCAAGTAATCCGCAATCGTGGAAGAAAGTCAATTGAAACCCCGTCGTTCGCGGAGGCTTACGAGTCAACCGTCTTTGTCTCCGGAATCGAAAACAGTACGGACAAAGCGAACTCGTTCGACCGGTTCGAAATCTCCTATCAAAGTTAGAACAAGTGTTCCAACAACATCTGAGATTCCGGTTACTCCAAACATTTCTGGAAACCCTGCCTCTACAGAAGAAGTTCAACAACCACAGAGGGACAGTGATACTGATCCTAGTCTGAGAGCAAACACTTGTGTTACTGAACCAGTTCCATCTGTAACCGGTTCAGAGAGTCTTGTTCCTCAAACATCTGTCGCTGTTGATTCAACCCCTTCTTCGGCACCAGAAATATTTTACGGACCTGACGGTCTTCCCCTTCAACCTGGTTTGATTGCGATAGAGGAAATTGTAGAAGATCCGCAAGCAAGTACTCCAACACATTTTGGAGTCGGGGTCACTCTATTTCCTTCGACATCAGAAGTTAGTCTACCACCAGTAGAAGTTCCTGTAGAATCGCTAGGTAATCTTTTGGATAGACTCAAAATGTCTGAACAACCGTCAACATCTAGGACTGTGTCAAATGACACAGCGACAGCAGAACTCCCTGTCGTCACTCCGACAATGTTTGCCGGCATACCATCTGTCCCGACTAGCTCACAACCGCTAGAAGGAGTCCACCCAGGGACTATTTCGACAGTGTGGTCCGTTCCTGTTTGTTCCTCCGGAATAATATCCGGCAACTCTTATGTTGAGACTCGCCAAATTGATCCATTTGGAAGTCAATTTGGGCAATCCAGTCCCCAAGGACAGACAATCCCCTTGAGTTCCGGGTTGCCACCGTATGGGGGGCAGTATACCCTTTCATTACCCCCTCCGGGAGGATATCCATACGGGAGTTCACAACAGTATTCAGGTTATACTGGAGTTACATCAAGTGGTTGGGTACCTATACTACCCCAACAACCAAGGGTTGTGTATTCTATGCAACAATGTGTACCTATGTCAAACATCCCTACTACACCAGCTATTGTGACCGTGTCGCAAGTTCAAACGTTGCCTGTTGTATGTCAACCTCAGATTTCTCAGGTTGTAATGCAACAGCCCCTTGACCCTGTGACTCAACCACAATCACCGACTGGTGGGGCAACACAGGTCCAAACGGGTACAATTACCCCACACCTTGGTCCAACGGTTAGTATAGCGCAACAGCACATGGCTTCGCAACCATGGCTGGTGCAATATCAACAACCACAATTCCAACAAGTATACCAAGGTTCTGAGCAGCAGATCTTTGCAAACAGTGGACAACCGTACATTCAAAACGGCCAAAATCAACCACTTTACGGTGGTCATGTCCACCAACCGTATCAGTCATACCAGCATCAATTACATTATGCTGGTATGCAAAGGCCAACTCCTCAGGCAATCCCATCGTATCCTGGGTATGCTTCACCTAACCTGAATCAACAGTTACCATTCGTGGCAACTTTAGAGTTACCCGATTTACACCGGTTAACAAACGATCCAATTGCTTACGCCCCTTGGTGGCCAGCGATTCCTCACAAACTTCCTTCAGACATTCCTAAATTTAATGGAAATCCAGGTGAAGACCCATCGAATCACGTGATGACATTTCATCTATGGTGTTCATCAAACACCCTAAACGATGATTCGATAAGGCTTCGCCTTTTTCAGAGGACGTTAACGGGTCCAGCGGCAAAATGGTATATTGAATTTCCTAGAGCTTCGTTCGACAATTTCAGCACCTTAGGCACGACTTTCTTAACCCATTTTCAATTACCGATAAGGTATGAAACAGGAACAGAAATCTTAACCAACTTCAAACAGACAACAGCCACTCACATATCTGATCATATACATGAGTGGCGACGTCGTCGTAGGGTGGTAAAAACGTACGTTCCCGATCAGCTATTAGCTGAATGGTTTATCAAGTCGTTACTTCCTGCTATAACGGAAGATGTGGCAAAAGGGGGAATCGTAACGGAAGAGAAAGTTATCGCTCGTGCACAATATCTAGACTTAGTCTATACTCAGTCTGGCACGCTCTACGACAAAATACCTGACGCCCCTAGACCGGAATTCTCAATTCCTCCTCCTCCTAAATCAAACAATGACTCTCATGCCGGTGATGGCGTGATTGGCACGACAAACGCGAAATCGACAAAGGCCAACTCCAAGAAGGCCCGTAAGATTTCGGATCAAAATGCAAAAGACGAAATTCTTGCTTCGGAAGTAAATGCAGTATCAGCAGATAAAGGCAAAGAAACCAAACAACCAGGAAGCAAGAAGAAACAAAGCGAAGGGAAGAAGAAGAAACAGGATGAATCATCTCCTGAAAAAACTTCTTCGAACCCTCCTGGAAATAGGAAACCAAAAAATCCATGTTATATATGTGATGAGGATCATTGGACTGCGGAATGTCCGTACAGGGCTGAACTTAAAAGATTCTTTAAGAGTTCGAAAACCTCAGCCGTGTTAACTGATCCGTTCCCAAATCCAGGACAAAATCTGGTTGATAGTGGAAATGCTTCCCCGTCGCAAGTGCTTATGTTGTCGATTTCCAAGCAACAAAATGATGCTTTGATTTCGACAAGGAACAAAGATTATGGGAATCCGCAGCTGTCGAACGGCAAGGAAAAAGATCAACCAAGCAGTTCGACAACAACTTCGACAGAAGTTGTACCAGCCATCATTCCTGAATTAACAATAAAACCGCCAAAGGGAGTAGTACACAAGTCGACATTTAATCCTCGCGCCAGAGCAGCGCAACATTATAACATAGTAGAAGATTTGGCCCAATCGCCATCCGCTATGTCGACTCTTGAAGTACTACAAAATTGCCCATCCCAAAGGCAGGCTTTGTTATCAGCCATTGGTGGGGTTGATCTTAAGGATTCCAATCTTGTATCCTTTGACCACAAAGGATACGATCCTCAGTTACCAGCTCAAATAGCTTTCCTTATCCAAGTGAAAGCCCTCAACAAAACTGTTCACCGAACAATTATTGATGAGGGGGCATCTACATGTATTATGTCGATGAGTTGCTGGAAAACTTTAGGATCTCCAACCCTGTCGCGATCCTCGACAACATTAAAAGCATTCGACGGAAGGACATATACCCCATATGGTATCCTAAATAACTTGAAGGTTGAACTAGGGGGAAAAACAGTAGAAATAGATGTTGAAGTCATCGATGGGAATCTTGATTACAACATCCTACTAGGAAGACCGTGGATCTATGCCATGGCAGCTGTTGTGTCGACCTATTTTAGAAAGATTGCATTCCCCTTTCAAGGGGGGATTACGATCGTCGACCAACAAAACTTCCTCCCTAATGGTTCACAAGTTACAGGAAGGATTCCCATGATCCATGGAAGCCCCCATTCGCTTCAGAATATCGGAGTAGGCCTACTAAAAGATCCTATACTAATGGGAACTTTCGCTCTTCCACCTCCAATCGACTTGGCGGAAGTAGCGTCGATAGGTACCTGCAATATGATATCTTCCACGAAGATCTCAGAAGATGATATCGACATGGATCATGCAATGGTTTTGCCCCCAAGCCCAATAGAAATATTGTAGCAATCAATGTTTCTGGCATGGGAGGCGAACCCAAATCAACGCTCATCAAGCATTTGGGTAGATAAGTCTAGAGAATATGGTACCCCTTTAGATCCTTGGTCGAGAGTGCATGGAACCGACGAAGGAATTCTACAATCAATGTTGATTGAGGGGGCACCATGGAATGATTACCACCATCGTTCCCTTCTTCCAGATTATGAAGAAGATACTCAAGATGACCTTTATCACCCTTCAGTTTTTGAATTCCTATCAAATACTGTAAATACGGTGGATTCCGAGCGAAACTTATCCAATATTGAAGAGACTATAGCCATAAATATCTCGACTAAAACAAATGTTGTAGAGAATATTTATGTCGGCAAAGGTTGTTCTCCTTCAGAACTGGAAATATATAACGCTCTTTTTCGCGAGTTCAGAGATGTCTTTGCTTGGTCATATGATGAAATGCCAGGCATCGACTCGAGTATCGTTGAACACGAAATTAAGATGTATCCAGATGTCAAACCGGTAAGACAACGGCTCAGGCAGGTGCACCCCAAGAAAGCCGCTGCCATTAAGGCAGAAGTTGAAAAACTTCTCCATGCTGGTTTCATCTACCCAGTTCCTCTAACCGATTGGGTATCGAATATTGTCCCTGTTATGAAGAAACAAGGGACAATTAGAGTGTGTGTCGATTATAGGGATGTGAAGCAAGCTTGTCCAAAAGACAACTACCCTACACCCTTCATCGACCAGATAATTGATGAATGCGCCGGATGTGAAATCTTTTCATTCATGGATGGATTTTCCGGGTATAATCAAATAAATATCCGCCCACAGGACCAGTCAAAGACTGCATTCATTTGTCCGTGGGGCACATTCGCATATCGAAAATTACCCTTTGGTTTAAAGAACGCAGGGGCGACGTTTCAGAGGGCAATGAATTATGCCTTCCATGACATCAAGAACATTGTTCAACCATACCTCGACGACCTTCCAGCTCATTCGCGAAAGCGGACTGATCATCCGCAGCATTTAAGAGCGATATTTCTACGTTGCCGACACTACAAGATACGACTCAATCCACACAAATGTGTATTTTGCGTCAGTTCTGGTCGTACTTGGCTTTGTAGTCTCAAAGGATGGGATTCGTCTCGACCCTTGCAAGGTCCAGGCAATCATCAATTTGCCTCCACCTTCAAATTTGCTTCAGATTCAGAAACTCCAAGGGAAAGCAAACTTTCTGAGGAGGTTCATTCCAAATTACGCCGAACTTGCTAAAGGTTATACACGTCTTTTGAAAAAGGAGGTACCCTTCGTCTGGGATTAGGTTGCGCAAGCTTCCTTTGATGCTTTAAAGGATTCCTTAATAAAAGCATCATTAATGTACGCACCCGATTATCAAAGAGACTTTAACCTGTATCTGGCTGCAGCAGATACGACCATCGCAATGGTTTTAGTTCAAGAAGTCGATGGAATCGAACACCCTATATATTATTTAAGTAGAAACTTAAATGATACAGAAAGTAAATATTCTTATGTTGAAAAACTGGCGCTTGCAGCTGTTCAAGCGATACAAAGGTTTCGACACTATGTCCTCTTTCGGAAAACTACTATTTTGTCTGATTGCAACCCCATGACTTATATATTGTCGCGACAGTTGCTGGGGGGAAAATATTCAAAATGGATAGCAATCCTTCAAGAGTTTGATCTGGAATTTGTAAAATCCAAATCAAAGAAAGCTCTAGTTTTTGCAGAATTACTGTGCGATCTCCCATCGTCATCCAACGATGAAACATCCGAAGAATCAATCGTGGACGAGAATTTGTTTCTGATATCTGCAAGCAATGAGTGGTATGGAGATATAATAATTTATCTCCAAACCCAAAAGTTTAGGCCTGACACCTCTCACTCAGAACAGAAACGTATACGATACCAAGCAAAAGACTACATGATCGTCGGTGATACGCTTTACCGTCGTGGTATCGATACAGTTCTGAGAAGGTGCCTCACCCATGAGGAGACCGAAAAAGCCCCGAATGAGTGTCATTCAGGCGCGTGTGGGGGGCATCAATCTGGATATGCTACAGCACAAAAAATCTTACGAGCAGGATACTTTTGGCCAACCATGTTCAAAGATTGCATAACCGCAGTCAGAAGTTGCCATGCTTGTCAAATTTTTGATAGCAAAACCAGAAGACCACCCGCACCTTTACAGCCAATAGTTGCTGTTGGGCCTTTCGCCAAATGGGGCATCGATTTCATGACATGTAACCCCACCTCGACCAGGGGGCATGGTTATATTATAGTCGCCGTTGACTATTTTACCAAATGGGCCGAGGCGATGCCTACATTAGATAACACTGGTGAAACAGCTGCCCTTTTATTTTTTAATCATGTAGTCGCCAGATTCGACGTACCACAGGCTATAGTTACAGATCATGGATCGCATTTTCTCAATCACATGATGGTTGAATTAGCTGCCAAGCTAGGGCTATCTCACGACAGCTCTACCCTGTATTATCCGCAAGCCAACGGACAAGTTGAAGCGATCAACAAAGTCCTGAAGTGCATGTTGCAAAGGATGATCGGAGTTCACAAAAGAAGGTGGCACCTAATCCTGTACTCGGCCTTGTGGGCCTACCGAACGTCGGTAAGGAAGGCGACCGGGTTCACGCCCTTCCAACTGGTTTATGGCCTGGAAGCAGTCTTACCAATCCAGTGTGAAATCTCGTCTCTTAAACTCGCAATTGATCTCCTCCCCGGAACTTCAGAAGAAGAGGCCCGTTTCTTGGAATTAATCCAATTGGATGAAACCCGTCGTGATGCCGCATTGGCTAACGAAGCCCATAAGAAACAAGTCAAGGCGTAGTTCGACAAAAATGTCAAACCCCGTGTCTTCTCAGAAGGTGACTTGGTCTTGCTTTACGACAAAGAATCCGATAAATTGGGAGCAGGTAAATTTAATTCTTTATGGATGGGCCCCTATATTGTTAAACGAGTGTTAGCAAAAGGAGCCTACGAGTTAATGGATTATGACGGAATTCCACTGGCGCAACCCCGTAACGGGTTGTACCTCAAGCGTTACTGTGCTTAAATAGTAACCAGTATGCTTTTTTTGTATTCTGTTTTCGCTGAAGTGTTTGTTTTGGTCGAGTAATCCACCTTTTTACATTTATTGCAGATGTCAAACCTTTTGGAGACATGTGTTGGATATGCCGACGGAGCGAGTCGTAGTTCGCGGAACCTGTCCTCCGCAGCCTGGGCCATTTTTGATCCAAGCGGCGAGTTAGTAAGTTTCAGAGGTGTATGTATTGGGCAGTCAACGAATAACATCGCTGAGTATAGCGCGTTGATAGAACTGCTCTCTGATGCCATCACCCATGGTATACGCCGACTAATCGTCAGGCTAGACTCACAACTCGTAATACTACAACTCAATGGTATATATTCCGTCCGAAATCCAGCCATTTATCGCATGTTTCTAAGGGTTAAGATTTTGGAAAGACAGTTTGATTTAATTCAATACCAGCATATTTCCAGAAACTTAAACACATTAACCGACTCATTAGCAAACTATGTGTTAGATAGACATTTGCGACATTTATAAAAAGAAAACATCATCAATGTGGTACATATGGATCATATAACTCAACCAGAATAAAACCCCGAAAATCAAAATATATATATATATATATATATAAGTTGTTTACGGTTTACATATGATGTTCTGTAACCAAGACAAAATCGGTCACATGACCCAAAAACTCAAAAATGCTAGGGGGCACCCTAGTCTAGTGATGCTCATGATAGCACGTCACGGCCTGTGCGATCATGCGTAAGAGACGAGTCCATCGTCTAGGCACACCAGTAGTATGCCGCTGCAACTGTAAAGGTAACTCGTCGATCCTCACATCTGGAATGCCGAGAGTAAGGCTCTCAACCTGCTCCTGCACAGCTGTAAGGGTCTCGGCCACATCAAGGTCACGAAGAATAACCCTCCCAGCAGTCTCCCCTGCTAGGGTAGCGGCTGGCGCTCTCGGGCGAACTGCTGGACGAACAGGACCAACATCTGCATGCACACATGAGTTTGATTAAAATCTTGATAGAATAAAGCACAAGGACATTATAAATAAAAACAGTAAACAGTGATATGGTCGAAGATTTTACCAATAGCGCCCCACTGCTCGCCGTCCGGCAGTACCAAATCCGGATCACCCCGGAAGTCCATGCCAACATATGGATACTCGGAATAGACCATCTCCTGATGCTCAAACCACCTGAAGAAGGTATCAGTGAAAGAAATCTGAGATTGACCGGCATGCCTAGACATGTGATCAACCCATCTCTGCATGCGTGGTTCAGTAGGAGAAGGCAAGTCGAGTGCAATGTACTGTGGCTGCATCAGTGGTATCTTCTCCAAAGCAAAGGCGGTCAAAATAGAACCAAACCCAAAGTTCTTCAGCTTCCCGTCCTTTACCTTGGTTAACTGACTTTTCATCTGAAGAAGTACTGCATCACACCAATTGAATATTTTCGGTTGGAGACACTCCAAGGCATGCTGCACATAGGATCTGTTGGCTACGTGAAGAGACGCGCTACCGGCCATCCTACCAATAGTATACAAGATAGACCTGAGAAACCTGTCAGCAATCTCACGGATAACGATCTTGCCGTCTTTGCTCGGCTGAGGTCCTTCCCTGCAATACTGGCGGATATAATCTCTCACAGAGTCACTCCCTCGGGCCGAACCTGACAAAGAAATGGGGGCACCCCGCCTCGAAAAGCCAGTCAAGAAGTAAATGTCTACTACGGTCAAGGGGATAGATTTGCCCCTAATCTGAAATATTTGGTTGATAGGATCCCAAGCGTCGAGAAAATACTGCAGTAGGGAGATCTGTTGTCTCATGCTAGAGATACGGAAGAACTTCAGCAGGCCACAGTTCCGCAGCGCATTCACCGTGACAGGATCATGTAGGGCAATCATGTCCTCTTCTTCATGTTCTCGTTCTCGCCATGTAAGGGTCATTTTGCTCCAATGTCTCTGAAAAACAAACATGAGAGGAGTTAGACCCTGAATTTGATGAGAAACTGGCAAAAATTTCATCAAAAACTGTGCAACAAAACTCTTTTTCTGCGCTCAGCGCACCTGCCCAGTGTTCCACCTGCGTTGAAGGTCAAACTGCCTTCATACAGCTTGACATTCAGCACAGGTTTCGAGTGAACTGGGTGCGCTGATGGCAGAGCGACCCCATCAAACCCCAGGGGCTCAGAAAAATAGGAAAACAAGCACAGAATGCAGAAAGGAAACCATGAAATGAAAGAGCTCAGGTTTAGCTCCTACCTGGTCCAGACGGCGCCGAGAATCGTCCACAGAATCTCCTGAAATCAGCTGGTGAAAATCAAGGGGGAAGAGGCACCTCCAGAGCTCCAACAAACCAAGTTCAAATGAAATGGTAAAATGAGAGGTAAAAACACTTTTTAATTGTTTTTTACGTAGTTCAAAGCAAAATATTAGGGTTTTAATCTCATTTTCAAGCAAATGTTATTCATTTCTAACTAGTTTGATGCAGAAATTGAAGGTACAGTACTATCTTTGAAAAGGGCAAAGCTAGTTATGGTAAAAAATCAAAAGTAGACCATGATTATCGAGCAGTTTTAGCACATAGTTCATGCTCGTTAAAAAATAAACATAAGATCGAGCAGTTTTAGCACATAGTTCATGCTCGTTAAAAAATAAACATAATATTGAGCAGTGTTTTTCCGCATTTAAGCTCGTTAAAAAATGAACTATCTTCCGGTAAATAACCACTGTGAATGTAACATTATCAGCCATTAAAGCCTTGGTCGTGTTTGCACCGTCACCTCCACTTTTCCATTGGCCGATCGTTCACCTCCATATGATTGTTTACCCATTTTGAGGAACAGCTGCGAAGAGTGATTTCACTAGCCATCCTTGTGACACTGTCGTGCTTGGAAAATTCCAACCCGTACCTGGAATCATCTGCTAACCCGTTTCATCACTCGTTCCTCAAAAGACGAGTCTTCTTTAAGCTCTTTTCATCTGACTCGTAAAATATGAAAAGATTGCTGAGTTTTGGCCTTCCAGCTCGTTAAAGCGACCGGAAGTGCTATCCCTCCTCTAGATTTTAATCTTTTTGGACCTGAGGGATTATTGCACAAAAAGATCGAGCGCTTGTTTTGTTCGGCTCGTTAAAACTATCGAAAATTCATCCCTTCTGTATTGTTTTATACTTTTTCGGACTTAAGGGATTAGATGACGAAAAAGGACTTTCGGAGTTGACTTTACGTACCTTTTCAGACTCTCTAAAAATGAAAAGGACCGAGTTATCTTTGTCGTTAGACTCGTTAAAAACTTTAAATGGCGACAAACTTGTCTTTAGACGAGAACGAGTTTCACTATCGCTAGGCTCGTTAAAACATAGCGATGGGTTTGCCCGAAGGGAAAATTATATAACAAGCATATGTTATCCTCCTCAAGCTTGACAAAAATAAAGAGGTACTGGTCAGCAATGACTGGGGAAAAATTGGGAAGAAACTCAAAGAACTTTATTGGTAGCAAGTCGCTCTTGAACATGACACTTCCACTCCGTGCCTGAGTCGGGTTGGGTTGTTTCATTCACCGGTCACATCACCAGGGTCTCGCCAATACCATCCATCTTTGGGGTAAATGCTACCAATCCATCACACAAGTGTTGCCGACATGTTCAAGAGAAGTCATCCAGAGAAGTCAACCGTGTCCCATCCACTACCATACATTATCCTTCATCCTTTCATGACCGCCACCCTGAACCATATATCATCAGATCGTTTTCACCTCCATCAAAATCATTTGCTCCGTTCCATGTCACTGATGTGGGATACATTAAGGCCCTCCTTTGACGGATCACTTCTTGTCGACATCAGCTCATTATCCAAGAAGTTGATCTAGGAACAACCCCTTCAGTACTTTGAAGCTTGCATGCCTCAATGGCAAGTTTCTCACTTCCGGCGACAGGTATACATCAATGACCTTCGACCGAAAGATTTTGCGTGGTGTTCGACGCCAAGTCCTTTATTCACACCACGTGAATTGTACTGCAGTACCTTGAGGGTCATTATCATTATCGGTGATTCCTCTCGCGCTTGTTAACGGTTTACCTCATTGACCGGTAATCAAGCGATGTCTTTCCTTGTTCGACTTCAGAACATTTCTCACATGGATCGACTTGTACTTAGAGTGAAGATCGGACGAGATTGAAGACCCCGGATCTAGTTTCATCCATCCGGGCTGTGATATATATTCAGGAAAAATAAAGACATTGACATGTACAACATTACAGCAGATAATCATCCTACCGAAAGGATGATGATTTCATCAAAATCATCAGTCTACCATCAGACGATTGTCTGTTCTATGTATAGAAAAATGAATTTATAAAGCTGAGCATGGGAATGCCCGCCTCAGCTAGATCATGAAAGCAGTATGAAAAATAATGTATTGTATTGTATCTTATTACAGGTCTCCTCCCAGCATTGGAAGAACTTCGGATCCTCCTAATAAAGCATTTCACCCGATAAACAGCCTCATACTTTAGGGGGCAACTGCTATAGACATTTTTGTGCCTTACAGCATTGAGCATGAAATGTCCATAATCCAAGGGATCCAAAGTCCCTAAATGAGTTGTTCCTACCCCTAAAGGAACAAGGTCAACCAATGACAGCTTCTCCCAGAAGTTCTCCACCAAAAACCACTCAGAAACAGTCAATTCAGGATCAATTCAGAGGCTCCACTAGCTGTCTGCGCTGAAATGCAGAGATTACACTGGCTAGGTGCACTGCAACACAGGTAGAAGCACTACCAGGGTGCGCTGAGCGGGAAATGACAAATGGCAAGTTCATTCAACGAGGTGGAAAGACCCTGGAAGCTTCCAGAATCTTCTCCAATGACACTTGCCTCAATGAATTCGACTAATGATGAGTAAGAGGTTCTCAACCTCCAAGTGGAAGCAAGAACTGACAGAGAGAAGCCACAAGTCAAAACATGAGCTGACTCATCCTCTCTGCTCACATCTATATATGGATCTCTCACCCAGAGGTTCAGGAGGCTGGAATTTTGTACTTTGCAGAGAATTGTTGTTGGTTTGAGATTGACATTAGCACATTGGGTGATTTATGCTTTGTTGGAGGAGAGGAAGGGATTCCATCGTTGGGAGGTAGATGCTGGATCGGAACTCACTTGGTTGTATCTCCTCTCAGACTTTATTATCTTATCAATAAACTATTTGAGTTTCTCCTACATGTCGTATACCAATGATGTTTTGTTATGCTTACATGTTTAGCTTAATCTGATCTTGAGCTTTTTATGAATGTATATCTGTATCTTTGTGTAGTTTCTCTCTCTTGTGATCTTGCAGGAATTCGGTGAAGCTGGGCCGGTGAAGGAGCAAGAAGCTGGGAGCTACTGAAGAGAGGAGTGATCTGGATCGACAAACTAGCGGAAGATACAGGTTAGTTAGATCCTTCTTCCTCACTTGCATTTCATAAAGTAGAATACTCAAATAAGTTTACCTGTTTGTTGCTAAGGCACTATCACCTCTTAGAGTGGGATAGGGGCATTCCGTATTGGATACTTTTCCCAACAACAGTATCCAATTATGCCACATCACACATTCCTCAGATAAATCCTGGTCCTGGCAGTAGAACCATTTGTTAGCTTGAGGGGGCTTAGACCCAGGTTCAGAGTTAGCTACACTAACCAACAAAACTCTACACAACTGGCCATTTCAGAAATAACCTACATAACGCAGGCTACAGTCTCACCTGAGGAATTATTGGGAGATGCTAGAACGAGGTTTCTGCATCCAAAGGACTATGTTATGTGTTTCTATTAAACTTAGGTCTTTATCTCGACCTTCGCGAACCCTAACCCTTAAATCCTCGAAATCACAACAACTAATAGTTAGTAGATATAAACCTTTCACTGATTGCACTAAACCTTCATAACATGATATAAATAAGCATATCTACTTCTTCAGGCATCTATTAAGTATTTTCCAGGTTAATTACATTCAACAGATCAATAATAAAGTAAATTCAAGATAAACAATAACACATAGATACACAGATAATGCTTCAAAACCAGACTTTATTATCCTTAGATCTCTAATTACAAACTCTTCCAAGCCTGCGTACATAGTTGCAGGGGACTGAGCACTCAGTTGCGTACTTATCAAGGTCTTCACACACACATCTACAGGAGTCTTCCTATTTGCCTAAGTTTAGAAAACAAATCCAAATCTTTCACTTCTTACTTAGATCATCGATTGATTCCTTTCTATAACTCTTGTATGACACCTTTTTATATATTTCTTCATTACAATAGCATGGTATGCGAACCATGGGCAGGTCACAAAATAACTTTCTCTTAAAAAACTAAGAGGCTTTGACCTTCCTAAAGCCCCTTTGACACCTATCGACCTGCACTACTCGCACTTCGCTCCTCAAAATGTGGAGACTTTACAATATTAATAAAACTTTACAAAATCTAACCCTAGGGGACCCCGTCCCAACAAGCACTACCTTAATTATGGAAATGAGTGAATATATTTTCAATATATCTCTTTTATTATACCTCTCATACAATGCTATTTATTGACTTACATATATTATATTAATTTGTAGCATATGCTTTCATTTTTTATGCACATGAAAAGGATCATAAATTTAACTATAGACAATCACATATGGTCATAGTTTGACACTCTTAAATCCTCAAAAAATACAACTGAAGCTGACACAAATCCCTTACAAGGAACGCTTTTCAATATAATCAATAACACAATACATATCAAAAATAATTTTGAAACTACTATATTTCATGTAATCTAAAAAAAATATTATTCCCAATGTAGAGACCAAGACCATAAAAGATATATGCAAAGGGATTATAAATGAAAGGTTTAGTGTGAAAGGGACATAAATAACACTCCACAACTTCCAACAACTTGTTGCTCTAACAACAATAATTACTGGACATTCGATATTAAGGCTAAGATAGTAGAGACAACACTTATGACATATTCAGATCCATCATGGATTTTAAATACATTGAGAATTTTTTTAGTACAATAAAGCATTTCCAACAGTTATTGAGCATAACTTCCTCTTTATTTCTCCCTTAATGAGGATTATGAAAGGTCCCCAATGTATGCAACAACACTCTATTATGTCTTCGATGCGAAAAAACTTTGTGGGGATTAAGGAATTGCTCTGGTTGATTCTATGGAATGTAAAGAGAAAATGGGAACTCCCTAGAACATTTTGTTCTCTGAAACATGCATGCAACAAATGCCTGACCTGTACCACCTTTTCTCCTCCTATTTTTTCCCCTCCCCACTATTGTAAAGCTCCTTCCCCTCCCTATCTACCACACACTCCCCCGCCAATGATTAAAGCTACCCCCCCTTCTCCCCCTTGGACCAACTCATCTGGGTGTTTCTTTGTGGAGGAGCTTCGAGAGACTACCAATTTATTGTAGGCTCGTGGAATCTCTTAGGCACGTGGTAGCTCTAGTTCAAAATTATTTTGGGTTCACAACAACAAACATTATCCACTGACATCTTGATCAACACAAGGTTGGTTTTCTCTCCTTTTTTTTGTTCGATAGCTTGCAGAATAATATCGTTTTTTCTCAGTGGTGATGAGTGCTTTAACAACCCTCATGCTCAGCCCATAAGTGCCAATTTTGCGACTGAGGCACCTCCAATTTTGTTGCAATTCACATTTCTATGACCCCTTAGGCTACTATCTAAACACCATGAGGCTCAGTCCTCCAGTGTAATTTGTATGACCACACATTTTTTAGAAACAGTTTGGAAGTTGTAAGCTCTGGTTCCCCCCTTCAGGGGCAAGTAAATTTTGATTTTCTCTCTCTGGTTTCCTCGTTCTAGGGTAGAGATGAACCTCATGGCTGTAAATATTGTATATTTTATTCAGTTCATATAATATTCAAGATATGGTATGAATTGTTGGTAGAAAAAATTAGGATTACTTGAATGCTTCTTCCATTCATTTTGTATCAACATATGTTCATGAATAAATAAAAGATAATAAAATATTAGTGCCTGTATCTCACAATGATTTGAATAAGCAACTTTGTTAACTTCATTATTTTTATATTTTTTTCATTTAAATGTTGGTAGACCTGCTATTACATTTAATTATTGATCTTTTTAGGATTTAATTCTTGCAAGACTATCATGCAAAATCTATGCTAAGGCATATGATGACTAATATAAAATAATCTCAACCCAAATTCATTGCACAAATAATCTCATCAACCAAGAAATCTATTACACACTACACATAGATTCAATGTGAAGAAATACTGCAGAATAAGCTACTCTGTCATTCGACCACTCTCACAACACTCCTAAAAACCATCGCTCATTTAATCTGCACACATAAAAAGAAGTGCAATCCAAACTACAATAGAAAAGAAAATAATTCATTTCCACACTAAATTAAGGGACCGGTCGAGGGATTAAGCTCCCACACCATGAAAATCTTATTGTAATTAATTAAATTACACACATAATTAACTATAACAACAATAGTAACAACAATCGTATAAGTGAGAAATATTTATGACATCTGTCATTCAACCACTCTCAAAGCACTCCTGAAAACCATCACTCATTCAATCTACACACATAAAAGGAAGTGCAATCTAGAGTGTAACAACAAAGAAAATAATTCACTGTCACACTAAATTGAGGGAATGGTATAAGACTTAAGTTGTCACACCATCCAAAGCTTGTTGCAATTAATTAAATTACATGTAAAATTAATTGTAATAACAATGTCATAAGTGAAATATTTATTCAATCTGTCATTCAACCACTCTCACAACACTCCTGAAAACCATCACTCCTTCAACTGCACACATAAAAATAAGTGCAATACAAATTGTAACAACGAAGAAAATAATTCACTGCCACACTAAAATAAGGGACCGGCCAAGGACTTAAGCTGTCACACCATCCAAATTTTGTTGCAATTAAATAAATTACACACAAAATTAACTTTAACAACAATAGTAATAGCATTCCTGTAAGTGATAAATATTTATCCAATATGGCATTTGACCACTCCCATAACACTCATGAAAACCATCACTCATTCAATTTGCACACATAAAAGGAAGTGCAATCCAAAATATAACAACAAAGCAAATAATTCACTACCACGCTAAACTAAGGGACCAATGTAAGACTTAAGTTGTCACACCATCCAAAGGTTACTACAATTAATAAAATTACACATAGAATTAACTATAACTATAGCAGTAACAACAATCAAATAACTGAGAAATATTTATACAATTATGTATTCCACTCTAACTAACCAGTGATCCCTTCTAAGGAAGAGGGCCCTTCCTCCTCAACAAGGGCTGGTGTAATAAAAAGCACACAAACTACTCAGAGGAAAACATTGAACCACAAAGTTGAGATTTTCTTTAATAAAAGTATCATGATTACAAAGCTCTCGTGTTCCCCTTTCTAATTCTATTATCCAAATCTTTGCTCTAGCCCTCATGGGAAAACAATATTCTGTTTTACAGATATTAATTACAATGAGAAGATCATCATGAGAATATTTCGATTCTCATGTGATCTTAAATAAAATGATATCTTAATAATTACACAATGATTTCCATGGAAGGGGTAAAACTATAATAATTTCCTTTAATTACACATAGAGTTACGAAAGATCTCAACTAAATGATCTAGATACTCCAAAAATATCTCCAAGTGATGGGATGTTTCTTTTGACTTTGACACACTTCTAGATACAGTCTAATAAGGAAAGGCAACACGTGCTTAAGAAACAGTGTGTGTAACAACAACAACTCCTAGAGCCTTAATTAATTCGAATAAGTAAAGGGACCGAAATGTAATCTTGTAACAAAAAGCTTTGATAGACCATCCAAACTTGACACAACCTATACATTAGTTTTATGAAAAAGGAAGAATAAGAAAGTAGTTATAATGTAAAATTATTAGTAGAATTGGACTAAGAAAGTGACAAGTGAAAAAGGATATACTTAGGTGAATAAGTGCTATTATAGTAATAAGATATGGTCTTGTTGGTTAAAAATGGTTAAAATAAATAGGAAAATTGTTGGGTAGCGGAGGTCCTGTGTAATAGTTTTGGGGCTTAAAGCCTATAAAATTGGATACTAATATTGTAAATCTCTGAAATATGTGGAGAGCGAAATGTAATAGATTGAGTCAAAGGGTTGTCCACCCAAGAAATAATATAGAATAATAGGAAGTAAGTCGGCCTACCCCTTGTCTGCGGACCATGGGAATGTATAAATAGAGTGAGGATCTAAGGGAAAAAAGGTAGTTAGTCTTTTGGATGGATCTTGGTGTTATGGCTGGGAAAAAATAGTGGTTTTTGTGTCTATAAGTTTGAGTCAGGGTGTTGGTAGATAGGTAGAGGCTTTGCAGCTGTGTGTGCAGAGGCCTGGTAGAGTCCGTAGTTATGTGCGTGGACCCCTGTAGATGAGTGTGCAGGGTGGATGTAGTTGTAATAGCACAGAATTGAATAAATATAAGTTGCTTCTAAAATACTGTGTCAAATTTGAAATATTGCGTATCTGGTTAATTCATGATTGATCTAACTATTGGATCTACGCGTTTATTCTTATGTTGTGAGTTTATGCAAACCTATAATGTTTCTGTATGCGCGAACTGGTTATCTTTATTGAATGTTTTCTTAAAGACTGTAAACTACAGATCTGATCTATAACAGCTCATTAAGACTAAGTGGTAAAGATTTATCTTGTTTCGGATATATGCAGAGGCAGAACAACGTAAGCCTATAGAATGGTGTGCAGACCTTCCAGACCACATCAAGACATCACGAGGGTGTGGAAACCTAGTTCCAACACCCTCCCCTACTACCTCGGGTGAGACCTCAGTCCACGCTCCGTGGGCTATTGCCGTAAGGGTCGGTAGTTGTGCTATTTGTTTGGCTAAATAACTCTTCTGAACCTGGGTCAAGCCCATATAAGCCAGCAAATGGTTCTTTTTCCAGGAACGGGATCTGCCTAAGGGGTGTCTAATGTCGAACACTGAAATCCTACAAGGAAAGTGTCTGAGGATTGAGTGAATCAGGAGCGGTACGAGTTCATAAAAGTTCCTAGTTCACTGACGTGCAAACCAGTAGTTAAAGATGATGAGCGCAATTTAGTTGCCTGTATTCAAAGGAGTAGGAAGCGAAGATCCAGAACAATTTTGGTTCATGGTGATGGCAATATGGGAAGTGCACGAAGTTACGAACAACAACATCAGAAAGGCTACACTGGTTAGCACGCTGCAGGACCGTGCACTGACATGGTATATAAAGTACTCAAGTGATCACCCAAATGCAGGGACAGTGGATATCTGGGCTGAATTGAAAAAAGAATTTAGCCGGCCAAAATAAGAAACGTAGTCAATCATAGGGTTCAAGGAGATCACAATGATGCTTGGTGAAACTTCATGGGATCTAGATCAGAGATTGAAAAGTGCAATCCGCGAGGCAAACATGATGTTGTCAGATGCACAACACTGTGTGTGGTTTGTCACGTCATTAACACCACATCTAAGGACAGCGCTGTCACAGCAAAAGATATCAACCCAGGCTGAAGCATTAGAGACAGCGATGAGGTTGCATGAAACTCCAATATAGGATGTGGGGGTTAGGAGTTTAACAAATCCACGTGCAAATACAAAACCTATGTTTAGAAATGCAAAACTTAAAAAAGGTAAAGGCGCCCCGAACAGAGGTAAGGGAGGAAATGTGGTGTATAAAGTGTAGAAGCCAGGGTCACGATAAGGATCACTGTCCTGTTTTTGCGAACTATGTGGTAGTGGGGGGACCAATGCCATTGTGACCAGAGGCACAAGCAGGGCTGAGCGCGGCACCATCGCTCTGGTGCGCAATCTACCAGATGGGAGGAAATCACAACGTGGACAACTGTCATATACTTCCAAAATTTAACCAGACCCCCCAGCATTTGTTTTGCAACTTTTGCTGATCGGTGGGCCACGAGGAGTGAGACTACCGAAGTTATCAATTATTGATGGACCAGTCACCTACCTACAGAATGCAGACTGAAGCGTGAGGTTAGGATCCAGCTGTGGTGATAGTGCATGGTGGATTCCAGGGATGAGGACGAGGACAAGGAGGAATGGGGTTAGGAAGGGGTCGCGGGTAGCTAATCTGTTACAACTGCGAGGGACTAGGACACTACGCACAAGACTGTACCAACCTGACCAGAATATCATGCCTTTACTGCCAACAGTTCAACCATGAGATGATAGATTTCCCCATATTGATAACACAAATATGTGAGAAGAGGGCGGTGCAGCCTACAATGATGTAGAACATCCAGATGATCAGGGCCGAACCACACAAAGAAGACCCCAACATAAACATGGTGCTCAAAAGTGGCACAGCCATAGGGGAAGATAAGAGGAAAGTGACCGATGACGATGCTGGGGTGTACAAGGAAATAGATTTAGAATCTAGGGAGAGATTCACAGAAGTCTCTACCCCAGGTAGTAAGGATCAAACCGAGCCGAAGAGGGATCCCTCAATGTTAACTACCTTTTTAGAGACATGTATGAAATTGCTTTGCGACAATCGGGCGGTTAAATGGTTACAAGAATTGATAATTAGGTATGCAGGGTTAGGGGAACCTTCCGTGGTCCGAAAATTTGGAAAACAAGTGTCGCAGACTGGGCGACAAATGCGGCTAACAGTGCAGATTGGTGACTTTGAGATGGATCAGATCATTCTGGACTTGGGCTCGGATGCAAATGTATTACCTAAATAGACTTGGGAATGCATGGGAAAACTTACACTACAATGGTCTCCTATTCAATCGCGGACGACGAATCAACAAAATATTCTGCCCATGGGAAGACTGCAAGGAATTACAGTAGATATAGAAGGTGCAAGCACCTGAACGAACTTTGAGGTAATAGAAATCATGGATGAAACTAGCCCATATCCTACGTTGTTAGGGATAGACTGGGCCACAGATATGAATGGGGTTATCAATTTAAAGAAGCAGAAAATGATATTTGAGAAGAAGTCACTCTGTGTAGTCATTCCACTCGACTCAGCCGAAGGACTGCGTTACATTGAGCCTATGCACAATGAGGGAAGTGATGATGAGTTGGACTGTATCTACAAAATTACCACACGAAATCAAGATTGGGTTAATCCAATTGCAGGAGGAAGAATATCGTGGGGGCATGCAGAATCCTGCACCGAAGATTTAGATGAGGAGGATGAGCGGTGGCATAATTGGTTGAACGGGGTAACCACATTAAACTGCAATATGATGACTAAGTCGTTGTATTGCATCAAAGCTCAGGATGGCAAACTACCAATCTATGATGGGCTCATAGTAGTAGAGGAATTTCTGACCAAATTTGAAACTGAAAAAGAGACCCAATGGTTTGATGCATTATGATGGGCCTTGTGTGTGATGCTTGTGTGTTGGTGGGGAAAAAATGAAGGAACTTTCAACGACTGGTGCAGATGTAGGTGCATGATGCAGATAATATTTGGGAAGTCAGAGCTATGAATAGCTGAGAAATATGATGGATGTGATGACCCATGCAGGCACCTTACTAGATGGATCCAAGCCTATGGTGTAGATCCTTGACCAGAGTGGGTACACTTATTATATCATACCCTGGACGCCATTCCAAGGAACTGGTATACTGAAACCAAGCTCCAACATGGCACAGGCAAGTGGGATATCTTGCGCGAACTCTTTTTGTTAACATTCCTTTTTGAAGATCAATGGATGGATACGGTGGACGATGCATTGCAGCTAGTCAAGGCTGCTATTTTCAAGATACCATTGGAACCAGAAGAAGTCATGCGGCTAGACTGGTCGCGCCAGTTGAGCCAGGCCCTAGAATGTTATAATGTGCAAATAGAAGATGATGAGGACGACACTAGGAACATCAATATTTCGGAAACAGAAGGGAGTTACGAGGTTTGTGGACCAAAAGTTGAGGATCTTGACATCATAGCACCACTGAAAATGAAACAAGTCAACATTGGAATGAAGGAAGAGCCGAAGTATGCAACACTTGGGGATTATTGGGATGATGCCACTGTGGAAAAAGTCGTTGAACTGCTTTGGGAATATCAAGACTTATTCCCGACTAAGATCACGGAGTTAAAAGGGATTCTCAGTGACCTAGGAATGATGAAAATAACCCTGAAGCCAGACGTGAAGCCAGTGGAGCAGCGGCCTTATCAGTTGAATCCCAAATATGAAGCAAAGGTCCGTGAAGAATTGGACAATATGCTTGCAGCAGGAATAATTGAACCGATGGAGGAGTCTGACTCGGTAATTCCTATGGTTGTGTAGACGAAAAAACAGAAAGGTGAAATTCTTATCTATGTGGACCTCCAGAAGCTCAATGATGCATGTGTTAATGATCCATTTCCGATGCCATTTACAGATGAGGTACTGGAAAATGTGGGAGGATGGGAAGCCTACTCCTTTACGGATGGCTTCTCGGGGTATCAACAGATCAAGATTGCACTGGAGGATAGGAGTAAAGCAATGTTATCTACCTAATGGGGTTGTATTCAGTATACGGTGATGCCCTTTGGATTAAAGAATGCGTTAGCGATATTCTCGCATGTCGTGGTAGCTACCTTCAAGGAATTCATACATAAGTTCTTAGAGGTATATCTTGATGATTGGACTGTATTTGGGCTAGTTAAGAAACATACCGCGAGCTTATGCCTAATGCTAGATACGTGCCGACGACACCAGATTGCACTAAACCTAAAGAAGTGTACTTTCCTCATACCCTTCAGGAACTTTCTTGGCCATGTGTTTTGTAGGCAAGGCCTCATGGTGGATCCGACAAAGATTGTTGTTATACTTAATCTACAAGTGCCATGAAGTGTTAAGTAGCTATGTGCCACATTGGGACACAATGGTTATTATCAGAAGTTCATCAAGAGTTATGCACAGATCACGACACCAATGGAAAATTTTTTGAAGAAGGACACTACTTATTTCTGGAATGAGGAATGTAACAAAAGCTTGGAAACACTCAAGGAAAAAATGGCATCAGCTCCGATATTGGTCTTTCTAAAATGGGACATCGAGTTTCATGTACATGTTGATGCGTCATGTATCATGTTAGGTGCAGTACTCACATAGGAAGGAGTGAAAGGAATTGATCACCTGATAGCATTCGCAAGTCGATGATTTTCCAAAGCTGAGAAGAACTATTCCACTACACAGAGGGAGGGATTGGCGATGGTGTACGTGCTCTAGAAATACCACCACTACCTATTTGGAGGACACTTTAAGATGTACACTAATCACTCTGCACTCAAACACCTAGTGAACAAGCCTGTGTTGGGGAGGCTCATTTTTAGATGGTTGTTATTATTTCATGAATATGATTTTGAAGTCATCATAAAGCTGGGACATCTAAATGCAGGGCCAGATCACCTGTACCAGATTGAGAATAGCGAAGAGCCAACAAACCTAGAGGAAGGGCTACCAGATGCACAACTGTATGTAGTACGGGTTGCGAATGGCCACTTTGAGGATATAATCCACTTCTTAACCATAGGAATCAACTGTAGGAATATTCCATTCAGCAGAAGAAAGAATTGGTGATACACGCAATAGATTTTACTGTTATTGTAGGGCACCTCTACAAAATGGGCAACGACGAAATATTACGCAGATATGTACCTGAATTCGAGCAAGGTTAGATTCTTGCTGAACCACATGGGGTGGTTGCTGGAGGACATTATGCAGGCAGTGCCACAACATAGAAGATTCTTCCCACTCGACTATGGTGGCCAACTCTACATCAAGATTCGAAATCATACTGTCAGGCCTACAACGTATGTCAACGGACTAGGAAACCATTGTAGAGGGAAAAAATTCCACTCAAGCCACAGATGACACTGCAACCATTTGAAAAATGGGTGATCAATATTGTGGGACTGATCACACCTCTAGGAAAGACAAGGGCACAATATATTATCACAGCGATAGACTACTTGACTAGATGGGCAGAAGCACAAACGGTTAAAGGCTGTACGGTTGCTACAGTTGTGAAATTCTTATTCGAGAATGTGTTAACACGATTTGGATGCCCAACAATTCTAATGAGTGACCATAGAACACATTTTCTCAATGAGACTATCAGCGCACTCAATGAGGAGTTTTATATATATCATCAGTAGAGTACACTGTATCATCCGCAAGCAAATGGGACTGTTGAGGTGTTTAACAAAATTTTGGAAACACAGTTCACCAAGGTATGTAATGCACAACGCAAATATTGGGATTTATGCATACCTGCTGTGTTATGGACATACCAAACAAGATGCAAAAAATTGATAGGCTAGACACCTTTCCGATTAGTCTATGACAAGGAAGTTGTCATGCCCATGGAGTACATTGCACCGAGTTTGCGAATAGCAGTAGCGATATGTATGGTAGAATGCACGTCATTGGAAGAAAGGATCGTGCAACTGGAGGAACTAGAGGAGGAGCGGTTTCTGGTAGGATTTCATCAGCAAGTACAAAAGTAGCGAGATAAGGCTTGGAATGATTGCCATATCAAGATGCGCACGTTCAAAGAAAATGATCTAGTACTACTATATGATAGTAAATTCGAAAAATAACATGGTAAGCTTCGCATGCACTGGTTGGGACCTTATGTATTCAAAGAAGTTACAAATGGAGGCATGGTCCAACTTACTAAGCTCAATGGAGACCCCTTTCTGGGAAGAGTAAATGGCAGTCGCCTGAAGCTCTACACAAGTGGGTTGACTGCCTGACCAACTATCCAGAGGATAGTCTCACCACTCCAGCCAGTTGAAAGAGAGCGTGTGATGGTAAAGTAGTCTAGGGAGTAGCTGCCTGACAACTGGGGTGTGAGTAGATTTGATCTATCAAAAGGGTTTCAGATGCATGGAAAGGGCTATGCTGCTACAGAAACAAGCAGAGAGGTTACCATTGCTGTCACTATTCATGACAAGTTGTCTAAGTTATGACAAAAGGGAGCGGGCGGTGGGCAATTAAGAGACGGGGTACGAGCCAGATCCAGAAAAATCTGCCAGAGGCTTAGCATGAGGGTAGCAAAAAAGGTGGAAGCCAACGAATTTGAACTTCGGGACACTTATAAATCACAAGGGGGCATCCACTGAATGAGTTACATTTCTTAAAACTGTGAGCTATTGTGTCTTCCCACCGCTATGGAAATATTCATTATCGACGCTCAAGGAGTAAGGCCAAGGGTTGTGATCTAGCCATTGGAGGTCCCGGGCATTTTAAAAAGGATGGTGGTGACAGTTGCAGGCACCGCACAGAGTTCAACATCGCCGGTAGGGATGTGCCGGAAATTTGTAGACACGCAGTAGAACTGGTCTGGATATCGTTGCCTCAAGCATGGGTTGGCCAGTGAACCATGCAAGTTAAGGGAAAGGCTGTAAATATGGAGACAAATGATGGAATTGCAGTTATTATGTCATCTCTAATGCACCTTGGAGATTGGGATCCTGCGAACAACACCAATGGTCTTACAAAAATGCAAGACAAGCTGCAACAGAAAGTGCATACAGATGATACCAAATTGGAAAATGGCTACGTTGGTATGAATAATTCCCATATGCGGCACCCTATCTAGTGCTAAAATCCTATGAGGGGGTGTTCTGTGTTAACTGAGCAGAGAAAAATGAGCAGTATCGGTTGCATGAAGTGGTAGCGACATTGGAGTAGGAGCTGGAAGAAGCATTGCAGGAGACAAAGAGGGAGAAGGACATCACTCACAGGAAGGTGAACCACAGAGCCTAGGTAGCATGTATCGCTGCACCAACGAGTGACTTGGGATGAGTCACGATGATTGTGTTGGAGGCATGTTAGGTAGCAGAGCTCCCATGTAACAGTTTTGGGGCTTAAAGTCTATAAAATAGGATAATAATATTGTAAATCTCTAAAATATGTGGAGCATGGAATGTAATAGATCGAGTCAAAGGGTTGTTCGCTCAAGAAATAGTATAGAATAATAGGAAGTAAGTTGGCCTGCCCTTGCTCCGTGGACCATGGGAATGTATAAATAGAGCATGGCTCTAAGGGAAAAAGCTAGTTAGTCTTTTGGATGGATTTTGGTGTTATGGTTGGGAAAAGACAGTGGTTTCTGCATCTGTAAGTCCGAGTCAGGGTTTTGGTAGATAGGTAGAGGCTCTGTAGCTATGTGTGCAGAGGCGTGGTAGAGTCTGCAACTATGTGTGTGAACCCATGTAGCTGAGTGCACAGGGCAGATTTGGTTGTAATAACATGGAATTGAATAAAGATAAGTTGCTTCTAAAATACTGTGTTAAATTTTAAATATTGTAGATCTGGTTAACTCACGATTGATCTAACTATTGGATCTACGTGTTTATGCTTATGTTGTGAGTTTATGCAAACCTATAATGTTTTTGTATGTGCGAACTGGTTATCTCTATTAAGTGTTTGCTTAAATACTATAAACTGAAGATCTGATCTATAATAGCTCATTAAGACTAAGTGGTAAAGGTTTATCTTATTTCGGATCTACGCGGAGGCAGAATAGCGTAAGCCTATAGAATGGTGCGTGGAGCTTCTAGACCACATCAATACATCCCAAGGGTGTGAAAACCTGGTTCCAACACCCTACCCTGCTACCTTAGGTGAGACCTCAGTCCACGCTCCGCGGGCTATTACCGAAAGGGCCGGTAGTTGTGGGATTTGTTTGGCTAAATAACTCTTCCGAACCTGGGTTAGGCCCATATAAGCTAACAAAAATAAGTAGGAAAAACATGCCAATTTCGTGACCCAACATCTCCCCCTAGCTTAAGTAAAGACAATTACATCAGTTTAATTCTAAAATGTAATGGTGTCAAAATGGTCTAGTTATACAGTATTATGGCAGGGTGGGTTATGTATTAATTGGATTTCTTAGATCCAATTTTATTAGGAAAGGTAACACGTGATTAAGAAACTATCTGTGTAACAACAACAACTCTTAGAACCTTAGTTAATCCAAATCAAGGAACTGAAATGTAATCCTGTAACAACAAGATTCGATAAACCTTCCAAACCTGAAACAACCCAATCATTATCCATTAAACTACCTAGATTGTAAGCACCATATACCTTATCTCTTGACCCTTAATCCCTTAAAACATATCCCCTAATCCCTTAATGCTCAATCCCTGTAACCTAAATCCCTAAATCCCATAATCCTTAAAGCCCCTATCCACTTAACCCCCAACACCTCAAGTAATTAACTATTTAGGCACACAAGATGCTAATTCCGAGGCTAAAAAGAGAGATAACCAAGGAGGTAACATAGGTGAAAAAAAAGGAGGTAAACTCAACACTATTTCTGGGGTAATAGATGGTGTTATTTCCCTTGAAATTTATGATGTTACTTCTAGCACTAATTTCGGGCGCTATTTCAGGCGCCTTTGACATTGAAATTTACAACACTAGTATTTATTGAATTAGTGCCTAAATGTTTTGATTGATGAAAGAAATTCCATAAAGTATGCCATCCTGGTAAATAGCACCGACTTTGAAAAATACACTAAAACAATCCTTAGAAGCAAAAATGGGAGAAGAAAAGGGAGCTAATCACATGGATTTGTTGTAGTAATTATGCGCTCGATCACAACAAATAATCAAGTGATTATAATCGAAATTTCACTGGTGATCCATTATCAAAAAGACCCAGTAAACCATTACAAAACCCATTTCGAACCCATAAAAAATAGAGATCAGATCAAAATAACATTGTAAAACAGAGAGTCCAAAATACTTATATGCACCAAAACTGAATCCATATGCAACATAGACTAGTCATCATTAGGAGGCAACTAATTTAGATCAAATTTCCTTTTTCAAGAGTCTCTAGTGCCGTGGAGATGGAAAAATTGTCATCATTCTTAAGCTGGAGATCCACATATAATGCTCAAAGAGCATCCAATTCATCCTCCATCTTTGACATCTACTATTGAAGAACCAGAAGTTCATCTAGCTTCTCAACATGAAATATGTATAATTGGAAATATTTTTCTTGCAAATCATAATTGACTATATTCAAATCCTCATGAATTTTCATGCAGTGATAAAAGTGGTTGGAAGCATCAAAGGTTTCTAATTGAGCCGTTTTTCATTGTTTCAAGCACCCAAGATCCTAGACAGAAGGTAGAAAATGGTGAAAGGAGCTAAATCCCAAGAAAAAAAGGACATAGAGGGAAAACAAGGAATTGATTGAAATTTACAAAATTCCTAACAGGGAATACATCGAAACCAGGAAGGACAGACCAAACAAGATGGGGACTAGAAACCCAAATCCATGAGGAGAGAAAATTAACTAGGGGGCAAGCCTTGACTCAACCCAAAGAGAAAGGTCCGAGAAATATCACCCCAATGGGGAGGGTCTACTTGTCTTTTTCCAACAATAACGAAAAAGAAGCGCACAGAATCCCATTGGTGTGATCAAAATTAGTATACGAAAGGAAAGATACCTTATTGTAAATAGATAATTCAAAGGACTCTTTGGTCCAAGGAGTAAATAACCAGGCAACATAATTAAGGGAAGGCTCAAGAGATATCAAATTGTCTTGATATCCTACAAGGCCGATGCACCATAATTCCCATCAATAGAAGTATCGAAATGACCAAGAAGCAATGAGATGTATTTATATGAAAATCCTAAGGTGCAGAAGCCCTTCACGGAGCTTCCTATAGACTGAGGAGAAGGGAGCCACAATGAAGAATTGAACAAGCACACTACTTTCAAGTCACAATGGTGATGGAAAAACTCATAGAAACAATGATGACATATGAATAAAATAATAATAGAGGTGAGCTATATCCTTAATTCTCTCACTTGAACACATGTTTCTGGTTCTATAACAATTAATTATCATTGTGCTTTGACAAAAAAACTTTATATTTACCAAAAGTGGAGAGTAGAGCACTGAACTTGGAATGTTGGAGATGAAATAACACACATGTGAGTTAGGAGGGATATTAAATGCATGATGACTCACAACAAGGAGTACCACATAATTCATACGTGAAATGAGCCATGAAATGAAGGAATCAAAGAAGGTCATAATGAAGAGGAGAGGAGCAACCCATTGAGGGGTATGGGTAAAGAGAGGGGATGGGGAGAATATATAAGGGATGGGGAAGGAGGGGAGGTGAGGGTAAGAGGAAAGGGGGTAAAGGGAAGTTAGAAACAAAACAAAAAAGCTTAGGGTAAACCATGAATACTTTAGGGAATAGAATATAAACCATAAATTTCATTTATCACAAGATTGTCCTCATCCAGGGTACAAGCTTTATTTTCTTGCAAATAAACTTCCACATTGTGAAATCTAAGGATATTATAAAGATGATTTGATTAGAAGGAGTCAAGAAGGCTCTTGATTCTTTGAAGAACCTGATCTAAAGAGTTGTCTTTTGGACTTATTTTCTTAATGAGATATTGGATTAGGACTAGAGAATATCCAAGAATGACAATGTCAGTGATACCTTTGTCTTTTCCTATGCATAGTCCCTTAAAGAGGCTATATATCTCAGTCTGACTACTTTTTTTTGTCTAACCCCGAAGCATACTTAATTTAAATAATTCCATGAAGATTAATGAGAATCCCCCCCCCTCCTGCCACCCCTACTTATATATTTTAATATTTAAAGTAAATTTGATTGTTTTTTTTTCTAATTAATATATATAAAATTTATCGAATGATTTAATATAATGGCAAGAGGGCATGCAACTTTTCTTTTCTATGGTTTGTAACATTTATTTTGTATGGTTTTATAGTGAGTATGTAATGACATCCAGTGTGAATCCAATCTTTGTAAAGCTCTAATATGGCTAGTTGATAAGATTGTTTTCATGCATTGTTTCTCTGATTTTAATTTTCAGGCAACTTTAATTGGTTAGTGCATCAACTATAAATAGAATACATGCATTATAGAGAAACATATGAAAGGAGTGGTTTAATATTTTAACTACCTTTTTTTCACTTCTTCTTTATGATATATCATGAAAGGATTCTTTCATTAAATATTCTATTACAAAAATAGGATGATAGATGGATAGTTTTACTTTGGAATTCAGTAAGATTTATGATGTGGAATTTATCCAAGACAAAGAATTAAAGGTATTATAGATTAATGTGCATGGATGCGCCTATGTTAATTTATGCAATGTATCAATAAGATTTCAAGATACATAGACACTGAGGTAGTTAGAGAAAAAATAATAGGAAAACATGTAATACAACAAGTTTAATAAGGAGTTCACCCAATGCTCCTAGGCTACATCTCCTGGTCCAGCTTTCAGTGGTGGCCTCTCTATTATGTTTTCAAAGAAGAGTTTCTTTACAACAATGAGCTCAATTTGAGTCTCACTCAATAGATATGAATCAGTAGGATTTGAGTACATAGTCTCTCCTTACTGATACTTGACCTCTACTGGTCATAGTAGTATGAGCCTAATATGAAACTCATACATGACAGGCCTATTCTGAGGAGCTTGCTTGAATCTCTCAAGCTTTCTTTGGAGTGAACAGACTCTCTGACTCTCTCTGGCTCTATCTGGCTCGATGCGGCCCTCAGGTCAGCTCGACTTCTTCTCTCTGTTCTCTGCTCTTTTAGCTTTCTGCGTCTAACTCCTCTATGTGTGTGTGTCTCCATCCTCTTCTTCTGTCAGTTCATGGCTTTAAAGCTAGTATGCTTTCTGTCGGTTCATTTCCGCTTCCCGACGTTCTAGTTTTCCTTCCTCTGTCCATTTGAACTCCCCAATTATACGTCATCATCACTGTGTAACGCTTCACAGGGAGGTGGTCACCTATTCTGCAATGGGCAAGTGTGTCAGGTTCCTTGGACACATTTGAATGGTCGTTATTTCCATTTGCTCTAAGATGTTTGAAAAAGAGGAATCTTCTGCCAACTCACCAACCACGTTGGACTTCAAATCCCATGTAGTCTTGCTTTACAACCTTGTCAAATCTGGTCATTTATCGGGACGCACCTCCACCGTTGATCTGGGCCCCCGAGGTCCTATAGTCATCGTTCATATTGGGCACATAAGTAGCATGATGTTTACCTATTTCATGTGAGCAATTTTCACTCTCTTCTGTCGGACGTGTGTCACTCAGTGTTTGGCATCAGGTGGGACTTGGTCAAAACTACTTACTGCCGCAAGGCCTTCCGATATCCTACCAGTTTTGTGGAATCCACGGAACCAAATTTAGTACTTTTCCGCATTTCATAGCCATTTTGGGTCCGGGCACTTCAGGGCTTTCCTTCACTAAGGGGGATGCCCTTTGATACATGATTAGTGCTTTAGCACTAATCGTGTATCATAAACCACCCTCGTTTCTTGAATTAGCCTCTGGTTTTGCCAATTTGCACCAACACACGTTACCATGGGCCAACGATCTGTGCACTCGATCAAGGGTCCTCATTGCTCCAAAGTGATCACAATTGCAACTATTACGAGGATTCCTTCTGATAGCTTGATCTTTCTAAGACTTGAATCTATTTGGCATAATTTGAACGAGTTTATGAAAACTTAGAGAGTTTTTAGGATCCAATTCGAATCACAGCCTTCCTACTGAAAAATATTTTGGACCACCAAAAGTTTATTTTTATCCATCGATCAAGTGAGGGTACTGATTCCTCGCTTGCCCAATTTCTATCCATTTTTCACTACTTGGCTTTAAACCTTTGAGTCCAATCCTGAGGTACTCAACATCCCCTCTGTGCGTAGTTCTCACCTTCCTCTCCAGAACTCTATCTTCCTACAATTCATTAAGATATTGAGGAAACAGATCATCAATAGAAGGAAATTGACTCTGCTCTTCGGAATATTCAATTAATGAAGGTTCAAATAATCTCAAGTTGTCTGCATTAACAACTGCGTAGATGTGCATGTAAGTTGGTAAATCAAGGCGAAAAGCATTCTCACCAATTTTCTCAAGTATCTTGAAAGGTCCATACCTTATTGGCTTCAACTTCTTACCTTCACCTTGCATTCGGTCTTTGCTGATATATGGCCACATTTGATCACCAACTTGGAAACTATGCTCCATCCGATACTTGTCATGCCTTGCCTTGTACTTGGCTTGGTTCTTTTCTAGTTGTTCCTATACGGCCTGGTGAATCTCTTCAATTTGTTCGGTGAACTTGGTTGCCTTGTCCACATCATTGTGTCCATCAACTGCTATGTCTTTCCCAAAGACAAAATCCAAGGGAGACCTTGGTGTGAAACCAAAACAGGTCTCAAAAGGAGATCTTTGTGTGGAAGAATGTTTAGCTCAGTTGTAAGCATGATGCACGTAACATAAATGTTCATACCAAAGCTTGGGATGCTTGCTGTAATAACCTATGAGCAGCTCGATCACTGTCCTGTTGACTACTTCTGTTTGGCCATCTGTTTGTGGATGAAAATCTGTTCTCTTCTTCAGTCTAGTGTCCATCAATTCCCACAGACTTGACCAAAATTTCCCAAAAAATCGGGTATCTCGATCAAATATAATGGAAGTGGGTAATAAAAAATGAGCCCATACATGCTGAAAGAACAACTTTGCAGTTTGTTCAATTGTAATCTATATGTTACAAGGTATCAAAATACACATTTTTCTGAACCTATCCACAACAACATATAAATAGCCATGACCTCTCCTAGATTTAGGTAGTCCTCCAACAAAGTCCATGGAAACACTTACCCAAGGATGAGAAGGAACTGGTAGTGGAGTGTATAAGCCTAGTTTTCTATTTCTGGGCTTGCTTTTAGCACACATGGTACACTCTCTTACATATCTAGAAACTGTCTCATTCATTTTTGGCCAATAACAAAATCTTTGCAGCTGTGCAACTGTTTTACTTACAGCAAAGTGACCTGATATTAGAGAAGTATTTGCTTCTCGAATTATCTTTACTCTTTCTGTTTGAGGAATGCATAACATTCCTAAATGATACAAGAGTTGGTCCTTAACATGATAATCCAATTCTTCTACCTATTTTCCATGACTTAAAGTTGCATCTACGTCTTTAAAATCTATATCTTGAGCATATTGTTCAATGTAGCTTTCATGCAATACTGAATTATGCTCAAGTATAGTGGATGAATTTATGATTGGTCTGAACAACATATCTGCAACTTTATTGTGTATGCCCTTTTTATATATGATGACAAGATGAAACTGTTGTAGAAAACCCATCCACCTATTGTGTCTTGATTGTTGCAACTTAGTTTGTGAGTGAAAATATTGAAGTAGTTGATGGTCAGTATGTATATCTGTCTCTTTGCCAATTAAATAATGTTTCCACTTTTTCACACTCTGTACTCATGCATATAATTCTTTATCATATGTGGGATAATTAACTTCTGCAGAATTAAATGTCTGAGAATGATAACATATGGGTTTACTGTGTTGCATCAACATTGCTCCCATGGCATAGTCACTAGCATTTGTTTCAATCTCAAATGGTCTTTGAAGATCAGGCAGTGCTAGTACTGGTGTTTTACTAATCTTTTCTTTTAAGGCATCAAAGGCTTTCTGCTGTTTGCCTCCCCACTGAAACACCTTGTTCAATCCTATTAAAGCATGTAAGGGAGCTGCAATTAAGGAAAAGTTAGAAATAAACTTTCTCCAATATTGTGCTACTTCTAATAAGCTTCTAACTGCAGTAGAAGATTTGGGTTTAGGACAGTTTACAATGACTGCAACCTTAGAGATATCTATCTTCAATTCACCACCCCCTATAATATGACCCAAATAATTCAAATATGTTTTTCCAAATTCACATTTTGAGAGCTTAACATAAATATTTTCGTTTTCAAAACATCTAGAGTCTTCTTAACATGCTTTAAATGTTCTTCCCATGCTTTACTGAATATAAGAATGTCATCCAAATATACAATGAAAAAATCATCAAGAAAAGGTATGAGTATATCATTCATTACTCTCATGAAAGTAGCAAGAGCATTAGTTAAGCCAAAAGGCATAACCAACCACTCATGCAATCCTTGCTTTGTTTTGAAAGTAGACTTCCATGCATCTTGCTCTGCAAATCTGACTTCATGATAGCCACTGTGAAAGTCCAACATGGAAAAATAAATAGATTCCTTTAACTGATACAATAGATCATCTATGTGAGGAAGGGGATAATGATTTTTTATTGTTATCTTATTCACTGCTCAGTAATCAATGCACATCCTCCATGAGCCATCTTTCTTTCTCACCAAGACAATTTGAGACCCACATGGTGATGTGCTAGGTCTGATGAACCCCTTCTCAAGCAGCTACTGTACTTGCTTCTTGATTTTTGCATTCTCTAAAGAGAACAACCTGTACATTCCGATGTTAGGCAATGGAGCATCTTGCTGCAAATTAATATCATGTACTATTTCCTTTTTGGGTGGCAGACCTTTAGGTTCTTGAAATAGTATATCATATTCTGTAACAACTTTTTCTAAATCAGCTTATTGTTTAGCATTGCAGCCCTCAAATACATTGGTTTTATCAGGTTTCTTTTCCTTTACAACCATCAATAAAAATTGTTTGCACGAATTTACAGTTCTTTTCATCTGCCCTGAGTTTATGAGCTCTTACAATATATTCGATTCCATGTTTAATGAGTTGATACTTGTTCTCAGCTTTATAGAAAATAGATTTTCTATCATACAAGTAAGGACTTCCTAGGACAATTCCACATATATCCAAAGGAGCTATATCTAACTCAACCTCATCTATAAATGTTGACCCAAAAGAAAACCTAAGTTTACATTGTCTAGTCACTTGTAGTTGTGCTTTATCACATAATGAATCTAATGGATATGGCCTTTTGTGAGGTGTGGTTAGTAATCCCAACTTCTTTACAATTGCTTCTGAAATTAAATTTACTTGTGAGCCACTATCAAACAAAGTATCAATCTTTTGATGCTTGGAAATAACTCGAATATGAAAAAGCTCATGTCTTTTCCTCTCATTTTCTTCATTATCAGTAGATTCTGCAGAATTACTAGTAGATGCTTCAGAATTTTTACATTTTATACCTATGGCTGCAATTGGTGTTTCATCTCCTGAGTCTGACCCCAAATCCTTTTGAATAGTTGCAGTATTCTTCTTCTTCTTGCCCTCGAACTTCCTGAGTCTCACCTCCGGATGTAGGATCCAGTAGTGTTCATCATCATGCCCATTGTTCTTACAGTGAGTGCATGAAGACTTGGTCTTTTGTACAGTATTGGCCTTCCTCTCTTTCCATTTTTGTTTTCTCTTTTCCTTGCTTTTTCTTGCTGTGGGTTTTGATGACCCCCCGACTTTTGGGTTCACATTCTTTCCTCTAGCTTCTAGATGTGTAGCCTGAATAGATACCTCATCTATGCTAGTGGGATTAAACATGAGAATAGTGTGCCTTAAGTAGCTGTGTAGACCACCTATATACTTCAACAGAGTTTAAGGTGAGTCTAAAGGAATTCTTAGAATCAAAGCTCTTTTCCTAAATTCTTGAGTGTAACTTTGTACACTTTGCCCTTTCAATTGTCGAAGAGTTTGCAAACTCATCATGGCTTGCTGCATATAGGCTAGTGGATAGAATTTCTTTTTAATTTCAGAAAAAAATTCACTCTAGACAGAAAGAATCTTACCATGCTTCTTCATGTCAGCTTGTGTCCTACCTTCCCACCATACCAAGGCAAAGCCTCCAAGGCATAGGTTGGCTAGCTGAATCTTACTACTGTCTGAATCAATGCTCTGCACTCTGCAATAAACATCAATCTGTCTAATCCAATTATCCAACTTCTCTGCATTCAACTCTCCATCATATATTGCTAAATCAAATTTAACATCTAATTTGACATCTAATTTACTCAAAGATGTCTTCTTTTTGTTTTCTGGGCTACTAGGAGGTGTGGGAAGTTTTTCTTCTTTCCCCTTGCCTTTAGAGTGGTCATGGAGGAGAGATTCTTCTACTCCTTTATCTCTTTTTGAGTTTGATGCATATTCCTCTCTACCATTCTTAAATTCTCTATACATTTCCTCTACCATGGCTCTCATGGTCATGAAACTATCCATGAACTGAGGGTTTGATTCCAAGGGACTTTCTTCTGACATTTTCCTCTCAGGATAGACTCTTCCAATTTCAGGGTTAGTTTCAACCAAATCTCCTTCTCCTAATTTAAGCTTTGATCTATTTAGCATTCAAAAACAAAATCTAGCACAAGCTTGTCTAACCTTAGTAACCTAAAGCTCTGATACCACTTGATCTGGAATTTATCCAGGGAAAAGAATTCAAGGTATTACAGAGTCATGTGCATGGATGCACGTATGTTAATTTATGCAATGGATCAATAAGATTGCAAAATACATAGACACTGAGGTAGTTAGAGAAAACATAATAGGAAAACACGTAATACAACAAGTTTAATAATGATTTCACCCAATGCTCCTGGGTTATGTCTCCTGGTCCAGCTTTCAGTGGTGGCCTCTCTATTATGTTTTCAAAGCAAAGTTTCTTTACAACAGTGAGCTCAATTTGAGTCTCACTCAACATACATGAATCAGTAGGATTTGAGTACACAAACTCTTCTTACTGGTACTTGACCTCTACTGGTCACAGTAGTATGAGCCCAATCTGAACCTCATACATGACAGGCCAATGTCGAGGAGCTCACTTGAATTTCTCAAGCTTTCTGTAGAGTGCACAGACTCTCTGACTCTCTTTGGCTCTGTTTGGCTCGATGCTACCCTCAGGTTAGCTCGGCTTCTTCTCTCTAATCTCTAATCTTAGCTTTCTATGTCTAACTAACTCCTCTGTGTGTGTGTGACTCCATCCTCTGCTTCTATCAATTCATGGTTTTAAAGCCAGTCTGCTTTCTATCGGTTCATTTTCGCTTCCTGGCATTCTGGTTTTCCTTCCTCTGTCTATTCAAACTCCCCTGTTCTGCGTCATCATCACTGTGTAACGCTTCACAGGGAGGTGGCCACCTATTCTACAATGGGTGAGTGTGTCAGGTTCCTTAGACACATTTGAACGGCCGTTATTTCTGCTTGCTCCAAGATGTCCGTGAAACACGAATCTTCTGCCAACTCATCGTCCATGTCGGACTTCAAATCCCATGTAATAATGCTTTACAACCTTGTCAAATCTAGTCATTTATCGGGACATGCCTTCGCCATTGATCTGGAGCCCCCAAATCCTACAGTCGTCATTCATATTGGGCGGTTAAGTAGCATGGCGTTTACCCGTCCGATGTGAGCGATTTTCTCTCTTATGTCGGATGTGTGTCACTCAGTGTGTGGCATCATGTGGGACTCAGTCAAAACTTCTTATCGCCACAAGGCCTTCCGATATCCTATCGGTTTTGTGGAGTCCACAGAACCGAATTTATTACTTTTTCTCATTTCGTAGCCATTTCGGGTTCGGGCACTTTTGGGCTTTCCTTCACTATGGGGGAGGCCTGCGATATGCGATTAGCACTTTAGCACTAATCGCATATCAGAAGCCAGCCCCTTTTCTTGAATTAGCCTATGGTTTTGCCAATTTGCGCCAGCGCTTGACCGAGGGTCCTCATTGCTCCGCGCTGGTCACAATTGCAACTGTTACGAGGATTCCTTCTAATAGCTTGATCTTTGTAAGACTTGAATCTATTTGGCATAATTCGAACGAGTTTATGAAAACTTAGAGAGTGTTTAGGATCTAATTCGGATCAATTGGAAGCGTTATTATATTTAATTATAATATAAATAGTCATATTTTTTTTCATGATTGAAAATTATAAATAATATTGCATATTTTGAATTTAGAAATGAAAATTTATATTTGCGGTAGGCAATTTTGGACTTCTTCAAGATATAGAAGAGGAAGGTTAACTTTTCATAAGTTTTTGGTAGTGATAAGAAAATATAGTTTAGAATATATGTACATATTTTAAATATATTGTTGAATAAAATAATTATAATTAGTTTTTTAAATGATATTCTGCATATGTAATTTTGATAGACATTTAGTTGGTAATTGCATAATTTACTTTTAATTTTGGGTAATTTAATATAATTTGATTATTTTATGATGTAATGGCCTCACAATGAGCACTCATACTATATGGTTAACAAAGAGCATCTCCAATGTTCATGTTTAGAATGGACATCAATATACTGCATATTAATTCCATTTGATTTTCATGATAAGAAAGAAATATGATTTCTTACTATCTTTAAATGATCGAATAAGTATTAAATTATATCATTAGCTGTGTAAGTATCAAATTATACCATTAGTTGTGTATGTCATTGGTCAATTCATGTTGCACAATATGTATTATGAGTTTGAACGAATACATCCATATTTCTTAAAGATGGCCCTAAAAAGATTTAGGTCCTAGAAAATTCTATTAAAACTATAGAGATGGAGAACCTAGTTTATCTAGTGGAAGAGGTAGATGGCCGCTGATATCCACATGGATCATAACGTGCCTTACCTAAAGACCATACTATTGTTTAATAAATGTATATTTCTTAAATATTTTTCTCTAATAAAATTAAATCTTTATCAAACTAGTACATTGTAGAAATCATATAATTTGTTCACGCTTCTAAAGCATCCAGTAAAATCAAAAGACTTTTTTCCCACATTAAAATTTGATTTTTTCTAAACCTCTATAGCTTCTTTTATAATAATTTTTTAATATAATGCTTTGACTACCAATTTCAATAATAAAATAGATGACCAATATTTTTTGTAGAGACTAATTTTTTCGTAATAGAAAATTAAAAATGAACTATCAATTTTGGAAAATTTTGCAAATAACAAAAATTGCCTATATTAAACTCACTCAAAGACTAAACTATCTAGCAAAAGACGTGCTTAAGAATGGCTTCTCCATTAACTAGGAAAGCAATTTACATAGAGAAAGTAAAATTTCACCATATTTTCATTTAGACATGATTTTGAAATGAGACACTTTCTTAATTCATGTTTTGAATGTTTAATGGCAAAGGATAAGGGAGTCTTGATGTGGAAATCAAGGAACAATTGAGCCTAGAGTGATAATCATTCCACTATAGCACAAGATGTCTATTTTTAAGAAGGGTTTAAATGAACTACCTAAGAAAATTTTCAACTTGTGTTTCTTGTAATAGAGTGGCACAACAAATAAATGAGGTTTGATTTTGTGATTTTAGATAAAACTAAATGTTGATCTCATAGTTAAATAAGGGCTTTCTAATTAAAGGTGATCAATATTAGGAAAATTTACTATTTTTGTGATTTTAGATAAAAGTAAAAGGTGATCTTATAGTCAAATATGGGCTTTCTAATTAAAGATGATCAAAATTAGGAAAATATTACTACTAAAAAGATTAATGAAATGTTTATTTTTACTTTATGAAATATTTATTTAAAATAAATAATTCAAATTTTAAAGAAACCATTTTATGAAAGAGTTGAAATTCAAAATAAAACCTATAAGTTTATGGAATGAAAGATCAAAGGGATTTAATGGAAAACATTTGTTAGAGCTCGTAAAGTTAAGGAGATGTGATAGATAAGAGGCATTGGTTTCAACATGAAAATGATGACTTGATACAAAGTATTAGGAAAACATATGTTCTATATTTTGATATTTTGAATAATGATATTAATCAAGCTTAGGGTATAGAGAGAGTCTTCAAGTCACTTGAATTCTTCAACACATAACTTTCTCCTTGCATCTTTGATCATGGAAACATATTTTGTAAGGTGAGTAGGATATATAATTCTTTGCAACAAATTGTTACATTAACCATTTCAAAGAATAAGAATATTTATGACAAATCATAATCACATGGTTTGTACCTACTTGACCTAGAATTTGTTTTTGAAAGTAACATTATGTTTTTAGTCCTTGAAAATAGTTTGCACCTTCTTGACATCAAAATAACATTTTAAAAAAAGTCCCAAATTCACGTATGAATGCATCTAATTCATATTTTTTTTAAAATATTAATTTATAAAAACAAATTTTATTTGCTTGCATTATATATATCTTATTCACCAAAATTTACACATGATAAATATTTCAATCCGAAAAAAAAGTGTCTATTTATTTTAGCACACTTAAAACCAAACACTTAAAAAAGCTTATTTATTTCACTTGAAACTCAACTTTGAGCTAGCCGATAATGCAAAACATCCTCGGTAACTCATACAAGGGTATACAATATTTCCAAGTTATATCCAATTAAATTTAGTTGAAACATTGATGAGATTTATAATATATAATAACATGCAAGGTGTAAAATGTAACCTCAACTAATTTTTAAGACATGTTAATTTAATAATGCAATAATGATAAATTATTTAAGACAGGTTAATTTAATAATGCAATAATGATAAATTATTATGAAACACATTGCTAAGAAAAATGATAAAAATGCATGACATAAAATTCAGCCTCATCAATTAAAAAAAGAATTCTTGATAAAACTTTAAAGAAGGAAAGAATCCGATGAAAAAACAATCATTAATAGTAAACCTCAAGATTTGCAGGCCATTGAAGCCACTTGAAGTAGCTCACTTAAACAAGCAACATAAATAAGTATTTTTTATTTTACTACTTCCATGCTGCAAAGATTCTCCCTTTTCTTAAGTTTAGCCAAGTTGCAAAGGCTCTCCTCTTTTTTCAGAAGTTTAACACATTCATGAAGTATTTGTTGTTTAAATATCATGCTACAAAGGCTTTGTTTCTTCGTCTTTTCCCATTAGCTCCACTTACCTTTTTTTTTCAAAACACACACATGTATTAAGAGTCACACCAATGGCATTAAGAAAATATGTTCATGACTATATTAACAACGTATACATATATAAATTCTGTTAATAAGGCCCATAGTATATTTTGGATAATGCCGTTGGTGTGAGTCTTAATTGATTTCAAAAATTTTCCTTCATGCTATATTTAATATTCAAATCATATATATATATATATATATTTATCATTTTTAAATATTGAATTTTAAAGGAATTATTATTGTTATAAATAAAAGGGTTTTATTTATTAGTTTCAAATTTTTATTATATCTATATATTTTATAGGAAAATTAATTACTCCACAAAAAAAGTGTCAATTATTAAGTTTTACATATGTTCCATGTAAATTAAATAACTTATTAATAAGCTTTAGATATTGAGTGATTACATTTCTATTGTTATATTGTTATGTAGGCTAGAACCCATTATAATCTCATTTTATTATAATTATGTCCTCTATCTCCTATATATACCCGAAGGAGACCTAGTCTTAGGATCATCAAATATTGTCTGGTCATTGTATTTATTGTAAAAACATGATTCCCCTGCGAAGTGGTGTGTAATTATTGGTTTCTTATCATTTTTAAGGCCCAAGGATAATGATAATGAGTACTAGAGCTATTGATCCAAGGGTTTTGTTGCTTCAAATAGGTCATTGTGGCATTTTCACTATATATATATTTTTGGAGGTTTAAGATGGTGAAACCTAGAGAAGATTGACACACATCTCAAAAAATGTTCACTATATTTTGAGAGTCATGGTCTATTGAAGTTAGGGTTTCTCAATGCTCTCAATTTCTATCTCTAAAAACTCAATTCAGCATTATATATATGTGTGTGTGTGAGGCTTCAAACCATGAAACTTGGATAATGTTGAGGAAAGCATGATGAACATATGGTCCAAGTTACAGGTCTTGGTTAGATATATTTTTAGAGATTTCCTCCAAGGAAACGAGGGTTCCTCTATACTCCACAATTTAGTCTCAAATAGGTCAGTTTGGCATTTGTGTTGTAACTTGTTTTTTTGTAATGCTTCATAAAGGGAAACTTGGACCATATTAATAAGAAATATTGAGGAATAACTTGTTTCATTTTCAGAATTTGGCTCACTATACTTTGTAGCTATACCCTATGGAAATCAGGGTTTGTGAACAATCATGAAATAAATTTTAGAATAGGTCAAGTTGGTATTTTTGCTATATCTTCTTGTCTGGAAATTTAGACAGCGAGAATCTTTAATAATTTCAGGAGATATATAGAAGTACCTTAGGTACAAGTTTTAAAATTATATTTTAAGAATTAGACACATGGTACACTATACAAATATTATCGTGGGAAGAGGCCAAAACAATTAACAAGTTTTGAGATAGTTATTATAACTTTTAGTGGACACATTAGATTCAATTCATACTTATGTAATGCAACAAATACAGATTAGAGTATTACATAACAATTTTTTACATATAGAAGGCCTTCTTCATCTTGAGAGCCTATGTAGAATAATTTATTATCAGTGCACTAATTCCCTTTACTATAATTGTTGTCGTAGTGGAAACACAATCTCTTTTCTCTTATTTCATCCATATGTGAGGAGTCATCCTTGGTTTAGAAAAGGGATCATGATTTCCTCTATAATTATTAGTGATCAATTTTCTAGTGGCCATCTTTTTACTTTCAAGTTTCGTTTCCAAACTGAAAGCATGCTCTAAATATTTAGGTTTAAAGATATGAAACTCAAGTTGGATGCTTTCCTTTACCATTCCCGTAAATAGGTCTAATAAGTTATCCTCTGAAATATTATTTACTTCGAGACCCTACTTTCGGATTTGTTGAATATGATATGTAAGTGGAATTTTGTGTCAAAAGTTTACCAATTGAATACGAATGTGTTTCTCTTAATATTCCCATAATGTGTTCTCCATTCCTATATAAAAATGGACCAATATATAATAAAATTTTCTTTCACAAAGCCATTAATACCATAAATGTTTCTCTTGTTCTAATAAAATGAGTGCAATATTTACCTTTTGTAATGATGTCACTTGGTGTAGATCAAAGTATTGCTCCATTTGAAATATCCATGTTACACGACTATTACCATCAAAATTATTCATATCAATATTTGGAATTTAGTAGTTCCTTAGTGTTGACTTGAAGCCCTCATGATGTGATGATGTGGAAATTGGATTGAAAAATTATGATTATGGCTCTAGGATTCAAATTTTATGTAATACTCTCCCTATGAGATTGATTCTCAACAAAATTCTTCTCCTTATGTTCACAATTTCATTGGATCTCCACATCCATTTTAAGAAGCCTCTCCAAGAGATTATTTTCCATTGCAATCATGTATGTCCCATTTCATATAACAACAAGTATAAAGAAATCATTCATTCCAAGTATCATGAAATGATCAGGTTGCCACTAGCATCACCTGAAACAAAATTAATGGCATCTCTTAATTTACTTGCCATTTACGCATTCCCTTCATTGTTGTTATTAAATTTTATTAACAAAATTATTACCTAGTTTCCTCTCAATATTTTGAGCATACTATAACATGCGTACTTGGTTATATATATATATAGACATATACATATATTATTGGTTACATATTCATTATTATCCCATGGTTAGTCATCACGATCATCTTATGACAACAAACTACTTTGTCTATGTAAGAGTATCATATGTAAAGTTTCAATAATTATTTACATGAACCTTTCCATATATGGATGCATTTATAATCTCGTTATCCTTAGGCATATGAGTGCATATTCAATATAGGTTTTTAATCCCTTTTCATATCATGTATATTCTCTTATTTATCATCATATTATAGGGCTTTTCATAATTTAATAAAGCATCGAAATAGTTGGAAATAAGTTGAGATATCCCCCCTCATAATCATGGCCACATTACTTGGTCATGTGCTTCTATAGTTATCATTTATTAAACTATTCAAGGGATGCCTACTCATCATTTTGACTATGTCCTCTTCCACAACCTTGGCAATCAACATTGCAAAAAATCTCTTCATTTTTTGCATCTTCAACAATATTTCCTCAATCTCTTAACAAAGATATGTTACTCTTCTCATGAAGCCATTATGTACATATTACAAGCTTTGGTATATAGAAACACTTTGTTATACCCAATGAACTTGGTTCCATGTTGTACAACCTTACTGATATAGCTTTTGCTCTATAACCTCTATAATATTACTATGCAAACCTTTCTTTTGTAGTCATTATAATTTTCCCATCTAAGTCCATTGATGAACCCTTTTTGTTACCACATTGTATTGGAGTAATAATAGATACAACTCTATAGTAGATGAGTACCTTTGCAATCCATTTTGGTACTACTTTGCAATTAAGACCACCTTGCAACAATGTTTCATTTTCATCCTTGTGTTACATATCTAGCCCTCTAAGCATAGTTTTTGAGCCACAACTCTAGTGCCACTTTGTATCAAAGATCCAACATTATCTCATATAATTTTATACTTCTAGGTTTTGTCTAGTCCAAATGTTGAAACTTGGTTTTGACACCACTTTGTAACATAGCAGACATACTAATGTTTCATTAGGGTTGTGGGGAATAAATAGACCCAATATTCAAGGTTTATTATGAAGATCATGTTATCAAACTTTCCTTCTTTCCAGGCACCTAAAATCATATTTTTAATACTTCCATCATCTTCTACTCCTGGAGATATTTAGAACAATATGAATTTCACTTCATTCTGAGCTTTGGGGACAAAATTATGGCCACTTGAGCATCATCCTTCATATAACCCATGTGGCCAGGACATTGTGGCCCTTGGAAACATGCGACTCCCACTCTGGTCCACATCTAATTGATATTTTTCATATGAGGACCTAGTGATATTGACAACTACGCTTGAATGCAACTTGTCCAACCATCTAACATTTTAGTATAACTGATATACATGTATGGATGATATGGTGATATAGCCAATACACTGAAATGTGGATGTATCAATATTATGATATGACTTGGGCTGAAATCCTTTTATGTTTTAGTATAGCCAATAGGCCCTTATACTAATATTTCCAATATAGTTGGTATCCCAACATAGAATACAGGATATTAGGATATTTATTGTAATTGATCCCTATATGGGTATGTAAAGGAAAATGGGATATTAATAACATAATAAATGAAAATTATAATATCAATGAGGCTAACTGCTAGGTACATTATTTCTAGTGAGCCTAAGCACCATTTTAAAATTTTCAAACTTTTCTCTTCAAAGTTCTTTGGTGAAGATGTTTGTAATTTGCTAAATTTTGGAACAATGTATTAGATGAATAACCTTGGAATCTTCATGATATCAAGTAAAATCATAATTTTTTTTTATGTGTTTGGTTCGATCATGGATGTTGGCCTTATTTTCAACTTGATTGCAAAATTATTGTCAATTATAAGAGGAGTAGAATTAACTTTTTCCTTTTGAAAGAATTCAAGGATTTTCTTGAGCCACACATTTTTTGCTCTGCTATGGAATAATATTCTGGTACTTACTTTGATTCATGAGTAGTGCGATGTGTGAAGTAAATACTCCATTTTCCTTGTCTCCATCAATGTCTGAAATAAAATATCCAACCAAGATGAACTCATACATATTCCAATTCTTGAGTCCAAAATGTTGATCTCCCCATGGTCAATTGGACAAGTGTGTAAATGTCTGCTAAGAAATCTCTGTGTGATTTATGTGATGATCAGTAAATGATTAAAGAATATATGAAATGTTGCTTATAAATTTGCATACAATCCCTATAATATGAAATGGCAATCTTTGAATGCATGAATTGTGATCGTTGAATGGGTTTCTCCTGGTAATTAATGGCACAGGAATTATGAGGTTCATGTAGAAGGGTTTGAATACCGTTCTAGCACATAAATCATTTTGATTCATATCAATCAAGTTTTGTATGTTGTAAAAGGGGAACCTGTCATAAATTAAATCCAGAATCAAGTTTTGTATGTTGTTTCAGAGGAAACTGTCATAGGTTAAATCCTGAGTCAGTAATAAACTGTTAGAGTTACTGTAATCGCCATGGGAAATCTTTGCATGGTGTTTGTTAATTTCTAGTTAACGGAAGTCACCTTTTGGGCGTAAATGAACGAACTTTTCTGTTGATTAGGGTCTCACTCAGAGATCTGGAGACCCTGCCCGAAAGGTGGAAAAAAACAAAACCAAACTTGAGATATCCGATCTCATCACAACTGAGGATACAGAAACTCTATTGGACTTGTGGACCACAACTGTTGTTAGTTTGTTTGACTCATTAGAGGGAACTAAAATTAAGAATTTGAAGCCACGTCTAGGTAAGAAGATGACATGTTCTTTCATCAAATAGTTAGTGATCGCCTAGCCGCTGTTTTTGGTAGTAACCCAAAGATGAAGAGGGCAGCATTGGTGTTATTGGAAAAATGCTTGAAAAATATCCCATTTTGAGGGAGAATTCGAAAAACCTGTCGTAACAGAGTTCGCCTTTGCAAACAAGCTCCCATTAGTGACGAATTCCACTAGGGAAGGTGCTAATACGATAATTGATAGTTTTATAAAGAACCAAATCCTGCTCTCTGTAATTGCCAAGGATTTTGAAGAGGTCATTCCATCATTTCAAGACACTGCAAAAGAATTTGAGGGAAAAATCCTTTTGGTGCAGGTTGATTCTGACAATTTTGATGTTGGGAAACCAGGTATGGAATGCTTTGGCTTAAGTGGAGATGAACCAAAGATAGACTCAAGCCTTTCTTAAAATCCCAACCTATGTCAGTAAAGAATGATGGAAACATAAAATTTATTGGCCATTAAGGAGTATTTAAAATCCTGATAAGGTCCACCGGTTGTGCTGCCATAAGGTTGCATCATTTTTGGTATCAGAGCGAGAAAATATTTCCTACGGAAAGGATTTTTTGCATGTTGAGAAAGAAGAGTGTGAGCAGCCAAGGTGACATAGCTGGTAATTAGAAAGACTGGTAGGATAAAGAAACTAAACAAGCGTGTTTTGTGTGCAAGGGTTTAAAGGTTGCATAGGGAGAAAGTAGGCCTTGGAAGAAGATAGACGCTGACAGTAGTGTTATAGACATTTTTGGGCACTGCAACCCCAATCCTAAATGTCCATAAACCAAGGGCTCCTAAGTTCCTAAAATTGTTGTTCCAACCCCTAAAAGTATAAGGTCAGCTGATCACATCATCTCCCAGAAGTTCTCCATGAAAAACTACTCAGAACTGGTCAAAACTGGACCATCTCACCCGCTCCATGGACAAAGTACACTGCATCCCACCTAAATACACATAGAGGGTGTGATGCATGTTGGAAATCCCTTCTATGGGGTGCGATGGGCGAGAATGGACAAATGGCAGAGGCAATGTGCGAGGTGGAAAATCATGGAATCTTCCAGAAACTTCTCCTGTGACACTTGCCTCCCTGAATTCACCCAGGGATGAGTAAGAGATCATCATTCTCCAAGTGGAATCAAGAACTATCAGAGAGAGGACACTAATCAAACCGCAGAAGTTGACTCACCCCCCTTGCAAAGATCTATATATGGATCCCTCATCCCAGAGATCCAGGGGCTGGAATTTTGTATCTTGTAAGGAAGTGTTGTTGGTTTCTTGCTGCAACATCATAGTGTTGGGTGATCTAAGCTTTTCATGAGGTGAAGAAAGGCTTCTTGTTGAGAGGATGATGCTGGGTCAGAACAATTGGTTGTAATCCTCCCCTGCTTTTTTCTTGATATCAATAAAGCTATTCAATTTTCCCTCCATATTCTTGCATATTTTATGATATATGTTTGTGTGTGGTCAATATACATCTGATCTTATATTGTTTATGCTAGTAGATCTCTGTTCTCGAATAGTATTGTGTTGCTTTGATTCCACAGGTGCTCTTTGAAGTTGGGCTGACGAGGAAGCAAGCGGCGAGGATCTATCAGAAGGGAGAGGAATCAAGTGAGGAACCAAGCGCAAGACTGAGGTTAGTGTCTTCATTCCTCTCTTATCTATTTTTCATAAAGGAATATGAAAGTAGCTTTACTCTGTTTGTTTCTAAGGTTGCTACCACTCTTAGTGGGACTAGCAGTTCTGCATAGACACTATTCCTGGTAACAAAATGGTGACTCCACTGGGGAGCGACTAGATTTTTTGTTAGCCTATCTTTGTTTCTTTTATAAACTTATAGACGGAGCTTGAAGCCAAGCGAGCTAGCCTTCGAACTGCATTTTTTTTACGAATGCAAAGTAGATCAATGCTGCTTCAGTCAATCTCCGGGTTTTGTTTATAAATTAAAACAATCGATCTACAAACAGACTAACTGCCCTGAGTGGTAGTTCTAGTAACCTCCTTAGAACCACCTCTATGATTTGCTATACTGAACATCACTTTCTTAGCTTAAATCCCCAAACTGGATTGCAAATTGTGAGTAAAAACTTGTTTAAAGTCTCGTACGGGTACCATCGCACCCCGCCTTGAAGCCAGTCTGTATGAATCGCACTTCCCGAGTGCAGTAGATGCGCTGCATACTCAGTTCGCTGTGTAACAGGTGCACTGGTCAGATAAGGTTAACTCTACCTTAAGGCTTTGGTTTCTTACTCACTATTTTCAGTCCTATTCTCGTGTTTAGCTTTCTATGGTCAATGTATCTCTGTAAAAACCCCCTTCCTTTACATCTTTCCACCTCCATAGTGCAAAGAACTGTAAGTGTTTTTATGTATTTTGCATCATTTTCAGTTCCCTTTTGCAAAAAGGTAGCATAATCGAGTTGTCGTTCTTTGATTTGAAAGTGTCGTAGCTGTCAATTTCAGTAATAGAAGACAATCCCATTGTTCTTGATAGTCGATTATACAATTACTATTGTATAGGATTTGAATTAGTAGTTTTTAAAGTGTCGAAAAACAATTTTTCATTTCGAAATCGTAAAGTGTCTCTCTTACTTTCACTTCATTTTGAAAAGAAACTTGTTGAGTATTTTCGCTTTGCAAATAATTCAAATTTGCACTTAGCTTTCTTCTCATCACATACACTAAGAAGGCTGAAAACAAATACATGCATGTGCATTTGCATTTAGACTACTTGTTGGTTTGATTTAGGACAATGCATATAGTGTGTGATCTATGCTCTATGATTGAAAGAAAATCATCTCTCTTTCTTCAATAGCTAGGATTTTCATTGCTAAAAGAAGATTAAACGATTGTTTATCATCTTAGACTGCATTTTAGGAATTGTACATCTACATCACGTAGTGAACCTGAAAGGCAAATTTCTTAAGCAAGATCAACTATAAAATAAATTCAATGAATCTAAAGATGCTTTGGAACCTAAAGCACAACATTTAGAAGTCTAGGCTAGAGACGTGTCCCTGCATCGTAAAACGTGGTAACTATTGTTTTCATTGTTGGTTGGGTGATTCCTCCACTTTGAGACGACAAGTACCAATACGGACTTGTACTCCCATGTACCGTCGAGTATATATTGGGAGACCACAATAGGCTATATCCTTTATCCATAGGAAGCCGTGTCTGCCACCCTATCAATCACAATGCACTGAACACAACATTCGGGAATATTGACTGCCGTACCGTAAGAAGTATTCTGCAGTTTTTCAATTGGTTTGGTAATCCCTCTGTCTAGACTTCCAGAGTAGTCTCTTTCATTCCTTTTTAGTCTCCTTAAAGGAAAAGGTCCATCTGAGCACTTGACACTTCAGGCTCATTAAAAATTGAAGGCGACTAGAGTCATCTTTTGTTTTTTCTCGACTCTTAAAAATTGAAAAAACAAGTTGTGTCAAAGTGTCTAAAATTTATTTTAATCAGAATAACATCACTGTTCCCTCGTTGGTCTTAGAAGTTAGCCTCCCTTCATCGCAAGTTCTTGTAGAATTGCTAGGAAATCTTTTGGATAGACTAGATATTTCTGAACAACCATCGACATCTAGGACTGTGCCATCCGACGCAGCAGTGGCAGAGCCTCCTGCTGCTACTCGAACGATGTTCGCCGATATACCATCTGTCCCCGCAAGTTATCAACAACAAGCCGGAGTCCAATTAGGGACTGTTTCGATGACATGGTTAGTTCCTATTTCTTCATCCGGATTCTCATATGGTATTTCTTATGTTGAAACTCAACAAATTGATCCAATGTGTCTTCGAAGGCCAATCTACCCTTTAAGTACTGGATTGCCACCATATGGAGGACAGTATGCCTTTTCATTGTTCCCTCCTGGAGAACAACCATATGGGAGTTTACAACAAAGTTCAAGTCAAACTGGAATGACATCCAGTGGTTGGGCACCAATATTACCTCAGCAACCAAGGGTTGCATATTCAATGCAACCAGTCCATCCTGTGTCGAATACTCCCACTATACCTACTACCGTGACTGCATCGCAAGGACAAGCGCTACATGTTGTATGCCAAGCCCAAGTTTCTCAGGTTGCAATACATCAACCTCTCGTCTTAGCGATTCAATCACAACCTCAAGTTAGTGCCTCCTTATTTGGAGCGACTCAGGCTCAAACAAGTACTATGACTCCTCATCTTGGTCAATCATCTAGTATTGGACAACAGCAAATGGTCCAACAACCATGGCTGGTTCAGACTGAACAACCTCAATTCTGGCAACCATATCAAGGACCTGAGCAACAAGTCTTTGTAAGTAATGGGCAACTGCATTTCCAAAGCAGTTATCAATAACCATCTATAATGGTTATGCCCATCAACCTTATCAAGGTTACCAGCATCAAATACATTATGCTGGTATGCAAAGACCCACTGCTCAGGTGATTCCATCTTATCCTGGGTATGGTTCACCTAGCCTGAATCAACAGTTGCCCTTTGTAGCAACTCTAGAATTACCAGATCTAAATTGGCTGACGAATGATCCAATTGCTTATGCCCCTTGGTGGCTGGCGATTCCGCATAAACTTCTGTCAGATATTCCTAAATTTAATGGAAATCTGGGTGAAGACCCGTCGAATCATGTGATGACATTTCATTTGTGGTATTCATCTAACACTCTAAATGATGATTCGATCAGGCTTCACCTCTTTCAGTGAACGTTAACTGGCCCAACAGCAAAATGGTATATCGAATTTCCTAGAGCTTCATTCGATAACTTCAGCACCCTAGCCACAACCTTTTTAACCCATTTTCAGTTACCTATAAGGTACGGAATGGGAAGAGAACTTCTTACCAATTTCAAGAAAACGACGGCCACTCACATATCTGATCATATTCATGAGTGGCGATGTCGTCGTAGAATGGTAAAAACATACGTTCCTGATCAGCTTCTAGCTCAATGGTTTATTAAGTCGTTATTACCTTCCATTATAGAAGATGTGGCAAAGGGAGGAGTCGTCACTGAAGAGCAAGTTATTGCTCATGTGCAATATTTAGACTTGATTTATACTCAGTCTGGCATGCTCTACGATAAAATCCCTGACGCTCCTAGACCAGAATTTTTCGTTCCTCCTCCTCCTAAATCAAACAAAGAATCTCATGTCGGCGATGGCGTGATTAGTACAACAAGCACGAAATCAACAAAGGCTACACCATAAGGTTTCAGGTCAAAATGCAAGTGAGGAACTTCTTGTCTCGGAAGTAAATGCCGTGTCTACTAACAAAGGCAAAGAAACCAAGAAACCAAGAGGCAAGAAGAAAAAGAAAGGGAAGAAGAAAAAACAGGAAGAGTCGTCTCCTGAAAAATCTTCTGCAAACACCTTCGGAAATAGGAAACCGAGTCATCCATGCTTTATATGCGATGAGGATCATTGGACGAGTGATTGTCCACATAAAGTCGAGCTTAAGAAACTCTTCAAGAGTTAAAAAAACCTCGGCGGTATTAACTGATCCATTTCCAAATCCAGGAACAAATCTGGTTACCAGTGATAATGCTTCCCCGTCCCAAGTGCTAATGTTGTCTGTTTCGAAGCAGCAAAATGATGCTTTGATATCGACAAGGAATAAAGATTACGGGAATCCACAAATGTCGAACAACAAGGGTAATGATCAAAACCACCAGAGGTTACTCTATTGATTAAGATGAGGGAGCATCAAGGTTTATTGTTTTGATCCTTTAAATGATATCACTAAAATGGTATTCCTAAACTAAATAAGTGGACAGGACTTGATGAGGGGGAGAAAATGCTTTAAAAGGAGATTCCATATATTTATTCAAGAAATGGACCCAGCTTAAGATGTAGAATCTCATTATGAAATATATGTTATGTTCTTGCATGATTGAATATATACAAACAATAAATCCATTGCTCAACATTTGTGTTAGTCTTGGAGGATTAAAAAAAAATCAAATACCGAGAGAAAATAAAATTTTTGTTTACCTCATCATAAAGACAATATGCCTTGGTGGTATATGAGTGCTCCAAGAAGATGCATTTCAAAATCCTTGCAATAATATTTCTTATTTTTTCCTTGGGAATAAGGCATATAAGGTGGAACCTCAAACTGTGAGATGCCTTACTAAATGTGACCATACCATATTTCATAAGGACTCTTATTTCTTGGAGTATGAGATGGACAATATTTTTTCACATATATTACACATAAATCTTCATCAACCCAAAACATCTGCTTTACATTATTGAAGCACAACTTGAGAAAATCATATTCAATCTAATCCCTTTCATCCTTTCAACAACATTATTTTGTTGAAGATTGTATGGAATAATGAATTGATGTTGAATACCATGTTTTCAAATATAGCTTTCAAATCCATTAAAAACATATTATTTTCCATTATCATTACAAAGGGAGCCAATAAGTAATTGTGCATCATTTTTACTCATACATTAAAATTTCTAAAATTTTCAAAATCTTGTACCCAACACATCCTAGTGTAATAATAAATAAAAAATCATGTATATCTATTTCCAATTTTAGAAAGAACAAGCACGAGGCCACACAAATGAGTATGAATCAAAGAAAATTTTCTTTGTTGTTTGGAATTGGAATCATGAAATGGTTATTTACTAAGTTTTCCTAGGTACAAGCATCACTTTACTTTAGATTCCTAAGAATAGTTTGCAAACTAGAAATACTATTCTTTTTTAGTAAACAATGAATCTTAATTAAGATATCAAAATTTTGGATGATATAGAAGACTAAATGACAACGTACCTGAAGAGTTCTATGCATGAGAAAATGTTCCTTCCAAATTCAACAATCATCACAATTATGTTTTTATATGCTTTTGTTATTTCTACTTTTCCATCAAACATATGAGCAAATTGAACTTGCTAGAGAATGTGAATAAGGAACATCATATTTCATGTAATTAGGCTAAAAAAATTTATTATTCCCAATGTAGATACCAAGACCATAAAATCTATATGCAAAAGGCTCCTAAATGAAAGGTTTAGCAACTTGTTGCTCTAACAATAATTATTGGGAATTCCATATTAAAGCTAAGATAGTAGAGGCAACACCCATGACATATTCAAATCCATCACAGATTTTAAATTCATTATTTTTTTTAAAGTATAAAACAACATTTACAATAGTTATTGATGCAAACTTCATGTTTCTTTCTCCTTTGATGAGGGTTATGCAAGGCCCCCAATGTCTGCAACAACACTTTAGGACTTCTTCCATGTGAAAACACTTTGTGGGCATTAAGGAATTGTTGTGATTGATTCTATGGAATATAAGGAATTGCTCTCATTGATTCTTTGGAATATAAAGAGCAAATGGGCACTTTGTAGAACATTTAAACGTGCATGCAACACATCCCTGGCTCCTACCAGCTTTGCTCCTTCTTAAAAACAATTTGGCTATGCTAGAAAGAGGCAATGTTAAAGAATGGTGGAGAAGCAAATCCCAATGATGGTAGCTACCAAGGAAAATGGGTAAATGAATGTAGGGAACCCATTGAGAGAGAGAATAGGAAATAGATAGGCATACACTTATGGAAGTGAACCTATTATGTTCAAGTCCCATGGCACTAAATCAATAGTGAGGAGTTACTAAGAGGGTAAAAATTAACTAAGCTTGGTTATGATACCATGTGAGGCCATGTTAAGTAACCCTAAAAACTTGAATGATTTGCCATTAAGTTAGCATACATATACATACACAATGGTGTGACTTTTGGTTTTAACTTCTAAAGTCCAATATCTCTTCCTATTCTAATAGGTCATATTTCCCATATTTATATATTTACACTAAAACTAAATTCATAAAATTAAAATATCTAAATTTAAAATTTAATTATTTAAATAATTAAACTTCAAATTATTACAATCATATTTATATTCTTTTTATCACTCCCTAATTATATAAACTATCCCAACACAAAGTATATTCTGATATAAACATTATGATATAAAGCGACCATGGCAATTCAAATTACCAAGCTAATGTAACCCTTAATATAATTTTTTCCACTTATAACCACGTTTTAGAAAGACTACAAAAAAACTATTTCTTCTTCTCTGAGAACATGGAGTTTTGAAGCGGGAGGCATTGAGCTTTTATGTAACATCTCAAGAAGGGAAACTAAAGCCGTTAAAAATAATTCTAAAGAATATTTGAAAATTATCTAATAAAGAGAACTAATTTCCAACCGACCAAACTTTGCGTCGGCCTAAGACAAAGAGGGCGTTGTATTTAACCTAACACATCCCATCATGATATTCAAATATTTACACACATATACATATTAAAAGGTAAGGTAAGATTCATCGATGAAACTTACGAACTGTGAGCTGCTAGATATCCCACTGAACAGATTGAAACGATTGTCTTGACCTGGACAGAAAGATGGTGTTCTCAGGGGAGAATATTAGAAATACTGAGAAGCATACTGTTTCCGATACGACATCTGAGACATCCAACACAGGTAAGTCACACAACTATTGACATTAATTGTAGCATTCAAATTCAATTGTAGCTTTTTAACGTTTTTTTGTTTAATCTATTTTGTGATCTTGCAGAAAGACATTTAGCAAATGGCCTGAGCGACGATATTGTATTGATGGGAATCATTCCTGGATTGTCACGGAGTTTGGCATGGGATCAGCGGCCGGTCTTGAAGTTGTTGAGTCAATCGTGGGCTAATGCGATGACAAGCCACGAAACGTTAACCTGTGATCAACTTTACAGCCCAGATACTATCCTCTCCTCTCGAGGATTCATTGTATCTCGCGCTTTTTCGCCGAACCCGAAAAGCCCTTGGGAAGAAGATATGAGCCTGTGGGCGTGGAATCCCTTTGTTGGTATCACAAGCATGCTCCCCCCACCTCCGGCCCATTTGTTACCAAAATATGTAATAAAGTTTGTGTGCGACGGTGAACGCGTATATGCTATAATCCCAGGCTTTCAAACAGAAGAGCAAACCGTGGAGCATGAGGTGTACCATGTGTGGATGCTCAATTTAAGAGAGTTCAATGTTATTTGGAGGAAACTGCCTTTCTTGCCAAGAATGGGGCGAAATGTTGACGTCTGCAATTGTGTGGGAGATATTTACATATGCCAGCGAGACAACGAATTTTCATGGAAGGCAGATAGGATATGGAAACTTTCAGGAAGTGGAGCAGATAATAATGAACGGCATTGGCAAGATATTAACCCTAATATGCCGCCTCCCAAACGCTTGAATTTCAATACCTCTGATAGAGCGCCATCATATATTGAGATAAACGAAGTATTTTATATGGATGTTGTTCTTAAGTGTCTATACGAAAGACAGTCCCTTCCCTATCAATTTCTGAATCCGATTCCAAGGATCCCACAATGTGCTTCATATATTTTCTTGATTCCGGAGGTGGATGGTGACGGAAGCGTCGAAAGCGAAAGCCACCCGGCCATGTATGGAGAGCTGTATTGCTTTGAAGTTCATCACGCAGTAAATGATGGAGAGGTAAATGGTGGAGTACACCTATTAAAGGCAGAGTTGGATAATGAGAAAACAAGAATCGTGGAAGAGGGTGACTTCGTTGATTTTGTGGAGGGTTGGGCCGATGAGTTGGAGGACGACGCGGAGGGTCACAACAACCCTGAATTTCATAGGGGTACCCAACGTAGCGCGAGGCCCATCCAAGTTTTTCCGTGCACTAAATGGAAAAAACAATATAGGCTCGATTTAGGGACATGGAAAAACATGGTAGATAACATGGGCATCGACAACGTGGCTCATTTTGGGGCAATCTATGTGTACCAATTAAAAGGTATAAAATTTGTTGATGAACATTGAGATTTTGAATGAGATCTCCACAACCAAAGTGGCTCAATTTGGGTCTATATTTGAAAGTTGTGAAGATATTATGATGGTTGTACATGATGAGATATTTTTTTTGCAAAGCCTTATTTTAACCCAAGGAAAAAAGAAAGAAAGAAAAGAAATTGGAAAACATATAGTATTTTGAAAGATTTAGGTATTTTGGACGGAGTGAAGACAGCCATGATAATTTTAAGTTTTAATTAATAATATTATAATATTAAAAAATAATTTTTTATTATTTATTAAAATAATATTAAATTTTTGATAAATTATCCATTATAAAGTAATATTGATTTTTTTGACAAATTTAATTTTAATATACTTTGTTGAATTTGTTTAATAATTTGTTATTTGATTATTTTATTTTTAATGTATTTTGTGTTATGATCATTATAATTATAATTATAATGAGATTTACATGTATGAGATTGGAGAATTTAATGATATTGAAAACAATTTTAAGGGTAAATGTGGATGAAGGTTTAATAGTTATATATTTGTATTTTTGTTGTTTATAATTATTTGTAATCTTTTATTAGGTGGAAATTAATGTGGTCATACTTTTAAAACTTATGAGAGTATCGGTGGTGGAAAGATGGAACAAAGATGATTGTATTGGTGGTTGAAACCAAAATTGAAGATGTACTCTCATAACTCCTTTGTAATCAATATATTTCTATTGGAATATCTGCATCACATGTTAAGGTCCTACAGATGTAATATTAAGGTCCTGAAGATGTAATATTACACTCTGGATCTGTAAATTTAAGAGGGGGAGTATGTAACACCCCACCATTGTATGTAAAACTTTGCTAACCAAAGATGAGAAAAGATAGGTATAATATGTAAGAAGAAAAGTAAATACTTTATGAAATAAATAAAATAATTAATCACTTGGAAAAGTGAGACACCAAAAGATGAGATTCTTGCCAAATCCCGTTGGTGAATGGGAAGGGATAATTCTTTCATGATAAAAATTCTAGATAAAATTCTAGATAAAGCTTAATGGATTGGGAGATAAATATCCAATATCTTTCTTAGGTGTAAAAGGATGCTATGTTTAACATAAAAGCCTCGTATGAGAGAAAGACGAGCTTTTATGGGAAAAGCCTTGCAGGAGAGAAAGAAAAGTCTTTCCATTGAAAGCCTAGGCAAATGGATAAAAAACATCCACCTAAAAGGGGAACGCCGCTAGCCTTTAGACAGAGCTTGAAGACAAGCGACCTAGCCTTCGAACTGCATTTTTTTTACGAATACAAAGTAGATCAATGCTGCTTCAGTCAATCTCCGGGTTTTGTTTATAAATTAAAACAATCGATCTACAAACAGACTAACTGCCCTGAGTGGTAGTTCTAGTAACCTCCTTAGATCCACCTCTATGATTTGCTATACTGAACATCACTTTCTTAGCTTAAATCCCCAAACTGGATTGAAAATTGTGAGTAAAAACTTGTTTAAAGTCTCGTACGGGTACCATCGCACCCCGCCTTGAAGGCAGTCTGTATGAATCGCACTTCTCGAGTGCAGTAGGTGCGCTGCATACTCAGTTCACTGTGTAACAGGTGCATTGGTCAGATAAGGTTAACTCTACCTTAAGGCTCTGGTTTCTTACTCACTATTTTCAGTCCTATTCTGGTGTTTAGCTGTCTATGGTCAATGTATCTCTGTAAAAACCCCCTTCCTTTACATCTTTCCACCTCCATAGTGCAAAGAACGGTAAGTGTTTTTATGTATTTTGCATCATTTTCAGTTCCCTTTTGCAAAAAGGTAGCATAATCGAGTTGTCGTTCTTTCATCTGAAAGTGTCATAGCTGTCATTTTTAGTAATAGAGGACAATCCCATTGTTCTTGATAGTCGATTATACAGTTACTATTGTATAGGATTTGAATTAGTAGTTTTTAAAGTGTCGAAAAACAATTTTTCATTTCGAAATCATAAAGTGTCTCTCTTACTTTCACTTCATTTTGAAAAGAAACTTGTTGAGTATTGTCGCTTTGCAAATAATTCAGATTTGCACTTAGCTTTCTTATCATCTCATACACTAAGAAGGCTGAAAACAAATACATGCATGTGCATTTGCATTTAGACTGCTTGTTGGTTTGATTTAGGACAATGCATATAGTGTGTGATCTATGCTCTATGATTGAAAGAAAATCATCTCTCTTTCTTCAATAGCTAGGATTTTCATTGCTAAAAGAAGATTAAACAATTGTTTATCATCTTAGAATGCATTTTAGGAATTGTACATCTACATCACTTGGTGAACCTGAAAGGCAAATTTCTTAAGCAAGATCAACTATAAAATAAATTCAATGAATCTAAAGATGCTTTGGAACCTAAAGCACAACATTTAGAAGTCTAGGCCAAAGACGTGTCCCGGCATCATAAAACGTGGTAACTATTGTTTTCATTGTTGGTTGGGTGATTCCTCCACTTTGAGACGACAAGTGCCAATACGGACTTGTACTCCCACGTACCGTCGAGTATATATTGGGAGACCACAATAGGCTATATCTTTTATCCATAGGAAGCCGTGTCTACCACCCTATCGATCGCAATGCACTGAACACAACATTCGGGAATATTGACTGTCGTACCGTAAGAAGTATTCTGCAGTTTTTCAATTGGTTTGGTAATCCCTCTGTCTAGACTTCCAGAGTAGTCTCTTTCATTCCTTTTTAGTCTCCTTAAAGGAAAAGGTCCATCTGAGCACTTGTCACTTCAGGCTCATTAAAAATTGAAGGCGACTAGAGTCATCTTTTGTTTTTTCTGGACTCTTAAAAATTGAAAAAACAAGTTGTGTCAAAGTGTCTAAAATTTATTTTAATCACAATAACATCACTGTTCCCTCGTTGGTCTTAGAAGTTAGCCTCCCTTCATCGCAAGTTCTTGTAGAATCGCTAGGAAATCTTTTGGATAGACTAGATATGTCTGAACAACCGTCAACATCTAGGACTGTGCCATCCGACGCAGCAGTGGCAGAGCCTCCTGCTGCTACTCGAACGATGTTCGCTGATATACCATCTGTCCCAGCAAGTTATCAAGAACAAGCCGGAGTCCAATCAGGGACTGTTTCGATGACATGGTTAGTTCCTATTTCTTCATCCGGATTCTCATATGGTATTTCTTATGTTGAAACTCAACAAATTGATCCAATGTGTCTTCGAAGGCCAATCTACCCTTTAAGTACTGGATTGCCACCATATGGAGGACAGTATGCCTTTTCATTGTTCCCTCCTGGAGAACAACCATATGGGAGTTTACAACAAAGTTCAAGTCAAACTGGAATGACATCCAGCTGTTGGGCACCAATACTACCTCAGCAACCAAGGGTTGCATATTCAATGCAACCAGTCCATCCTGTGTCGAATACTCCCACTATACCTACTACCGTGACTGGATCGCAAGGACAAGCGCTACCTGTTGTATGCCAAGCCCAAGTTTCTCAGATTGAAATACAACAACCTCTCGTCTTAGCGATTCAATCACAACCTCAAGTTAGTGCCTCCTTATTTGGAGCGACTGAGGCTCAAACAAGTACTATGACTCGTCATCTTGGTCAATCATCTAGTATTGGACAACAGCAAATGGTCCAACAACCATGGCTGGTTCAATCTGAACAACCTCAATTCCAGCAACCATATCAAGGACCTGAGCAACAAGTCTTTGTAAGTAATGGGCAACCGCATTTCCAAAGCAGTTATCAGTAACCATACTATAATGGTTATGCCCATCAACCTTATCAAGGCTACCAGCATCAAATACATTATGCTGGTATGCAAAGACCCACTGCTCAGGTGATTCCATCTTATCCTGGGTATGGTTCACCTAGCCTGAATCAACAGTTTCCCTTTGTAGCAACTCTAGAATTACCAGATCTAAACTGGCTTACGAATGATCCAATTGCTTACGCCCCTTGGTGGCTGGCGATTCCGCATAAACTTCCGTCAGATATTCCTAAATTTAATGGAAATCTGGGTGAAGAACCGTCGAATCATGTGATGACATTTCATTTGTGGTGTTCATCTAACACTCTAAATGATGATTCGATCAAGCTTTGCCTCTTTCAGTGAACGTTAACTAGCCCAGCAGCAAAATGGTATATCGAATTTCCTAGAGCTTCATTCGATAACTTCAGCACCCTAGCCACAACCTTTTTAACCCATTTTCAGTTACCTATAAGGTACGAAATGGGAAGAGTACTTCGTACCAATTTCAAGCAAACGATGGCCACTCACATATCTGAACATATTCATGACTGGCGATGTCATCTAGAATGGTAAAAACATACGTTCCTGATCAGCTTGTAGCTGAATGGTTTATTAAGTCGTTATTACCTTCCATTATAGAAGATGTGGCAAAGGGAGGAGTCATCACTGAAGAGCAAGTTATTGCTCATGTGCAATATTTAGACTTGATTTATACTCAGTCTTGCATGCTCTACGATAAAATCCCTGACGCTCCTAGACCAGAATTTTCCGTTCCTCCTCCTCCTAAATCAAACAAAGAATCTCATGCCGGCGATGGCGTGATTGGTACAACAAGCACGAAATCAACAAAGGCTACACCATAAGGTTTCAGGTCAAAATGCAAGTGAGGAACTTCTTGCCTCGGAAGTAAATGTCATGTCTACTAACAAAGGCAAAGAAACCAAGCAACCAAGAGGCAAGAAGAAAAAGAAAGGGAAGAAGAAAAAACAGGAAGAGTCGTCTCCTGAAAAATCTTCTGCAAACCCCTCCGGAAATAGGAAACCAAGTCATCCATGCTTTATATGTGATGAGGATCATTGGACGAGTGATTGTCCACATAAAGCCGAGCTTAAGAAACTCTTCAAGAGTTAAAAAAACCTCGGCGGTATTAACTGATCCATTTCCAAATCCAAGAACAAATCTGGTTACCAGTGATAATGCTTCCCCGTCCCAAGTGCTAATGTTGTCTGTTTCGAAGCAGCAAAATGATGCTTTGATATTGATAATGAATAAAGGTTACGAGAATCCACAAATGTTGAACAATAAGGGTAATGATCAACCTAGTAGTTCGATGACAACTTCGACCGAAGTTGTGCCACCCATCATTCCTGAGCTAACAATAAAGCCGCCAAAGGGAGTAGTACACAAATCAGCATTTAATCCTCATGCCAGAGTAGCACAACATTTTAATATAGTGGAGGATCTAGCCCAATCGACGTCTGCTATGTCGACACTTGAGGTACTGCAAAATTTCCCCTCCCAAAAGCAGGCTTTATTATCAGCAATAGGTGGAATTGACCCAAGGTATTCCAATCTTGTGGCCTTTGATCATAAAGGATATGACCCTTAGTTACCAGGTAAACTAGCTTTCCTTATTCAAGTGAAAGCCCTCAACAAAACTGTTCATCAAACAATTATTGATGAGGGGGCATCTACATGTATTATGTCGATGAGTTGTTGGAAAAATTTAGGCTCACCACCCTTGTCGCGATTGTCAACGATGTTAAAAGCATTTTATGGATGAACATACACCCCATATGGGATATTAAGTAACTTTCAAGTCGAACTGGGGGGCAAAATAGTAGAAATTGATGTTGAAGTTATCGACGGAAATCTCGATTATAACATCCTACTAGGAAGGCCCTGGATATATGCCAAGGCCGCCATTGTGTCGACCTATTTCAGGAAGATTGCATTTCCCTTCCATGGAGGAATTACAATCATCGACCAACAAACATTTCTCCCCAATAGTTCACAAGTTACGGGAAGCATTCCAATGATCCATGGAAGCTCTCAATCGCTTCAAAATGTCGGAGTAGGCCTACTAAAAGACCCTACATTAATGGGGACTTTTTCCCTACTGCCTCCAAAAAATCTAGCGGAAGTGGCCACAGTGGAAACCTACAATATGAAATCTTCCATATCTAATGGATTTGGAAGATTCCTAAACATTTTTTCAACATGGATCATCACCATTTTAGAAATATTGTAGCAATCAATTTTCTTAGCCTGGGGGGCAAACCCAAATCAATGCTCATCGAGTGTTTGTATAGATAGGTCTAAGGAATATGGTACCTCTTCAGATCCTTGGTCACATGTACATTGTACGGACAAAGGAATAATTCAGTCAATGATGTTAGGAGAGGCACCATGGGAAGGTTACCACCATCGTTCCAATCTTCTGGATTACCAAGAAGATTATTCCAGTGACCTTAATCATCCTTCAGTTTTTTATTTTCTATCAAATACTATAAATACCGTGGATCCCGAGGACAATTCTTATCTCATGTCGACCTCATTAAAAAATGAAACAAGGAGTCATGAGGATAGTTATTTTATTGTGTCAACCTCATTAAAAAATGAAACAACTCCCTTTCCAAATCGAGTCTTTGATTATGGTCTCGTAAAATCAAAGTTGAGACTTTCAAAGATCTCGGAGGTAAACCTTCATTCCAACCACCGAGTTGAATGCAATGAAGCTTGGGGGGCATGCACCTCGATTTGCGTTATTATGTTGGGGGCATGCAAACTTATCACGAGCAATGTTACTGCAAGGTTCAAGCTCGTTAAAAAATAAACCTCGCCTCAAGCAGTTTTTATGTGGAGTTCAAGCTCGTTAAAAATTAAACATAAGAAATGAGCAAATATTTCCCCCAGAGTTTAAGCTCATTAAAAAATGAACCGATTTCTGATAAATAACCATTGTGAATGTATTATCATCAACTTTTAAGGCTTGGTCATGTTCTCATCATCACCTTCACTCTATATTGGCCGATCATTCACCTCCATTTGATTGTTTACCCTTTTGAGGAATAGCTGCGAAAAGTGATATAGTTAGCCATCCTTGTGACACTGCTGTGATTGGAAAATTCCAAACCTTACCTGGAATCAGTTGCTATCTGAAATTATCACTCGTTCCTCAAAAAATGAGTCTCCTTTAAGCTCTTTTCATCTGACTCGTAAAAAATGAAAATATTGCCGAGAAATTGGCCTCTCCAGCTCGTTAAAGTGACCGGAAGTGTTATCCCTCCTTTAGATTTTAATCTTTTTGAACCCGAGGGATTATTACACAAAAATATTGAGCGCTTGTCTTGTTCGGCTCGTTAAAATTACCGAAAATTCATCCCTTTCATATTGTTTTATACTTTTTCAGACCTAAGGGATTATATGACGAAAAAGGAACTATTGGAGTTTCCTTTACGTCCCTTTCAGACTCTCTAAAATTGAAAAGGACCGAGTTGTCTTTGTTGTTAAACTCGTTAAAACCTAATAGCAACAAACTTGTCCTCACAGACAAGATCGAGTTTCACTATCGATAGGCTCGTCACAACATAGCGAAGGGTTTGCCCAAAGGGAAGATTATAGAACAAGCATATGCTATCCTCCTCAAGCTTGACAAAAATAAAGAGGTACTGGTCAGCAATGACTGGGGAAAATTGGGAAGAAAACTTGAAAAAACTTTGTTGGTAGCAAGTCACTCTTGAACATGACACTTTCACTCCGAATCTGAGTCGAGTTGGGTTGTTTCGTTCACCAGTCACATCACCATTGGTCCATCACACCATCCACATTTGGGGTTAATGCTACCAATCCATCATGTCACTGTTGCCGGTATGTTCAAGAGAAATCGCTCAGAGGATTCACCTGTGTCTCATCTGCTGCAATACATTCACTCTCCATCTTTTCATGACCGCCACCCTGATCCTTGTATCCTCAGATCGTTTTCACCTCCATTAAAATCATTTGCTCTGTTCTATGTCATATATGTGGGATTCATTAAGGCCCTCCTATGATGGATCACTTCTTGTCGACATCAGCACATTATCCAAGAAGTCGATTTAGGAACAACCCTTCTAGTACTTTAAAGCTTGCATACCTCAATGGCAACTTTCTCACTTCTGGTGACAGGTTTACATCACTGGCCTTCAATCGAAAGATTTTGCATGGTGTTCGACGCCAAGTCCCTCTTTCACACCATGTGAATTGTACTGCAGTACCTTGAGGGTCATCATCATTATGGGTGATTCCTCTCATGCCTGTTAACAGCTTACATCATTGGCTAGTAATTAGGCGATGTCTTTCCATGTTCTACTCCAGAACACCTCTCACATGGATTGACTTGTACTTTGAGTGAATATCGAATGAGATTGAAGATCCTTGATCTAGTTTCATCCATCCGGGCTGTGAGATATATTTAGGAAAATAAAGACACCCAATGTACATGATTGCTGCACAGATAATCATAAAACCTAAGGGATGATGGCTCTACTGGGATCATCAGTCTGCACTTAGACGATTGTCTGTCCTATGTACATGAAAATGAATTTATAAATTGAGCATGGGAATGCCCGACTCAGCGAGGAAATGAAAAATATTATGAAGGTATTGTATTGTATGTTACTACAGGTCGCCTTCGAGCTCGAAAAACTTCGGATCCTCATGATAAAGCATTTCAACCGACATCAAAAATTAATTAACGACCTCATGCTTTAGGGGGCAACTGCTATAGAAATTTTTGGGCATTGCAAACCCAATCATAAATGTCCATAAACCAAGGGCTCCTAAGTCCCTAAAAGTGTTGTTCCAACCCCTAAAAGAATAAGGTCAGCTGATCACATCATCTCCCAAAATTTTTCCATGAAAAACTACTTAGAACTGGTCAAAACTGGACCATCTCACCTACTCCATGGACAAAGTGCACTGCATCCCACCTAAATACACATAGAGGGTGCGATGCATGTTGAAAATCCCTTCTATGGGGTGCGATGGGTGAGAATGGACAAATGGCAGAGGCAGTGTGCGAGGTGGAAAATCATGGAATCTTCCATAAACTTCTCCTGTGACACTTGCCTCCCTGAATTCGCCCATGGATGAGTAAGAGATCATCATTCTCCAAGTGGAATCAAGAACTATCAGAGAGAGGAAAATAATCAAACCCCAGAAGCTAACTCACCCCCCTTGCAAAGATCTATATATGGATCCCTCATCCCAGAGATCCAGGGGCTAGAATTTTGTATCTTGTAAGGAAGTGTTGTTGGTTTCTTGCTGCAACATCATAGTGTTGGGTGATCTAAGCTTTTTATGAGGTGAAGAAGGGCTTCTTGCTGAGAGGATGACGCTGGGTTAGAAAAATTGCTTGTAATCCTCCCCTGCTTTTTTCTTGATATCAATAAAGCTATTCATGTTTACCTCCATATTCTTGCATATTTTATGATATATGTTTATGTGTGGTCAATATACGTCTGATCTTATATTGTTTATGCTAGTAGATCTTTATTATCAGATAGTATTGTGCTGCTTTGATTCCATAGGTGCTCTTTGAAGCTGGGTTGACGAGGAAGCAAGTGGCGAGGATCTATCAGAAGGGAGAGGAATCAAGTGAGGAACCAAGCACAAGATTGAGGTTGGTGTCTTCATTCCTCTCTTATCTATTTGTCATAAAGGAATACAAAAGTAGCTTTACTCTGTTTGTTTCTAAGGTTACTACCACCCTTAGTGGGACTAGCAGTTCTGCATAGACACTATTCCCGGTAACAAGTAGCAAAGAGGTAAGATAGCAAAGGAAAAGTTACAAAGGGAAAATGGCCAAGGACAATAAAGGTCAAAGATAACAGAAATGAAAGATAGCAGAGAGAGTTGAGAATTTCATTCTCAAGGGAGATTTTAAATCTGAACACATAGCATAACAGAGAGGAGAAGAGTTTTACTCTCAAAGAAATAATTTACGGAAAGAAAATAATTTGAGATAGTACATGAAAAATGCAGATGGACATGATCCTGTGGGGATCATAAATATATATATATATATATATATATATATATATATATATATATATATATATATATATATATATATATGTATGTATGTATGTATGTATGATGATGATATTTTTTTTAACTGAGTTGATAAACTATGATTGAAGGTTTTCAGTAGTAGGAAAAGGGAAAATTAGAGCAAAGAAAGCACTTTGAAGTGGCAATGAACCTGAAGAATCCAACAAGAGATTGGACAATGAGGACAACTGAAGTGTTCTCAAGGGAGAGTGAGAGCTTGTAGAAGCCTAGGAGGAGTTAAGATGTTTGCTCAAGAGAAGGTTCCAGATAGAGGACCATGCTTACCAAAAGACTGAGCATGGAGAGCTTAGTGAGGTAAGATTGCAGTGAGGAGGACTTGTTGTTGCGGAGGCTTGTTGTAGTGGAGAGAGGAGCTCAAGAAGAGAAGATGAAGACAAAGGTGATGGAAGGTCATTGCAGAGGTTCTTAAGAAAGCCACTATGGAGGGAAGGATGCCAAGACAAAAGGCATGAAGAGGATGAGTCAAGAGGAGCTTGACAAGCAAGTTGTTGGCATGAAAGCAAGATTGGAGATATTGACAAAGCTGCTACAAGACCTAGAAGACCAAAAAAGAGGATGGGCCTTTCCACTAAAAGGAAAGAGGGTGATTTGGCACTCATTATAGATGAGGTGGAAGCAAAAGGAGATTGCCTTATGGAAAAAGGAACTCAAATCCTTTGAGGCAAGGATAAGAATTGAAGATGCCGCAGGCAAATTTGTTCAGAGGAAAATGCCTGAAAAAGTAGGAGAAGCAGATGAAGTTATCTGCAAGCCAGAGGAAGGAATATCTCTAGATGATGATGACGAAGAGGTGAGATTGTATGAGGGTCTCAAAATTTTAGAAGAGAACTTGCATCAACATACTAAAATGTTGACAGGAAGACTAGAAGGAAGCTCAAGGAGATATACTAAAATGTTGACAGTAATACTAGAAGGAAATTCAGAGAAACAGGTTGAACTGGTGACAGAAGGTAAAACTGATGGAAGCATGGAAACAAAACCCTATGGGAAAGATGCAAATAAAGTAATTGATGTTCCACATAAGCTTCCAACATTGCATACACCGTGGATAGAAATCTTGGCTACAATGTTACTGCTCGAAGAAAGTTCAGGTATGCAAGAAGGCCAAATGAGCATCAGGAAGAGTGTTTTATTAGTAGAAAAGAATTCGTTAATTCAAGATGTAACATCTAAAAAATATTTTGTAGAGGATGTGAAACTTTCCAAGAGCAGCCTGAGAGAGACAGAAGAGGTCAAAGAGGGTTTAAATGATGTGGAAGTATCAGTTCGACAGGCAGGGGAAGACAAATCATCGTTTAATATTCCATTTGTTGGTCAACGAAAACCTGGCGGAAATGCCATCAAATGTAGTGATCAACCCTGTTCTGCTCCCATGGTTTGGGATGCACATCAAGCTGGTTACCTTGAGAAGTTGGAAGGTGGGGACATAAAATCAATTGAAGAAAGAGTTAAGCTGCTGACATCTTGTCTTCACGGTGATAGAGGTAATCTTACAGCATTAAAAGAAACTCGAAATTTGAAAATTTTAACTTTGGGAAACAACAATCACCCTGTCAACTCAGGACATTCTGATTCCACTGAGCTGGCTAATGTATCAATAACAGGGTTACCCATAGTTGCTAGAGACATCTCTTGTCAAGAAGCATGTGGTCCTAGCTATTGTTCCTCTCCACCCAATGGCTCCTCAATATTGTTTTCAAGTGATTCAGTATCACCCACGTGGAGTGTAGTTGATAGTCCTGGAAGAGAAAACTGCATAGAAGACGAGAGCTCAAAAATATTAGTGAAAGAAACATATAAAGGTGAAAAGGGACAACCAATGAAGATTGTCAAAGAAGTTCATGAAGAAGAGACTATGATTTCTGAAAACATAGTAAAAGATCATCATGTTGTCATGATGATAGGCATGATTGAGTCAACCATGGGAGATGTTGAGTTGATCAACCTGGAAAACATACCTCAAGGAAGATGACATGAAGCAGAAATTCACCTAGAAAAAGGTGAAGAAAAGGAAGAAGAGCTAACAATGACAAGAAGTCAACAACAGGATCAAGGAGAAAAAGAAAGCAGCTCTCATCAAGAAGCTAATGTATGGGAGAAGGAGCTAGAGTTACTGGAGAAATGGCTAAAAGCACCAGTACCTGATGAAGATTACAAGAGGTCTGCAGTAAAGGAAGTAGAAGCAGAGGAAGAAGTTCAAAACTGTGAACCAGGGCAAGCAAGCATTATTAGAATAGATGATGCCTAGGAAAAACTTAAAAACTCTTTGAAAGAGTTAAATCGACACACTGAAATGGTGATGAAAGAAGAAAGTCCAAAACAACAAGTTGAAATACTGTTGAAAGGAGACACATAGTCTAAATGTGTGAAATAGAGGAAGATGCTGTTGGACAGCAGCAACAAGATAAAGCAGGAAGGAATAATTAATGAAGAACACCAGCAAGAAGATCTACTGGAAACAAAGATTGAGAACATAAAGAAACTGATGTTGAAGTAGACCAGAAGTCAAAGGCTGGCAGCATCGGAAAAGGTGATCAATCAAGTACTAAAATATTTTCAGCAGGTTAAGAGAATTTGTCCAAATGGCCTTGATGCTACCAAAAAGCTTGAAGCGACCGAAACAACAATAAAAAAGTTAGATTTATTGAGGCCATCTCAGTGAATGATCTTGAGAATCATTCTGTTGTTGATTCCATTGATTTTCATTCAATAAAGGTAGAGCACTAGCATAAAATAGAAGGAGAAAATGTAACATTGGAATTTATAAAGAAAATGATGGATGACTTCAAGAATCAGAAAAATATACATAGAAGGTGTGCATTTCAAATATTATTGCACGTAAAGGATTTGCTGGAGGCGATGCCATCGCTGGTTGACATCAATATTCTGAATGGAAAGCAATTCACTGTTTTTGGTGACATCCATGTTCAGTATTATGACCTTTTGAATATCTTTTAGATTAGTGGGTTTCCTTCGGAGGACAATCCTTATCTTTTTAAAGGTGATTTTGTTGATCAAGGATCATTTTTAGTCGAAGTCATACTTGTGCTATTTGCATTCAAGTGTATGTATCCAAGTGAACTCTATCTTGCAAGAGGAAATCATGAAAGCAGGAGTATGAACAAGATTTATAGATTTGAGGGCAAAGTCAAGTCCAAGTACAGTGAAAGCATGGTTGAGCTTTTCGCTAAAGTTTTTTTCTGCTTGCTTTTGGCTCATGCCCTTAATGACAAGATTTTTGTTGTTCATGGTAGTCTTTTTAGTGTTGATGGTATAAATCTGGATGATATCAAAGAAATTGTTCGATTCCAAGAGCCACCTAAAGAGGGTCTGATGAGTGAAATACTTTGGAGTGATCCACATCCCCATAGAGTTCATGGACCCAGCAAACGAGATGTTGGTTTGTCTTTTGGAGAAGATGTGACCAAAAGGTTTTTCCAAGAAAACAATCTTGAGCTAGTGGTCAGGTCTCATGAAGTTAAAGGGGAAGATTATGAAATTGAACATGATGGAATACTTATTACGGTTTTCTCAGCTTGAAACTATTGTGACCAGAGAAGGAAGATGAAGCAATAAGAATCTGACATGCAGCCTAAATGGAGGAGCAGAGCATATGGACAACTGCAGGACAAAGTATGGGATCCAAGAGGATTTTTTTTCTTTGTTGCTTTTTGAAAGCACATGATTAGGAGATCATGAATGTTTTCAAGTGTGAGAGTCTGATGCAGGAGCATCTAGACCTGGTCCACAATGTGACGGGGTGGTCACATGTTGTGGCTAATGCAAGATTGGGAGGAAGACTTAGTTGTTAAATTTGTATTAATTTCAATAAGGGTAAGTAGTTAAGAGTGGTCTAGTTTGTTTATATGAAGATAATATTGAATTATAACTATATAACTAATTCCTTCATGTGTGGAAAGAAGTAGTTAGATATGACATATGTATAACTTCTTTTTGGGGGATTTTGGGAAGAAGGAGGAGGCAATACGGGAGAGATAGATCGAGTGAGGGCATGTTTGATAGATAGAGAGGGCCAGGGCAGAGCACACTCATCCTTATATGATCAGGTCATTGAGGTAACAATAATATGCTAATAAAGATTCAAAATAATAAATCTGTAATAGTTTTGTGTTTTTGTGACTTGACCTCCCCATGGTCAATTGGAAAAGTGTGTAAGTGTCTGCGGAGAAATATCTATGTGATTTATGTGATGATTAGTAAATGATTAATAAATATATGAAATGTTGCTTAGAAATTCGTGTGCAATCCCTGTAATACGAAATGGCAATGTTTGAATGCATGAATTGTGATCGCTAAATGAGTTTCTCCTAGTAGTTAATGGCACAGGAATTATGAGGTTCCTGTAGAAGGGTTTGAATACCTTTCTGGCACAGAAATCGTTGTGATTGATATGAATCAAGTTTTGTGTGTTGTATTAGGGGAACCTGTCATAAATTAAATGCAGAATCAAGTTTTGTATGTATGTTGTTTAAGAGGAAATTGTCATAGGTTAAATACTGAGTCAGTAATAAACGGTTAATGTTACTGGAATCGCCATGGAAAATCTCTGTGTGGTGTTTGTTAATTTCCAGTTCATGGAAGTCACCTTCTAGGCGTAAATGAACCAACGCTTTTATTGATTAGGGTCCTGCTCAGAGATTTGGAGACTGTGCCTGAAAGGTGGAAAAAAAACAAAACCGGACCTGAGATATCCGATCTCATCACAACTGAGGATACAGAAACTCTATTGGACTCATGGACCACAGCTATTGTTGGTTTGTTTGACTCATTAGAGGGCACTGAAAATAAGAAGTTGAAGCCATGTCCAGTCAAGAAGATGACATGTTCTTTCGTCAAACAGTTAGTGATCATGTAGCGGTTGTTCTTGGCAGTAACCCAAAGATGAAGAGGGCAACATTGGTGTTATTAGAAAAATGCCTGAAGAATATCGAATTTTGAGGGAGAATTTGAGAAATATGTTGTAGCAGAGTTCGCCTTTGCAAAAAACCTCCCATTAGTGATGAATTTCAGCAAGGAAGGTGCTAATACGATAGTTGATAGTTCTATAAAGAACCAAACCCTGCTCTCTGTAATTGCCAAGGATTATGAAGAGGTCATTCTATCATTTCAAGACGTTGCAAAAGCATTTGAGGAAAAAATCCTTTTGGTGCAGGTTGATTTTGATAATGCTCATGTTGGGAAACCAGGTATGGAATGCTTTAGCTTAAGTGGAGATGAATGAAATATAGACTCAAGACTTTCTTAAAGTCCCAACCTATGCTGGAAAAGAATGATGGAAACATAAAATGTATTGGCCATTAAGGAGTATTTAAAATCCTGATAAGGTCCATCGGTTGTGTAGCCATAAGGTTGCATCAGGTCACCTTATTAAACAACGCACTTTGAATGCATCTGGAGAGGTAGTTGAACAGGGCAAGGAGGGACAGAAGGAGACAGAGCCAAACAAGGAAGGTGGCGATGGGTTCACAAAAGTGATTACCAGAAGGAAATCTAAAAAAGGATCAGTCCATCTAAAATCAACTGTCAAAACAGTAACTGGAGAAAACCAAAACAAGTTTGGAGTACTATAGGAGGAGGAAATGGAATTGGATAAGGAAGCTAATGAAGAGGAACCAAGGGAACCTACACAAAGGGTTGTAGAAAAAGTCATGATGCAAACAATAGTAGAACAAGAGAAAGCAGGAGGAAACCTGGGAACTCCCCAAGACTCATCTAAAATGGAAATAGACCCACAAAAGGAGAAAGGAAGTGAAGAAGAACAAGTAATGAAGAGACTTCTGCAAGAATGGCATCATCTGGATGAAAGATTCATCTCGAAAGAACAAAAAAAATTATACAAGGAAATGTTCCAAAAATATAAGGAGAAAGGAGAAACAACTGCAACAAATCAACTAGAATAGCTAGGAACACAAGGTGGACAAAACATGGAAGTGGTAAACACTGGAAAAGCAGGGAGGAAAAGAGGGAGAACACCTATGAGTGAAACCATCCAAATAGTTGGAGAAATGTTAGTCAACTCAGGATGGGTCATACCTCTATCAGAGGTATTCCAACAACCACTTAAATTGTTAAAATGATAATAACAACGTGGACTATTAGAGGGTCAAACATCAAGGAGAAATAGAGATATCTAAAGGATAGGTTGAAAAGAGACGAACCCAGTATAATGATTATTCAAGAAACCAAAATAAGTGAACAGAAATTGAAAGAAATAATGCAGAGATATGAACCTCATTATATAATGGGATAGGATGCTATAGGTAGTGTAGGATGCTTGGCAATTCTTTGGAATACAGAGGAAGTCCAATTTGAAAATTGGGTAACCTTGCCTCGAATCCTCTCAAGAAAATTTAGGAATATAGGTTCTCGAGAATGGGTCCTTCTCACTGGAGTGTATGGCCCCCATTTAACAAGAGAACGTAGAAGCTTCCTCGAGAAGGTAGGAACATTACGAAGTTTATTCTCTCATTTACCTTGGATAGTAGGGGTGACTTTAACATGATTACTACCCTAGAGGAAAAACGGGGGGGTTTGAGAATAACAAATCTAGACATGGAAGCCTTTGGTAATACAATATTGGAACAAATATTGGTGGACATATCTACTACAAATGGGATATACACATGGAATAACAGAAGAGGAGGTACAAACCAAATCACTTCAAGACTGGATAGATTCCTACTATTTGAACAAGTTCTTAGTAGAGACATATTTGTTGAAGCAAGGATCTTACCAAGAATGGGTTCAGATCATTGGCCAATCTAACTAGATATTGACATTAAGGCATGCCCAAAAAATCACCCCTTCAGGTTCAAAGCTTTTTGGCTTCGGGATCAGAATTTCATGACAAAAGTGGAGGAGTGTTGGAACCAGAGCCAGCAAAAAGGCAGAAGCACAATGCAGAACTTCCAATTAAAATTGAAAGAGCTTAAGGGAAAAGTAAAAAAATGGAACATGGAAGAATTTGGGGATGTATTTAAAGAGCAACAACTATTATACCAGAAAATGGCAACCCTTCAACAAGAAATAATCTTAGAAGCACGAAGTGAGGAAAGAATTTAGGAGGAAGGGATATTAATAAGCCAAATAAAAGAAAGAAGAAAACATGAGGAGATTCTATGGAAACAAAAATCACGAGTGAACTGGCTTAGAGAAGGAGAAAGAAACATGAAATTTTTCAATCAAGCCATGGTCCAACACAGACAGAGATTTATATAATTTTTTCCATCACTAATGAAGAAGGAAGACACTTAACCCAGCATGAGGAAATGGAGCAAAATCTAGTAGATCATTTCAAAGACCTCCTTATGGAACCCCAGGTCAATAGAATAGTAGCTATAGAAAGGATTTGCAATGAAATCCTTGAACTGATCACTAGGGACCAGAACCTAGCCCTCATGAGAGTTGCAACCCTAGAAGAAGTGGAAGAGATTATGAAAGATATGAAGAAGAATAAAGCTCCGGGACCAGAAGGATTCACTGTGGAATTCTACCAAGAAGGCTAGAAATTCTTGGGACAAGACATTTTGGAGGTAGTGGAAGAATCGCACCGAAATCAGAAGGTATGTCTTGGTCTTAACTCAACCCTCTTGTCTCTCATTCCCAAAAATGCTAATTCGGATACTGCCCAGGGCTTTAGACCCATAGCTTTATGTAACATAATTTATAAGATTATTGCCACATTGATAGCCAAGAGACTGAAGCCAATTCTGTCGAGTATTATCTCTCCGGAACAAACTGGGTTTGTGGAAGGAAGACAAGTACTGGACGACCTAGTAGTTTCTCAAGAGGTAGTGCATTCATTGTAAACCAAAAAGGAAGTGGGAATGATGATTAAGCTGGATCTCTCAAAAACTTTTGATCGTCTGAACTGGGATTATCTTAAATCAGTTCTAGTAGCATTTGGTTTCAACAAGAGATGGATTCAATGGCTGCAAGATATGATCGCTAAACGAAATTTCTCCATCATCCTGAACGGAACACCAACCTCGATGTTCAATGCCACAAGAGGGTTGAGGCAAGGGGATCCTCTATCCCCTTTCTTGTTTATCATAGCAGCAGAAGGACTTGGAAAATATATCAAGAAAGATCTAAGAGAAAGGAAAATTAAAGGGTTAAGACTTTGGGGTAACAACCTACTGATCACACACCAGCAATTTGCAGATGATATCATGCTTTTCTATGGAGTCTCTCTAAGAGAAATAAAAAGAATGAAAAATATTCTTGATCTTTTCATGGAAGCTTTAGGTACTCAAATTAACAAGGATAAAACTTGCACATTCTCCTTCAACACACCGGGCAATGTTAATCCTTTTTGACAAGAATATTGGGGTTCCGCTCTAGAGATTTACCCACAAAGTATTTAAGGACACAATTATCCCTAAATCCACTTAGGATGGAAAATTGGCATCATACCATAGAAAAACTCCGGAATAGATTGGAAAATTCGTCCTTTCGAACCTTGAACATAGCAGGATGAGCAGTGCTTCTGAGATCGGTCCTACGAGCAATTCCCATTTACCTCTTGCGGCAACAGTGGTTCCAAATGGGGCATGTTAAAAAGTGGCAGAGATATTCAAAAACTTCATCTGCGGAGGACCACAACAACAGAGGAAATGGGCCCTGATATCGTGGAAAGGCCAGACAAAAAATTAAGGCAGAAGGGGGACTAGGGCTAAGAGATCCATACATCTTGAATCAAGTAATGGGAGAGAAGCTGTGGTGGAGATGGATGAAGGGAGGAGGAGACCTATGGAAACGAATCCGGACGCAAAACTACAACATGCCCACTAAAATTTTAGAACTCTTAGGACTAGAAGAATCTCCAAGAGGCTCTATAATCTGGAAGTTGGCTAGTCAAAACAAAGATATGATCTCCAAACATGCATTCTCGGAAATCCGGAATGGGCAATCAACTAAATTTTGGGATGAAGCTTGGCAGCAGAGAGCAAAACTGAAGGAAATGGAGGGCCTTAGGAATACATTTCAGAGGGCTAAGGAGGAATGACTAAATCATGTAAAAGATTACTGGCATGAAGGAAGATAGGAGGAAGCCTGGAGAACTTGGAAGGACCCAGAGGTGTGGGATAGAAACATAGATACCAAACAAAGAGAGATATACACAATAGAAATGAAGTCTAGGAGAATAATCATTCGAATAGGTCCAGATATATTAAGATGGGGTAAATCTACGATAGGATCCTTCACAATTAAAGAAGCCTACCATCTAACCACGCAGCAAGGGCAAGATGAAAATGCTTCCATATGGAAACAAATATGGCAGAGTCGCTGGTGGCCAAAGGTAACCATGTTCTTATGGTTGGTTGGAAAGAGTCATATCTTGACATGGGACCAGATTCAAAAGCATGGAATCCATGGACCCCCTAGATGCTGCTTATGCAAGTAAACCCAGGAAACTCAAGAACATCTTCAAAACTCATGCTCTTTTGCCCAGCAGTAATGGGATGAAATCAACAAGCTATTCGGGAAGACAAATAAACATCCTCAAAGCATAAAAGAAACTATTAATCAATGGGGACGTAGCCAATTCTTGAGCCCGATAGTAAGAAGAGCCCAGAGTTTAACGATGGGCTTAAATATATAGATGATATGTGTTGGATACCTATAGTAATAGGTTTCATATTTCATGATTGATTATTGAAAATCCAAATATGCTCTGCTTTGTTACTACAAAGATCCCATATTTCCAGGAAATCAGAGGTGTAGGAAATACTTCAAATATTGAGGACCTTATTACAAATTTTGTGGATGATTCAACAGTTCAAGCTGGATCATGCCATGTTTCAATTTTGAGTTATAGAATAGAGAAAGAAGTCTGTCCAAACAGCTTAATCTTGGCAGATAAGTAGTTCAGGTAGAGAAACAAAGGTTCCCAAAAGTCTAATCTGGGACCTTGGAAGAGATAAGGGTAGAAGCAGATAGAGAAAAAAGGAAAAAGCCAAAGAAAAGAAAAGGCAATTGAGGGTTGCAAGTCTAAGTGCCCCTCCAAGAAGAAACTAAAAAATGTTAGGTGAAATAGTTGGGTAGGCAGTTGTGGTTGCAGAAAGGACAGGTTCACCATTACATAGTTGTCAAAGATATTTTGCCAAGGCAATGGACATATCAGCAAAAAAAGGTGGTGAATTTCATGGATTCACAGCAGAGAGCATCACTAACTTCACTTTTTCCCCTCTACTCCATCATTAACATCCCCTTTCTCAAAGATTCCCCCCCTTCACTTTACTAACTCCTAAATCTACTATTTAACTCCCTTATTCTACCCCTTGCCCTAATAGTAATAACACTAAGGTGTATAAAGCCCTAAATGTTATATATTCCCTCCCCTAGGCATAATAGCCGAGAAATCTGCAAAGAGGGATCATAGTGGCATCTGGCCACCATGGTGAACCTATCTCCGATACTCTCCCTTTGCTGCAGATCATTTTCCCTCAAAGAATACCTTTGCATGGGTAAAAACCCCTCTCTAAACCCCTCTAGCCCACAAACCCTCCGCAAACCTTATAAAAGGCAAAATTCCGCCTTCAGCACGCCCCCAAATGCAAGCGCGGGTGGTCAGAAGTTGAAACATTTGAAAACCATGTCAAAAAACCCACAAACAGTTAATATTTCCGCCGTCCTATCCGCCGTGCACCTTACACCTCCGCCAGCCGTCGGATCAAGCCTTCCAGATCCGACGGCCCACAACAATATCGGAGCGCTATCCACGTCCGCACGTTAACTCCCGAGAACATGACGTTGCGCCTCGTCACTCCTCCGCCACGCGTCGCCCGATGGACCATCTCGGAGCTCCCTCTGACACCCTGGGCACCGTACTCTAACCGCCCCGAGAAACCGTGACGGTTAGAGCCTTAACCATGACCGTCACGGTTTCACCTCCGCCCGTCCCCGTTGACCTGTCTGCCACGTCTCGTACCCGCCTCCACCACGCGTCCAGCTCACCGCTGACTGGACTGCCACCTCACCCCCGTTGACCTGTCGTCTTCTGCCACGTCCTCCCCGATGACGTCAGCTGACGTCACATCACCGTCACCCACCAATGACGTCATGCTGACGTCATCGTAAAAAAAGCGCCAAATGGGTAAAAATCTCATATTAACCAAATTTCACGCGTTTTTTCACCATTTCATCGTTTTGTCTGCTGAACTCTCTGTTTAACCGTTTCTGCCCGGATTTCCGCCAACCTGTAAATTCAACAAAGGCGACCACTCCAGCAACTGCAGTACACCTTATCACGACTTCTGCACGTCAAGTTACAGGTATTTACCCTGCCCTGCCCTCCATACGACCTGCATTCTGCTCTAAACTGCTCACAGGCATAATAGGACCGTAAAACAGACTTTTTCACCGCTAGAACCGGGTTATACCTCCACCATTGTCTCTGTGAAGTCCAAAAATTCCCTGCAGAGTTGTAACAAACTGCAATTCATCTGAAAACCCCTCGTCCTGCGTTTTCTCGGCTAATGCCCCGCTGAATACCTCTGAATTACTACCAGGAGCTAAATTGGGCCCCAAAAAGAGTCTCTGTAACCAATTACCAGCAGTATTTCAATTTCTAGCTGGTAAATTCCCCTCTGACAGTTCAGAAAATCAAGTTTTTACCACAGAGGGCAATCTGCAGTCTGTCTTTGCCAACTCACTTGTCAAATTGCATTAGTTTATCCCTTCACAAGCTATGGAGACTCCCATTGCTCTCAATATTAAGCCTATCAATGCCCCCCACCAAGAATTAGCATGGAAGCCCCTGGGAGACATGGATTACCAGATGTTGGACTGGTTTCCTATGGGAACTAAGTATAATATCCAGATGTTAAATGAACTGAGAGCCCAGCACATGAGTGGAGCAGATATCCTGGGAATTTGGGAATCAAATTTGCCCATATACAACCTTCCCCAAGTTAATCCCATGCCAGAGCTTATCTACAGTTGCCAAGAGTGCTATGACCCCAGCCAAAGGGCAGTCATTAGCCCCACAGGCCTAGTCCTGTTTCAGATCACTCCAGAGAGTATAAATCAGATGCTGCATTTCCATACAGCCAAGAAATTGACCCCTCTTTCCATGCAAGATTTGATAAAGAGAGGAAATAACCTGTCTAATGACCAGATTGTGAAGATTAACCAGCTATTTGTCACACCTAGCTCTGAAGCAGTCAGAACCCCTCCCATTGGGTACCAATACCTGAATGAGTTGGGCAGGATGATGGTGGACTTGATTGGATATGTCCTGGGATTCAGAGGACTGGAAGATGTAGATGACAGCATATTGGCCATGCTGTCCATATTTGCCCCGGGTAAGCCTCCAGCTATCCACTATGATTATGCAACTTATATAGCTGAGAAGATTCATGACCAGTTCATGAACTTGAAGAGGGAGAGGCTGTTCAGATACACCTCCTACATATACCATCTGTTCTTGTTCAACCAGCCAGCTACCTTCTCTGTCCCTTTGAGGCCACTCAACGCCCAAGGAACCCCAAGATCAGTTGTTTTTTGGACCCCTGTGTTCCATTGTACCTCAGTATCACCTTATACATACTGTGAGTTTATTGATTTATTTGTTCATCCAGCCCTAACAGTGCTGCAAGGTGCCCCTCCTCCTAGACTGACCGATGACATGAAAAGAATTCTTCATTTGAACAAGCTTTACAACATCGGCAACTGGTACTTCTACCAGAATCACACAGTCATTAGGGTGTATGGATGTGAATTAAATCCATTTAGGCTGCCAAGGTACGTTCCCATGAGACTGTTTGCCTTAGAATATTTCAGGCAATTTGGGAACTCAGATTACCTACACTTTCAGAGTAGAAACAAGAAATCACAGTTGAAAGTGAGAAATCAGCTAGGTCCCTTCTTATACAACAGGAAGGAGGAAGGCTGGAAAGAGGCAGACAGGATCCTGGAAGGACTCCAGTTGAAAACTAGTTTTGAGTGGATTCCATATGACCCTAACCACTCTATTTCCCTCAGGAGGATCAGGTATAAGTTAGGCAACTATGCACATGCAAGATTACCTGAAATTGAAAAATATGCAAATGCACCAGATTGGGAAGAGGGCACATTAGTAGAGCAAATGACTAATGAAGAAATACTTGAGCAAGAGGCTAGAAATGTCCAAAAACAAGCTGACTTGGAAACTTGTGGACAGGTGCCTATTTCCTACAGGAGGCAAATTGGGGCAGCCACCACAACACCAGCAACACAACAGCGAACTGCCGAGCAGACAACCCAAGCAGCAAGCAAGGACAAAGGCAAACAGGTGGAACAACCACCTATATTAACAGAAGAACAGGTTGACACCTTGCTACAGCAGCAAGAAGAAATGGAAGAACGGGAGTTGGGGCAGCAACAAGATAAACCACAAACTAGTGGGCAGCAGCCATTACAGCAAAATAAAGAGACAGATTTGCCCGGTTCTACAGAACAGCAGCCCCAAACAGAGTTGTCTCCAAGAACAGACATCAATGTGGACAGCTCAGTCCTCCAAACACCTCAGAAGGAGGACTTAACCAGAAAGAGAGAGAGAGAGACTCCCCAGACTTCATCCTTTATCAGAGGAGAGAAGAGACAAAGATTGAATGACTCCCAAGAGGAGGACATAGCAGTAAGGCAGGCCATGGGCATGGGCCCACCCAGTGGAGAACTCTCGGCCAGCTCATCTCAAAGAGGACCAGATATGACAATGGGAGGAGAGGTCAGCTCTTCTGGCCAGCATAGAGAGGGGCACTCAAGTATAAAGCAGCAGTTCATAGAAATCAAGAGAAGGAGTGATCCCATAAAAGTGCAACTCTATGATCACTTGTTAAAACTAGCTCCCAGCAACCAGCAGAGACTAATGTCTGCTTTTGATGTGAGTGAGGGAAAAATGATAATGAGCCATTTCATGCCCACAACTCTACATCCCCAGTCCACCTCAGACTATTTAAGAACCAATATGGAGGTTCTGGCTAAAGATATTCACCCCATGGATAAGATAGAGTTACACAAACAAACGGGTGAAATGGTGTATGCCTCCCTGGCAGATGAGACACTGGAAAATTACAAGTTAAAGAGCAGCCTAGACAATACATCATCCCAGCTAGAATTGGAACGAGCATCCTCACAAGCCAAGGACAACAGGATCAAATCCTTGGAGGAGGTAATCATAGAGATAGGACATGATCCCAAGGATGTCAAAGGCATCCAAGAACTGCTGAAAATAAGGGATGCAGACATGGCAGCCCTAAGAAAGAAAATCAAACTCCCGGCCACCATCCATCCACAAACAGATGAAGTTGCCCAGCAACGGCAAGAAAAAGATACCACAGACCTGCTGGTATCCTTATACAAAGAGCTGGTTAGGACTCAAGACCAGCTAGGACAAACTGAAGCTGCAAAGGCAGCACTACAGGAAGCACTGAAGCAAAGAGAAGAGGGCCAACCCTCCCAGCCTCCTCCTGTGATAATAAATCTTGAGGAAGTCCCTCCAAAGACTGCTCCTCCTCCTCAGCAAACAGAAGCTACAGCAACAACTACAACATCAGAACAGGCTGCTAGTCTAGACATGCAAAAGCTGCAAGCAGAGATCCGAGCTATGGAAGCTCAAATGAAAGAGCTGGATGGGCTCAAACAGAACTTGGCTAATGTTAATGAGAAATTTGATAAAAGCAAACAAAATGAGGCAGCCAAGGAGAGAGAGGTGAAAACCCTTAAGAGAAGGATTGCTGAGCTGGAAAAAGAGCTTGCATTGGAAAAGGTAACTGCTCAGATGAAAGCAGTATTATGGAGCAACATTGGAAGATCCATTGCCAACCAGTGGCAATATATTGAGACTATGGATGAGCAAATGGTGCTCATCACCAAAGCAAACAAGGAGATACAGAGAGCCAGGGCAAGCCTTGGACACATGCCAGAAGCAGCTACCAGGATGATCAATATCCTGAATTACAAGACCAGCACTCAATTGGCTACCATGGGAATCAACAACAGGACAGAAACAATTGCCATAGCCAAGAGAGTTGTTACACTGAGAAACTTGGTTGGGACCCTGGAGAGGAGAACACAGGACATGCAGACAGAAATTAACAAATTCCTGGAGAAATTTGTAACACTGCAGAACAGAGGCCTCCCCAACATTTTGAGCAGCGTGGGAAGACTGCTCACCCTGGACAACTATAACAAGAGAATTGATGCCCATGCAGTAGCAGAGATTGCAAAACCTCCCAGCACTTCAGCAGACACAGGGCCAGCCACAGGGCAAATGGTGTATGACAGGGTGGAAAACCTGTTTTTTCTCATGAATGAGATAGAGCATCTGTTTGATACACCACCCAATTTCTTCAGATTCACAGAAGCAGATGAGACTCTAGGCGCAATTTTGGCACATCAACTGCCCACACAGGATGTCTGGAGGCATTTGACCCAGACAATTTTGACAGGCCAGAACCAATAGCGCAGAAGGAAAAAGGCAGACACGCGCAGTGGCAATTTTGGGAATTAAAATTTACAGAAAAAGCAGAGGCTGAGCCAACTCAGCCAGACCAGTCACTCACCACCAGCAGCAGTCAAAGTCACAGCTGACAGGTCCGAGACATAGTGTACCAGCCTACAGTCGGGTTTTCTATGCAATAACTCCAAATATTCAGACCGACTTAGCTATTCTTATAAAGCTAAATATCTTCTGACAGAGCATTAAAATGCCTGTACTGTGTATTAAATGTGTAATAAATTTTTGACATAATATCTTAAAGAGTTGGTGAGAATGTAAAGACTGAGATAACGCAGAACTCAGATATTTCTGTAGACCACCGCTAGTATATATACACCCTTCACAGATGCTGAAGGGGTTGCTGGAATTTTCTCTTGGATAACTTCCATCTGCTGTAATATTTTCAGAGAATTAATACAAAGGAGGAATGGAACTTCCAGAAGTTTGGTGTATTTGATGTCTTGTGGTGAAGGATGCATGTTACAGGATTCCATGGGTGTTGCATAAAACTATAAGTATTCACAAATCTCTTTGTCATGTGTTTTGAGTCTTTTGTTCTCTTTGTTGTTCTAATGTTTTACACTTGATAGCAAGGTGAAAGGATAGTATCAGGATTTAATCATGTTTACCCTGGACTCAAACTGAGCTATTATATATGTTTTCCTCATATACAGTGAAAGAATTGTAATTCTTAGTTGCTGCAATTCGAAACTGTACTTTTATTGTAACAGTCATTTTCAGGGATTCAACTATTGCCCCTGTGACCTCTGTTTTCTCTTGTTTCCTGTCACTTAGCCAAAATATGTTTTAACAAAGCACTCAAAAGGCCCTGTAAGTTCCATCCTTCATCTTACAATTTCAAACACACCAAGCCACAGACTCCATTGCCCAATGATATTCAACATATCTGAAAACTACATCACTAAAGTCTAAGGGAATTACATCAACCGAAACACAAACATAACCTGTATTCAATACCTAGCCTAAAACACCATCACTGTAGATATAAATCATAAAGAGAGAGCCCTCTCTGATCTCTGTTTGGCTAGAAACAGTGATTAAAAGATTGGTTAGTGGCTACCCCGGCCGTATTCCCTTGGGAGTCATAGGGAACAACCTGGGTGTTAACAATATGAAAAGAGAGAAACCAAAGGATATTTCAAGATAAAGAAATGGCCCCTGAATTGATTTGGAAAAAAACCCAAACCCACATAAGAGAAACTATCTTAACGAAAAACTGGAATCAAGAAGACTAGGAAACAACTACGGAGGAAGGTAAGATCTTGACATACCTCAATCTAGCACAAGGAATGGTTCACCCCCAAAAACATGAGGATCTCGTAATGATTGTCAGCAGCCCGGCCAACTTCAAACGCCCTCAAGACAACTTCATCAAACTTAACTTCAATGGAGGCTCTAAAGGAAATCCAGGGCCAACAGGATTTGGAGGCATCTTCAGAGACCATCAAGGGAGGAAAAGATGGGTGTACGCAGATCATGGAGGCATTACGAGCAACAACGAAGTGGAATTAACAACAATTCACCAAGGACTAAGAATAGCGATCAGAAATGGATACAATAATATGGAAATAGAGGGGAACTCAAAGATAGTGATAGAGATGCTTAGAAAGCTAAATAATGGAAAGGACTGGGAAAAAGTAGCATAGAGCTGGAGGATGGGAGGCCTTATTCAAGACATGGAAATGCTCATGAAAAGAATAAGCTACAAGATTATCAGTCGTACCAAAAGAGATGGCAATAAGGCAGCATACTTCCTTGCTAATTGTGGATGTAATGAACAAAGGGGGAAGTGGATAGTATATGGCTGATGCATATGGAAGATTAGAGCTGGGAGTCCCTCAAAGCAATTATCAACCATGACAATAATACGGACACGATCTCAAGGTAATAGTCATAAGTGGCCCACGATTGGGATGAGAGATGGGAAGATGATGTGGGAACAGATCGTGGAGGGAATGGATGGCAGTGCTGGCCTCCAAGAATTCCCATAATAAAACAGGATGCAGGGACGACATGCAGATGGGACAGTGCCCCAAGGAATAAAGCTTATAGGGGAATGGGGGAAGAAACTATGGAAACTGGCAGCGATGGAAAGATGAGACGTTGGATAGATGATAGAAGGAAAATAAGAGTGGAGAGGGTAATGAGGGTGGTCATTAAGAAGCAAAGGAGGAAGACAACGGGAGTGAAGGGCAAGTTGGTTTCACCTGAGGCGATGCACGGGTTCACGTATGTTTTCATAAAGCTGAATCATGTAATTTTCTTAACTGTAGATAGTCTAATGGAAGATGTGGGAGAGCTAGGAGTAGCAGAGAGAGGGAGAAGTATATTAGAGGGGGATAAAATATTTTAAAGATGGCAGTAAGGAGGAGGAAGGAGGGTCGAAGGAAAATTCATGGGAAGGACACAGAATGGGAGGAGGCCGAGGCAACCAAGGCAAAGCCCCACTAGGTTTCTGCAAAGGAGATGATCAGGGATAGCTTAAGGAGGATAAAGAAACAATCTAGGAAATGGGGAAGATTATAAAGGTTACCCAATTATCTGGGATAAGGGGAGGAAAGACTAAGAGCAGCCCGACCATAGGGAGAAATTGGAGCGAGGAAGGCCAATTCAGGGGAATGGGTACTTAGGAAAGGAGAACAAAGGAAATGGTAGAGAATCTAACCTTTTCTATTGGACATGATTGTTACACTAAAAAATGTCACCTTGACTACTTACAGTTAGTATGGCTCAAATCAACAGTCATGCTACCCTCTTAGGCAAGTCTCATGCCTCTGTTATCCATCTCAAACTCAAAGAAGAGAGAAAGTCTTGTAAAAACTATGTTTATCTCTGGGGTCGCAGGTTCTCTCTAGCCTTACCTGCGGGGACGCTGACCATGTTCACAAAATCTGCGTCCATGGACGCTCTGTATGTTAAGGGACAGGTGCGTCCCTCTGTAAAAGGCAAAATGCGCGAGTTTTATCTTGAAAAAGTTACTTGTGGTTACTTCTAGAACATTCTAGAGGTCGGTTTGATGAAATGGATGCGCCTCCAGTTGGTTCATGTATCTCTATTAAGGGGGAACTTATCCCATCAATAAGGGAGCTATCCCACCCATAGAGGGGGATGATCCCATTGATAGTGGACCTGAATAACCTCTTTACAGCACTATAAATAAAGGCATTGAGCCAGAAGGAGGAGAGGTTGGAGCTATACATTTTCTTTGGGTAAATGCTGCAGGATTTAGGTCTTCCATTAGAGCCTTTGTGAGGAGAGATTGTCTTCACTTGATTCTACTTGGGAGAGGGTGAGCTTTGTCAAAGTAGAGGAAAACCCTTGATGGACCCTGGGAGGAACTTGCACAACACCAAGGCCAGGTTGTAAGAGTTTCTTTGTTTCGTTATTAATACAAACTGGTTTATTTTTCTCAATAGCTTGTGTTAATGAGTTATTTCATGTGTTCCTTGGTCTGCATGTTGAATATATGTTTTATTATATGAAATGCAAGTGCTTGGTAATTGTTTGATTGTTTGTGGTTGCAGGAATTGACTTGAAGGAGGAGCTCATCCGGATCGTCAAGAACGGACTTCAACAACAGCGTTTTGGAATAAGGTAAGCCTAAACACTTGTAGTTTTCATGTTGTAAAAGGTGTATTTAGAGAAAGATCACTCCATTTTGTCTTGTTTGTCATTAGAATGTCTTAGACTTCTAGGAAGGTCAGTCGTGTCCGCACCCTTGACAGATTCCGTGTGACAAATTGGCGACTCCACTGGGGAATCCATTAATGAGAGAGTCTTTTCCTTTATATGAACTTTGCTTTGAGAAAATCATTTTTATTTTCTGGTTTTTGACTGTGAGAATTAGTATTTGGGTGGCTTAGCTTTAGATTTAGTTAGATTGGTTTTTCTTCATTTTTCCAGAAGGACGCAGTCTCTGAGTACTGCACAGTGCGTCTTTGGACGCGCTGTTGCCGTCTGCACAGAGCGGGGCCGCACCTGTGACAACGGGTTGCCTGCGTCTTCCTGTAAAACTTAAGAAAATTCCATTTTTGCTTTAAATTACTTTTAGATTTTGTTTTTCCTTAGTGTTTTCTGCCCAGATCCTTTAGTACCCTGTCAAGAATTTTCACCTGAACTTGTTTTGTGAGCTTTGAGTGTTTTAGTGGTTTTCAACGAAGTTTAGACCTAGGGTTTGATTTTTGGAAAGGCTTTGTAGTGACTTTGATAGTAGAAAGTTGTCCAGCCTTAGATCTCTCTGGTTAGTCAACCTTCTTAGAAGTCGGGCCTGTCGTAAAGTCTCCTTTTGTGAGCAACTTGCCATTTGAGTTGTTTTGGGTCAAATTTCGAATTACTTGTTTATAAAGTATTGATTTCCATTTTACAAAAAGAACAAAAAGATTAGAGTTTTGTTTTGGCTAGTTTTTGATTCTGCAATAAGCTAGTCCTTGATTTGATTGTGATCAAGTAAAACACCTTAGAAATAATCATTGTTAGTTTTGGCCTCGTTAAGATTGCTTAGAGTAAATTTGCCTTTAGTTTGCTTATGAGTGCATTTTCATAGATTTTAAGAGTTGTTAAGATTGATTTTTGGTTATATTAGATTTACTTGCTTTATTAAAAGAAAAATACAAAAACATCTTCTTAAAAAGTCTTGTTTCAAGTAGCTTTTTGTTTTCAAAAGAAGAAAAGAGTTTTTTCGTGCATGTAAAGAGAAGTTATGTTTTTATGCTTGGAAAAGAAAAACGAATTGTTTCTTTGATTGTCTTCAATTAAGAAGTTGCTTTTATAAAGATTGCATTCTCTCAACTTTTTAGTTAAGCAATTCATCGAAAAAGTAAAGTAGTGGATAAATCATTCTAGGTGCATTTTGTAGTGGTTTCGAGTCGAGTCAACACACCACTGGTTTCACTTCCATCACCTTTTGACTTAAGAAACAACCTTAAAAGTAACGCTTAAATTAAAATCAATCTAGTAATCTTTATTTTTCTAGGGCTCTGAAGCACCAACATAGCTTAGGCTAGGGTCTTGGAGTAGGTGAGTACTTAACTCTCCAAGACTACAAAACCAAACAGATAGTCTATCTTGAGTAGAACAAATCCAATTGTTTCAGTTACATTCTGGGAAAGCTCCTCTTAAAGGAGAAGCACGAGCTCGTGTCCGAACCAGTGAGGGGATCATTCCTCCCTCGTTGGGAACGACGCCAGGCAGTACGTATTACAAACGGTAAACCTCGGATTAACCATTGTCGAGGAGCCAGGGGTCACTTATCGGTAAACCTTGGATTGTTGTCAAGGAGCCGGTAAGGGGATTGGAGCTTGCTACTCTGCCCTTGCGTGCTGTCGGAGTTTAGACTGTTCCCCCAGGTGTAATTGTTGTGATTGGTAACCTTAGTGGCCATAATATCTAGGATTCTACCCAAGGTGACGGTGGAGGGAAGGTCCCACTGTACCTGGAGCAGACGTCGGTTATACTCACTTGGATTTTCTGGGGGGTTCGCTTCACTTCGAGACGGTTAAAGTGGAGGAACTTGGTCCAGTCTATTCATTAAGCAGGTTGCCGGGGTAACTGTTCCACCCACTATTTCTGTACTGAATCCTGCGAGGTTGGGCCTAATCACCAACTAGCGCTTTTGGTCCGGAAGACTACTGTTTGTGTGTGGTTTGACGCTCTAGATTATTTAGGCGTGTGCTTCAAATTTGATTGGTTCTTTAGAAGACTTTAGGTGGTTTGATTTGAAATTTTTTACTTTGTTTTCGTGTGTTGTAGTTAAAATCTTTAATTGTGGCGGAATTACCGAGAAGGTCCCGTCGAATTGCGGGCCAGTCTCCTGAAGTTGTTTCTGTGGCCGAATTGTTGAGAAGATCCCGTAGACTTAGGGGATCCCCTCCTCGAGACGACCCAGGTAATTTAGAAGGGTTAAAGGTCCTTGTAACTCCTCCTAGTGGCAGTAGAGTAGGATCACCTGAAGAAGGAGAATTTTCCTTGGTAGTCCATCCAGATTACCAAAGTTTAGAAACAGGTTACAATCCCGAAGCTGTTACAGTTTCCGAGCTTGCTGGTAGTTTTTCATCTGCCAGTGAAACAGGCGAAGAACCTGAAATTTCAGAACCTGTTACTCCAACTCCTAGTGTTCCTGATTCACCAAGAATAGAAAGAATTATCACCGAAAATCTTCCTGTTGGATTAATTGCTATAGAAGAACTTGTTCCAGAGGAAGAAATAGGCGTTTCTGATTCTGAAGATCTAATTACCCTTGATCTAAGGGAGCGTGAATCCATCTTTTACAGTCCTCCTAGAAGTGAATCTTGGTACCTTGCATTAACCAATTTTTTAGACAACTCAGTAGGTTTTTCTACACCTCGTACTCCGGTTCCACCTAGAGGAATTCATTCTCCTGTAAATATGTCTGGTCAGTCATCTGTGTTTTCACAAAGTCCTGAATCATTTTTACATGGCGGTCCTTCTGTTCCTACTGGGTATCAATCACTTTCTGGTACCTTTGCGGGAGCATCTCCTCAACCCATTGATCATGGGTTATTAGTTGGAAACAGTGGTAATGTACCATTGAGTATAGGTGAAGTTTATATGATGTCAGGTTCAACTCCCATTAACCAACCTCAAGGTGGCCAATTACCGCCTGGGGGGCAACCTTCGTTAATGCCTGGGGGGCAACCTCAAGGTACTTCATTTGTGACTGGGGGGCAACCTCAAGGGTATCAACCCCAAGGGTATCAACCCCAGCCTCAATATGTACCCCAAAGTCAACCTCAGTATCAGTATCAACCTCAAGGATGGCAACCCCAAGGGTATCAACCCCAAGGGTATCAACCTCAAGGATACCAACCTCAAGGTCAAGGTCAACCCCAGTATTCGTATTTACCTCAAGGTTATCAACCTACGGGTCAATACCCTGGTCAAGGTTATCAACCACCTCAAGGGCAATCATATGGGACTGCACCTTACAGTTATCAACCCTATCCTCAATACGGCTATGGATCTCAGTATCCTCAACCTGTTACGAGTCAATACCCTGGAATGTTAACATGGGATCCGTCACAGGGTCAACAGATGTCGCAACCAAGTATACAGTCGGTACCTCAAGCAGGACAACCTGCAGTTCCTGGTCCACCCCAGCAACCGCAACCTGTCCAGTCAAGTGTTCAGACCCCTGTAACTTCTGTAGTTACTCAGCCGCCAATTGCACCTGGTACTCCACCTCACACGGCTGCAGCAACTACCGCTTCATCTACCATGCTTACTTCTGGAGTATCGGCAGCTCCGGTTTCTACTGTCCCTGTAACCACTCCTCAGACATCTGTACCGTTGTCTGGACCCACGGTTCAAACCACAGTCCAGATGCCTGCAGGCCAACCTGGTACAAGTACGGTTGTTACTACTCAACCTCAATTTGTTCAACCTCCGTACCAGGGACAGTATCAACCTGGGCAAGCTGCCCAACAACCGGTTTACCAGTATCAACCGTATCCTGGGTACACTTATCAACCACCTCAGCAACCCCAGTACGGTCCGGTTAATCCTGGTTTTCCAGGAGGATATAATATCCCAAATGCGACTCCTGTTCCTAGTTATCCTGGATATCCTCCTCCTGGGGCTGGTATTGTGACTCAGAGTTTTAGAGATCCTAACCGGCAGTTACCGTTTATTGCGACTTTAGATTTACCCGACTTGACGCGCCTAACGAACGATCCAATTCAATATCTTCCGTTCTGGCCGCCAATGCCAAATAAGTTGCCCAGCGATATACCCAAGTTCGAAGGTAAGTCTGGAGAGGATCCGTCTAATCACGTGATGACTTACCACCTCTGGTGTGCATCAAATTCCATCTCAGATGATTCCATCCGCTTACGTCTTTTCCAGCGTACACTCATTGGTCTCGCAGCCAAGTGGTACATTGAGTTACCACGGGCCTCTTTTTACAACTTTAGCCAGTTAGCTACCTCGTTCTTAACTCATTTTCAGTTACCAGTCAGATACGATAATGGTACAGAATTATTAACTTCGCTAAAACAATCGACATCCACGTACATTTCTGATCACATCCATGAGTGGAGACGTCGAAGGAGATTAGTGAAAGTTTTTATCCCGGACCAAATCTTAGCTGAATGGTTTGTCAAATCATTATTACCAAGAATTACTGAAGATGTAGCTAAGGCCGGAGTAGTTACTGAGGAGCAAGTCATTGCTCAGGCACAATACCTTGACTTAGTTTACACTCAGTCGGGTACGTTACACGAGAAAATTCCGGATCTTCCAAAGTCAAACCAAATCGCTGCTGCTCCTTCGGGATCTCATGCCGCTGATGGTATGATCGGTATCGTGACTACGAAGAGTAAGAAGAAGTCTTCCAAGACCTCCAATACTCCAATTATCACTTTGCCTGATTCTCCGACAGGAGAGTCTTCTCCTCCTGAACTTACCGCCGACATTCACGCTGTAGAGTCATCTACGGCCAAATCCAAAAACGGTGGAAAGAAGAAAGGAAAGAAGAAGGCTAAAGCAGACAAGGCTCCAAAGGAGAAAACGGAAAAGTCGGAAACCAATGACGAAAAGCGCAAACCTCGATATCCTTGTCTTATTTGTGAAGAAGATCATTTTACGAGAGACTGCCCTCATCGGGCCGAGGTAGTGAAAATAGTCAAAGGTTCTCCCACTCCTGCTGTGTTAAAAAATCCATTTCCAGAGCAGGAGAATAAGATGATAGGTTCTTCTTCGAATGCCAGTGAAGAACCCATTTTGATGATGTCTCATGTCAGGATTGCGACTCGATCGCAAGATTATGGTAGTAAGGCTCCTGTTGATGGTAAGGAAGCAGAATCTTCTCACTCTAACCCATCAACCTCAGCTCCTGGTTCCGATCCACTACAGATCGAAAAACCTAACCCAGACTTAGTGATTAAGCCGCCCGCCAAGGGTGTACTTCGAAGGTCTGCTTTCAATCCACATGCGAGAGCAGCCCAGAATTACAACATTGTTGAAGACTTAGCTGTTTCACCTTCAGCAATGTCGGCACTCGAAGTGCTGCAATCATGTCCAGCGCAACGAAAATTGCTTTTGTCGGCTATTGGAGCTGTCGATGTTCAGGACCCGAACCTAATGATCTTTGATCTAGAAAGTAGTACACCGCGTCTCCCCCATCAAATGGCTTTCCAAATTCCAGTGATAGTCAAAAACAGGCCTATTCATCGGACTGTGATTGATGAGGGAGCTTCTACGTGTATTATGTCGATTCAATGTTGGAGATCGCTTGGTTCTCCTTCGTTGAACCAATCCCCCACCATCCTTAAGGCCTTTGATGGCCGTGGGTTCCGTCCGTTTGGTATTCTACAAGAATTGCCTATAGGGGTCGAAGGTAAAACCGTTAGTCTGGATGTGGAAGTGGTTGATGCCCCTCTAGACTACAACCTTCTTTTGGGTCGAAGTTGGTCATATGCTATGACAGCGGTCGTTTCATCGGTCTTCAGAGTCATTAAGTTTCCACATAACGGTAAGATCGTGACTATTGATCAGCTGACATACTTTTCATCCGACCCAACCTCTTCAGAAACTATCCAGCATGTTGGTAAAACGACAATCCCTTATAGGGACATTGGTGTAGGTTTAGTTAAGGATTCCGGTTTACTGGGAACTTTTCCTCTCCCTCCACTCAATGCAGACCCTTCGTTCGCAACAATTCATATGATCACGTCAGAAAACATTATTTATGATGATCCTTGGTATGTTCCCTCTGACTCTGAGCTAGACTCACTCGGTGATGTTATGCCGTTGAGTCCGTATGAGATTGCTTATGAAGCTCTTATGTCTTTTACCGACTTTCATTCAACCGACCAAATGAATGTGGTCAGTGAAGAGTCACTTTTCACCTCACCCTTAGAACGGATAACGTTTCCCGAAGAAGTGTCATCTGACGAACAACTTCGCGAAATCCTAAGTGTAGATGATCTACCATGGGAAGATCTCCATCACAGATCTTCGTTTTTACCTAAGGATGATGCATTTGAAAATGATTTTTCATCTATCTTTACCGCTGAATATGTCAAAGACGCTCAGGATCCAACGAAACATTCTGATTCAGAGCTGAATTTAGGGAATATTTCTCGTACTATTCCCATTGATATTTCAGTGAAGCCCGGAATCGAGGAGAACATTCATATAGGTGCCGCATGTACTGAAGAAGAAATCCAAACTTACAAGGCCCTATTCCAAGAATTCCGCGACGTGTTTGCCTGGTCTTACGAGGAAATGCCGGGAATTGATCCTGCCATTGTTGTTCATGAAATCAAAACCTACCCGGATGCTAAACCCATTCGGCAACGGTTGCGTCAGATTCACCCTCGAAAAGCGGCTGCGATTAAAGCAGAAGTCGAAAAGCTGTTGAAAGCAGGTTTCATTTATCCGATCCCGTTAACGGATTGGGTATCGAATATTGTTCCCGTCAATAAAAAACAAGGAACAATAAGAATCTGTATCGACTATAGGGATATCAATCGAGCTTGTCCAAAAGACAACTATCCTACGCCTTATATCGATCAAATTATTGATGATTGTGCCGGAAGTGAGATGTTTTCCTTCATGGATGGTTTCTCAGGCTATAATCAAATCAATATTCTACCTGCCGATCAACCAAAAACGGCATTCATTTGTCCATGGGGGACATTTGCTTATTGCAAATTACCTTTTGGACTTAAGAATGCCGGGCCACTTTTCAACGGGCGATGTCTTATGCATTTCATGACATCAAGCACATTGTGCAACCCTATCTCGATGATTTGCCTGCTCATTCTTTACAACGAGCTGATCACCTTGTCCACCTACGAGCAATCTTTATGAGGTGTAGGCATTATCGAATTCGGTTGAATCCCCACAAGTGTGTTTTCTGTATAGAAACAGGTCGATTGCTGGGATTTGTTGTTTCAAAAGCCGGCATTCGCGTCGATCCCTCGAAAGTCGAGGCTATCATCAAATTGCCTCCTCCTTCGAGTTTGCGCCAACTCCAAAGTTTGCAAGGGAAAGCGAACTTTTTACGCCGATTCATCCCAAACTACGCCGAGGTCACTAAAGGTTTTACACGGTTGTTGAAACAGAACGCACAATTCTTTTGGGACGAGATTGCCCAACAATCTTTTGATGCACTGAAACACGCGTTGACCCATGCACCGTTATTGCATCCTCCCAACTACAACCAGGACTACTTCTTATACCTCGCAGCTTCGCATTCCACCATTGGAATGGTGTTAGTTCAAGAAGATGAATTCAAAGCAGAGCATGTGATATATTATCTTAGTAGAACCTTAAATCCCACTGAGTTAAAATATTCGCATGTGGAGAAATTGGCCCTGGCAGCCGTTCAAGCTGTCCAGCGTTTTCGTCACTACATTCTTCTCCGCAAGACTACAGTTATTTCGGATTGCAACCCTATGATTTATATTTTGACAAAACAACTGCTAGGGGGCAAGTACTCTAAATGGATTGTTATCCTGCAAGAGTTCGACTTGGAGTTCGAGAAGTCCAAGTCTAAGAAATCTTTAGTTTTTGCGGAATTGATGTGTGATTTCCCGAGTGCTGACACAGAGACTGTGGCAGAGGAGTCCATTGCGGACGAATCTTTGTTTCTTATTAGCACTTTAGATCCGTGGTATGGGGATATAATCATCTATCTCCAAACCCAAACCTTTCGGCCTGAAGCTTCCAAGGAAGACCGTCGAAAAATTCGGTTTCGATCCCAGCAATACAGAATTATTGGAGATACACTTTATCGCCGGGGGCAGACTTAGTTTTTCGACGTTGTTTAACTCACGAAGAGGCTGAGAGAGTTTTGAATGATTGTCACTCTGGAGCATGTGGCGGTCATATGTCTGGGTATGCCACAGCTCAGAAGGTGTTGCGCGCTGGCTATTTCTGGCCGTCTATGTTTAAAGATTGTATCCTTGCTGTCAGAACATGCCACAACTGTCAAGTGTTTGATCGAAAGATGCGCGCTCCACCTGCTCCTCTCCACCCTATAATTGCCGCTGGTCCATTCGCCAAATGGGGCATTGACTTTATTACTTGTAACCCTCACTCGGCCGGGGGGCATGCGTATATCATCCTCGCGGTTGATTATTTTACAAAATGGGCCGAGGCGATGCCTACATTCGACGCAAGCGGCAAGACAGCTGCAGTTTTCGTATTCAATCATATCATAACTAGGTTTGGTGTCCCACAAGCAATCATTACTGACCATGGGAGCCATTTTCGAAACGTCATGATGACTGAGCTTACAAGCCAGCTTGGTTTGCGCCACGATAGCTCTACTCCTTATTATCCGCAAGCCAACGGTTTGGTTGAGTCAATCAACAAAGTTCTAGTCATCATGATTCGACGGATCATTGGTATCCATCGAACGAATTGGCATAACATGTTATTTTCGGCGCTATGGGCATATCGAACTTCAGTGAAAAATTCAACAGGTTTCACCCCTTTCCAGCTAGTTTATGGCTTAGAAGCTGTGTTACCTATTGAATGCGAAATCCCATCACTTCAAATGGCTGTCGAATTACTTCCAGCTACTTCCGAAGAGGAGAAACGGTTATTATACTTGGCTAAATTAGATGAGACTCGACGTGACGCTACTTTAGCTATCGAGACTCACGCGAAACGAATGAAAGCTCAGTACGATAAAAATGTAACCCCTCGAAGTTTTTCGGAAGGAGACCTAGTACTATTATATGATCAAGCTAACGATAAGCTAGGTGCCGGAAAATTCGTTCCCATGTGGCATGGGCCCTACATTGTAAAGCGAAAGCTAGCAAAAGGGGCTTATGAGTTAGTTGATTTTGATGGGGACTCTTTGGGTAAACCCAGAAATGGACTTTACCTAAAGAGGTATTATGCTTAAAATGATGGGTATGGAGAAATTTTTAGATAGGTTAGATTTTCTTTCTAGCTAGCAAGTGTGTTAGTTTAGTCAGTGTGCTTAGCTTAGCAAGTGTGGTTTTTCGTCATTATTCTGGCTTATCTTGGTTTTACTCTTGATATTGTAGATGTCGACGCCTCTCCAAACATACATTGGATTTGCTGATGGTGCTTGTCGTAATACACGGAATATCTCTTCCGCAGCTTGGGTTATCTATTCGCCCTCTGACGAGTTAGTTTCTATGCATGGGGTAAGCCTCGGTCAAACAACGAATAACATTGCAGAATACAGTGCAGTGGTTGAATTATTATCCGAATCTATTTCATTTGGAATTCGACGTTTGATAGTGAGGTTAGATTCTGAACTTGTTGTATTACAGCTTAATAGAGTTTATGCCATTAGAAATCCTGTGTTATTAAGGTTGTTTTTGAGAGTGCGTCTCTTGGAACGTGAATTTGATTACATTGAATATCAACATATTCCAAGGTCTTTGAATACATTAGCAGATGCAATTGCTTCTCGAATGTTGGACAGACATTTACAATAATCATGCAAGTAAATTTAAAAACATTTCATCACATATGTTAAACAAGATAAGCCGGTAATAGTGATATATATAGATAGAAGTGTGTCAAAAAATATATACATCGTCTTCGATCATAGGTTTAAAACACCTTATGATCGGCAAAATGATAGTACAAAAAGTCAAAAATGTCACATGTGACTACAAAAGTGACTAGTCAATCACTGGTGGTGCTCTCTGTACGACACCACTGCGCGGGCTACCTTACGCAAAAATCTCCTAAACGGTCCAGGGACCGCGACTACGAAGCGCTGAAGCCTGATAGGAATGTCGTCCATAGTAGTCTCAGGTATATCTGCCGTGAGACGCTCTAGATCATGCTCCAACTCAGCTAGTACTTCTGCTGTCGCATCCTGTGGGGCCGGTACCGGTGCAGCTGGATGTAGTCTATCATAAGGCCGGAGGTTGGCTGGACGCTGTGGACCAACATCTGCATTTTGAAAGATTTACTATTAGTTTTGAGACGATATATATAAAAAATACAAAAATACATAACTAGAAAACTTGTGAAAATAAAAAGTACCTCTGTCGTCCCATTGTTCTCCCTGTGGAAGAACCATGTCCGGATCACCTCTGAAATCCATTCCGGCATACGGAAAGTCCTGTATCACAAAAAGCTGGCCCTCTAACCAGTCAAAATAACTATCTGAGAATCGAACTACTGTCGCGCCCTCGTCAGGATGCCGGGCCATCACCGCAACCCATCGTATCAGCTTTGGCTGCTGGGGACCCAAGATATCAACAGTGAGTTGCTGAGGGATCAGCATTGGAATTCTCTCCAAGGCAAAGCTCACGACTATAGGCCCATATCCAAAAGTCTTTAGTCGTCCGTTCTTTGCCTTGGTCAGTTGGCTCTTCATATGAGCCGACACAGCTTCACACCAGTTGAAAATGGTGCCTTGGTAACAGTCAATTGCCATCCGCATTTGGGATCCGGAAGCAATGTGTAAAGCGGCCGCGCCGCAAATTCTGGTAACCGTGAACGCTATGACTTTGAGTTCCGGTAGAGTGATGTGTTTTATCTCTATGCCTTTTGAATGGTGAGCCCCAGGTGTGCACCAATTCTCGCGGAGACTATCAAGGGATTGGCCACCCGGCCTAGTCCCCGCAAGACTGAGTTGCTCACCTCTGTTTGGCAAGCCAGTGAGAAAGTATACATCCGAGGGCTCTATCTCGAGCTGGTGCCCTCCTATGTAAAAGCATTGTTCTTGTACGTTCCATCGCTCAACCAGCCATTCCAAGAATCTTACCTGGCCCCTCATGCCCGGTATGGTCCAATATTTGTATAATCCGCATGCTCTTAGGGCATCCAGGGAAGGTTGATGATTTATTGCAGCTTCATCTTCCTCTACATGCTCTCTTTCTCTCCAGTCTAACATGATTAATGCCCTGCATATCAAAAATAGCAATTAGAAATTAATTTGGGAATTTTTGGTGGTTTTTTGAGAGAGTTGGGGTTTTGAAATGCGCGTTTCTCGGAGGACGCACCCCGGCTTTGTAGCACAGGGCGCCCGGACGCAGCTGGCCTGAAGGCGGGCTGCGTCTTCCGACCATTTTCCCGTATGAGAAAAAGTCGGGGGACGCAGGTCACCCGAAGGGCACCTGCGTCCGCCGAGAGGCGCATTCCAAAACCAAAACCCCCCCAAAAAATGAAACTAAAACCTAAAAATTGATTCTAAACGGATAGAAATGCAGAGTAGGATGTGTAAAATACCTGGATGAGACGGCGTTCGATTCCGACGGTCAGATTTTCCGCAGCGACCACGGGAAGTTTCTTGTCAAAAGCTCCTTTTTCAACCTCAACAGTGAAACGGTAAAAATGACATGGTAAAAGGTCTTTTTATAGGTTTTTTGGATGAATTAGTTCATTTTTTACCATGAAAAGATGTTTTTGAATGTATTTTTGCCTATTTTAAACAGGTATGAGTAATGTGTCGCTTTTGTGCAGGACAAAGGGATTTCGAGGGAAATTGTAATTTTTCACAAACAAAATTTCAGAGTCATCTTTTAAGCCCTTTTCTGACTCCTAAAACATGAAAAGATCGCCGAGTGTTTCTTTTTCACTCGTTAAAACGGAATTAAAAGACGGTCCCCTTTTAGCTCTTTTCTGACCGCAAAATCAGGAAAAGATTGCCGGGTTTTTGTCGTTTCGAACTCGATAAGGAAATAAAACGACGTGTCCTTGATCGCTTTTTACTTTTCAGGTTAACGACACTATTATGAAAGTACTCCTTGGTCGCAAGATCAAGCGGTTCCCCCAGGTATTATTTTATACTTTTTCGGGCTTGAGGGACACAAATATACGAAAAAGTTCAACGTGGAGTCTTCTTAAGTTTTTCAGACTCTCTAAAATTGAAAAACGCCGAGTTTCTCCTATACTGGGCTCGTTAAACTTTTACAGTAAAGGACCTGTTCAATTACAAACAGGAACGAACCACTCCTTCCTAGGGTTCGAATTAAACTAGGTTGGACTCGTCCGAAGGATGAGCTTATAATCAAGCATATGTTATCCTCCTCAAGCTTGTTAAAAATAAAGAGGTACTTGCCAGAAATGGTGGGGGAAAAGAGAGAAGAATGAACCTGTTTGTTACCTTTTGTCTCAGAAGAAACTTTATTACCACTCTTGAACACGACACTTTTCATTCACCTGGGTTGGGAAATCTTTTACCTCACAGTTGACCAAACCACTTTGAAAGTCTTTAACCGGGTTCCGGGGATTAACTTTGAGTTATTCGTCACCAAGCCATCTGTCGTGTCGTTATGTGTTCAAGAGGTCTGCAAGCAAAACTTTCATCTGCAAAATACTTGTCATCCATTTGACCATCCCTGAGTCAGTCCTTACAGCAACATTTCTTCAACTTGAACAATGATTTCGTGTTGCGGGCTTGCCTGCAACGGGTCGCTTTCTATCGACATCGACACATTATCTAGAAAGATGACTTAGGAATCGACAGTACCTTGAAGTCTGCATGCATCAATGGCAGGTTTCTCGCCTTTGACGTCAGTTTACATCATTGACTTTCGATCAGAGGATTCCGTGAAGTGTTCGACATCAAAACATCTATTCACATTTCACGGGTTGTGCTTGGTACTTTGAGAACCATTGACATCACTGGTGGTTTCTCTCACGCTTGTTAACAGTTTACATCATTGACTGGTAATCAAGTGGTTTCTACCATGTTCATCACATGGCTAGAATCGTACCAATTCGGGAAGTAGAAGTGAAGACCCTGGATCTAGTTTCTACCATCCAGGCTGCGAGGAGTTTTGTATTCATTATCTATGTAGACTAATCATAAACAGATGGCTGCGTCCATACTGTGTCTACAAAAGTCTATAAAAATGATGTACTGCAAGATCATTCCTGTATCAGAATAGTTAGTCCATTAGTTAAAGTTTTGAATCTGAGTATGGGAATGCCTACCTCAGTGATGATATAATCTTATCCATGTATTTTGTGTTGAAAATTGCAGGTTCCAACCAGGCCATCCACAAGGCAATCCTTGAAATGATAAAGCGCTTCACCCTTCCTAGAATTACAAAACCCTATTCTATTCCAGGCTTCGCACTTTAGGGGGCAATCTGTTACACTAAAAAATGTCACCTTGACTACTTACAGTTAGTATGGCTCAAATCAACAGTCATGCTACCCTCTTAGGCAAGTCTCATGCCTCTGTTATCCATCTCAAACTCAAAGAAGAGAGAAAGTCTTGTAAAAACTATGTTTATCTCTGGGGTCGCAGGTTCTCTCTAGCCTTACCTGCGGGGACGCTGACCATGTTCACAAAATCTGCGTCCATGGACGCTCTGTATGTTAAGGGACAGGTGCGTCCCTCTGTAAAAGGCAAAATGCGCGAGTTTTATCTTGAAAAAGTTACTTGTGGTTACTTCTAGAACATTCTAGAGGTCGGTTTGATGAAATGGATGCGCCTCCAGTTGGTTCATGTATCTCTATTAAGGGGGAACTTATCCCATCAATAAGGGAGCTATCCCACCCATAGAGGGGGATGATCCCATTGATAGTGGACCTGAATAACCTCTTTACAGCACTATAAATAAAGGCATTGAGCCAGAAGGAGGAGAGGTTGGAGCTATACATTTTCTTTGGGTAAATGCTGCAGGATTTAGGTCTTCCATTAGAGCCTTTGTGAGGAGAGATTGTCTTCACTTGATTCTACTTGGGAGAGGGTGAGCTTTGTCAAAGTAGAGGAAAACCCTTGATGGACCCTGGGAGGAACTTGCACAACACCAAGGCCAGGTTGTAAGAGTTTCTTGTTTCGTTATTAATACAAACTGGTTTATTTTTCTCAATAGCTTGTGTTAATGAGTTATTTCATGTGTTCCTTGGTCTGCATGTTGAATATATGTTTTATTATATGAAATGCAAGTGCTTGGTAATTGTTTGATTGTTTGTGGTTGCAGGAATTGACTTGAAGGAGGAGCTCATCCGGATCGTCAAGAACGGACTTCAACAACAGCGTTTTGGAATAAAGTAAGCCTAAACACTTGTAGTTTTCATGTTGTAAAAGGTGTATTTAGAGAAAGATCACTCCATTTTGTCTTGTTTGTCATTAGAACGTCTTAGACTTCTAGGAAGGTCAGTCGTGTCCGCACCCTTGACAGATTCCGTGTGACAATGATACATATGCGATTGTAAGGGGAAAAATGGCATGGACGGGACAGCGAAGGGGGTGTGGTGGAAGAGGCTGGTCTAACCAACATGGCCGCAACAATAACGCAACGTCAACGTCGGCCCCACAAAGACGTAGCTCCCCCCACCTCCGGCCCATTTGTTACCAAAATATGTAACAGTCCCTTCCCTATCAATTTCTGAATCCGATTCCAAGGATCCCACAATGTGCTTCATATATTTTCTTGATTCCGGATGCGGATGGTGACAGAAGCGTCAAAAGAGAAAGCCACCCGGTCACGTATGGAGAGCTGTATTGCTTTGAAGTTCATCATGCGGTAAATGATGGAGAGGTAAATGGTGGAGTACACCTATTAAAGGCAGATTTGGATAATGAGAAAACAAGAATCGTGGAAGAGGGTGACTTTGTTGATTTTGGGGAGGGTTGGGCTGATGAGTTGGAGGAAGACGCGGAGAGTCACAACAACCCTGAATTTCGTAGGGGTAACCAACGTACCGTGAGGGCCATCCAAGTTTTTCCGTGCACTAAATGGAAAAAACAATATAGGCTCGATTTAGGGACGTGGAAAAACATGGTAGATAACATGGGCATCGACAACGTGGCTCATTTTGGGGCAATCTATGTGTACCAATTAAAAGGTAGAAATTTGTTGATGAACATTGAGATTTTGAATGAGATCTCCACAACAAAGTGGCTCATTTTGGGTCTATATTTGAGAGTTGTGAAGATTATGATTGTTGTAGTTGATGGGATGTATATATATATATACCAATTAAAAGGTAGAAAATTTGTTATGAACATTGAGATTTTGAATGAGATCCCCACAACCAAAGTTGCTCATTTTGGGTCTATATTTGAAAGCTGTGAAGATTATGATGGTTGTAGTTGATGGGGTATATATAGATATATATATATATATATATATATATATATATATATATATAGATATAAAGTCTTATTTTAATACTATTTTTTTAAGATAGGCATGTCAATTTTAAATTTTAATTAATAATATTATAATATTAAAAAATAATTTATTTATTAAATTTCTCATAAAAATATATTTTGTTGAATTTATTTAACGATTTATTATTTGAGTATTTTAATTTTAATGTATTTTGTACTATTATAATTATAATTACAGTGAGATTTAGGGACATGAGATTGAAGAGTTTAATAATATTAAAAACAATTTTAAGGGTAAAAGTGGAAGCAAGTTGAATAGAAATATATTTGCTTTTTTGTTGTTTATAATTACTTGTAATCTTTACTAATTTGGAAATTAATGTGGTCATACTTTTAGAACTTAGGAGTGTATAGTTATACGGAGAATTTATTGGGTGAATTGGTGGTGAAGAGATGGAATGCAAATGATAAATGACTCTAGGCAAGGTTATTTGATAGAATATTGTGGAAGAATATTGTTAGCAAGAAGATAACATTGAAAAGTTGAACTTAAAATAGTGTTGATAAGCATGGTAATCTCATACTATAATAAATGTTAAATAAATTAGAAGTAAATGTGACTATTATTTCATTTTTCAAACTAAGCCAAAGAACATGTTGCAATGACGTGGAGACCACATGGAAGAGAGTGGTGGCGTTGTTGTAAGGTGAACAAAAACCTATGAATTATCTTCTTGTAGTTAATTGTACCAATAATGATTGTTCTAACATTTGCTTGTAGTGTAGATAGACTCCATAATGTTTTCCTAATGATGTTTATTTCTTTCTGGGTTTATTTTCACTGAATCATGATTATGGGGCTAAGCATTTTCTGTTTGAAAAGATAGAAAAAATTGATATTGATGTTATGGAGACTATCTCGAGGATGCCAAGTATAACAAGCTATATGAATTATGATATATTGATGATAAAGGGTTGGCCTTGTAAGGAATGTAAAAATTTTTCTTTGATTCCAATTGATGTAACCCCACAACAACTAAAACAAAATCAAAATCGTATGTAAATGACAATAGAGGAGAAGACCACGTGAAGACCACATGAGAAGGTGTGAGTTGCAACAATGGCTTAGGAGAGAGAGGTCTCTTCATGTCATGTCCAAACAAAAACCAGAGGAGGAGGTAGAGGGACACATAAGATCCCTCATAGGGTTTTGAATATTGTGCACAATTGCTACATCAAAGTGAATACTCTAGTAATAACTTCTAAAAGGAAGTACAGTTAATTGATGAACATAAATATTAGTGGTGTGTGTATATTAGATACATGACCCTAGAAATCACCACCAAAAGGGTGTGAATATTTATTGACAATCCAAATAAGAATAATTGAGTGAAATCATATTGGATACATTAATTTTAAATATGTAATATAGGCAATTTATGATAAGTGTACATTTATTGATAGCAATTTCATACTTGAAAATTTCAAAAAAAATCTACAATTAAAATATGGATGTCTATGCATTAAAATTTGTAAAATAAAGGAGCAAAGAGATCCTTTAACAAATTATTGGTTGGAAAGAATAATAAATAGAATAATCCTTAATACCACTAAATATTCTATCAAAAGGAATAGTAACTTTAGGATTACTTAACTTTAGGATTAAAGATACTAAAAGGATAATTAGGAGTTGCTAGCCATATAAAGCAAAGACAACATATTTTTCCAACAAAAAAGTCAATAAAGATAGGTTCATTCACAATTATATAAATAAATAGCACGACCACTGTATACTTATTATAAATAAACAAAATACTTACAATGTATTGTTTAGACAAATATATAGGTCACCTAAGAGAAAGAGGAGAGCTTGTTCAATAAAGATAATTAACAACACCGCATAGGCTTATGCTTCGCTAGAAACCATTGACAACACTTCTCAAGAGAGGTAGTTGGTTGCCATGTGCCCATATAATCCATATATGTATGAAAGAAAATATTAGAACCATAAGTATAAAAAAAACATGAATATAAGAATGATGGCTATACATTCCTTTAATGAAAACAAATACAATTTTATACCTATAGATGGACATAGTACCATGCAACCTCATTACTCTACCAAACTCACCAAAAAATTGTAAAATTAAAAAATTGATTAGAAAAAGCAATGACAACTTAATATATATGTGTGTGTGTGTGTGTGTTTTCTAGTAAAACCATTGAAAAAGAAAAGGGTAATATATATGTTATATGCTAAAGATACAAATAAGAAAACATAGAAGACAAAATGAACTATAAAAATACAATGCAAACTTCCAAATCTATAAATGCCACAACTATGGTAAATAAACAACACTAGGGTTTTTCACGGGTAAACCTTGGGGTCAAAGAATGATACAAACCTATAACTGAAAAATTGCAATTTCAAAATGAAATTGTCATCTGAACTTACTAAAAAATGTGAGGGTGAGGATGATTTTACGACTCCTCCATACCTTATTCAAATAAAGAATTTGTAAGTGCGAGGAGAAAAAAAATGCTAAATACACAATCAATAAGAAAGATATCAAACCCCTCCAAGTGAATTACCTGGTAAAAAGATGAGGATGGACTGATCACTAATGGCATATGTCAAAAAAATACCTGTCTTTGTTCGAGAGGATAAAAAAAATCATCCTCTATGTTTTTTCTATAAGGAATAAACACATGAGTTAACTTTGAAACCAAAGAAAAAAATGGTGATAACATTAGTAAGTCTCACCTCCTATTACAGAGAGTATTCTTCTAGATATGTTAATGTCTTAAAGGAAGAATCTTAACAATGGAAAAAGGGAGGAATGACATCCATAATAACCACTAGCACTCAACTTAGAGCTGAGCGATGCTATGGCTGCCTAAAACCAAACAAACTAAACCAAATGATATTTGGGTTAGGGTTTTAGAGACTATCGAAACCCTAACGAATCTTAACCATTCAATTACTAGGTTAACTTCAAACCTCGATTTGGAAATGATGCACCATATCATTGGCGTGGCATATCATTGGTGCACCATAGGTATTGGAGGACCCACTTTATTATCATGCGTTTATGAACCAAGTAAATGAAATCTTGGGTTCATAATTTTTGAGCCTTGGTAATAAAATATTAAACAATAATAATATGTGTTTCAATAAATAATGTTGGAGTGCATGGCACTACACTGACTTTATGTTTATACAAATGTCACTATAGCCTATGTATATAGGAGTATAGTGAATATACCTTTTGTTGTTGTGGTTAAAGGATTTCAAGAGATAAATTAGTTAACATACCCATTTCATATATATATATATATATATATATATATATATAGATATATATATATATATATATATATATATAATGCAAAGTAATTTTTTTGGATACACATAAAGTTCAGGTTTAATTACAAATTACATTAGAATAAAACTTGGTATGTTTAGGCATTTTGATTAAAGGGAAATATGAGTTTAGTTTTAATGTCTTACTGATATCATATTGATGAAAAATAAGAGAAAGAATTTGACTTCGTTATGGGTACAACATATTTCCTACAATTTAAACAATAGCGATAGAGAATGAAGGTGTTTATTACAATTTAAGGAGGTGATATTAATAGCGAGATATGAAGTTATCATAAACAATACCCCATTGCTATTTATCACTATAAATTAAAAAAAGGAGTCATGCATATATGAGGTATGTTACATGTGGTGTCAGAGATGTAGGTTCAAAATCGAGGCTTAAAGGCCAAACCACAACTTAAATAATAATGCAAAAAATGTTATGTTCTGAAAAATTAATTATGGTTTTGTTGTAATGATGCAAAAAAGTAAGCAAAAAGAGAGTGGAATGATGGCATAGCATTCTACCAAATTTCATGGTGAGGGAGACAATATTTAGGTTTAGTTAGGAGATGAAACTTCACCTCCAACGACCCGACTTCTAGACATTGTAAGAGACATGAGGCAAGAATCCACTAGTATAAGGGTCAAAAATGAGCATTTGCTGAACGAAAGTGGAAAATAAGAGAATCTCATTAAAGAGTTAAATAATAATTCAACACATAAAACTATACATACAGAGGTAGAGGGGGGAAAAGAAGACTCGGTTAAGTGGAAAAGATGTTGAAAGTGAACATGAAAAGTTTGAAAATGAATAATGAAGAAAAATCAGTTAAAACATCTTAAAAAATTTACCAAGTCAAGAAAGAAAAAGAAAATAAAATTCCATGGATGTTGAATATAACCAAGTATTTTCAAGTATATGAATACTCCAACAATTTGAAGGCAAACTTAGTAGTATATGAATTGCATTACAAAGATTCTCTATGGTGGGAACAAGCAATTAAAGTACAATGTATAGAAGAAAATCCAGTCACCTAGGAAGAATTCCAAAAATAGTTCAAGGAAAGATGATCTAGGGATAATTTTTTTTCCCAAAAATCAAAGTGCTTAAAATATATCTAAACTAGTTCCAAATCGTAGATCTCTTCATTTTGATTCCAACGATTCTTGAATCATCTCAATCCAACTTTGTATGAGAAATTTGTCTTGTTCTGAAGTTTTTGGGAAACAGCTAAAAAGTCAACTAGCAGGGTTGACTAGGCAAACTGTACGTTGATCTGGTGTTGACATCAGAAGGTGATTGTGAAGTACATTTGTCAGAGGACCAATCAAGATAGGACAAGTGGTGATTTTATATTGGTTGCATTGACTGTGGTTGGGCCAACCACAGGCCACCACATGGCCCAATGATAGGTTGCCACATGACCCTATGGGAGGCTGCCACATGGCTCTGTTGTATGGGATAAATTTTTTTATGGACCAGCCAACCTCAGTGGGTTTCAACCCAAGACCTCCGACAACACAAAACAACACCTTACTGTTAGATCATGCAATGCTACTTGTTATACGTAGTAGGCTGGTTATATTTAGATGTTAATAGTTGGTGTGTTTGGTTGGGGAGGGGGTTAACCCTAGGTTTTATGCATTTTATTATTACCACGGCCGAAGGTGGAAGGGGCATGGATTTAGGCCGTATCCCTAGTCTCTATGGCAGTTAACGTAACCAATTATGTACACACGGGAGGGGAGGGCACGTGACACCCTGCCTGTGCCCAACCTGTGACCATAGGCTAGTTTATAGCACTATGAGTGGAGGGACAGCGGGGGTGTGGCCTCTGGCCCACACCCTCGGTCATATCGTTTCCATGTGACCATAATGAGGGGTGGAAGGATAGGGTCATGGCCTTATTAGCATGCCTAACTGTTTGATAATTTGCACATTTATTAATAGATTTGTTGTCGAACCCGCGTGAATTTCTTTCTTTACAATGCGACCAAGGTCAGAATTTGTTGCCATTTTTTAACAGAGGGTTAATTTTGTAGAACAATTAGCAGGGAAATAAAGAAGGAGACCTAACTTTGCCATTTCTCAACCTTTTTTAGCCCAAGAATAGCCTACACATGGGTTTTTGGGTATTCTAGACATAATGGAAGTGTTATTTTTTGCAAATTGAGCATGTATGTTGATGTAATTTTACATTTGAGCATATAATATAAATAGTCAACATTAGAATCTAGACCCGAAGATGTAGCCTAGGAAGGGTGAACTCCGTCATCGAATTGTTGTTTTGTGATGTTGCATGCTATCTATTTTTCACTATTAAAATCCACAAAACTTAACTAAATATATGTGCTTTTGAAATTTGGTTCATTGCCCATAAGACATAAACTAGCTTGCAAAATTTCCCAAGAAACCCTCAATTTTAATTTGAGATTAGTTTGGTATCAAAGCATGGTTATTTTGAACGTTTGACAAATTTTGCATGTTTTTTCTTGAATAATTACAACATATAAATTGAGAAGAGGAGAAGGAGTGCTTGAAGAACCAAACACTCAAATTGGTTCAAGTGGGTAACAAACTCCATAAATTGCACCATTCATGTCACATGAAGAACAAAAGGAGCTTATTTTTGAGGAATATATAGTTTTTAGAATGATTTCTATGAGTTTGAGATGGTGAAAGTGTTGTATAATGAGAGTGTAGGAATTTACAGGGTAAGTTCCTCAGACAGAACACCAAAAGGACATCGCTCACAACCAGATCGCAGACCAATACACCAGTATTTTGACGTGGTTAAAACCCTCAAAAAGGGAAACAGTCCACAGCGTGAGCCAATGCGGCCACTTCAAGCAATTTATTAATAAAAAGTAAAAATTTACATATGTTTCTCTCATGCACGGATTACCCTACAAATGACCCTCCATGCGCTTTAAATAGAATTCATGGACCAATCGGGTGTCAAGCCATGGGTCAAGTGTCAGTAATACCGAGGAGAGAATGAACCGTCGAATCACTACATATCGTGACCGTCGGATTGTAAGTTACAAAATGTACAACGGTAAAGAAACACACTTTACGTAACTCTATACCTAACTCTATACTATACCAAGTTGTACTTAACTATTTCCTATGTGTCGAAATATCCTAACATCCCCCCTTAAGAACAACTTGGGATAGGATTGAAGGATTTACAAATATGACACAATAGGAGAAGGGAGGAGGCACTAGAGCCTATCCCCCCTTAGTGACAACTTCCTGAACTCCAACAATAAATCGAAGTTTAGTGAACTTCGCCTCTGTGAGAGCCTTTGTGAAGATGTCTGCAACTTGATCATCTGTTGAACAATATTGCACTTCAAGAACATGGTCGTGAATGAGCTTTCTGATGAAGTGCATGTGTAGTTCAATGTGTTTGCTGCGCTGATGTTGGACTGGATCTTTGCATAGCTGAGTGGCACTTTGATTATCACACCAAAGTGTAGTCGGATGCTGCTGCTCAAAGCCAAACTCTGATAGGATCTGACAAAGCCACAAGGCTTCCTTACCAGCTTCTACGGCACCATGATACTCTACTTCTGCTGATGAAAGAGAAATTCCACCTTGTTTATTGCAAGCCCATGTAATAGGTCCTAAACCAAGAGTGAACACATAACCGGCAATAGACTTCCGATCATCAGGGTCACCAGCCCAATCGTAATCAGTGAAACCGACCAATAGAGGAGATGCTTCGGCACTGTAATGAATCCCAAACTGAATTGTACCTCGAACATAACAAAGTATTCCTTTAGCTACTTTGCAATGACTTTCACGGGGGTTTTGCATGAACCGAGCAACAAGGCCAACAGCAAAGGAAAGGTCAGGACGAGTATGGGTTAGATACAAAAGTTTTCCTACAGGTTGACGGTATAACGTAGCATCAACTTCAGGAGAAGTACAAGTGACTGAAAGTTTGACTCCAGACCGAAAGGGAGAAGGGGCTGGCTTACAGTCTTCCATGTGAAAATGATGTAGAATATCACAAGCATACTTGGACTGGGAAAGGGAAATACCCTCCTTGGATTGCAAGACTTGAAGACCGAGAAAATAGTGTAAGTGTCCTAAGTCTGTCATTTCAAATTTCCTTTTAAGGCTAGACTTCACATGGTTTATAAGGTTTGGATCACTACCAGTAAGGATAAGATCATCAAAATAAAGAACAAGGATGATAAGAGAGTTGCCCACTTTCTTGGTGTAGATAGTATTGTCAAAATGACACCTAGAAAAGCCAGAGTCTAAAAGAAAGCTATCCATTTTGGCATACCAAGCCCTAGGAGCTTGCTTGAGATCATAAATGGATTTCTTAAGTTGACATACAAGGCTGGAGTCTGTATGTATGAAGCCAATGGGTTGTTCCATATAGATTTCTTCATGCAAGTCCCCATGCAAGAAGGCAGATTTAACATCCATCTGATGGACTTCCCATTTGAAAGAGGTAGCAAGGGAAAGAACAAGGCGGATAGAGTTCATTTTGGCAACAGGGGAGAAGGTTTCAGTGTAGTCAATGCCTTCAACCTGTGAAAATCCCTTAGCAACAAGACGAGCTTTATGTTTATCAACTTTCCCATCTGGTCCATACTTGGTTCTGTAAACCCATTTGCATCTAACAAGTTTTCGTCCCTTTGGTAGAGGAACAAGATCCCATGTATCATTTGCCAACAATGAATGATATTCTTCATTCATAGCTGCTTCCCAATCTGGATGGCCTGAAGCTTCTGCAAAGGTGTCAGGATCATAATTTACTGGAGCTTGAGCCAGTAAAGAAGAGGCTTCTCGAACTGAGAACGTGTACGTCGCTGATTTGTAGGATCACCGGCAAGATCACCTGCTGCATCGCGAGTAGCACGAACCCATTTTGGAAGATGAGGAGCTGAAGGAAGATCCTGAGATGGTGGGGGAGGATTGTCATCCTCACTTTCATCATCTGAAGAAGAAATTTTTTCAAAAGTAGAAGAGATAGGGAGAGGTGGCACAACCGCCGGACTAGGCTCGCAGGCCGATATATTTTCATCAAATTTTACATCTCTTCTAATGATAACATTTTTGGACTTAAATGGAATAAGTCTATAGCCTTTGACATCTTCAAAATATCCAACAAAAGTACATTTTTCACTCTTAGGTTCTAAAGCTTTATGCTTTTCATCCGGAATATGGGCCCATGCTTCACTTCCAAAAACACAAAACTGACTTACATCTGGTTTGATTGAGCTCCATGCTTCTTCTGGAGTGATATTCTTTAAAGCCTTAGTAGGAGTGCGATTTATTATGTAATTTGCACAGTTAATTACTTCTGCCCAAAAACTAAGACCAGGTCCTTTAGATTGTAGCATACAATTAGCCATTTCCTTTAAGGTGCGATTCTTCCTTTCAGCTACACCATTTTGTTGTGGAGCATATGGAACAGTATGTTGCATTTGAATTCCATTCGCAGTGCAATAGTCGATGAATGTGTTTTTAACATATTCTCCGCCATTATCAGATCTTAACTTAAGAATTTGATGTCCAGATTGTTTTTCAACAAAGGCCTTGAAGGCCAAAAAAGTGTTAAATACTTCACTCTTGAGTTTTAAGAAGTATACCCAAGTGCGTCAAGAGAAATCATCAATGAAAGTTAAGAAATACTTGCAGCCAAAGAATGACACAACTGGAAGTGGACCACATAAATCACTATGCACAAGCTGTAAAGGGGTTGAGGCGTGCCAAGAGGCGCGTTTTTCAAAACTGTCTCGATGATGTTTTTCGAGTACACATCTGGAACAAACACCATCTCTGCAAGATACCATAGGAAGACCTGTCACCATATTTTCTTTACATAGATGTTGAAGGGAGCGATAGTTTAAGCGACCAAATCGCTCATGCCATAGTTTGCTCACTTCATCGTTATGAGCAACAAATATTGAGGGAAGATTTGATGACCCAAATTTGTGAAACTTATACAACCTTGTAGAATCATCAGCAATGCCAGTAGCGAAAATCTGTTTAGGATCTCTTAATTCCTTGATTACAACATCGTGAGGTGAAAATTCAACGATTTTACCTTCACCTGAATGAGTTATCTAATATACAGATAGAAGGTTGCAGGATAAGGTTGGAACACATAATACATCATTAAACTTACCATTGTCTAGATGAACAGTTCCAGTCCCTACAACACTAAGAGATCTATCATCACCAACATATATATTTTTGGTGTTACAATCATTTAAAGAAGAAAACATGGCTTTGTTTTTGGCCATGTGATAAGAAGCTCCAGAATCAATGAGCCACTCATGAGAATGAGAAGAAGAAGATACATTTAATGCATAGCCAGACCGAGATGCTTGACAACCACATGCAGAAAGTGCCATTCCTGAAGGTGAAGTTGAAGTTGAAGATTGCCCCAAATGGATGTTATGCTTCTTCATTTCTGCTTCCAAGGCTTCCATCTTCTTAAAGCATTTTGATTCTAAGTGGCCATCTCGATTACAAAAATCGCAATGTCTATCAGTCTTCTTCCCTTTGTTTTTATTTGTCTTATCATTTTGTTGAAATGATTTTTCATTTTGGGGCTGAAATTTCTTACGACCCTTGTTTGGTTTAGGACCATTCTTTTTAGGATATGAATTCTTAGGATTCTTTGAATTTGGTTGCTGCTGGGCAGCTGACGCTTTCTTGGAAGAGTTTCCAAGATTAAGAAGACCAAGGTGTAAGAGTTTTTCTTGTTCTCTTATTAAAGAATCACAAAAAGAGTCAAAGGAAGGGGGCTTGTAGTCTGCTCCTTGAGAAATGAAGGCTTCTCTTGTAGAATGGAAGGTGGAAACAAACACGGAGTAGGCTGGTCCCAACTTTGTAAGAATGGAATAGATAAGGTTACTATCTTCTTTCTTAACTTTAACACCTTCCAAAAGATATCTAAGGGTCTTGAGCTTGGACAAGAAATCTTCAATGCAAGAAAAATTATTAGGGTTCAATGTAAGCAACTCATTTTCAAGTTGATGGGCTCTAATTTCATTTTTAATCCCAAACACTTTATTGATTTGTTTCATTGCTTCATCATGAGTATCAATTTCTGCAATATGGAATCTAAGATCTGGAGAAATAGACATTCCTATCAATCCACGTGCTTCATCTTGCCTATTTTCTCATTTAGCAACCTTATCTTCATCCTTCGGTTTCTTTTCTTGGCCTGAGGCTATTCTGTAGAGACCTTTACTTCTAAGTAAATCCTCAATGTAAGCCAACCATTGGAGGTAGCTGGTGTTGTCAAGGGTAACTTGGTATTGACTTTCCATTTCAATGGAAAATAAAGCTAAAGATGTTAAAAATAAGTGTTCCAATGGATAGATCTCGAAAAATTAGGCTAGTTTAAAAAAACGGCTCTGAAAACGGCTTCCGGATGAAGAAGTTATGGCTTTTTGAAAAAAGGGAATGTGCGGAAATGAAAAAGTCCGCCCCCACAAAATGGAGACTTGAACCCAAGACCTCTACTCTCTTAAAATAGCTTTGAACCAATTGATCTATACAAAAAATTTGAGAGAGAGAGAGAGAGAGAGAGAGAGAGAGAGAGAGAGAGAGAGAGAGAGAGAGAGAGGGGGGGGGGGGGGGGCGGGGGGGAGGGGGGTGCTTTGGGTTGTGTGCTTGCTTTGAGAAAGCTCTTTTTCCCTACAAAACAAAAAACACAAAACCCAACACGGACATGCAAAGAAAACGAACCTCATGGCTCGAAGTTAGCTTTAGCCGAAAAACTAAATATTTTCAAAAATGAACCTTGCGGCTCAAAGTTAGCTTTGGCCGGAAACTAAATATTTTCCTCAATGTTTCTGATTTTCTGAGATCACCCTAAGGCGCAGGGAAAAGAGCATACGCATGAGAAAAATCCTTCCTTTCTATTTCTGATTAACCCAGATCGCACAAAGTCGTAGGGCAAAGAGCATACGCAAAAATGAAAGGTATAGATTCGGTAATAAAAAAGGCTAAATAAACCGAAACTGAAATAAATAGAGAGAAAATAACAGTAAACCGCAAATAAACACTGCATACCTCGAGATCTTAAAAATGACGCAGCTAGGGCTACCGGAAACCTTTTCGCGTGAAACGAAAGGGGTTCCTCACTGGAACGGATGCTCCCAACACAACAGAGCAGTCCTCTCGGCCCGAAAGCAGTCAGAAACAACAGATCTAGGAAACGAGAGTCGGATGCAGTTCTACCGGCTTCACATTTGGATCACCAATGGACGTGGCCCTCAAATAGCTCTGATACCATGTAGGAATTTACAGGGTAATTTCCTCAGACAGAACACCAAAAGGACACCGCTCACAACCAGATCGCAGATCAATACACCAGTATTTTGACGTGGTTAAAACCCTTAAAGAGGGAAACAGTCCACGGCCTGAGCCAATGCGGCCACTTCAAGCAATTTATTAATAAAAGAATGAAAATTTACATATGTTTCTCTCATGCGTGGATTACCCTACAAATTACCCTCCATGCGCTTTAAATAGAATTCATGGACCAATCGGGTGTCAAGCCACGGATCAAGTGTCGATAATACCGAGGAGAGAATGAACCGTCAAATCACTACATATCGTGACCATCGGATTGTAAGTTACAAAATGTACAACGGTAAAGAAACACACTTTACCTAACTCTATACTAGACCAAGTTGTACTTAACTATTTCCTATGTGTCAGAATATCCTAACAGAGAGGACAACAAAGTTGCAAGAAGAGAGTTGAAATCATCAAAAATATAATGGTGGTATTGGGAGAAAACCTCCACCTCGACCTCATCCTTCACGTCCATCCTCAGCTCCTCTCATAGACTTACTCCTCCATCTCCAAAAGGACATGCTAAGTCTCCTTTGATTAAGCTTGATGTCGAGTTTGAATTTCCTATGTACAATGGGGAAGTAAACACCAAAAATTTGGATTATTGGGTTCATCAAATTGAAGTCTATTGCAGGATTCAAAATATTATTGATGTGTTACAAATATCCAACTTGCTTCTCTTCATTTGGAAAGTGTAGCCCTCATCTAGTGGGAGGCTAAAACACAAGAATATTTGAAGAAAAGTGGTAAAGTGATCTCTTCTTCGAATGATATTATTGTTGCATTAAGAAGGAAATTTTTTCGTTAGGTTACACAAAAAAAGTAAGTATGGATTGGAAAATGTTGGCATTATGATACATATGTTGTACTTGATGGCAACCCACTCATCTCAGACGATAAATTATAGTGCAGCAAAGTTCATGCACTTTCATGAAGAAAAAAGTTTCTTTCATGAAGAAAAAAAAAAAAGAATTTTCCTTCATGTAGAGAAAAGTTCACGCACTTATATGCAGAGAAAAGTTTATTTCATGTAGAGAAAAGTTCACGCACTTTTATGCAGAGAAACGTTTATGTAGAGAAAAGTTCATGCACTTTTATGCAGAGAAAAGTTTATTTCATGTAGAGAAAAGTTCATGCACTTTTATGCAGAGAAAAGTTTATTTCATGTAGAGAAAAGTTCACGCACTTTTATGCAAAGAAAAGTTTATTTCATGTAGAGAAAAATTTCACGCACTTTCATGCAGAGAAAAGTTCCTTTGATGAAGAGAAAATTTCACGCACTTTCATGGTTGGCTCATGGTATTAGTCTGACAGTTTTTGATCCTATGGTTTTGTTCCGTGGTATTGCATCCAAAAGTGTTGATCTCACGCACTTTCATGATTGGTTCATGGTATTAGTCCTATAGTTTTTGATCCTATGGTTTTGGCTCGTGGTATTGCATCCAAAAGTGTTGATCTCACGCACTTTCATGGTTGGTTCATGGTATTAGTCCAATAGTTTTTTGATCCTATGGTTTTGGACCATGGTATTGTGGAAGGCCTAAGACTATAAAAGAGGAAGGATATCATTTGGCAAAGCATCATCAAATGAATTGAATATCTAATAAGTGCTAGATCTGAAATATTTGTGATTGGGTTATGGTGCAGATCTGGATCTGAATGAACGAGGAACCTTAGCGCATAAAGAAGGATAAGTTCTTTTGATGGGTCATAATCTTTATGCTTGAATAATAGTATCTTTGCATGATTTTGATCTGTTATATGAGGCGCATGCTTGATCTATAAATCTGACAATCTGGGTTAATTAGTGTCTGAATATTTGAAAGAAGGAATTATCCTTTATAGATCTGCACGCAGGTTTCAGGTTGTTGAAGTAGCGTATATCTTTAAATTATGATCTAGCTGCCTCTGTCTATTGCTACAGTATTCTGGGTTTAGAATTTGGTGTGTGGTTACTGTTACTGTGTTCTGGGTACAGCTGTCAGAGAAGTGTTTACTTGATTCAGTGCTAATTGGGAAAGGAGATTGTTTGATGCAGATATACTTGATGATTGATTTTCATGGATCTAGTCTGAAAATTTATGAAACGTGGTCCCTGGAAGAAAGAGAAGGTTGTAGCCTTCAGTAGGCCAGCACCTACGTACTAGTATCTTGGCTAGTACAAGAGCTAAGGGGGTTGTAGCTCCCTTCCAGGAGAAGCTGGAGAACGAGAGAGGGTTGTAGCTCTTTGCAGGTTGTAGTCTGCGTACTGGTAAAGGACTGCACCAGTACAAAATCATTGTAAAAGGAATTTCTAATTGAATGAAGATAGAGACATATTGCAGCAGGTGGTTTTCACCCACATTGGGTTTCCACCTTATATCTGGTGTTCTTTTGTGTGACTATTTGCTTTTCTTGTTCCTGCTCATTCTTTTATGATACTGACATACAAAGTAATGATCAATATTTGAAGAATTATTCAAAGTATAAATAAGGAAGATAGATTGATAAGAATTTGATAAAGATTCAGGCAAAGGAGACTACTGTGAATCAAGTCATGTGCCAGAAGAAGAAGAAGAATCAAATATTATCATAAATCTTCAACGGGGTACTGGAAGGTTCAGAGGTAAGCTACCTTTTAAATGTTTTTCTTGTGGAAGAGTAGGTCATTATGCTGCCAAATGTCCTCATAAGGATAAGATTGACAAAGGAAAGGAACCTGCCAGATGGAACAAGAAACAGAATGCAAATAAGGAAAGCTACTACACTCATGAAAACAATGATGGTCTATCAAATAGTTATGAAGATGAACGAGGTAATGACTATAAACTTTTAATGGCATTTGAATATGATGATTACATGGATGCTATAGATGGGGATAGTTTTTATGAAGAGATTTCTAGACTTAAGACATGTATAGAAGAAAATAATATGATCATTGATACTTTACAATTTCAAATTGATGAAAAAGAAAAATATCTTTAAAAGTTAGAAGGTGAAATTGTTGGCCTTAGAAAAGAAATTGGGAAAACAAAGGCTATTAATCTTAAGTTTGTCAAAGGATCTTAAACTCTGGATGATATCATCAATGTACAACGTTCTCCGCTAAACAAGACAGGTCTGGAGTATAATGGAGAAACATCTCAAGCATCCACCTCAAAGAGTTATCTTGATGCAGCAAGAAGGAATGAGAAAAAGCAAAATGGAGATCACCAAGTAAAGCAGGGACGAATTACATCAAGAACAAACAAAGACTATCAGGTAAACCAGGGGCAATCTGTCTTAAGGATGAACAAAAGCTACAACCAGCCACAGGTAAAATATTCTCAATTTGCTTCAAGAATGGATGACAATAGAAATTAAAATCATTTGGCCGGTACATTTGATAATCGCAGAAGTTTCTTCAATGGGCAATGTTTCTCTTGCCATAAATTTGGTCACAAAGCAGCTCAATGTGTTGCATATAAAACAATCATGACTAGAGAAGCTCAAAAACAAAGAAGTATGATCGGGGTTACAAAAAGGACCTATAAAAACTTTTCGGCTCTTGAAAATGAAGTTGAATGTTCTATTTGCAATAACTTTGGTCATGAAGATTCTGAATGCAGGAGCAGGTTTCAGCAGACAAATGAAGAAGCCTCAAGCACCAGAACATGGAGAATAAAGGAACCACAAACAGAAATATGTGGGATAGCATTTTATGCAGAAGGACAAGAAAATCTATGGTACATTGACAGTGGATGTTCAAAACATATGACAGGTGATAAAGAAAAACTTGAATCATATTCTGCTTTAGAAAAGGGAAAGAAAGTTTCTTTTGGAAATGATACTCCTGCAGCTATAAAAGGAAAAGGCACTGCTCAGTTAAAAGAAAAGGTCAAAGCTGGAAATGTTTTGTTTGTTGATGGATTGAAGCATAATCTTCTAAGTGTCAGCCAGATGTGTGATCAAGGAACCAAGGTGATATTCAGATCAAACGAATGTCGTGTTCATGATCTTGATACAGGTGAAACAGTGATCAAAGGTAGAAGAACTCCAAATAATCTATACATATTTGAAGAAGGACAACAACAATGCTATTTGAGCAAGGATGATGAACACTGGTTATGGCACCGGAGGTTGGGGCATCTAAGTTTTTCACAAATAAGTAAAACATGCAAATATCAGGCAGTTCGTGGTCTTCCAGATATCAAAATTCCAGACAACACCATATGCAAATCATGTCAGTTTGGAAAGCAAACTAGAACTAACTTTCCAAAGAAGGAAGGATCAGCTAGCATGCCTCTTGAGCTAGTCCATACAGATGTATGTGGTCCATTTAGGAAAAGGACACCTCGAGGAGAAGAATACTTCATATTATTCATTGACGATTTCTCCAGGTTTCTTTGGTTAGGACTTATGAAGCACAAAGACGAAGCATTCGAGAAATTCAAATCCTTCAAAGCCTTGGTTGAAAATGAATCAGGTTACAAAATTAAGTGCCTCAGGTCTGACAAAGGTGGGGAGTTTACCTCAAATGAATTTTTCGATTTCTGTGAAGAACATGAGATAAGAAGAGAATTCTCTACAGCTAGAACTCCTCAGCAAAATGGAGTGGTGGAAAGGATGAACAGAACAGTCCAACAAATGGCTCGTGCTATGCTGGATGAGTCTGGAACTCCCGCAACTTTCTGGGGTGAAGCCGCATATGCTGCAGTTGTTATTCTCAAAAAAACAAATGTCCAAGTGAACAGCACTTAAACTCCTCATGAGCTCTGGTATGGTGAGACTCCTTCGGTAAATCACTTCAAAATCTTTGGGAGAAAATGCTATATTAAGAATGTTGATGAGCAACTTGGAAAACTTGAACCTAGAGTAGATGAAGGCATTCTTCTTGGTTATTCTCCACACAGCAAGGCATATAAGTGCTACAATAAAAGACTTGGAAGAATTGTTGACAGCATTGATGTAGTGGTTGATGAAAAGGGATACATTCCTAGGCAAGTAAATCATGAAAATATCGAAGAAGATGAAGACTACCCTCAAAGACAGAATGATGAAGAAGAAGAACCTCAAGAAGCACCAGAGGAACATATAAGGATAGAAGAGAAGACTCCATCCTGGTACGTTCAGAAGAATCATCCAGAATCTCAGATTTTGGGGTAGAAAGAAGCAGGTGTACAAACAAGAAGAACAATTGCAGAAGCTTCAAACTATTTGGCATTACTCTCCTCCACTGAACCACAAAATGTAAAAGAGGCATGCAAAGATGAATGTTGGGTCAAAGCAATGGATGAAGAACTTGAGCAGATCGAAAAGAACAACACTTGGGAGTTGGTTCCTAGACCAAAAGATAAGAATGTTATAGGGACAAAATGGGTCTTCAAAAATAAGTTGAATGAAAATGGGGAAGTAATTAGAAACAAGGCAAGACTTGTTTGTAAAGGGTATGTGCAGCAAGAAGGAATAGATTTTGAGGAAACTTTTGCTCCTGTTGCAAGACTTGAGGCCATCCGAATGTTCCTTGCTCTCTCAAGCTTTCAAAAGTTCAAAGTCTTTCAAATGGACGTGAAATCAGCCTTTCTGAATGGAGACTTAGAAGAAGAAGTATACATTGAGAAGCCAGATGGTTTCATTCTTGGAAATGATCCAAATCTTGTATGCAGACTAAAAAAGGCTCTCTATGGTCTTAAACAAGCTCCAAGGGCTTGGTACTATCGTTTGGACAAATATCTTCATCAACAAGGTTTTTCAAAAGGATCAGTAGATAGCAATCTTTATATAAAAATTGAAAATGACGAATTGTTAATACTTGTTGTGTATGTAGATGACATTATCTTTAGCAGCAATGAAGAATCTATGAGTCAAAGCTTTGCCTTAGTGATGCAGAAAGAATTCGAAATGTCCTTGCTTGGAGAATTGACATATTTTCTTGGCTTGCAAATCCAACAAAAGGAAGGAAGGATCTTCTTGTCTCAAACCAAGTATCTCAAGCAGATTTTGAAGAAATATGGCATGGAAGATGCAAAACCAGTATGTACACCCATGGTCACAGGATGTAGCCTCAGTGCAAATGATGAATCAGCAGCAGTACATCAACCAACCTACAGATCTATGATGGGAAGTCTACTTTATTTGACAGGTACCCGACCAGACATCATGCATGCAGTGGGAATAGTTGGAAGATTTCAGGCAAATCCAAAGGAAACTCATCTTCAGGCAATAAAGAGAATCTTCAAATATCTTCAAGGGACTCAAAATTATGGCTTATGGTATCCTAGAGATACAGATCTCACACTTCATGCTTATACTGATGCAGATTGGGCTGGAAGCATGGATGACAGGAAGAGCACAAGTGGTGGTGCATTCTTTATGGGTTCCAGATTAGTATCTTGGTTCAGAAAGAAACAGAGTTCGATTGCCTTGTCTACAGCTGAAGCAAAATATGTTGCTGCTACATCTTGCTGCACTCAGCTCCTTTGGATGATGCAGACCTTGCAGGATTTTCAAATCACTTGTACACCACCAATCTCCATCTTATGTGATAATACAAGTGCACAACATTTCAAAGAACCCAGTCATGCATTCAAAAACCAAGCACATACCAATCAAGTATCACTTTCTTCAGGAACAAGTGCTTGAACAAAAGGTCAAGTTGGAGTATGTTCCTTCTAAGGAACAGGTTGCTGATATACTCACCAAACAATTGCCTAGGGAGACCTTTGACTACCTCAGGAAAAAGCTGGGGGTTGTTGATTCATCATCTTGTTATTGAATCTCTTCTGATTGTTGGTTGTACGCAAGGTTCATCTGAAGTATATGCGTACATGTGCTGGGTTGCAGATTGGTCAAAGATCGAATGGCATAGGTTCAGGGGGAGCATATCATGCATTGTTGGCATTATGGAGGAAGTACAGAAGGAGATCATGGATGCTGGTCTGAATATTGCTGCAATACGTCTCTATCTCTTTCATGGTCATTTATGGTGTTTGATGGATTATGGTTCTTCTTTGCAGATCTGGTTTATAGTCAGGGGGAGCATGTTCTTAGGGGCAACATAACCCTTTGCCCTTGATGTCAAAGGGGGAGAATGATTGGTTGTTGTTGCCATCAAGTCCAAAGGGGGAGATTGTTGGCATTATGATACATATGTTGTACTTGATGGAAACCCAATCATCTCAGATGATAAATTATAGTGCAACAAATTTCACGCACTTTCATGAAGATAAGAGTTTCTTTCATGAAGAAAAAAAAAAAAAAAAGTTTCCTTCATGTAGAGAAAAGTTCACGCACTTTTATGCAGAGAAAATTTGATGTAGAGAAAAGTTCATGCACTTTTATGCAGAGAAAAGTTTATTTCATGTAGAGAAAAGTTCATGCACTTTTATGCAGAGAAAATTTTATTTCATGTAGAGAAACATTCATGCACTTTTATGCAGAGAAAAGTTTATTTCATGTAGAGAAAAAGTTCACGCACTTTCATGCAGAGAAAAGTTCCTTTCATGAAGAGAAAATTTCATGCACCTTCATGGTTGGCTCATGGTATTAATCCGACAATTTTTGATCCTATGGTTTTGGTTCATGGTATTGCGTCCAAAAGTGTTGATCTCACACACTTTCATGGTTGGTTCATGGTATTGGTCCTATAGTTTTTGATCCTATGGTTTTGGCTCGTGGTATTGCATCCAAAAGTGTTGATCTCATGCACTTTCATGGTTGGTTCATGGTATTAGTCCAACAGTTTTTTCATCCTATGGTTTTGGACCGTGGTATTGTGGAAGGCCTAAGACTATAAAAGAGGAAGGAGATCATTTGGCAAAGCATCATCGAATGAATTGAATATCTAATAAGTGCTAGATCTGAAATATTTGTGATTGGGTTATGGTGCAGATCTCGATCTGAATGAAGGAGGAACCTTAGCGCATAAAGAAGGATAAGTTCTTTTGATGGGTCATAATCTTTATGCTTTAATAATAGTATCTTTGCATGATTTTGATCTGTTATATGAGGTGCATGCTTGATCTATAAATCTGACAATCTGGGTTAATTAGTGTCTGAATATTTGAAAGAAGGAATTATCCTTTATAGATCTGCACGCAGGTTTCAGGTTGTTGAAGTAGTGTATATTTTTAAATTATGATCTAACTGCCTCTGTTTATTGTTGCAGTATTCTGGGTTCAGAATTTGGTGTGTGGTTACTGTTACTGTGTTCTGGGTATAGCTGTCGGAGAAGTGTTTACTTGATTCAGTGCTAATTGGGAAAGGAGATTGTTTGATGCAGATATACTTGGTGATTGATTTTCATGGATCCAGTCTAAAAATTTATGAAACATGGTCCCTGGAAGAAAGAGAAGGTTGTAGCCCTCAGTAGGCCAGCACCTACGCACTAGTATCTTGGCTAGTATAAGAGCTAAGGGGGTTGTAGATCCCTTCCAGGAGAAGCTGGAGAACGAGAGAGGGTTGTAGCTCTCTGTAGGTTGTAGCTTGCGTACTGGTAAAGGACTGCACCAGTACAAAATCATTGTAAAAGGAATTTCTAATTGAAAGAAGATAGAGACATATTGCAGCAGGTGGTTTTCACCCACATTGGGTTTCCACCTTATATCTGGTGTTCTTTTGTGTGACTATTTGCTTTTCTTGTTCCTGCTCATTATTTTATGATACTGACATACAAAGTAATGATCAATATTTGAAGAATTATTCAAAGTATAAATAAGGAAGATAGATTGATAAGAATTTGATAATACTGATTCACCCCTCCCTCTCAGTATTATTTCCAACAGAAAAATTTTAGACAAGCTAAAGGTCAGAGTGTCTAAAGTTACAAACTAGAATTTAGAAGAATAAATTTAATCTTGGGTGTTGATTTGTCTTCACAAGATACTCGCATTAAATACATAAGTGCATTACATAATTATTTGAGACATATTATACTTATGTTTAATCTCAGCAATATAGATGAAGTATGTGTTTAGGAAACTCATTTAGAATGACGAGGCAAGAATGTTCCTCAAGATATTAGCAAGAAACCTTCCAAATCTAGAGAAAAGGGAAAGGGGAAGTTTAAAGGGAAAGGAGAAAAAAAATGTTATTGTCAAGAAAGAGGGAGAGAAACTTACCTATAAACATTTTTCAAAATAAGGTCATGATGAAGACCATTGTTGGATTTTACATCAAGAAATGAGACCAAAGAAGTTCAATAACAAGGGGAAACAAAATATTGTTGCTAGAACTCAATAAAAGCTATGATCTTATTCAGGTGATGAAATTAAAATCATAGCCATCAGAATGAAACGTATAACTTCTAATGCAAGTAATAGTTCTTCTAGTAAGCATATAGAACCTCAAAATGATAAATAAAGAAGTTAGCTTTTGCATATCAGGGTCATTAAAAAACATACAAAATTTGATACATTATTTGATAGTGGATCCCAAGTCAACCTTATCCCTTACGAAATTGTCAAGAAAATAAATCTAGAAACTAAACCTCATACTAAACCTTACCCTTTGGGTTGGGTTTATGATGATGCCAAATTACAAGTGACAAGAAAGTGTAAACTCAAATTCACCATAACTACTAATTTTATAGATGAGGTAGAGCTTGATGTTGTACCACTTGATATTTGCAGAATTGTTTTAGGAAGTCCATACTTGTATGACCAAAAATCCATATTATATTGCCATGAGAACAAATATAATATTTTAAATATGGATTTGAGTATATTATTAGAGAACATCGCAAGAAGATGAACTTATCTGTTGTTAGTGTTGGTCAGATGAAAAGTCTTGTAAATGCTATTAATAATTTTGTGTTTTTGATGATTAAAACTAAACATACTTCTGAATTTGAAGCTTTCATAGGATACGATTCAAAAATCATGCATGAATTCGTCAAAATTTTTAACACTTATGATAAGATGTTCTAGGAACCTAAAGGGTTTCCTCCTAAAAGATGAAGCCAACATGAGCTTCACTTGCAGCAAGATGCACCACTTCCAAATATTGACATGTATAGAATATCAATTTTAGAGTGTAGAAATAAAAAATAAAATTCAATAGTTGCTTGGCAAAGGGGTCATCAGACCTATCACGTTTCCTTGTGGGTATCCTATTGTCTTGGTTCCGAATAAAGATGGTACATGGCGCTTGTATGTAGATTTATGATCTTTGAATAAGATTATGACAATGAATGATTATGCTCTTCCTTGCATTGATGATTTTCTAGATTAGTTCAAGGAAGATATTTACTTTACTAAGTTAGATTTAAGAAGTAGTTATCATCAAATAAGGATTTCTAAAGATGATATTTGGAAAGCTACTTTCAAGATAGAACAAGGTTTGTTTGAATGATTAGTTATGTTATTTAGGATTTGCAATGCACCTGCAATAATCATGAAATTTATGAATTCTGTGTTGAGACCATTCCTTGATGATTTTTTCATAGTCTACTTAGATGATATTCTGATTTTCTGTAAGACTAACGAAGAGAATGTCAAGCATGTGAAACAAGTTTTAGATGCATTGAAAAAAGAGAAGTTGTGTTTGAAGATTTCTAAGTGTGAATTGTGGAAAACCTCTTTGGTATAATTGGGTCATATTGTGGGAGGGGATGAATTGAAGATTGATCCCTCAAAAGTTGATGTCACTGTGAATTGGCCTAAACCCAATAATGTAAAAAAAGTTAGGAGGTTTTTGGGAGCAACTCAATATTGGAGAAATTTATCGCTAATTTCTTAGTCATTGCAACACCATTACATCCTTTGACAAGTGTGAAAAAGGGAGGCAACTAGCAAAACATCCCTTGAAACTTTGAAAGAGAAAATCAATACAACATTAGTTCTAGCAATTCAGATCTTAAGCAGTCATTTGAGATCCAAATTTATGCAAGCGCTTATGCCATGGGAAAATTTTGATGCACCATGGTAAGGCAATTTGTTATCATTCTGAAACCTTTATCAATGTGGTAATTAACTATCCAAATTATGATAAATAGTTGTATGGTTTGGTACAAAGCATGAAGAAATGGAAGCATTGTTTGATGGATAAATAAACGATTATTCATACTAACCAACAACCTTTTCAATATTTACAATCGTAAACCAAGCTACAACAATATAGACATTTCAAGTGGATGGGATTCCTGCAACAATTTCATTTGGTAATCAGTTATAGGAAAGGTATATAGAACAAAGTTGTAGATACATTATCGAGGCCGATTGTTAATGCATCTATTATTATTTAGAATAACTCAAACATGCATGAAAGTTATATTAAACAATATGCTCAACTTAAAGATTTTAAATTGTTATGAAAATTTGAGTAAAGGAAATCATGTTGAAGAGTTTGATTATCATGTTCATAAAAAGTTGTTGTATCATATTGGAAATTTATGTGTTCCATAGGGTGAAAGAGTCAATGCCATAACGGAAACTCACACTTCTCTTATTTCTTGTCACTTTGGTGTCAACAAAATAATTGCTCAAATTCATAGGTATTGATATTGGCCTTGCTTGAATGCAACTGTTTCAAAATATTTGAGAGGATGTTCCATGTGTGATACTAGAAGGCCAAGAAATAGGAAATTGGGTTTGTACACTCCACTTCCTATTCCTTCTTGTCCTTGGGAAAGTATTTCTATGGATTTTGTTGGGGAACTACCAATGTCTAGGAAAGTTCATGATCATCTAAATGTTTTTGTGGATAGTTTGAACAAAATGTGTATGCTAACGTCATGTAAGAAACATGTTACAACTGAAGAAAATGTAGATATGTTCTTCCAAAATGTATGGGTTCTCTTTGGGATGCCCACTTCTGTTAATTTTGATCCAGATTCTCAATTTGTAGGGAAGTTTTGGTCAAGTTTAGGGGAACTCATGGAGACCAATTTGAAGAAGAACAGCACGTTTCATCCACAAACTGACATCTAGATAGAAGTAGTGAGATAACAATAGTACATCTCCTTCTAAGATATTGTGGCAAGCATCCTAAACTTTGGGATGAGCATTCCCATTACATCCAACATGCCTACAATTGTGCTAAACACCCATCTATGCAAGTATTTCAATTCAAAGCTTGTTTGGGTTACTTTCCAAAGTATCCTTTGGATTTCATCTCTGGTAAAGGTATTGAAATAGATGGACATAGTAATGTGGACAAATCCAAGCATTTCCTTGAACAAATTCTGTTAGTGCATCAAAGGGTATAAGACGACGTATAGAAAAGAAAATCAAAGTACAAAGAAAGACATGGCAAGAATTAGGTTGATCATGATTTCAAAGTGGGAAATAAAGTTTGGTTGTACATTAGTAAGGAAAGACTACAAGGGGAACATAAAAATCTCAGGCCAATCAGATATGGTCCCTTCAAAATCTTGGAGAAGATTGTTAACAATGCTTTCTAATTAGCTTTTCCACCTTACATGCAAATTTATTTTGTTGTGAATGTGGAAAACTTGAGATTGTATGAGCCTCAAATGATTGATGATAATGAAGAGAATGGTAAGATTCCATGTATAGAAGATTCTGATCTTGAATATTTAAATGAGTTGCAAGAATACTCAATTCTTGACAGGAGGAAAAGGACTTCACGCGAAGGCAATGTAGAGTATCTCTGAGTAGGGCTCAAAGGTACCAATCTAAGTAAATAAAAATGGATTGAGATCATGAAAGTGAGGGAACTGTACCATAAATTAATTGCTGAGTAAAAATAAAATTTTGGTGGTGAAAAAGATTGCAATGGGAAGGAATGATCTAGGGGATTAAAAATATGCCCAAAAATCAAAGTGATTAATTCTCTTGAAAATAGTGCCAAAGAATATATTTTGTTTTTCTTATTTTAATGAAACCTGAATCACTTCAATCCAACAATGTATGAGAAAGTTATCGTGTTATGAAATTTTTGGCAAAAATATAAAAAGTCAAGTTGTAGGGTTGACTAGGCAGACCATATGATGACGTCGCATTGACGTCGACAGGTGATTATATAGTATAGTTGTTAGAGGACTAATTAGGACATGACATGTGGTAATTTTCCATTGGTTTTGGTGATTGTGGTTGGGCCAACCACAAGCCACCATGTGACCCAATGAAATCTTGCCACGTGGCCCTATGGGAGGCTTCCATGTGGCTCTATTGTATGGGCTAATTATTTTTATGGAATAAATGACCTCGGCAAGGTTCAACCTTGAGACCTCTGACAACACAAACCAATGCCTTATCACTAGATCATGCAATGTTACTTGTTATATGTAGTGGATCAATTATATTTAAATTTTAATAGTTGGCGTGTTGGGGGGGAGGATGGTGGGCTCACCTAACCACCATAGCCCAGGTTTTATGAATTGTATTATGACCAGGATTAAGGCCCTAGCCCCGAGCTTTATGATAGTTAACATAACCACCAATGCACACACGGGAGGTGCAGGCATATGACACCTTGCCCACACCTGGCCCATGGCCATATGTTACTTTCTATGATCTAGAGTAGAGGGTCGGTGAGTCGTGGCCTCTAGCCCATGCACGTGACTATATCAAGGGGTAGAAGGATAGGGGCGCGACCTTATTGGCGCACCTAACCGTCCGACAATTTTCACCTTTATCTATGGATTTGTTGTCGAACCAATGTAAATTTATTGATTTACAGTGCTGCGAGGTCAAAATTCTTTGCCAATTTTGATAGAGGGTCAATTTTGTAGAACAATTAGTAGGAAAATGAAGAATGCCTAACTTGGCAATGTTTTAGCCTTTTTGAGCCCAAGAAGAGCCTACACAGGGATTTTTGGGTGTTATAGACACAATGGAAGTGTTATTTTTTCCATTTGAGCTTTGTATATTGATGTAATTTGAAATTTGAACATATAATATAAAAGGCCAACATTGGAAGCTGGACTCAGAGATGTAGCCTAGGAGGGGTGAAGTTTGTCATTAAATTATTGGTTTGTGATGCTACATGTTTATTTTTCACTATTAAAATCTTAAAAACTTAACTAAGTTTACTAAGTTTATGCGCTTTTGAAATTTCGATCCATTTCCCTTAAGACATAAACTAGCTTGCAAAATTTCACAAGAAACCTTAAATTTAATTTATAGATAAAAAAATACCTAACTGAAAGTTATTATGATGACAATGCCAAAGAATTTCATGACATGAAGCTCATAAGGTTAAGTATGGACATATTTGTGACCAAATTTGTAAACCTGTTAAGATATGTTCCATACATTTGAGAGGAAAAAGCGAAAGTGCAACAATTTCTAAATTGTCTTCCTCTCTCATTAAAGGAAATAATTGAATTTGAAAATCCAAAAATCATAGGTGAAGCGGTGTGTAAAGCAGGTATTTGTTACCAACAATGGAAACTGAAAAGTGAAGGTTCAAAATCCTTGCCTAACAAAGAGAAGAGTAAATTTGGAACCGAAATTAAGAAATCAAAGTCCTTTATTTTGATTTTTTCTAGAAAGGACCATTAGTGTAAGAGGTTTAATTAGAGTAATCAACCACAACTTACATAGTCTCAAACCGACTCCATAAAAATTGAAATGAATAGAAAGGAGCGAAATGTGGAAGAGAGAGAGAACCTTTAAAATGTTTGGGTTGTGGAGAACCCCATTTAATGAGGAACTACCCATACAATGCTGGGTTAGTTCAAGCATTATGATCTATAGAAGAATCGTCCACAGTGTTGTAGGCCATTTTTTCACATCAAGTTAATAGGCCTTAAAATAGGATCATTCACATCTTTTGAACACTCTTTCATCCTATCTACACAAAGCCCTAAGCATGACTGAAATTAATCCCTGAGTTTCACCCTGAAATAACCTTGTTTTAGTCATTTTAAGGACTACTGCACCCTGGCCCATTACTGGCCAACATTGACAACAAGGTTTCCCTAATTGTCACTTGCGGTGATCAACACCAGGTTGCTTGGTGTTGGGGGTGTGATGATTCTAGAAATTTGGTAAAATAAAAAAGAATCATGAAGCTTCCTCTTCGAAAATATTCTAGGATCTATTGTAACCATTTACCTCAGGTAAAAATATTGAATCCTATCCTATCCTAACTTGAAATTTTCGTCCCTTGTCCTTGAGATCATCCTCTCATAAAGAGTAGATCTTAAGCCTAGATTTGTAAAAGGATAATAATTCATGAACTAACTCCTTCACCTATATATTTACTGCCATCCATAGGTAAGGGGTTGGATTTTGGAGAGTGATTCTACCCTTATGCTGTTGTTACGAGATATATCTTTCCATGCATTAGGGTGGTTAGTGGTGCACTTTCTGACAAGGAAAGGACAAGTCAACTTGGAGGAGTTCTTCTACAAGATCAACACCTATTTTTGGTTGTAACTCAATCCATTTCTATTAATGAAAAAATTTATCCGTTTTCCTATATATTATGTTATGGTTTCATATATTTCAATACCATGTTGATCTACGGAATATAGTGATTAGATGATGCTACATAGATGTTGTGGATCGTTGGCTTGTGTTATCTGACTGTGCTGGTTCTAATTATAGCAATGAGAGCTAGGATTGGAGAATTCAATCCAAGGAAGGAGAGAAGAATATGACATATTCCAAGTACGCTTCATCCCATTATCTATTTACTTTAAGGAAAAAATTAGTCCCTATGTCTTTCTATTGTTCTAGGTTAGTCCACAAGGCCTAAGGAAGATACTTATCTCCATAGTCATAGATTCCACATAATAAATTAGCGATCATACTGAGGATTAGTAAATTCCCTTGGTGGTTTCTTTCTCCGTTGTGGTTATATTACTTCTTCTTTAGATATTTATTGTCTTATTTAGTTAAGAAAAACCTAGGAATACCTTTCATTGAGTCTCAATTGTAATCCTTATGTCATAGCTTTGCATCCCTAGACCAATGCACCCTCTAGTCATGTGAAAGAGCATTGCACCCCACTTGAGCTTTCTTTGTGCCTTAGTTGCATAACACAGGTGCCTCCTTTGCACCTGTGTTGGCCATTTTTCATGCGCAAGTTTGTTGTTTTCTTGATTTTCTCTCTGATAAGCCTTGTTCTAGCTGCTCTTCCTTAAGTCTTTGAGTGTCTTATTGTTTCTTTGAAGCCTCCATTTGCTTTGATTTCTTTTTGGTACCTTTGTTAAGGATTTTTTTAATTGTTTTCCTTTTTTCTTATCATTAGGTTGTTTACAAACTGATTTTGTTTGATCGTTGAGTGCTTAGATGAATTGGTGTTCTAGTCTTCGTTTTGAAAATCTTGTTTGAATTAGTGATTAGAATTTGCATCTTAGTTTTCTTCATCTTCAAAAGTTAAGTTACTTGAAAATAAAAATATTTGCATTGGAATTTAGGGTTTTGTGTGTGCATCAAAATTAGAGCAATTGCATTTAATAGTGAGTTGCATTTTGCACATTGTTTGATGTATACTGTTTGTCTTTTCCCTTAGATAGATTTTCATTGAATGGGAAATGTTTCATTTCCTTGTGCTCATTTTTATTTTAAGATATTCAGGTGACATTCTATAGAAAATTTGTGATAGGTTAACTTGATAATGCAATATAAATCAAAAGAATACTATAACCTACTTCTACTATCAATTTGTAGAAGCTTAAAGATCAAGTTGAACAATATAACCAGAAGAAGAAGAATCAATGGCAAAATACACATGAAAATACTTTGGGGAAATCCTCAGCTAAAAACCCCACACTATTGTATTATCATACATGGTGGAAATACATAGGAATTATACAAAGCCTTAACTCTCACAGCTAGCTAGCTCTCAGTACAATCCTCACAGATCCTCATAGCAAATCTTGGCTTCTCTCCAGCCTTACTCTCTGCCCTCCAAGCTTCTATTTCCTTGCACTAATCCTTGCGGATGATTTTCCTTTTACCAAGTGGAAAACCAAGCGTTCAAAACTGTGCAATCCTAAAGGATGAATCCTTGACTGCATGCATGAGTTTTCTCCATGAGAAAACACATGCAACTAATAGTACATTGTCCTTGAACATTAATATCAACTAGGTACTTCTCAGAATAGACATGGATCAGTTTTTTATGAGGGAACCTTTAGTTAATTGGATTAGCACTAGTTGAGTGCATTAATGCATCAACTGATTGTTAACTCACTATTAGTTCCTCAAATAGTTTGGAACTAATTTAACTATACTTAACTTTGTAAACTAAGTTAACTAATTACAACTCAAATATAACTCAATCTTATCTCCTTAATTTAAGGGATAACTCTTGCATGACTTCAGAAAGACTTCTAACTTGAGTTTCTCCAACTAATTAATTTAAAATAAATTAATTAATTATTTCCAAGTAGTTGTTAAGGCTAAATTCGATTTTAATTCACAATTTAATTCAAGGACAAATTAAAATGGAATATTCTTGTTGCCATATTTCAACACTCCCTCTCAACAAGAAAGGGATTATCTGCCACCCCTATCCTATCTCTATGGAACTAAAATTTACACTTTGAAAATTCCTTTGTCAAAATGTCGGCATCTTGATCCTCTATCAAAATATACTACAACAACATGATCCTCCTCGCCACACAGACTCTAAGATGATGATACTGGATGTCGATGTGCTTGGACCTATCATGAAATACTGGATTCTCAAAGAGTTTGATACAACTCTGATTATCACAATATATCATGTAGTTGGATCCATCCTCTAATCAAACAAACCAACTAGGATTTTCCACATCTATATGGCCTCACATGCTTCCTGACTTGCGACCATGTATTCTACCTCTATCAAGATGAGTGCAACCGACCTCTGTTTCCTATTGTACCAGGAAACTTCCACTAATCTAAGGTTGAAAATCCCTCCTGATGTGCTCTTCTGATCTCATGGACTCCTTTCCCAACATGCATCACTGAAGCCCTATAGCTTCACTCCATCTATCCATCTATACCATAATCCATACTGAGATGTGCCTCTGAGGTATCTCAATACATTCTTTGCTGCCTTCCAAAACATCTTGGTATGCTGAACCATTGCTTGACTCAGCTGGTTCACCGCATAGCACAAATATGGTTGTGTGTTCACTACGTACATCAGTGAACCCACAAGCTGCCTATACACAGTAGGTTCTACCACTTCTCTTGAAGTAGCAACCTCCTTCCTCCAGTTACCTGCTAGAGGAATTTGCATGGGCTTGCACTTCTCCTTGTGGAATCTCCTGAGTATCTCGTTGGAATACTTACCCTGAGACACAAACAACTCCTCATCCTTCTTCCACACTTCCATGGCAAGGAATTAATGCATGAGACCCATATCTTTGATCCTGAATTCTCTTGCAAGGTCCTCCTTGCAAGACACAATCAAGTGATCATCACTAGTCAATATGATATCATCCACATAATGTACGATGAATAAAAACTTTCCTTTCACCACGATGTGGTACAAGTTCGCATTCACTTCACTCTTTGTGAAGCCCAACCCAGTGAAGTAGTTGTCTATCCTAGTGTACCAAGCACGAGGTGTTTGCTTCAGCCCGTACAATGCTCTCTTGAGTAGGCACACATGCCACTCATGATCGAAGGTCTCAAAACCTTCTGGCTGCTCTATGCACACCTCTTCCTCAATCTGGCCATTGCGGAAGGCAGTATTCACATCCATCTGATGGATCTTCCAACCCATATGCACTGATAGTGCCAACATCGATCTGATAGATGAGTACCTTGTGATAAGAGAAAAAGTATCATCATAGTCAATCCCCTTGACCTATGAAAAGCCACGGGCAAAAAATCTTGCCTTACACTTCTCCACACTACCATCAACAACTTTCTTTACCTTGTAAAGCCAACGGGAACTCACAACTGACTTGTTCTCCAGTCTCGGAACCACGTCGCAAACACTATTACGAACTTTGGAGTCATAATCCTCCACCATAGCATAAACCCAAATCGGCTGTTGTACTGCTTCCTCAAAGGAAGATGGCTCAGTCCCAACACATTCCCCAGCAAGGGCCATGTATCTAGTGTACCTCTCAGGTGACCTACTCTGTCTACCCTGAGAAGATGGTGCTCCCACATTCTTTCTCGCATCCTCCAACAATCTATGAGCTTCTCTTGTGCACTTCTGTCCATATCTAGAAGAATCTTCTTGAGTGTATGTCTCCACTCCTGGAACCTCTACATGCAGCTGCTCTGCATCAGTTTGAGGCTCCTCCTCCTTAGGAACCAACAGTTCCTCCATAGCCTATAGTTGGAGCTCCCTCTCAAGGGAAACGCGCATGGCATTCTACTCATAAAACTTGAGATCTCTATGAACCACTGTCCTCTCACTCGTAGGCAAGTACACCTGATAGTTGTGAGGTGTATTAGTGTACCCCACAAATATCACCAACTTTGTTGTCATCTCAAGCTTCTTCCGTGCATACTTTGTCACATGGCAATGTATCAATGAGCCAAAGATCTTGAAGTGACCCACATCTAGTCTCTTACTAGAGAAAGCTTCCTCTAGTGTCTTCATCACAAGTATGTGATGCAGGCTTCTATTATGTAAATAGACCACTGTGTTGCATGCCTCAACCCATAAGTGAAGTGGTAGGCCTTGGTCATGTAGTATTGCCCGTGCTTCCCCTACAATAGTTTTGTTTTTCCTCTCGTCTACCCGATTCCGCTGTGGATTATAAGGTGTTGTCAAATCTCGTTTAATTCCTTCTGCTACACATAAGTCCTTAAACTCTTGAGAGACATATTCTCCATCGTTGTTGCTTCTCAAGGCCTTGATCTTCTTCCTTGACTCTTTCTCCACCAAAGCTTTAAACTCAAAAAACTTTGTGAAGGTTTGGTCTTTCTTTTGCATGAAATAAATCCAGAATTTATGAGAATATTCATCAATGAAAATCACATAATACCTTCGCTTCACTATGGATGTCATCAAGAATGGTCCATACAAATCAGTATGAAATCACTCTAAGATATCCTCTGCTTGACTGTCTCGATCATGAAAGGAAGACTTTGTGTACATTCCCAAGGTACAACCTTTGCATGTGTCAATTTTCTCAAGTTTACCTTTGGGAAGTCTTGTAGATATCTGTTGCATTAACTTCAAAGCCCCATGATGCAAATGGTCCAACCGCCTGTGCCATAACTCGCCAATGTCTTGGTTTTGCACCGATTCTTCTTTCGTACTCAATGTTGCACAATCATTTACCTCTAGTTTATAGAGATTATTTACCCCAATCCTTATCCTTTTGGTCTAACCCGTGGTTATGTGTCTTAGGAATGCCTTTCCTTTACTAAAGACAAAATTGTAGCCCTTTTTCTCTAAGATCGTGGCCAATACCAAGTTATTCTTCCATCCAGGCACATACATCACATCTGTCAAGGTGAGAGGAGCTGCATGCTCCCTCTAAAGAGAAATCGTGCCCAATCCTGAAACACTATACCTTCCATCATCACCCATCTCTATGCGCATCTTGAGGTCTTTCTCCTCCAGGGAACTAAATAAATTTTTATCACTAGTCATGTGGAATGAGGCTTCAATGTCAAGATACCAGACACAGCCCATCATTGATGACACCTTGCATGCAATGAGGGTAAAGTCCATTTCAAACTAAGAGGCTAATTCCTCACCTTTCTATCCTTCCAAGGATCAATTCTTGGACTTCTTCGATGGAAAATTAGTTGCATAATGTCCCATCTTGTGACAATTAAAGCATCTTACTTTAGACATGTCACCCTTATTCCCTCCATGAGAGGAATTCGATTTGAAATGGGAAGCCTTTCCCTTCCCTTTCCTTGTGTTACTTGCTAAGGCCATATTTTCTTCATCATATTTCTTGGATGAAGAACCATCTCATGTTCTCCTCCCGATCTCCTCCTTCATAAGATCTGACCAGAGTCATTCCCAATATGGTAGTTTCTCCCATCCATTCACAAAGTCTTAGTAGCTATTCCAACTCTTTGGAAGGCCAAGGAGAGTGAGGCTCACCATATCATCTTTAGCAATAGTTATTCCCACACTACCAAGATCATCTCTGCAAGTGCTAAGCTTGTTCAGATATGTGGAAATAGTATCGCCCTTCTCCATCTTGATTCTTTGAAGCTTATCCTTAAGCACTAATTTCCTCTAGTCACTACTATTCTGGTAGAGGTCCTTCAATGTCTTCCACATTGAAAATGGAGTATCCTTCCCATGGAGACTTGAGATAATATGGTCTCGAATTCCCTCAAGGATGATCTGTCTAGCCTTTTCCACACACTTCTTCCACTCAGCCAACTCTTGTGCATTAGTTGAAGTTGGCTTTGGGATTTCTTGATCAATGAATTCCTTCAAGCCATTATCTTCTAATACATCCTCCATTCTATCTTTCCATGCTATTTAATTCAAGCTACCTTCCAAGGCATACTCGAGTCTCAAGCCATAGAACAACATTTGCCAACCTTGAAGTATGATATGAATTCAATTTGCACCTACAACCTCGAGCTTCGAACTTCAAATTCTCTTCTCAATATACTGTTCACAGCTTTGATACCATGTAAAAATCTGTGATAGGTTAACTCGATAATGCAATATGAATCAAAACAGAATACTATAACCTACTTCTACTATCAATTTGTAGAAACTTAAAGATTGAGCTGAACAATGTAACCAGAAGAAGAAGAATCAATTGCACAATACACATGAAAATACTTTGGGGAAAGCCTCAACTAAAAACCCCACACTATTGTATTATCATACATGATGGAAATACATAGGAATTATACAAAGTTGTAGCTCTCATAGCTAGCCAGCTTTCAGTACAATCCTCACAGATGCTCATAGGAAATCTTGGCTTCTCTCCAACCTTCCTCTTTGCCCTCCAAGCTCCTATTTCCTTGTGTTGTTGCTTGTGGATGATTTTCCTTTTATCAAGTGTAAAACCAAGCCTTCAAAATTGCGCAATCCTCAAGGATGAATCCTTCACTGCATGCATGAGTTTTATCCATGAGAAAACACATGCAACTGATAGTACACTATCCTTGAACATTAGTCTCAAGTGGGTCTTTCTTATAATAGACATGCATGGGTTTATGATGAGGGAATGTTCAGTTAACTGGAATAGCACTAGTTGAGTGCATTAATGCATCAACTGACCATTAACTCACTATTAGTTCCTCAAACAATTTGGAACTAGTTTAACTGGGCTTAACTTAGTAAACTGAGTTAACTAATTACAACTCAAATATAACTCAATCTTATCTCCTTAATTTAAGGGATAACTCTTGCATGACTTCAGAAATAATTCTAACTTGAATTTCTCCAACTAATTAATTTAAAATAAATTAATTAATTATTTCCAAGTAGTTGTTAAGACTCAATTTTATTTTAATTCACAATTTAATTCAAGGACAAATTAAATTAGAATATTCTTGTTGCCATATTTCAACACATTCACAGTGAGCCCAAAAAATGAACCTTAATTGAATATAAACATTAAAATTTATTGAATCAATATAAGGAGTGTATCCATCCTACGTTGAACTAGCTGGCAAGGCTTGCCTTGAGATTCTTGGGATGGCTGAAGTGCAAGAATGTAGATATAGGATGGAAGGATGGGTTCTTTACCATAAACCAGGAAGTATGGTGAGGTATTTAGAGAGGGTTTTTGTGTTATGCGGTCAGACCATAATGCATTCATCAAGGAGGTATGCCAGTTATGATGCTCAGAGTAATGATCCTTTTGATTATGCGAATAAGGTTTCTATTCATGGATTCTATTAGACCATTTCACTGTGAGTATTAGTTAGATTATTATTTCAACACAATACCATTTTGTAATGCAAAATCATAAAGTTTTAAAGACGAAAGGTATGTTGCATTATCAAAAACATGTGATACCAGAATGCCAAAGCATGACATGATGTTTTGCCGGAGGAAGCTGATGACCTCCTGGTCATTCACTTGTTTTAGCATAACTGATTCTGTCCACCACCTGAACTAATCAGTTGTTGTTAGAATGTAATGGTGTTGTTTTGATGAATGTGGGAATATTTCCCCAATGACGTCTAGGCCCCATTGTGGGAACGGTTTGGTCACTACAACAGGGTGCAGTGGGGTCCTGACCTTCATGTTTTCTTGGTGCATTACTGACAGACCAGGTACTTGTGGGTGTACATATGTGCATCCTTGAATAATGTGGGCCAGTAGAAACCAACTCACATAACTTTGTGTTCAGTGGTGTTTCCTGCAAAGTGACCCATGGCGGGTCCATCATGTAGATATTGTAATACCTTCTCTGATTCATGTGCCTCCTGGGACCTAAGAAAAACTCTATTGTTGTGCTTCTTGTAAAGAACTCCATGCCCCGACTGATGTGCTAAAGCTTTGAGGTGTAATTCCCTCTTATGTCTAATGTAAAAGTGAGAGCGTACAGTGTCGTGCTCAAGGTACTGGTGCACATCTGCGTACCAAGAGGTTCCATCTTCAGTGGGTGTTGTTTGCACTACATCATACATCTCAACTTCCTATTACCAGCTGGTGAGCTCCTCTTCATACTCTGGTGTGTGCACTGCTTCAATTGCAAGTTTGCAGAGCCCATGTCATTTTAACGTGTGAACTAGCTTGATTCCAATATCATACTCTTTCAATCCTATCATCCAGTTCAGATGTCATTCACCCAGTTCCTGTTGTATAAGCAATGTGCATAACGTTTGGTGAGTGACATAGACTTTGTAGTGGTTCTTCAACAAGTAAGGCCTGAAGTGTTTCACCGTCTTGTAAACTACATATGCTTGTTTGTCAATGGAGGGGTAGTTGAGTTCTGGTCCCTGCATGCTTGTGCTCATGAAGGAGATGGGACATTCATCATTCATCTCGTCCTTCTTAGTGAGTACTGCAATGAGTGAATTATCAAAGGCGAAGGTGTATAGTAGAAAATCCTTCTTGAAGTTTGGGTTGTGGAGTGGAGGTTCTTCTGCAATAGCCTGCTTGATACAGGTGAATCCATACTTCTCCCTCTTGTCCCAGCTATATACTACATATTTCTTGATCATATCCTACAAGGGCTTGACTATTAGCACATAATCTGAGATGAACTTCTGGAGGAGGTTTATCATGCCCAAGAAGGACTACATGGCTTTCTTTTTGGCTGGGTGAGGGATCTATGTAATAGTCTAGAGCTGGTCTAGATTAACCTTGATCTCGTTTTTGGAAAGAATGTGCCCAAGAAGGTTTCCCTCAGAAACTTCGAATACACTTTTTTTCAGATTCAAGGAAATATTGTATTTCTGGCATCACTCAAGCATTTTCTTCCGATGGCATATGTAGTCCTCACATTCCCTTGAGAACATAGTCACATCATCGAGGTACACAACTAAGCTCTATCCAATGTGTCCGCGAAAATAGGTGTTGATGGCACACTGAAAGGTTGCGGCTGTATTCACAAGCTGAAACAATATTTGCTTGTATGTGAACATACCCACTTGGTACGAAAGGTAGTCTTAAGTCTGTTAGGTTCTGCTACTAGAACCTTCTTGTATCCTAAAAATCTGTTGAGTAGGGAAAACATATGTGCCCTAGATATTGTTTACAGAATGTGGAGCATATACACATGGGGTAGTTGTCCTTGCTTGAGGTGCGTTTCACGTTACAGAAATCAACACACAAGTAGATTTCCCCAGGCTTATTGCATACAGGAACAACGTTTGAGACCCACATGGAATGATGAACTTTGTAAATGATCCGTGCATCCAATAGCTTGGTGAGCTCTTTCTATATGAGGGGTTCATGTGACAGATGTACTTTCCTCAGCTTTTGCTGATATGGCTTGACCCCTTATTTGATTGGAATAATGTGTTGGATTATTCGTGTGTCATAAGTTTTCAGATCATCGTACATCCACGCGAACAATTCCCGGTACTATTTGAATAGGCAGATAGAGGCTTGTCACTGTTGTTGTGTGCAACATGTGTCGAGATTGATGAACTTCATATCTTGTTCTATTCCTAGGTTGATTAGTTTGGGCATCATGGTGGAACTGTGTGTTTTATTGTTCCTTTGCCCCTGGAAGCATTGTTGAAATTTGTAAAGCTTATCCAATGATGCCACGCCCTTCGTGATAAGGTGGCCTTTCCTGTTACCAGCTTCTTCTTGTAGATATCACTCATGTTTATCATCGACTATCATTGCATATTTGAAGACATCAGTGTTGGCCATGAAATGTAGTATATATTGATCATTATTAACGACATGTAAGCTAGTTATCGTATCTCAGATAGATTGTTTGTACAAAATTTCAATAGTAAATCTATCCCTAATCAGTGACATTCTAGAAGTTGTGTTTCCCAAAGCATTGACAACTGAATTACGCATATGTGGTACAACAATGATGTCAAATGTTTGGAAGTTTGAGATCAGCCACCATACCTCTTGTTGGTAACTTTTGATATGTGGTGACAAACAATGAATGGAGTTATGTACCTGTCGTACCACTATCTTTGAATCACCTACGATTTTGAGTGCAACAATGTTGAGGTTGACGGCTTTCTGCAATCCCAACACAAGTACTTCATACTTAGCAACATTGTTCATGCACTCGAACTCCAAGTGACTTGAAACTAGATGCTTCCTATTTTTTGGGTCGATCAAGATACATCCAGCTCCTAAGCCATCCTGTGCCATCGATCCGTCGAAGTACATAGTCCACAACTCATCTGTAAATGGACCGTTCAATGTGCTTGTACTATTGCTACTACTACTATTGGTACAGTGTATTGTACATGATTCATTACCATCAATTGGACAAGGAAGGAGACCCAACTACATGTTTGGTGGGGTTGGAGTTGGCCATTTAGGATAATACCCCAACGTTGTTTCTAGGAGCTAGTTGCCAATCATGAGTTCTGCAAAGGCCAATGGTTCGTTGTCGCCATTTATGGGAGTGAAATTCTGCCTCATATACCTCTTCGATATGATCGGATTTGATTGTTTTTTCCCTTGTACAAAAGCCACATGTGTGACCAGTCTGTAGCAAAATATCTATTCAGCGTGCTCGACTAGTCTTTGTTGAGTAGTAGACTGTATGCTTCCAGTATGTCCATAACAACAATGTTGATGCATTGGTGGACTCGACTATCATGAGATAGTCGGATGATCACATCTTGAAGTTCACCAATGGCTCATACATATGTATGATCAATTTGGATGATTTGCGTGGATGTCTTGCTCCATTGTGCATTGATACTTTTAGCAATGGAGAGAGGCATGAAGTTGGCTACCGCGCTAGAATCAACCAAGAATTTGTGAACATTATAGTTGAAAAATTCATATGAGAGTAGGTATGGAGGGCAACCTGAGTTTGCTTCTCCCATCCAAAGTGTGTTTAGTAGTGGAAAGTAATCTAGGAGGTGTGCTTGCTACCTTGTTGATAGAGGTTGCGTTTTTCGTTGTTTACTGTCCCAATGCATGCAATAGGATGTCTTGTTGACTCTGGATCCTAGCTAGCTCAAACAAACTGATGTTCACATGAGTTTTCTTCATGTCATCCACAATGTTGTAGTCCATAGGTGGTAGACTCATCGAGGTGTTCAGGGTAAGATTGATGTTCCTGTTGTCCAACAGAGTATTCTAGAGTTTGTTGCTTATGGACGTGCTTTGTGTTTTTTGCTTTGGGGTGGTTAGTGGATCAAAATTCATCATGAGCAGCGTCATATTTTCTTGTGGTCCCTCAACTATAAATGGAGCCACTTTGCTCCTAAGATTGTAACGGTCATTTTTCTTTGGGGGTTGTTTCTTGGTGTTCACCTTCAACGCTACTTGCAAGCACTAATACATGTTTACCACATGCCCAAAACTTCGTGCTTCATTAAGTGCAACATCTTCATCATTATCTGTATCTTTCAGCTATTCTTGCATATTTTTTTCTGCATTGAATGTATGACTGCATATAGATCTTCTGACTTTCTTCCAATTTGAACAAGACCTCATTGGGTGATGTTCTTCATGGAATGAATAGAATTCAGAATTTGTGCACCGATCGAGCTGGAATGCAGAGCTCTACGTAGTTTTTGCAGGGTACTGATTGATACCTGATGACATGCTTCCTTATTTCTATCTTGGTAAATGGTTGCTTACAAACGTGTCTATTTTCTATTATTTAAGTTCAAACACTTCTGTTAAGTTCTTGAGGAGGTGAGTGAGGGTTTCAATATTGTTTTTTTCCTTGTCTCTACCTTTTCTTGCCATTGCCCGAGACTTCTTGCTCATGTCTTTGGAGTCCTTTGCTCATTCATCATCCTTGATGACTTGAATTGTGTGCAAGTCTTTCTCAATAGCAATAACCTCTTCAAAGTTTTCGAATAGTGTTGGTTTCGCAGCTCACTTGATGAACTGCACAATGATGGTCGGCAGTGCTAACATAAGTAATCAACAGTGATGGATTCATGAGGTTTGGTGTCCAATGAAAACTTGTTCAATATGCATGTACACCTCTAACTAAATTCTTTTACATTTTCTTTCCCCTCCATCTTCAGGCTTCCCAATTCTTTGAGTAACATGGCTGGGGTCTTGTCATCAACAAATTTTTCAAGAAACACGCATTTGAATGCACCCCAGTTCTGTATGAAGTTGTTTGCAAGGCTATGATACCATATAGTTGCACGACCATCCAAGGTACATGGAAAAAATCTACATTCTACATCGTCATACCGTCCCTCAAGGGTCTGCAGCTGCATGTAGAATTTGTCCAAATGTTCTTCTCCCTTCACTATGTTGTCAAGGTTGAACTTGATTCTTATTCTCTCCACTCACTTTGGCATCTTCTGCAAAGCACCCAGAAGAGCTAATGGTCCCTAAGTCATCCATTCCAAAAATTTTTCAGCCATCTCTTCTTCTTCTTCATCCTCCTCCTCTTCTTTAGAATCTGATAGTTCCAGCTCTAATTCAATTGGTTTGTCTTCGCCTCCACCTCCTCCGCTTCCTTCCCCTTTGCCTCCTATACCGAAGTCTAAGCACAAGATTAAGAGGGTGTCTCATTCCCCCTCTCAGAAGACTAGAGGTTTTTTTTGTTCCCCTCTTTTCTATTTCTCATAAAGCAAAACGAAAGTGGTTTTAGTTTGTTTGTTTCTAAGGTAGCTACCAGCATTAGTGGGACTAGCAGCTCTACTCCAATCATAAATGTCCATAAACCAAGGGCTCTTAAGTCCCTAAAAGTGTTGTTCCAACCGCTAAAAGAACAAGGTCAGCTGATTACATCATCTCCCAGAAGTTCTCCATGAAAAACTACTCAAAACTGGTCAAAATTGGACCATCTCACCTGCTCCATGGTCAAAGTGTGCTGCATCCCACCTAAATGCACACAGGAGGTGCGGTGCATACTGAAAAGCCCTTCTATGGGGTGCGATGGGCGAGAGTGGACAAATGCAGGGTCAATCTGTGAGGTGGAGGATCATGGAATCTTCCAGAAACTTCTCCTCTGACACTTGCCTCTCTGCATTCGCCCAGGGATGAGTAAGAGATCATCAATCTCCAAGTGGAATCAAGAACTATCAGAGATAGGACACTAATCAAATCTCAAAAGCTGACTCACCCCCCTTGCAAACATCTATATATGGATCCCTCATCCCAGAGATCCGGAGGCTAGAATTTTGTATCTTGTAAGGAAGTGTTGCTGGTTTCTTGGTGTAACATCATAGTGTTGGGTGATCTAAGCTTTTCATGAGGTGAAGAAGGGCTTTCTTGCTGAGAGGATGACGCTGGGTCAGAACAATTGGTTGTAATCCTCTTTGCTATTATTGATTATTGATAAATCTATTCAAGTTTTCCTCCACATTCTTTTATGATTGATGATATATGCATTTGTGTGGTCAATATATATCTGGTCCTATATTGTTTATGACAGTAGATCTTTGTTCTTGGATAGTGTTATGCTGCTTTGATTCTACAGGTGTTATTTGAAGCTGGGTAGACGAGGAAGCAGAGTCACCATTTTGTTATCAGGAATCTAGTGTCTATGCAGAGCTGCTAGTCCCACTAAGGCTAGTAGCTACCTTAGAAACAAACAAACTAAAACCACTTTCATTTTCCTTTATGAGAATTAGATAAGAGGGGAACAAAGGAGACCAAACTCTGTCTCGTGCTTGGTTCCTTTCTTGATTCCTCTCCCTTCCGGTAGATCTTTGCCACTCGCTTCCTCGTCTACCCAGATTCAAAGAGCACCTATAGAATCAAAGTAGCATAACACTACCCAATAACATAGATCTACTATCATAAACAATATAGGACTAGATATATATTGACCACACAAATGCATATATCATCAATCATACAAGAATGTGGAGGAAATCTTGAATAGCTTTATTAATAATCAAGAATAGCAAAGAGGATTACAACCAATTGTTCTGACCCAGTGTCATCCTCTCAACAATAAAGCCCTTCTTCACCTCATGAAAAGGTTAGATCACCCAACACTGTGATGTTACAACAAGAAACCAGCAACACTTCCTTACAAGATACAAAATTCCAGCCCCCGGATCTCAAGCTCATTAAAAAATAAACATAAGCAATGAGAAAATGTTCCCTTAGAGTTTAAGCTCATTAAAAAATGAACCAATTTCCGGTAAATAAGCATCGTGAATGTATTATCATCAGCCTTTAAGAAACCAACAACACTTCCTTAGAAGATACAAAATTCCAGCCCCTGGATCTCTAAGATGAGGGATCCATATATAGATGTTTACAAGGGGGGTGAGTCAGCTTTTGAGATTTGATTAGTTTCCTCTTTGATAGTTCTTGATTCCACTTGGAGATTGATGATCTCTTACTCATCCCTGGGTGAATGCAGAGAGGCAAGTGTCACATGAGAAGTTTCTAGAAGATTCCATGATCGTCCGCCTCACAGATTGACCCTACCATTTGTCCACTCTCGCCCATGGCACCCCATATGAGGGATTTTCAATATGCATTGCACCTCCCGTGTGCATTTAGGTGGGATGCAGCACACTTTGACCATGGAGCAGGTGAGATGGTCCAATTTTGACCAGTTTTGAGTAGTTTTTCATCGAGAACTTCTGGGAGATGATGTAATTAGCTGACCTTGTTCTTTTAGGGGTTTGAACAACACTTTTAGGGACTTAAGAGCCCTTAGTTTATGGAAATTTATGATTGGGGTTGTAGTGCCCAAAAATGTATATAACAGTTGCCCCCTAAAGCATGAGGTCATTAATATTTTTTTTTTTATGTCGGGTGAAATGATTTTTCATGAGGATCCGAAGTTTTTTCGAGCTAGAAGGTGACCTGTAATAAGATACAATACAATACATTATCTTCATAATATTTTCATGATCTAGCTGAGGCGGGCATTCCCATGCTCAGCTTTATAAATTCATTTTCATGTACATAAGACAGACAATCGTCTGTGTGCAGACTGATGATTCCGATAGAGCCATCATCCCTTAGTGTTACACAGTAATTTGTCACCATCCCTGTTACTCCTCTTGTCGTACTTTGGAGGACTCATCCCGGGAGTTATAAGAAGTAACAAAGTCTAAAAACACTTGCATTATGTTCCCCTGAGTATGTACTTCATGTTCCCTGAAGACACCTTCTACAGATTATCCCTGAAAAATGCTATTTTTCCATTGGCGCAGGTTCACAGTATCTTACCCGCGCCAATCATGGAGATCCTCAAAAGAGGGCGCCACCATTGGCATTCTGTCTTAGAGCAACAGTCGCGCCAACCAAGTTTGGTCATGCCTTTTGCCTTAACGCACGCCCGACTGTTGTTTCCTTCATTACATGGAGCTTTTTGAGGATAAAAAATCAGTCTTATGTCGAGTTCTATCCTATCTCCATCTTTAATGGCTTTTGGGGATAATGTTAATCCACAATAGGTGTCCCGGTTCATCGTATCCTCCTCCCTTCTTCATCTATATAAGCTTGTCCTTATGCATTTGACAATCTAGTCATGGAGTGCTAGATGTTGAGTTCTTGAGTTCTTGGAGGAATGCTAGTTGGGATTATCATGAGTGATAATGAGTGCTAGAGAGGTTATGCTGCCGGAGAGGAGATACATTGCAAGACACATATAGTTGCTCGCCCAGCCAGGAGAGGTTTAACGTCAGAACCTTGGTTGTAACTTTTCCTGTTTATTATTAATTAATGAGCGACTGCTATTATAGTTCCAATCTCATTGTCTATTATGGTGATGTGTTGATTTATTTCCTTTCTGACTGAAATATAGTTGTGCCTTGGTAGATTTTATGTTGGTATCTGTTTCTTCCTTTGCATGTGCAGGTGTCCGTTTATGATCTGCTGGAGTGAGGGAGCAGGAACATCAACTCTGCCTCGATCATAGCATTGGATTCCAGGTTGGTCTTCTTAATTCACCTTTGATGCATAACTAGGAACTTGCGTAGCAGCGTGGTTTGATTGTGGCTAGTTCTGTTTTAGGCTAGTGGGATCGCCTATGTCCGCAGAAGGGATTTACCTAACCAACAATTTGGCGACTCCGCTGGGGAGAAGCTATTTGGAGTTTGTCTTGCATGTTCATTTTCTTCTGCTTGCTTGAGTGAATGAGCTTCCTGGGTCAGTTTTGAGTTTATTCTTTATTGTTTGACCCATCTGAGCACTGTCAACCCGACTTGAGGTCGTATTATTTATTTTTCTAGCCGGCAAGCTTAATTGGCGCGGTTATTACTCTGACAGTCGCGCCAGTTGGCGCATGTTTCTCAAAAGCAACTCGCGCCAATCCTGTGGTAGCGCAAGCTGCAGGCTGACAGTCGCGCCAGCCCTGTAAATTTTGCCTGTGTGTGGGTGGAAAGCTCTTTCAGCCTCTTTTTATATCTCTTACAGCCTCTGGAAGTGTGTTGAACCTCTGTTTGACTGGTCTTAGCCTTTATCCTTCAGTTGTTTTCTTATTTCTATTGATTTTCGTCTCAGCCCTAGAACATCTAGGGACTTTGCATGTCTAGCCTTCTGTGGGAAGTTTCGATCTCTTGATTATCCAGTCAACTTGTTGGTTGTGTTCTGCACCTATCCAGTGATTTGTTAAAGCTTGATCTTCTATACTCTGAGTGATTCACTTCTAGCCTCTTTGGATTTCACTTGACTTCATTCGAACTTAGATTACATGGTTCATTGAAAGTCTTTGTGTTTTTCCTTGCTTGCATAGTTCATTTTGGTGTTTCAGAATTGGTTCTATTTCATTGAGTGAACTTGGATTGTGCATATCTCTTAAGATTTGTTTAAATGCATCATGCCATCTTAAAGGAAAGAAAAAAAAAATATCTTTTGCATTCTATTAGTTAGCATTTGTTGTTATTTGTTGCTATTAAAAAGAAAAAGAAAAATTTCATTTCTTGTTATTAGCTGCATTAGGATCTTTTTTGTTTGTTGAGTGATCATTTCGTTTGTATAAAGATCTCAACCCTCCTATAGATAGAATTCATCGAATCAAATGATATAATTTTGGCATATAGTTTGCATTTAAGAAGTTTTTGAGATATCACATACGGTAGGACCAAAAAACTGAAACATAATCGAAGATAAAATTTAAAATAAACTCAATGAACATAACAACGCATTGGAACATAACGCAAATACTCTAGAGGTCTAGGTTAGAGACGTGTTCCGGCGTCTTTAAACCTGGTAGTTTATCGTCGAGTGGTTGGGTGATTCCTCCACGGTGAAACGATAGGTGCCAATACGGACTGTGCTCCCACGTACCGTCGTGTATATATTGGGAGACCCCTATAGGAATAAAGCCTTTATCCATAGGAAGCCGTGTCAGCCGCCCTACGATTCGCAATGCAGTGAACACAACATTCACGAAGATCGACCACCCGTACCCTAAAAAGTATTCTGTGGTTTTGCGAAAAGTTTGGCACACCCTCTACATAGAATTCCAGAGTAGTCACTTTTGATCCTTTTCGGACTCCCTAAAAGAAAAGGTGCCTGTGAGCGTCTTGTCACTTCGTGCTCATTAAATATTCGAAGGAGACTAGAGTCATCTTTTATCCTTTTCTCGACTCTTAAAAAATGAAAAGGTTAAGTTCAGTGTCTTAAAATTCATTGGCCACGATAACATCTACCCAATTAGCTTTTGTTTCTGTTAGTTCGAGGTAGGAGTTGTCCCGGTAGATTTCGTAAGTTTCATCCTGGTGGAATTACCAGTTTCGTCTTCTACCGAAACACTGGTTGTGAGTCTTCCTGTGGTTCTAAGTATACAACCACTTAGTTCTCGTGCCCCAGGTGACGAGACTTACCAGTTTCATTGGAACCCTACGTGGGAACCTTTTGAGGACGGTGTCCCTTTCTGGGACCATACTTCTCCTCGTGTGTCAGTCCCACCTGTTTCATCTGACATGGATGATTTGTCCCCTGCAACGACCGATGAGTCCGTTGCGACAAGCGGTGAAATTCCCACCTCCACGGACCCTATACATGTTAGTAGTACACCTACTACTACAAATTTACCACCAGGATATAAAGCTTTAAGAGATGCTATGCCTTCTGGAACTCCGTTTACAAGTCCCATTTGGCCATCACACACTTTCCCTACTACGGAGCCTTTTACTCCACAAAGTCGCAGTCTATCTGTTACCTCTGTCGCAACCACTCCAACGGTTTCTCCAGCCTCTTCGACTCCTATTTCTGGTCGTCCCTCGGCTTCCCTGTTTGGAGTCTTTGATCCCATGAAAAATGTCCCAATACAGGGGCCATATGATCCATATTTGTCATCTCAATCGGTTGTTGAGGTATCAGTTCCATTGTCAATTGATTGGACCTCCACCTCTTTCCATGGTGGTCAAGTTTCATCTGCGCAATCTCCAAGACCACCCCCTCAAGACGAACCAGAGAAATCCTTTTGTGGAAAACCTTTCGCTATTGGTGCTTGTTACACTAAAAAATGTCACCATGACTCATCAACAGTCATGCTATCCTCTTAGGCAAGTCTTATGCCTCTGCTCTCCATGTCAAACTCCAAAAAGAGAGAAAGTCTTTATAAATGTATTTATCTCTGGGTACGCAGGTTCTCTCAACCTTACCTGCAGGTACGCACCCAATGTTCACAAAAGCTGCGTACTTGTACGCTCTGTATGAAAAGGGGCAGGTGCGTCCCCCTGTAAAGGTCAAAATGCGCAAGTTTCATCTTTAAAAAGATACTTGTGGTCATTTCTAGAGCATTCTAGAAGGTTGTTCGACGTGTATTGAGCGCCTCTAGATGGTTCATGTACCCCTATCAAAGAGGAACTTATCCCATCAATAAGGGAGCTATCCCATCCAAAGAGGTGATTATCCCATTGATGGTGGACCTGAATAACTTCCTCTAGAGCACTATAAATACAGGCATTGGGCCAGAAGGAGGAGAGGTTGGAAGCTAAACATTTCTAAGGGTAGATGCTGTTGGAATTAGGACTCCCATTTAAAAGCTTGTGAGGAGAGATTGTCATCTTTGCTTGTTCTATTTGGAAGTGGGTGAGCTTTGTCAAAGTAAAGGAGAACTCTTGATGGACCCTGGGAGGGACTTGCACAACACCAAGGCTCAGGTTGTAATTGTTCCTTTTGTTTCCTATTAATACAAATGAGTCCATTCTTCTCAATAACTTGTTATTTATGAGTTGTTTCATGTACTCCTTGGTCTATGGGTTAAATATGTTTTATTCTATGAGATTATCAAGTGCTATTTAATCATTTGATTGTTAGTGGATGCAGGTTTCAAAGTGAAGGAGGAGCTCATCCGGATCAGTGAGGATGGACTGCTACAACAGCGTTGGATTACAGGTAGGATCTAAACACTTGATTTCTTATATAGTAAATGCATGTTTAGAGAAGGATTGCTCTTGTTTGTCTTGTTTGTCACTAGAGAGTCTTAGGCTCCTAGGGAGGTTGGTTGTTTCCGCACTATCGACTCTTTCCGCCTGACAAAATGGCGACTCCGCTGGGGAATCCATTGATGTGAAAGTCTTTTCCTTTGTATGCAACTTTGATCTGAGAAAAGTCATTTATTTTCTGGTTTTTGGCTCTATGACTTTGCATTTGGGTGGGTTAGCTTAGGGTTAGATTGAATTTAGCTTTTCTTGGTTTTTCCAGTAGGACGCACCCTCTGAGTATTTCACAGTGCGTACTTGTACGCACTGTTGCTGTGTGCACAGAGCGGGCCCGCACCTGGCTTAACCGGTTGCCTGCGTCCCCTGCTAAAAATTAAGAAATTTCCATTTTTTTCATTTTTTCTCTTGGATTTTTCTTTTTATTAGTTTTTACTGCCCAGATCCATTAGTCTCTTGTCAAAGATTTTCACCTGAACTTGTTTCGATAGCATTGAGTGTTTTAGTGGATTTCATAGAAGTTTAAGCCCTAGGGTTTGACTTTTGAGTAGGTCTTGTAGTGACTTTGGCGGTAGAAGTTGTCAAGCCTTAGATCTCTCTGGTTTTGTCAGCATTCTTAGAAGTCAGACCTGTCATAAAGTCTACCTGTGAGAGCAACTTACCTTTGAGTTGTCTCTTTGGCAAATTTCAAAGTGCTTGTTGATTGAGTATTGAATTCCATTTTACAAAAAGAACAAAAAGATTTGAGTTTTGTTTTGACTGGTTTTTTGATTCTGCATTAGCTGGTCCTTGACTTGATTGTGGTCAAGTAAAACAACCTAGAATCATCTTTGTAGGCTTTTGCCTCGTTAGGTTTGCTTAGAGTAAATTTCTTTTTGATTTGCTTGTGAGTCGAGTTTTCATAGATTTTATAACTTTTGAGATTGATTTTCGTTAAAATAGATTTATATGCTTTATTAAATAAGGGAAAATACAAAAACATCTCCTTTGAAAAGTTTTGTTTCAAGTAGCTTTGAAGAGTTTTGAAAGAAAAAGAGTTTTTCGTGCACGTAGGGAGTGGTCATGTTTGTATGCTTGGAAAGATAAAGAGAATTGTTTCTTTGATTGTCTTTACTAAGAAAGTTGTTTTCTATAAAATTTGCATTTCTCAACTCTCTTAGTTAGGAATTTCATTGAAAGAGAAAAGTAGCGTAAATCATCCTAGGTGCATCTTTGTAGTGGTTTGAGTCGAGTCTACACACCATTGGTTTCACTTCCGCTACCCTTTGTCTTTAAGAAAAACCATAAAATTAACGCTTAAATTAAAATAAACGTAGTAATTTTTATTTATTAGGGCTCTAAAACACCAATTTAGATCAGGCTAGTGTCTTGGAGTAGGAAAGTAATTAACTCTCCAAGACAACAAAACCAAACAAGTAGCTTATCTTGTGATAGAATAAATCCAATTGTCTCATTTGTACTCTGGGAAAGCTCCTCTTAAAGGAGAAGCACGAGCTCGTGTCCGAACCAGTGAGCGGATCAATCCCCCCTCGTTGGAAACGACGCCAGACATGCACGTATTACAAACGGTAAACCTCGGATTAACCATTGTCGAGGAGCTAGGGGTCACTTGTCGGTAAACCTTAGATTATTGTCAAGGAACCGACAAGGGGATTGAGCTTGATACTCTACCCTTGCGTGCTGTCGGAGTGTAGACTGTTCCCCCAAGTGCATTTGTTGCGGTTGGTAACCTTAGTGACCATTATCTTTAGGATTCTACCGAGGTGACGGTGGAGGGAAGATCCCACTGTACCTAGAGCAGACGTCGGCTAGACTCACTTGGATTTTCTGGGGGGTTCACTTCACTCGAGATGGTTAAAGTGGAGGAACTTGTGCCGGTCTATTCCACCCGCCACTTCCAGGTTGCCGGGGTAACTGTTCCACCCGCCACTTCTGTACTGAATCCGGCGATGTTGGGTTTCATCTCCAGCTAGCGTTTTCGATCTGGAAGGCTACTGTTTGTGCTTGGTTTGATGCCCTAGATTCTTTAGGCGTGTGATTCAAATTTGTTTGGTTCTTTAGAGACTTTAGGTGGTTTGATTTGAGATTTTACTTTGTTTTCATGTGTAGTAGTTAAAAGTTTTTAGCTGTGGAGGAATTACCGAGACAGTCCTGTAGACTTCGGGGCCAGTCTCCTGAAGTTGTTTCTGTGGCCGAATTGTTGAGAAGATCCCGTAGACTTAGGGGTGAACCTCCTCGAGACGACCCCAGTAATCTAGAAGGTTTGAAGGTCCTTGTAACTCCTCCTAGTGGCAGTAGAGTAGGTTCACCTGAAGAAGGAGAATCTTCCTTGGTATTCCATTCAGATTACCAAGGTCTAGAGACAGGTTATAATCCCGAAGTTGTTACAGTTTCTGAGCTTGTTGGTAGTTTTTCATCTACTAGTGATACAGGAGAAGAACCTGAAATATCCGAACCTGTTACTCCGACTTCTAGTGTTCCGGATTCACCAAGAGTAGAACGAGTTATCACCAAAAATCTTCCTACTGGTCTGATTGTCATCGAAGAACTTGCTCCAGAGGAAGAAATAGGCGTCTCTAACCTTGAAGATCAACTTACTATTGAACTCAGGGAGCATGAATCTATCTTTTACAGTCCTCCTAGAAGTACTACTTGGTACCTTTCGTTAACCAATTATTTAGACAACTCAGGGGTAGGTTTTTCTACACCTCGTGCTCCCTTTCCACCTAGAGGTATTTATACTCCTGTAAATATGTCTGGTCAGTCGTCCGTGTTTACTCAAACTCCTGAATCTTTCTTACACGGCGGTCCTTCTGTTCCCACCGAGTATCAATCACTTTCTGGTGCCTTTTCGGGGGCATCTCCTCAACCCATTGATCATGGGTTATTAGCTGGAAATAATGGTAATATACCATTGGGTGTAGGATACATTTACATGATGTCAGGTTCAGTTCCCGTTTCCCAACCTCAAGGTGGCCAATTACCGCCTGGAGGGCAGCCTCAGTTAACGCCTGGGGGGCAACCTCAAGGTACAAAAATCGTGTCTGGGGGGCAACCTCAAGGTCAGTATGTACCTATGGTGCAATACATGCTTCAAGGTCAACCCCAGCGTCAATATGTACCCCAGGGTCAACCTCAGTATCAACCTCAAGGGTATCAACCCCAAGGATGGCAACCTCAAGGGTATCAACCCCAAGGGTATCAACCTCAAGGGTATCAACCTCAAGGTCAAGGTCAACCCCAGTATCCGTATTTACCTCAAGGTTATCAACCTCAAGGTCAATATTCGAGTCAAGGTTATCAACCACCTCAAGGTCAGTCATATGTTCAAGGTATGGAAACTGCACCTTTCAATTATCAATCCTATCCTCAATCCGGTTATGGATCTCAGTATTCTCAACCTGTTACGGGTCAATACCCCGGAATGTGAGTATGGGATCCATCACAGGGTCAACAGGTGTTGCAGCCAAGTATACAGTTGGTACCTCAAGCTGGACAACCTGTAGTTTCTGGTCCACCCCAGCAACCGCAACCTGTCCAGTCAAATGTTCAAACTTCTGTAACTTCGGTAGTTACTCAGCCGCCAATTGCACCTAGTACTCCATCTCAAACGGCTGCTGCAACTACCGCTACATCTGCCACACTTACTTCTGGAGTATCGACAGCTCCGGTTTCTACTGTCTCTGCAACCACTCCTCAGACATCTTTACCGTTGTCTGGATCTACGATTCAAACCACGGTCCAGATGCCTACAGGTCAGCCTGGTATAAGTACGGTTGTCACTACTCAACCTCAATTTGTTCATCAACCGTACCAGGGATAGTACCAACATGGGCAAGCTGTCCATTAGCCGGTTTACCAGTATCAACTGTATCCTGGGTACACTTATCAACAACCTCAACAACCCCAGTACGGTCCGGTTAATCCTGGTTTTCCAGGAGGATATAATATCCCTAATGCGACTCTTGTTGCTAGTTATCCTGGATATCCTCCTCCTGGGACTGGTCTTGTGACCCAGAGTTTTAGAGATCCTAACCGGCAATTACCGTTTATCGCAACTTTGGATTTACCAGACTTGACGCGCCTAACGAACGATCCAATTCAATATCTTCCGTTCTGGCCGCCAATGCCAAATAAGTTGCCCAGTGATATACCCAAGTTCGAAGGTAAGTCTGGAGAGGATCCGTCCAATCATGTGATGACTTACCATCTCTGGTGTGCTTCAAATTCTATCTCGGATGATTCGATCCGCTTACGTCTTTTCCAGCGTACACTCATTGGTCTCGCGCCCAAGTGGTACATTGAGTTACCATGGGCCTCTTTTTACAATTTCAGCCAGTTAGCTACCTCGTTCTTAACTCATTTTCAGTTGCTGGTCAGATACGATAACGGCACGGAGTTATTAACTTCACTAAAACAATCGACGTCCACGTATATTTCTGATCACATTCATGAGTGGAGACGTCGAAGAAGGCTAGTGAAAGTTTTTATTCCGGACCAAATCTTAGCTGAATGGTTTGTTAAATCATTATTACCGAAGATTACTGAAGATGTAGCTAAGGCCGGAGTAGTTACTGAGGAGCAAGTCATTGCTCAGGCGCAGTACCTTGACTTAGTTTACACTCAGTCGGGTACGTTACACGAGAAGATTCCAGATCTTCCAAAATCGAATCAAATCGCTGTTGCTCCTTTGGGATCTCATGCCGCTGATGGTATGATTGGAATCGTGAATACAAAGAGCAAGAAGTAATCCTCCAAGACTTCTACTACTCCTATAATCACTTTGCCTGATTCCTCGACAGGAGAGTCTTCTCCTGAACTTTCTGCCGATATTCACGCTGTAGAGTCATCTACGGTCAAATCAAAAAACGGTGGGAAGAAGAAAGGAAAGAAGAAGGCTAAAGCAGACAAGGCTCCAAAGGAGAAAATAGAAAAGTCGGAAACCAATGACGAAAAGTGCAAACCTCGATATCCTTGTCTTATTTGTGAAGAGGATCATTTTACAAGAGATTGCCCTCATCGGGCCGAGGTTGTGAAAATAGTCAAAGGTTCTCCCACTCCTGCTGTGTTAAAAAATCCATTTCCAGAGCAAGAGAATAAGATGATAGGTTCTTCCTCGACTGCCAGTGAAGAACCCATTTTGATGATGTCTCATGTGAGGATTGCGACTCGATCGCAAGATTATGGTAGTAAGAATCCTGTTGATGGTAAAGAAGCAGAATCTTCTCATTCTAATCCATCAACCTCAGCTCCTGGTTCCGATCCACTACAGATCGAAAAACCTAACCCGGACTTAGTAATTAAACCACCCGCCAAGGGTGTACTTCGAAGGTCTGCTTTCAATCCACATGCGAGAGCGGCCCAGAATTACAACATTGTTGAGGACTTAGCTGTTTCACCCTCAGCAATGTCGGCGTTAGAAGTGCTGCAATCATGCCCAGCACAACGAAAATTACTTTTGTCGGCTATCGGAGCTGTTGATGTTCAGGACCCGAACCTGATAATCTTCGATCTAGAAAATAGTACACCGCGTCTACCCCATCAAATGGCTTTCCAAATTCCAGTGATAGTCAAAAACAAGCCTATTCATCGGACTGTGATTGATGAGGGAGCTTCTACGTGTATTATGTCGATTCAATGTTGGAGATCGCTTGGTTCTCCTTCGTTGAACCAATCCCCGACCATCCTTAAGGCCTTTGATGGCCGTGGGTTCCGTCCGTTTGGTATTCTACAGGAATTTCCTATAGGGGTAGAAGGTAAAACCGTTAGTCTGGATGTGGAGGTGGTTGATGCCCCTCTAGACTACAACCTTCTTTTGGGTCGAAGTTGGTCATATGCTATGACAGCGGTCGTTTCATCGGTCTTCAGAGTAATTAAGTTTCCACATAACGGTAAGATCGTGACGATTGATCAGCTGACATACTTTTCATCCGACCCAGCCTCTTCAGAGAGTATCCAGCATGTCGGTAAGACGACAATCCCTTATAGGGACGTTGGCGTAGGTTTAGTTAAAGATTCTGGTTTACTGGGAACTTTTCCTTTCTCTCCAATCAACGCAGACCCTTCATTTGCATCAATTCATATGATTACATCAGAAAACATTATTTATGATGATCCTTGGATCGTCCCATCTGAATCTGAGATAGACTCATTCGGTGATGCTATGCCTTTGAGTCCATATGAAATTGCTTATGAAGCCGTCATGTCTTTTACCGACTCGCGTTCAACCGAGATCGACCAAATGAATGTGGTCAGTGAAGAATCACTTTTCACATCAACCTTAGAATGGATAGCGTTTCCCGAAGTCGTGTCATCTGACGAACAACTTCGCGAAATCCTAAGTGTAGACGATCTACCATGGGAAGATCTCCATCACAGATCTTCGTTTTTACCTAAGGATGATGCTTTTGAAAATGATTTTTCATCTATCTTTACCGCTGAATATGTCAAAGATGCTCAGAATCCAACAACACATTCTGATTCAGAGTTGAATTTAGGGAATATTTCTCGCACTATTCCCATTGATATTTCAGTGAAGCCCGGAATTGAGGAAAACATTCATATAGGTGCCTCATGTACAGAAGATGAAATCCAAACTTACAAGGCCCTATTCCAAGAATTCCGAGATGTGTTTGCCTGGTCTTACGAGGAAATGCCAGGAATCGACCCTGCCATTGTTGTTCATGAAATAAAGACCTACCCGGATGCTAAACCCGTCCGACAACGGTTGCGTCAGATTCACCCTCGGAAAGCGGCTGCGATTAAAGCAGAAGTCGAGAAGCTGTTGAAAGCAGGTTTCATTTATCCAATCCCGTTAACGGATTGGGTATCGAATATTGTTCCGGTCAACAAGAAACAAGGAACAATAAGAATCTGTATCGACTATAGGGATATAAATCGAGCTTGTCCAAAAGACAACTATCCTACGCCTTATATCGATCAAATTATTGATGATTGTGCCGGAAGTGAAATGTTTTCCTTCATGGATGGTTTTTCGGGCTATAATCAAATCAATATTCTACCTGCCGACCAACCAAAAACGACATTCATTTGTCCATGGGGGACATTTGCTTATTGCAAATTACCTTTTGGGCTTAAGAATGCCGGGGCCACTTTTCAGTGGGCGATGTCTTATGCATTTCATGACATCAAGCACATTGTGCAACCGTACCTCGATGATTTTCCTGCTCATTCTTTACATCGAGCTGATCACCTTGTCCACTTACGAGCAATCTTTATGAGGTGTCGGCATTATCGAATTCGGTTGAATCCCCACAAGTGTGTTTTCTGTATAGAGATTGGTCGATTGTTGGGCTTTGTTGTTTCAAAAGCCGGCATTCGCGTCGATCCCTCGAAGGTCGAAGCTATCATCAAATTGCCTCCTCCTTCGAGTTTGCGCCAACTCCAAAGTTTGCAAGGGAAAGCGAACTTTTTACGCCGATTCATTCCAAACTACGCCGAGGTCACTAAAGGTTTTACACGGTTGTTGAAACAGAACGCTCAATTCTTTTGGGATGAGATTTCCCAACAATCTTTTGATGCACTTAAACACGCGTTGACCCATGCACCGTTGTTGCATCCTCCCAACTACAACTAGGACTACTTCTTATACCCCGCAGCTTCGCATTCCACCATTGGAATGGTGTTAGTTCAAGAAGATGAACTCGGAGTGGAACATGTGATATATTATCTTAGTAGGACATTAAACCCCACTGAGCTAAAATATTCGCATGTGGAGAAATTGGCCCTGGCAGTCGTTCAAGTTGTCCAGCGTTTTCGTCACTACATTCTTCTCCGTAAAACTATAGTCATTTCGGATTGCAACCCTATGATTTATATTTTGACAAAACAACTGCTAGGGGGCAAGTACTCTAAATGGATCGTTATCCTGCAAGAGTTCGACTTGGAGTTTGAGAAGTCCAAGTCTAAGAAATCCTTAGTTTTTACAGAATTGATGTGTGATTTCCCGCATGCTGACACAGAAACTGTGGCAGAGGAGTCCATTGCGGACGAATATTTGTTTCTTATCAGTACTTTAGATCCATGGTACGGGGATATAATCATCTATCTCCAAACCCAAACCTTTCGGCTTGAAGCTTCAAAGTCAGAATGTCGAAAAATTCGGTTTCAATCCCAGCAATACAAGATTATTGGAGATACACTTTATCGCCGGGGGGAAGACTTAGTTTTTCGACGTTGTTTAACTCACGAAGAGGCTGAGAGGGTTTTGAATGATTGTCACTCTGGAGCATGTGGCGGTCATATGTCTGGGTATGCCACAGCACAGAATGTGTTGCGCGCTGGCTATTTCTGGCCGTCTATGTTTAAATATTGTATCATTGCAGTTCGGAAGTGCCACAACTGTCAAGTGTTTGATCGCAAGATGCGCACACCACCTGCTCCCCTCCATCCTATAATTGCCGTTGGTCCATTCGCCAAATGGGGTATCGATTTTATTACTTGTAACCCTCACTCGGCCGGGGGGCATGCGTATATCATCCTCGCGGTTGATTATTTTACCAAATGGGCCAAGGCGATGCTTACATTCGACGCAAGCAGCAAAATAGCTGCAGTTTTCATATTCAATCATATTATAACTAGGTTTGGTGTCCCACAAGCAATCATCACTGACCATGGGAGCCATTTTCGAAACATCATGATGACTGAGCTTACAAGCCAGCTTGGTTTGCGCCACGATAGCTCTACTCCTTATTATCGGCAAGCCAACGGTTTGGTTGAGTCTATCAACAAAGTTCTGGTTATCATGATCCGACGAACCATTGGTATTCATCGGTCGAATTGGCACAACATGTTATTTTCAGCGCTATGGGCATACCGAACCTCAGTGAAAACTTCAACAAGGTTCACTCCTTTCCAGCTAGTTTATGGCTTGGAAGCTGTGTTACCCATTGAATGCGAAATCCCATCACTTCAAATGGCTGTTGAATTACTTCCAGCTACTTCCGAAGAGGAGAAGCGTTTATTATACTTAGCTAAATTGGATGAGACTCGACGTGATGCTGCATTGGCAATCGAGACTCACGCGAAGCGAATGAAAGCTCAGTATGATAGAAGTGTGACCCCTCGAAGTTTTTCGGAGGGAGACCTAGTGCTATTATATGATCAAGCTAATGATAAGCTAGGTGCTGGAAAATTCGTTCCTATGTGGCATGGACCCTACATTGTAAAGCGAAAGCTAGCAAAAGGGGCTTATGAGCTGGTAGATTTTGATTGGGACTCTTTGGGTAAACCCAGAAATGGACTTTACCTAAAGAGGTATTATGCTTAAATGTTGGGTATGGAGAATTTTTAGTTAGGTTAGGTTTTCTTTCTAGCTAGTATGTTTGTTAGTTTAGTTAGTGTGCTTAGCTTAGAGAGTGTGTTTTTAGTCGTTATTCTGGATTATCTTGGTTTTACTCTTGATATTGCAGATGTCGACGCCTCTCCAAACATACATTGGATTTGCTGATGGTGCTTGCCGTAGTACACGGAATATCTCTTCCGCAGCTTGGGTTATCTATTCGCCCTCTGACGAGTTAGTCTCTATGCATGGGGTAAGCCTCGGTCAGACGACGAACAACATTGCAGAATACAGTGCAGTGGTTGAATTATTATCTGAATCTATTGCATTTGGAATTCGACGTTTGATAGTGAGGTTAGATTCTGAACTTGTTGTATTACAGCTTAATAGAGTATATGCCATTAGAAATCATGTGTTATTAAGGTTGTTCTTGAGAGTGCGTCTCTTGGAACGTGAATTTGATTACATTGAATATCAGCATATTCCAAGGTCTTTAAATACATTAGCAGATGCAATTGCTTCTCAAATGTTGGACAGACATTTACGATAATCATGCAAGTAAATTTAAAAACATTTCATCACATATGTTAAACAAGATAAGCCGGTAATAATGATATATATATAGATAGGAGTGTGTCAAAAAATATAAATCGTCTTCGATCATAGGTTGAAAAACACCTTATGATCGGCAAAAATGATAAGTACAAAAAGCCAAAAATGTCATATGTGTCTACAAAAGTGACTAGCCAATCACTGGTGGTGCTCTCTATACGAGACCACTGCCCGCGCTACCCTACACAAGAACCTCCTAAAAGGTCCTGGGACTGCGACCACATAGCGCTGAAGTCGAATGGGAATTTCATCTATGGTGGTCTCTGGTATATCCGCCGTCAGACGCTCTAGATCCTGTTCCAGTTCGGCTAAGGTCTCTGCGGCCGCATCCTGTGGGGGTGGTGCTGGTACAGCTGGTACTCTCCTCTCAAAAGGCCGGAGGTTGGCTGGGCACTGTGGACCAACATCTGCATTTTGAAAATTTTTACTGTCAGTTTTGAGACGATATATATAAAAAACAAAAAAAATAGATAAATTTAAAACTTGTGAAAAATAAAGTACCTCTGTCGTCCCATTGTTCTCCCTGTGGAAGAACCATGTCCGGATCAGCTCGAAAATCCACTCCGGCATAAGGAAAGTCCTGAATAGCAAAGACCTGGTCCTCTAACCAGTGAAAATAACCATCAGGGAATCGAACAACTGTCGCGCCCTCGTCAGGATGCTGGGCCATCAACGTAACCCATCGTATCAGCTTAGGCTCCCGAGGTGCCCCAACTGGAACTGTGAGATGCTGAGGGATCAGCATCGAAACTCTCTCTAAGGCAAAGCTCACAACTAGAGGTCCATATCCAAAGGTCTTCAGTTGTCCATTCTTTGCCCTAGTCAGTTGGCCCTTCATGTTGGCCGACACAGCATCGCACCAGTTGAAGATGGTGCCTCGGAAACAGTCAATCGCCATCCGCATTTGGGACCCGGTGGCAATATGTAAAGCGGCTGCACCGCAAATTCTGGTAACCGTGAAAGCTATAACCTTGAGTTCACGCCGAGAGATGTATTTGATTTCTACACCTTTCGCATGGTTTTGATTGGGTATGCACCAGTCTGCCCGGAGACTAGCAAGGGATTGGCCACCCGGCCTAGTCCCGGCTAGATTAAGTTGCTCGCCCCTATTTGGCAAGCCAGTGAGAAAGTATATGTCAGAGGGCTCTATCTCGAGCTGGTGCCCTCCAATGTAAAAGCATTGCTCATGAATGTTCCATCTCTCAACCAGCCACTCCAAGAATCTCACCTGAGCCCTCATGCCAGGTATGGCCCAGTATTTATATAGTCCGCATGCTTTTAGGGAATCAATGGAAGGTTGGCGATTAATTGCGGCTAAATCAACGCCCTCGTGCTCTCTTTCTCTCCAATCCAACATGGTGAGTGCCCTACACACCAAGAAATAAAGGTTAGAATTAATTTGGGAAAATTTGAATGGTTATTTTTGGGGTTTGGGGTTTCAAATTCAGCCCTTCGCGGGGGACGCACCCCACGTTTAGGACACAGAGCGCCAGTACGCAGTTGGCCTAAAGGTGGGCTGCGTACCCCAACCTTTTTCCTGTGTAGGAAAAGGTCGGGGTACGCAGGTCACCCTTAGGGCACCTGCGTACCCCGCAGAGCGGTTTTTAAAACCTAAAACCCCCCAAAAACCAAAACTAAAACCTAAAACAAAATTTTAATCGGATGAAATTGAAAAGGAGGATGTTGTGAAATACCTGGAAGAGACGGCGTTCGATTCTGACGGTCGGATTCTCCGCAATGACCACGGGAAGTTTCTTGCCAAAAGCCCTTTTTTCAACCTCAACAGTAAAATGGTAAAAATGACATGGTAAAAAGTCTTTTTATAGGGTTTTTGGATGAATGAATGCTAGGTTTGTTTATTTTTCACCATGGAAGGATATTTTTCGATGTATTTTTTCCTATCTTAAACAGGTATGAGTAATGTGTCGTTTTTGTGCAGGACAAAGGGATTTAGAGGGAAAATTGTCATTTTTCATGAACCAAAATATCAGAGTCATCTTTTAAGCCCTTTTCTGACTCCTGAAATATGAAAAGATTGCTGAGTGTTTCTTTTACACTCGTTAAAACGGAATTAAAAGACGGTCCCCTTATAGCTCTTTTCTGACCATAAAATCAGGAAAAGATTGCCGGGTTTTTGTCGTTTCAAACTCGATACGGAAATAAACGACGTGTCCTTGATCGCTTTTTACTTTTCAGGTCAGAGACACTAATCATGAAAGTACTCCTTGGTCGCAAGATCAAGCGGTTCCCCCAGGTATTATTTTATACTTTTTCGGGCTTGAGGGACACAAATCTACGAAAAAGTTCAACTTGGAGTCTTCTTAAGTTTTTCAGACTCTCTAAAATTGAAAAACGCCGAGTTTCTCCTATACTGAACTCGTTAAAATTTCACAGTAAAGGACCTGTTCAATTAGAAACAGGAACGAACCACTCCTTCCTAGGGTTCGAATCAAAACTAGGTTGGACTCATCCGAAGGATGAGCTTATAATCAAGCATATGTTATCCTCCTCAAGCTTGTTAAAAATAAAGAGGTACTTGCCAGAAATGGTGGGGGAAAAGAGAGAAGAATGAGCCTATTTGTTATCTTTTGTCTCAGAAGAAACTTTATTACCACTCTTGGACACGACACTTTTCATTCACCTGGGTTGGGAAATCCTTTACCTCACAGTTGATCAAACCACTTTGAAAGTATTCAGTCAGGTTCCAGGAATTAACTTTGAGTCGTTTATCACCAAGCCATCTGTTGTGTCGTTATGTGTTCAAGAGGTCTGCAAGCAAAACTTTCATCTGCAAAATACTTGTCATCCGTTTGACCATCCCTGAGTCAGTCCTTACAGCAACATTTCTTCAACTTGAACAATGATTTCGTGTTGTAGGCTTGCCTGCAACGGGTCGCTTTCTATCGACATCAGCACATTATCTAGAGAGATGACTTAGAAATCGTCATTACCTTGAAGTCTGCATGCATCAATGGCAGGTTTCTCGCCTTTGACGTCAGTTTACATCATTGACTTTCGATCGAAGGACTCCGTGAAATGTTCGACATCAACTCATTCATTCACATCTCATGGATTGTACTGGGTAGTTTGAGAACCATTGACTTAGTGGTGGTCTCTCTCACACTTGTTAACAGTTTACATCATCGACTGGTAATCAAGTGGTTTCTAGCATGTTCGACATCAACTCATTTATTCGCATGGCTAGAATCGTACCAATTCGGGAAGCATAAATGAAGACCCTGGATCTAGTTTCCACCATCCAGGCTGCGAGGAGTTTTGTATTCATTATCTAAGTAGACTAATCATAAACAGATGGCTGCGCCCATACTGTGTCTACAAAAGTCTATGATTATGATGTATTGCAAGATCATTCCTGTATCAGAGTAGTTAGTCTGTTAGTTAAAGTTTTGATCTGAGTATGGGAATGCCTACCTCAGTGATGATATAATCTCATACATGTATTTTGTGTTGAAAATTGCAGGTTCTGACCAGGCTCTCCACGAGATAATCCTTGAAATGATAAAGCGCTTCACCCTTCCTAGATAATACAAAACCCTAATCTATTACAGGCTTCGCACTTTAGGGGGCAATCTGTTACACTAAAAAATGTCACCATGGCTATTTACAGTTAGTATGGCTCTATCAACAGTCATGCTATCCTCTTAGGCAAGTCTTATGCCTCTGCTCTCCATGTCAAACTCCAAAAAGAGAGAAAGTCTTTATAAATGTATTTATCTCTGGGTACGCAGGTTCTCTCAACCTTACCTGCGGGTACGCACCCAATGTTCACAAAAGCTGCGTACTTGTACGCTCTGTATGTAAAGGGGCATGTGCGTCCCCCTGTAAAGGTCAAAATGCACAAGTTTCATCTTTAAAAAGTTACTTGTGGTCATTTCTAGAGCATTCTAGAAGGTTGTTCGACGTGTATTGAGCACCTCCAGATGGTTCATGTACCCCTATCAAAGAGGAACTTATCCCATCAATAAGGGAGCTATCCCATCCAAAGAGGGGATTATCCCATTGATGGTGGACCTGAATAACTTCCTCTAGAGCACTATAAATATAGGCATTGGGCCAGAAGGAGGAGAGGTTGGAAGCTAAACATTTCTAAGGGTAGATGCTGCTGGAATTAGGACTCCCATTTAGAAGCTTGTGAGGAGAGATTTCCATCTTTGCTTGTTCTATTTGGAAGTGGGTGAGCTTTGTCAAAGTAAAGGAGAACTCTTGATGGACCCTGGGAGGGACTTGCACAACACCAAGGCTCAGGTTGTAATTGTTCCTTTTGTTTCCTATTAATGCAAATGAGTCCATTCTTCTCAATAACTTGTTATTTATGAGTTGTTTCATGTACTCCTTGGTCTATGTGTTAAATATGTTTTATTCTATGAGATTATCAAGTGCTATTTAATCGTTTGATTGTTAGTGGATGCAGGTTTCAAAGTGAAGGAGGAGCTCATCCGGATCAGTGAGGCTGGACTGCTACAACAGCGTTGGATTACAGGTAGGATCTAAACACTTGATTTCCTATATAGTAAATGCATGTTTAGAGAAGGATTGCTCTTGTTTGTCTTGTTTGTCACTAGAGAGTCTTAGGCTCCTAGGGAGGTTGGTTGTGTCCGCACTATCGACTCTTTCCGCCTGAGAGTGCTCCTTTTTCCTCTTCTTATATGCAACCTTCTGGTAACTCAGGACAGTCATCTTTTCAACAAGTCCAACCTGGTACCCAGCAAGGTTATCCTGCTGGACAAATTGGTCAACAAACTATTAACCCAAACCAATCCAATGTCCAGTATAGTCCAATGACTGGACATGTTACTCAACCACTTGGTTAGCCTACTGTCCAATATTCACAACCCTCTGGGCAAGCTGGTCAGCCTCAAACACAGTTGGGCCAACCAGCTGCCCAGCCCTCTCAGCCATCTAGTCTGTTAGGACAACCTTCAGCTTCGCAACAACACTTCCAATCCCTACAGGTAGGCCAACCTCATTATCAGCAGGTACAACCTTCTGGACAAGTTGGCCAACCTCACTATCAACAAATTTTTCCTTCGGGCCAGATAGCACAACCTATCGGACAACCTACTTGCGCTGCTCAATTCGGTCCGTGGCCCCAAATGGGACCCCAATACCCATCTGGTCTTCAAATGCAGGCTAGGTCCCAATCACAAACTTTTTATCCAACCCAGCCTGGTCCTCAAGCTCAATTTCGAGCCCCACCACCGTATGGCTACCAACAACCTCAAGGGCAATTTTCGTTTGCCCCGTACCAGAAATACCAACAACAGCAAGCGAATCCTTCGCAAACTTATCAACAGCCATACGACGCATCTACAGCAGCGTTTGGTAATCCTTATGCTGGGGGGCAATATACGAATCCCTATGGCCAATACACTATGGGGACAAACCCGTCCAGACAAAATCTATGGGGGCAACCACCACCTGGTTGGAACCCTGGTGCTCCACCCCACCAGCAGCCCCAGATGTCTTTCAATCCTCAATTACCATTCTTAGTGACTTTAGAATTACCAGATGTATCCAAATTAACCAATGATCCTATTCTTCATAATCCTTATTGGCCTCCAGTTCCAACTAAAATACCTGGTGACTGTCCAAAATTCGATGGTAAAGCCAATGAAGACCCACAAGCCCATGTTATGACTTATCATTTGTGGTGTTCATCTAATTCATGGCTTGACGATTCAATTCGGCTTCGCCTTTTTCAAAGGACTCTCACTGTCTCTGCCGCTAAGTGGTATATTGAACTTCATCGCGGGTCCTTTCAAGATTTCAATTCTTTGGCTATGGCATTTCTCACTCATTTCCAGTTACCCATTCGATACGAACCGGTACACACCTCCTCAATTCCTTAAGACAAACGACGGCTACACATATCTCTGATCATATCCATGAATGGAGACGGCGCAGACGCATGATCAAATTTTGGATTCCCGACCAGCTTCTTACCGATTGGTTTACGACTTCGTTCGTGCCTCCGATAGCTCGGGATATCACCATGGGGGCGTGTGTCACTGAAGAGCAAGCTATTGCTTGAGCTCAGTACCTTGACTTGGTTTATTCTCAGTCAGGTACATTATATGATTATTTGCCTGATGCCCCAAGACCAGCAACGTCTAAAGCCCCGCCAACACCCGCTGTTGACGGTATCATTGGTTCGGTTAATTCATCCTCAAAGAAAAATCTCGCGAACCCTGCAAAGCAAAAACCATCTGCTTCGAATGGACAACCTTCCCAGGCATCGCCTGGTTCGGATGTTACTTCTGAGGTTAATGCCGTCCAATCTAATACGGCAAACAAGGCCTCGAAAGAGAAGAAAAAAGGGAAAGCGAAAAATAAACTAGAACAACCCAAACAGGAAGCCCCAAAACCTCAACCTGAGGACAGCACCAAACGCAAACCCAAGTATCCTTGTTTTATCTGCGATGAGGATCACTATACGAAGGATTGCCCGAGGCAGCCGGAAGTTAGCCGTTTGTTAAAAGGCACCCCTGGGACTCCTGCGGTGATCAAAGAGCCTTTTCCCACCCAACACACTCAAAAAACTCAAATGGTGGCTGACCCTACTCAACCTCCCTCTTCCTTTGGTTCTCAAGTGTTTATGGCTGGTACAGTACCCATTAATATCAGTACTCGAACGAAAGATTATCCGTCATCTACCGGGAAGGAGCCTGAGGTTCCCTCGAGCGCTCCTCCGTTCAGTTCAGGTCCACTCCACATCGAGAGACCTACCACTGAAACGCCTCTTCGACCCCCTCCAAAAGGAGTACTCCAGAAATCCTCGTACAATCCGAATGCTCGTGCTGCACAGCACTACAACATCGTTGAGGACTTAACACAGACTCTGTCGGCTATGTCCGCTTTAGAGGTTCTCCAGAGCTGCCCTTCTCAAAGGAAGTCCATGCCATCTGCCATTGGTGGCATAGACCCGACCGATTCGGATTTAATAACTTTTGACTTAGAACGCCATACTCAAAGATTGCGTCCCCAAATCGCCTTCCTCATACAGGTAACTATTGATTCCAAGACGATTCATAGTACAGTTATTGATGAAGGTGCCTCAACTTGCATCACGTCTGTTGCCTATTGGAAAGCTATTGGATCTCCAACGTTGAGCCAGTCTCCCACTACCTTGGAAGCTTTCGATGGAAGAGCGTCCCGTCCTTACGGTATACTCCAACGTTTACCAATCTCTTTGGAAGGGAAGATGGTCGAGATGGAAGTTGAAGTCGTTGATGCTACTCTAACCTACAACCTCCTTCTCGAACGTAGCTGGATATACGTGATGCAAGCTGTTGCTTCATCTTTCTTCCGAATTATCCGTTTCCCTCATCAAGGGAAGATCGTTACCATTGATCAGCTCTACTTTTTTGCTTCTTCTTCCGAAGGCACCATCCCGTTCGTGGAGCATACCTCCAAATTACCTAAGAGTCTAGGAGCTGGACTTTTCAAAGATCCTGATCTTATGGGTATTTTTCCACTCCCTCCTATAAATATCGCCTCTGTCAATATGATCACTACTGGCTCTGATCCGTGGTTCGTACCCCCCACAGACCAAGTAGATTCCTGGGGCGACCGGATGCCATTGAGTCCTGCCGAGCTTAATTATGTTGAAATCATTGCTGCCTCGGCTCCCTCTTCTGCGCTTACTCCATCCTCAGGGCTTCTAGACGAGGCTTCTTCGGATTCCCTAGGAGAAACATTCCTCTCCGACGAAGCTATTATTGAGACTATGTCTCTGGAGGAACCTCCCTGGCATAGTTCTCACCATCGTTCCTCATTTCTCCCTGCCCCGCAGAATTTTCTGACATGCCTCGAGCGGTTTGCTCCTTGTCTCCCATCACAAATCCTTCAAACGCCTATTCAAATTGATCAGGTTTTTTCTAAAGGGAATATGGCAAACATTACGCGAACCCAACCCCTCGACATCTCTGTCAAACCCGGGATAGTCGAGCATCTTCACATTGGAGTCACTTGTACTCCAGAGGAGATTCAACTTTATTCCAAACTTTTTCGCGAATTTCGTGATGTTTTCGCATGGTCCTATGAAGAAATGCCCAGCATTGATTCTAGTATAGTGATGCATGAAATAATCACGTACCTAGATGCTAAGCCTGTTCGTCAACGTTTACGCCCTGTACACCCCCGAAAGGCTGCAGCGATTAAGGCCGAGGTAGAAAAGCTTCTTAACGCTGATTTTATTTACCCCATTCCTCTTACAGATTGGGTTTCTAACATTGTGCCTGTAACTAAAAAGCAGGGTACAATCCGGGTTTGTGTTGATTACCGTGATATAAACAAAGCCTGTCCTAAAGATAATTTTCCCACACCATTCATTGATCAGATCATTGACGAGTGTGCTGGCATTGAAATGTATTCTTTTATGGACGGTTTCTCTGGTTATAACCAGATCAATATCGCTCCCGCTGATCAACACAAAACTGCTTTTATTTGCCCATGGGGGACTTTTGCCTATAAGAAGCTCCCTTTCGGTCTTAAAAATGTCGGTGCTACCTTCCAGCGTGCAATGTCTTATGCATTTCATGACATTCGACATATTGTGCAACCTTATCTGGATGATCTTCCTGCTCATTCAGCTAAACGTCAGGACCACCCTAAACACCTTCGCGAAATCTTTCTTCGCTGCCGATACTACCGAATCAGGCTAAATCCTCACAAATGTGTCTTCTGCGTTGAATCTGGCAGACTTCTCGGGGTTATCGTTTCTCGAGAAGGCATCCGTTTGGATCCCCTTAAAGTCGAGGCTATCGTCAATCTCCCTCCCCCAGCTTCTTTGCATCAGTTGCAGAGTTTGCAGGGGAAAGCCAATTTTTTACGTCGATTTGTTCCCAACTATGCCGAGGTGGCCAAAGGTTTTACACGATTACTGAAGCGCGACGTCCCTTTTCATTGGGATGCCACAGCTTAGGAATCTTTTGAGCGTCTCAAGAGTCTCCTTGTTTCTGCTCCATTGCTTCGTCCTCTGAATTATTATTGCGACTACACCTTGTATTTGGCCGCCGCCGATACCACTATCGGCATGGTTCTTGTCCAAACTGATGATAATAACACTGAACATGTTATTTATTATCTCAGCCGCAACCTATTAGACACGGAAACTCGATATGCTTATATTGAAAAGTTGGCATTAGCCGTAGTTTGTGCTGTACAACGCTTCCGTCATTATATTCTTTTGCGTACTACTACTTTGATTTCTGATTGCAACCCCATGACGTATATATTGTCACGCCAGTTGCTGGGGGGCAAATACTCAAAGTGGATTGTTATCCTCCAAGAGTTTGACTTGGAATTTACCACTACCAAGTCTAAGAAATCCCTTGTGTTCGCTGAGTTAATTTGCTCTTTGCCATCCTCTCCCTCGACCTTGCCTGTAGAAGATCAAATTCCAGATGACACCCTGTTGCTCATTAGCACCCTCGATCCATGGTACGGAGATATAATCACGTATCTGCAAACATCCTCCTTCCGCCCGAGTGTGTCTAAAGACGCTCGGCGACGGATTCGTCATCAATCTCAACCATACCGTATCATTGGAGATACATTATATGGTCTTGGTGCAGACTCTGTTCTCCGTCGTTGTCTTACTCTAGAGGAAGCTGAACGGGTTCTAAATGACTGCCACTCTAGTGCTTGTGGCAGACATATGTCTGGATATGCTACAGCCCAAAAAATCCTTCGTGCTGGCTATTTTTGGCCCTCTATTTTCAAGGATTGCATCCTTGCCGTCCGCTCTTGTCATGAGTGCCATATATACCAGCGGAAAATGCGAGCGCCTTATGCTCCATTGCACCCTGTGGTTTCTGTCGGCCCTTTTGCAAAATGGGGCATTGATTATATGACCTGTAACCCTCGCTCGGCCGGGGGGCATGGGTTTGTCATCGTTGCCGTTGATTACTTTACTAAATGGGCCGAGGCGATGCCTACATTAACTGAAGACGGTCACACTGCGGCGCAATTTTTATTCAATCATGTTATTTCGCGATTCGGCGTCCCTCAAGCCATTGTCACTGATCACGGAAAGAATTTCCGTAATCATATGATGTCGGAATTAACAACGCAGCTAGGCTTGCAACACGATAGTTCAACCCCATACTACCCTTAGTCCAATGGTCAAGTTGAAGCTGTCAATAAAATCTTGGTTACAATGCTTCAACGTATCGTTGGTGTGCATAAGTCTAACTGGCATTTGATGTTATTCCCAGCCTTGTGGGCTTACCGAACCTCTGTGAAGGATGCCACTGGTTTCACTCCATTTCAACTAGTTTATGGACTAGAGGCTACCCTTCCAATTGAATGTGAGATCCCTTCATTGAAATTAGCCGTCGAGCTACTTCCCAACACCACCACCTCCACCCGAACAACACCATGTTGATTCCAAGGTGGACCCCTTCCCTTCTTCGCCTATTGCTGCGTCCTCATCTTCTACTTCGCCTGGTGAAACCTTGGATTTCAGTAACCAGGTGGCTAAGAAGAAGAAGAAGAAGACCAAAAAGAAGAATTCTCCTAAGGGAAAGCTCGCATCTACCACGAAAATGTCTGAAGTGGAACCACCTTCTGCTCCTCCGCGGAAGGCTAAGTCTCCTTGTCGATTATGCAAGGAGGACCATTTTCTTTCTGATTGTCCTGGTATTCCCAGGATCCTAGACATATGGTCCCATGACCCGACTCACCCCTTGTCATCGCAGATCGATGATACCTTACTAGTTGGTAAGAGAAAAGGGAAGGTTTGTTTCCCTTGTCAACTTTGTGAATGTAATCATCTCCTTCGCCTTTGTCCACTTATGGATGAAGCCTCCCATCTTTTGGAAAGTCTGTCATCTCCCTTACCCCAGCTACCCGCTAGATATCAGCGTCTTTTTGCAACTGCAGATCATCTCTCTCCTAACCAAGTGATCAAACATGATTCCTCTTTGGTCCAACCCTCTCTTCCTGAACCTACCTATGCTCCGCCTGTTCCAGACCAGTCCCTGGTCGGAATGAGTGTTGATTTACATTCATCATCTATGCACCACTCTATCATCAAAGATGAGCCACCTGAATCCAAACCAGACAAAAGTCAAAAGGTCCAGCTTACAAGTGACCCGGTTTTGCCTTCCGAAGTTACCTCCTCAGATGATGTTATCACTGCAAAGAATGAAGATCCCACCGTCCAAATTCTATTTATCAACATAGACTCTAATGATCAAGTGAGCATCCCTCTCATTCCTTCGTACCAGGAAGAAAGTCCATCAGAATCATATCCAGCTGTCTATCCAGTCCCACCTCCAGGCAACCTAGTTGTTTCCTTCAATTGGGAGCAACTAGTCAATCCTTGGTTACCAGCCTCCATACCATTTCGAATTATAGTCCAAGTCTACCACATGGTTATGGCCGGTACAATTATTGATGAGGGATCTCCTGTGAGTATCCTTTCTTCAACAGCTTGGGAAGCACTTGGTTCCCCACTACTTCTGCCTGAGATAAGAAACCTTACAGGTTTCCATCGAGAAACAACTCGCCCTTTAAGAATTCTTCCCAATGTACCTATCACATTAGAAGGGAAGACTGTTCAAATGGGTGTCATGGTAGTCCAAGGTCCGTTAGATTACAATTTACTCCTTGGACGAGACTATATTTATCGCATACGTGCAATTGAGTCCTCACTCTTCAGAGTGATGTGTTTTCCGCATGAAGGAAGGACGATCAAAGTCATAGACCAACTTTCATTCCCCGATTCACACTTCACATGTAGTCATCTACCATTCCTAAATGGTCTTATTTCTACAAGAAATGCCCCAACATCCACTCCGTCATTCTGATGACGGCAGCTGACCCGGGCGCGTGACTGAGGCCCGGGGGGGGGTGCATCCTCCTTCAAAATCGAGTCTTTCCAAGTAAACCTTCATTCCATCCACTCCGTGAATGCCATGAAGCTTGGGGAACATGTACCTCGATTTTGCATTATCATGCTGGGGGCATGCAAAAAATTTAACAAGCAAAGTTCTCCATGGTTCAAGCTTGTGTAAAAATGAACCCATACCTGATTTACATCCCATGATTGCCTTTTATCTGCTAAATTCTGCTAGATGAGCCTTGGTTGTTTCATTCCATCGCCACCATCTCTTTGGCCGATCTTATGCTCTCACCTGGTTGTTTATCCTTTCCTGAGGAACTGCAGCAATGAGTGGTTTTATTAGCCAGCCTCTTAACCTTTACATGTTTCGAGCAATTTCCACCATTACCGGAACCAGTCGCTACCCTTTATACCACTCGTTCCTTCAGGACGAGTCGCCTTTACGCTCTTTTCTGACTCGTAAAATATGAAAAGATTGCCGATTATTTTTCCTTTTCAACTCGTTAAAGAAAATAAAAATGGAGGTCTACTTTCAGCTCTTTTCTGACCATTTAAAGAGGAAAATATTGCCGAGTCGCTCCTCTTGACTCGTTAAATGTTAATAAGGGGCGGTCGTTTTAAGTTCTTTTTGTCGACCGTTAAAACATAAAAAGATTACCGGGTTTTTGTCGTTTCAAACTCGTTAATGGTTACGAAACGACGTGGTTTTGACCACTTTTTTACTTTTTCAGGTCAAAATCACTAATTATGAAAAGTACTCCTCGATCATAATGATTAGGCAGTTCTTTCGGGTATTATTTTATACTTTTTCGGGCCCGAGAGACACAACTTTACGAAAAAGGACATCCCTGGAGTTTCCTTTTCTGCTGTCTTTTCAAACTCTCTAAACATGAAAAGACGCCGAGTTCTTCCTTTGTCAGACTCGTTAAAACTTAATGACATCGGATTTTGTCACAACACAAGCATATGCTATCCCCATCAAGCTTGTTAAAAATAACTGGGGTACTCGCCAGAAATGGCGAGGGGAAAAGAAAATTTTTGAACCATAAGTATTACCGTGACGACAGTATGTCGCTCTTGAACGTGGCACTTTTCTGCTTTCGTGTCCAGGGTGGGGATATCTCATCTCATATCTTTCACTTGCTTCCATGGACTTGGGTACCTTATTTGACCTCTCATCCACTCATTGCCTCGTCATCATGACCTTTGATACATTAATGTCAAATACTACCGATTCCATTAATGTGTCGCCGATATGTTCAAGAGAAGTTGACCTCTGCAAAGAAACAACCTCCCTCTGATAGTTCGCACAATCTTGATTCACAAAATTATCTCTCTGTCTCGTGTCGATGATGTGGTAAACATTATGGCCCACCTTCGATCAAGGTCACTTCCTGTCGACTTCAACTCATTATCCAGGAAGTTGATCTAGAGACTCCTTTCCGGTGCCTTGGAGCCTGCATGCCTCAATGGCAGGTTCTTCGTGTTCGACGTGAGGTTTTCATCATTGGCCTCCGATCGAATGATTCTACGGGTGTTCGACTTCAGATCATTAATTCACACGCCGTAGATTGTACCTATAGTACCTTGAGGACCATTGTCATTATTGGTGGTACCCCTCGCATCTGTTAACAGTTTCCACTATTGACTGGTAATCAGAGGATGTTAATGCATGTTCGACTTCAGCTCATATATTCACATGCTTGAACATGTACTCTTGTTCGGGTCGAGATGGAGCGCAAGATCCTGGATTGTGTCTGTTGTAATCCAGGCGTGATTCTTGATACTTGACTCATTCACTGGATGGCTGCGACCATACCTGAGTCAATTCATTGATCCTAACCAGATGGCTGTGTCCATACTACGGATCTAGATTATTTATGTACTCTCTTATGGATGGTTGCGACCATACCACGTACATCATGTAATTGAACTATCAGTCATGTCTCTTAACACAGATCCTCGGCGGCAGCTCTATATGTGTTCTTGTGTGTCCTTGTAAAGCATTTCACCCCTCTCCACCTCTCGGACCTCATGCTTTAGGGGGCATCTGTTACACAGTAATTTGTCACCATCCCTGTTACTCCTCTTGTCGTACTTTGGAGGACTCATCCCGGGAGTTATAAGAAGTAACAAAGTCTAAAAACACTTGCATTATGTTCCCCTGAGTATGTACTTCATGTTCCCTGAAGACACCTTCTACAGATTATCCCTGAAAAATGCTCTTTTTCCATTGGCGCAGGTTCACAGTATCTTACCCGCGCCAATCATGGAGATCCTCAAAAGAGGGCGCGACCATTGGCGCTCTGTCTTAGAGCAACAGTCGCGCCAACCAAGTTTGGTCATGCTTTTTGCCTTAACGCATGCCCGACTGTTGTTTCCTTCATTACATGGAGCTTTTTGAGGATAAAAAATCAGTCTTATGTCGAGTTCTATCCTATCTCCATCTTTAATGGCTTTTTGGGATAATGTTAATCCACAATAGGTGTCCCGGTTCATCGTATCCTCCTCCCTTCTTCATCTATATAAGCTTGTCCTTATGCATTTGACAAGCTAGTCATGGAGTGCTAGATGTTGAGTTCTTGAGATCTTGGAGGAATGCTAGTTGGGATTATCATGAGTGATAATGAGTGCTAGAGAGGTTATGCTGCCGGAGAGGAGATACATTGCAAGACACATATAGTTGCTCGCCCAGCCAGGAGAGGTTCAACGTCAGAACCTTGGTTGTAACTTTTCCTGTTTATTATTAATTAATGAGCGACTGCTATTATAGTTCCAATCTCATTGTCTATTATGGTTATGTGTTGATTTATTTCCTTTCTGACTGAAATATAGTTGTTCCTTGGTATATTTTATGTTGGTATCTATTTCTTCCTTTGCATGCGCAGGTGTCCGTTTATGATCTGCTGGAGCGAGGGAGCGGGAACATCAACTCCGCCTCGATCATAGCGTTGGATTCCAGGTTGGTCTTCTTAATTCACCTTTGATGCATAACTAGGAACTTGCGTAGCAGCGTGGTTTGATTGTGGCTAGTTCTGTTTTAGGCTAGTGGGATCGCCTCTGTCCGCAGAGGGGATTTACCTAACCAACACTTAGATTCGATGATTATCTGTGCAACAATGATGTACATTTGTTGTCTTTATTTTCCTGAATATATATTGCAGCCTCGATGGATGAAACTAGATCTAGGGTCTTCAATCTTGTTTGATCTTCACTCAAAGTACAAGTCGATCCATGTGATAGATGTTGTGGAGTCAAACATGGAAAGACATCGCCTGATTACCAGCCAAGGATGTAAGCTGTTAACAGGCGCGAGAGGAATCACCGATAATGATGATGACCCTCAAGGTACTACAGTACAATTCATGTGGTGTGAAAAAGGGACTTGGCATCAAACACCACGTAAAATCTTTCGGTCGAAGGCCATTGATGTAAACCTGTTGCCGGAAGTGAGAAACTTGCCATTGAGGCATGCAAGCTTCAAAGTACTGAAAGGGTTGTTCCTAGATCGACTTCCTGGATAATGAGATGATGTTGACAAGAAGCGATCCATCATAGGAGGGCCTTAGTGAATCCCACATCAATGACACGGAACGGAGCAAATGATTTTAATGGAGGTGAAAACGATCTGATGATATAAGGTTCAGGGTGGCGGTCATGAAAGAATGGAGCGTAAATGTATTTCAGTCGATGAGACATAGGTGAATTCTCTTAGCAACTTCTCTTGAACATATCGGTGACATTGACATGATGGATTGGTAGCGTTAACCCCAAATGTGGATGGTGTGACGGACCCATGGTGATATGACCAGTGAACGGAACAACCCAACCCGACTCGGATGCAGAGCGAAAGTGTCATGTTGAAGAGCGACTTGCTACCAATAACATTTCTTCAAGTTTTCTTCCCAATTTTCACCAATCATTGCTTACGAGTACCTCTTTATTTTTGTCAAGCTTGAGGAGGATAACATATACTTGTTCTATAATTTTCCCTTTGGGCAAACCCATTTCTATGTTTTAACGAGCCTAGCGATAATGAAACTCGTTCTTGTCTATATGGACAAGTTTGTCGCTATTCGGTTTCAATGAGTTTAACGACAAAGATAACTCGGTCCTTTTCAATTTTATAGAGTTTGAAAAGGGACGTAAAGAAAAATCCAATAATCCTTTTTCATCATATAATCCCTTGAGTCTGAAAAAGTATAAAATAATACAAAAGGGATGAATTTTTGGTAATTTTAATGAGTCGAACAAAACAAGCGCTCGATCGTTTTGTGTAATAATCCCTCAAGTCCAAAAAGATTAAAATCTAAAGGAGGGATAGCACTTCGGGTCACTTTAACGAGCTCGAGAGGCCAATTACTCCGCAATCTTTTCATATTTTACGAGTCAGTTGAAAAGAGCTTAAAGGAGACTCGTTTTTTGAGGAACGAGTGACAAATTTGGGTAGAAGCTAATTCCAAGTAAGGTTTGTAATTTTCCAATCACGGAAGTGTCACAAGGATGGCTAACAAGATCACTCTTCACAACTGTTCCTCAAAAGGGGTAAAAAATCAAATGGAGGTCAAATATCGGCCAAAATAGAGTGGAGGTGATGATGAGAACACGACCAAGGCTTCAAAGGCTGATGATAATACATTCAAGATGGTTATTTACCGGAAATTGGTTCATTTTTTGATGAGCTTAAACTCTGAGGGAACATTTGCTCATTGCTTATGTTTATTTTTTAACAAGCTTGAATTCCGCGTTAAAACTGCTCGAAACCACAAGGGCAATTAGAGAGTTTGTAAATCAATTGTTCAATTCATAAACAAAACCTAGAGATAGACTGAAGCAACATTGATCTACTTTGCACTTGCATAGCAAATATAGTTCGAAGGCTAGCTGGCTTGACTTCAGGCTCCGTCTATAAGTTTATAAGGCAAAAAAATATAGACAAACAAACAATCTATTCGTTCCCCAGTGGAGTTGCCACATTTAGAAGTTTCCATGCATGTCAAATTTTCGATAGCAAAACCAGAAAAACACCCGCACCCCTGCAACCGATAGTTGTTGTTGGGCCATTCACCAAATGGGGCATTGATTTCATGACATGTAACCCCACCTCGACCGAGGGGCATGGGTATATCATAGTCGCAGTAAACTATTTTATCAAATGGGTCGAGGTAATGCCTACATTAGATAACACCAGTGAAACAACTACCCTTTTCTTATTCAATCATGTAGTCACTAGATTCGGCATTCCACAGGCTATAGTCACAGATCATGGATCGCATTTTTGCAATCACATGATGGTCGAATTGGCTGCCAAATTGGTGTTGTCTCACGATAGCTCTACTCCATATTACCCGCAAGCTAATGGACAAGTTGAAGCAATCAACAAAGTCCTGAAGTGGATGCTGCAAAGGATGATTGGAGTCCACAAAAGAAGTTGGCACCTGATCCTGTACTTAGCCTTGTGGGCATACCGAACATTGGTAAGGAATGCAACCAGGTTTACACCTTTTCAACTGGTGTATGGCCTAGAAGCAATCTTACCAGTTCAGTGTGAAATCTCGTCCCTCAAACTCGCAGTCGAACTTCTCCCCGGAACTTCATAAGAGGAGGCTTGTTTCTTGGAACTAATCCAATTGGATGAAACTCGTCGTGATGCCTCTTTGGCTAACGAAGCCCATAAGAAATGAGTCAAGGTGCAGTTCGACAAAAATGTCAAACCCCGTGTCTTCTTAGAAGGTGACTTGGTCTTACTTTACGACCAAGAATCCGATAAACTAGGAACAGGAAAATTCAAGTCTTTGTGGATGGGCCCCTATATTGTTAAACATGTATTAGGAAAAGGGGCCTACGAGTTAGTGGATTATGATGGGATTCCACTGGCGCAACCCCATAACGGGTTGTACCTTAAGCGTTACTACGCATGATTCAGTGTAGTAACCCTTATGCTTTTGTTACATTTTTGTTTTCGCTAAGGGTAATTGTTTTGGTCAAGTAATCCACTTTTTGCATTTGTTGCAGATGTCGAACCTATCAAAATCTTTTGTTGGATATGCTGACGGAGCGAGTCCTAGTTCGCGGAACCTGTCTTCTACGGCTTGGGCCATTTTTGATCCAAGCAGCGAGTTAGTAAGTTTCAGAGGGGTATGTATTGGTCGGTCAACAAATAACATCGCTGAATATAGCGCGTTGATAGAACTCCTCTCTGATGCCGTCGCACATGGCATATGCTGACTTTTCGTCAGGCTAGACTCACAATTCATCATACTACAACTCATTGGTATCTACTCCGTCTGAAATCCAACTACTTATCGCATGTTCCTAAGGGTCAAGATTTTCGAAAGGAAATTTGATTTTATTCAATATCAACATATTTCCATAAACTTAAACACATTAACAGATTCATTTGAAAATTATGTGTTAGATAGACATTTGCAACATTTATAAAAAGAAACATTTCTTCAGTATTTGCATCAGGATCATGTAACTTAACCAAAATAAAGCTTCGAAAATAAAAAATATATATATATGACTGTTTATGGTTTACACATAATGTTCTTTAACCAAGACAAAAAATTGGTCAGATGACCCAAAACTCAAAATGCTAGGGGGCACCCTAGTCTAATGATGCTGGTGATAACAAGTCACCGCCTGTGCAATCATGCGTAAAAGCCTAGTCCATCGACTCGGTACGCCAGTAGTATGTCGTTGCAACCTCAAAGGCAGATCGTCAGTCCTCACGTCTGGAATACCAAGAGTGAGGCCTTCGACCTGATCCTGCAATGCTGAAAGAGTCTCGGCCACATCAAGGTCGGAAAGGATAGCCATTCCCACAGCCTCTCCTACTGGAGTGGCAGCTCGCACTCTCAGGCGTACTACTGGGTGAACTTGTCCAACATCTGCATGAGCACATGAATTTTGATTATTCCTGATAGAAGAAAGCACAAGAACATTATAAAAGAAACGATAGACAGAGACATGGTGAGGATTTACCGATGACACCCCACTACTCGCCAGTCGCCAGTACCAAATCCGGATCACCCCGAAAATCCATACTAGCATATGGATACTCATAAAAAACCATCTCTTGACAGTTGAACCACTTGAAGAAGGCATCAAGAAAGGAAACCTGGGACTGACCAGCATGTCTAGCCATAAGTTCGACCCATCTTTGCATCCGTGGCTCAGTCGGTGGAGGTAAACCAAGTGAAACATACTGCGGCTGCATTAGCAGGATTTTTTCCAAGGAAAAAGCGGTCAAAATAGAACCATATCCAAAGTTCTTCAATCTTCCATTTTTCACCTTGGTCAGTTGTTCTTTCATCAGAGAGAGAACTGCATCACACCAGTTGAACACCTTTGGTTCAAGGAATTCTAAGGCATACTACATATAAGACCTGTTGGCCACATGAAGAGGCGCACTACCAGCCAGTCTAGCAAAAGTGAACAGAATGGTCCTCAAGGACCTGTCAGTGACATCTCAGATATTGATCTTGCTATCCTTAATTGGCTGATATCCCTCTCTACAATACCTGCGAATGTAATCTCTCACGGATTTGCCCTAACGGGCCGAACCTGATAATGAGATAGGGGCACCCCGCCTCGATAAGCTGGTCAAAAAATAGATGTCCACGACAGTCAAGGGGATGGACTTGCCCCTAATCTGGAACACCTGGGTGGTAGGATCCAATGCATCGAGAAAATATTGCAACAAGTTGATTTGCTGCCTCATGCTAGAGATGCAGAAAAACTTGAACAGGTCACAGTTCCGCAGTGCATTTACCGTAACCGGATCATGTAAAGAAAGCATGTCCTCTTCTTCATGCTCATGTTCTCGCCATGTAACAGGCATTTTTCTCCAATAAATCTCTGAAAAAAAACAATAGAAGAGTTAGGATCCTAATTTGGGGAAAAACAGACAAAAATTTCCAGGAAAAACTGTGCACAAATTTCCCTCCTCATGGGCGGGATGCATGCTGACTGGCCAATGGCCAAGCAAGCATGCATCGCACCTTTTGATATAGAAGAGGTGTGATGGAGCCAGGGCGAGTTTTTCAAACCCCAGAGGCTCAGAAAAACCAGAAAACATGCTTAGAATTCAAAAAGGAAAGAATGAAACTGAAGAGCTCAGGTTTAGCTCCTACCTAGTCCACACGGTGCCAACAATTGTCCACAGAATCTCTCAGAATCAACTAGTGGAAATCAAGGGGGAAAGCACCTCCAAAGCTCCAACAAACGAAAGTTCAAATGAAATGGTAAAATGAGAGGTAAAAAACCACTTTTAAATACTTTTCACGTAATTCAAGTAAAATATTAGTGCTTTGACTCATTTTCCAAACATATATTGTTCATTTCTAACTAGTTTGATGAAGCAATTGAGCAGGCAGTACAACCTTTGAAGGATCAAAGTTGTCAATGGTAAAATCAAGATAATCAATGACCATTATATCGAGCAGTTTTAACGCGGAATTCAAGGTCGTTAAAAAATAAACATAAGAAATGAGCAAATATTCCCCCAAAGTTTAAGCTCAGTAGAAAATGAACCAATTTCTGGTAAATAACCATCGTGAATGCATTATCATCAGCCTTTGAAGCCTTGGTAGTGTTCTCATCATCACCTCCACTCTGTATTGGTCGATCATTCACCTCCATTTGATTGTTTGCCCTTTTTGAGGAACATCTGCGAAGAGTGATCCTGTTAGCCATCCTTGTGACATTGTCGTGATTGGAAACTTCCAAACCTTACCTGGAATTAGCTGCTACCCAAATTTATCACTCGTTCCTCAAAAAACGAGTCTCCTTTAAGCTATTTTCAACTGACTCGTAAAATATGAAAAGATTGCTGAGTAATTGGCCTCTCCAGCTTGTTAAAGTGACCATAAGTGCTATCCCTCCTTTAGATTTTAATCTTTTTGGACTTGAGGGATTATTAAACAAAAAGATCGAGTGCTTGTTTCATTTGGCTCGTTAGAATTACCGAAAATTCATCTCTTTTGTATTGTTTTATACTTTTTCGGACTTAATGGATTATATGATGAAAAAAGATTATTGGAGTTTTCTTTACGTCCCTTTTCAGACTCTCTAAAATTGAAAAGGACCGAGTTATCTTTGTCGTTAAACTCGTTAAAACTGAATAGTGACAAACTTGTCCATACAGATAAGAATGAGTTTCACTATCGCTAGGCTCGTTAAAACATAGCGATGGGTTTTCCCGAAGGGAAAATTATAGAACAAGAATATGTTATCCTCCTCAAGCTTGACATAATTAAAGAGGTACTAGTCAGCAATGATTGGGGAAAAATTGGGAAGAAAACTTGAAGGAACTTTATTGGTAGCAAGTCGCTCTTGAACATGACACTTTCGCTTCGCATCCAAGTTGGGTTGGGTTGTTCCGTTCACTGGTCATATCACCATTGGTCCATGACACCATCCATATTTGGGGTTAACGCTACCAATCCATCATGTCAGTGTCGCCAATATGTTCAAGAGAAGTTGCTCAGAGAATTCACCTGTGTCTCATCCACTACAATACATTTACACTCCATTATTTCATGACCGCCACCCTGAACCTTATATCATCAGATTGTTTTCACCTCCATTAAAATCATTTGCTCTGTTCCGTGTCATTGATGTGGGATTCACTAAGGCCCTCCTATGACAGATCGCTTCTTGTCGACATCAGCTCATTATCTAGGAAGTCGATCTAGGAACAACCCTTTCAGTACTTTGAAGCTTGCATGCCTCAATGGCAAGTTTCTCACTTCTAGTGACAGGTTTACATCAATGGCCTTCGACCGAAAGATTTTGTGTGGTGTTCGACGCCAAGTCCCTTATTCAGACCACGTGAATTGTACTGTAGTACCTTGAGGGTCATCATCATTATCACTGATTCCTCTCACACCTGTTAACAGCTTACATCACTGGCTAGTAATCACGTGATGTCTTTCCATGTTCGACTCCAGAACATCTATCACATGGATCGACTTGTACTTTCAGTGAAGATCAAACGAGATTGAAGACCCCGGATCTAGTTTCATCCATCTGGGCTGCGATATATATTCAAGAAAATAAAGACATCAAATGTACATCATTGCTGCACAGATAATTTTCCAATCTGAGGGATGATGGCTCTACCAGAATCATCAGTCTGCAGACAGACGATTGTCTGTTTTATGTACATGAAAATGAATTTATAAAGCTGAGCATGGGAATGCCCGCCTCAGCTAGATCATGAAAATATTATGAAGAAATGTATTGTATTGTATCTTATTATAGGTCGCCTTCCAGCTAGAAAAAACTTCGGATCCGCATGATAAAGCATTTCACCCGACATCAAAAATGAAGATTAACGACCTCATGCTTTAGGGGGCAACTGTTATAGACATTTTTGGGCACTGTAACCCCAATCATAAATTTCCATAAACCAAGGGCTCTTAAGTCGATAAAAGTGTTGTTCTAACCCCTAAAAGAACAAGGTCAGCTGATTACATCATCTCCCAGAAGTTCTCCATGAAAAACTACTCAGAACTGGTAAAACTTGGACCATCTCACCTGCTCCATGGTAAAAGTGTGCTACATCCCACCTAAATGCACACGGTAGGTGTGATGCATACTCAAAATCCCTTCTATGGGGTGCGATGGGTGAGAGTGGACAAATGGCAGGTTCAATCTGTGAGGTGGAGGATCATGGAATCTTCTAGAAACTTCTTCTGTGACACTTGCCTCTCTGCATTCGCCCAGGGATGAGTAAGAGATCAGCAATCTCCAAGTGGAATCAAGAACTATCAGAGAGAGGACACTAATCAAATCTCAAAATCTGACTCACCCACCTTGCAAACATCTATATATGGATCCCTCATCCCAGAGATCCAGAGGTTGGAATTTTGTATCTTGTAAGGAAGTGCTGCTGGTTTCTTGGTGTAACGTCATAGTGTTAGGTGATCTAAGCTTTTCATGAGGTGAAGAAGGGCTTTCTTGCTGAGAGGATGATGCTGGGTCAGAACAATTGGTTGTAATCCTCTTTGCTTTTCTTGATTATTAATAAATCTATTCAAGTTTTCCTACAACCAATTGTTCTGACCCAGCATCATCCTCTCAGCAAGAAAGCCCTTGACTGAACTAGAGAAAACGATTGAACTATAAAGAGAAATATAAAGATACAATGTAGACTTCCAAGTCTGTAAATGCTACAACTATGGTAAATAGAGAACACTTGTGTTTTTCGGGGTAAACCTTGGGCTTGAAGAATGATCCAAACCTATAACTGAAAAATGACAGAAATTATAGAAGATGATGTGAACTCTAAAGATACAATGCAAACTTGCAAGTTTATAGATGCCACAACTATGGTAAATAAACAGCACTTGGATTTCTCAGGGGTAAACCTTGGTGTCGAAGAATGATCCAAACCTATAACTAAAAAATGACAATTTCAAAATGAAACCCTCATTCCAACTTACTAAAAAATGTGAGGCTGGTTTTAGGATTGCTCCATACCTTATTCAAATAAAGAATCTGTAAGTGTGAGGGGAAACAAAACACTAAATACACAATGAATAAAGAAGATATAAAACCCCTCCAAGTGAATTTCCTGGTAAAAAGATGAGGATGGATTGACCACTAATGGCATATGTCAACAAAAGATCTATCTTCTTTCTAGAGGATAGAAAAATTCATCCCCTACATTTTTTTTTATAAGGAATAAACGCATGAGTTAACTGAGCAACCAAAGAAAAGAAATGGTCGATAGATATCAAATGGATAAAGTGGAAACTGTAGCATCAGTAAGTCTCACCTCCTATTGCAGAGAGTATTACTTTAGATAGACATGTTAATGCCTTGAACGAACAAGCTTAACAATGGAAAAAGGGAGGAATGATGTCCATGATAACCACTGGCACTCAACATAGAGCCAAGTAGTTCTATGGCCACCTAAAACCAAACAAAATAAACCGAATGAGATTTGGGTTAGGGGTTTAGACACTATTGAATCCCTAATGGATCTCAACCGTTCGATTGCTAGGTTAACTTCAAAACTCGATTTGCAAAGGACGCTTTGTGGGTGAAAGCAGGTGTAGCCACATGGTCTTGAAATATGTGGCATATCCTTGGTGCACCATATGTATTGGAGGACCCACTTTACTATCATGCATTTATCAACCAAGTAAATGAAATCTTGGGTTCATAGATTTTGAACCTTGGTAATAAAAGATTAAACATCAATAATATGCGGTTCAATAAATAACATTGGAGTGCATGGCGCTATACCGACTTTGTGTTTATACAAAGGTCACTGTAGTCTTTGTATATATGAATATAGTGGGTTTAATGAGTAGAATAATTAAAATAAATAATATACCTTTTATTGTTATGGTTAAAGGATTTTAAGATATGAATTACTTGTCATACCCATTTCATACAAATAACAAAACATTATATATATATATATATATATATATATATATATAAAACAGATTATGCAATGTAAACTTTCTGGATACATATAATGTTCAGGTTTAATTACAAAGTACATTAGGCTAAAACTTGACATGTTTAGAAATTTGGATTAGAGGAAATATGAATTTTTTATATGTAATAGTTTCAATGCTTCATTGGATTTATATTAATGAACAATAAGAGAAAGAATTTGACCTTGCTATGGGTACAACATATCTCTTACAATTTAAACAATAGTGGTAGAGAATGGAGAACTTAATTATAATTTAAGGAGGTGATATTAATAACAAGATATGAAGTTATCATAAACAATACCACATGACTATTTATCACTATAAATTAAAAAATAAATCTGTGTTTATGAGGTATGTTACATGTGGTATCAGAGTTGTAGGTACAAAATTGAGGTATAAGGGTGAAACTACAACTTAAAGAATAATGCAGAAAATGTTAATTTTTGAAAATTTAATTTTGGTTTTGTTGTAATGATGCAAAAAAATAAGGAAAAAGAGACTGCAGTGATGGCATAACCTTCTACCAGATCTCGTGGTGAGGGAGAGCATATTTAGGTTTAGTTGGGAGATGAAACTTCACCTCCAACAACCCAACTTCTAGACATTGTAAGAGACATGAAGCAAGAGTTTGCCAGTACAAGCAATTTCTAAACGAAAGTGGAAAATAGGAGAAGCTCATTAAAGAGTTAACTAAAAATTCAACAAATAAACCTATAGATACAGAGGTAAAGGGGGGCAGAGAAGACCCCTTAAAGTGGAAAAATGTTGAAAGTGAACATGACAAGTATCTAAGTGAATAATGAAGAAGAAGCAATTAAAAAATCTCCAAAAATTTACCAAATCAAGAAAGAAAAATATAATAGAACTCCAGGGAGATTTCAAAAGGATTATACCACCCCTATTTGATGGAGAAAAAGAAGCAGATGCAGAAGCGTGAATGTTGAATATAACCAAGTATTTTCAAGTATATGAATACTCCAACAATCTAAAGGCTAAATTAGTAGTATATTAATTGTAATACCAAGCTTCTCTATGGTGCGAAGAAGCAAAGAAAGTACAATGCATAGAAGAAAATACAGTCACCTGGGAAGAATTCCAAAAATAGTTCAAGGAAAAATTATCCAAGGGATAAAAAAATATGCTCAAAAATCCAACTGCTCAAAATCTCTTGAAACTAGTTCCAAATCGTAGATATCTTCGTTTTGATTCAAATTATGCTTGAATCGCCTTAATCCGATACTGTATGAGAAAGTTATCATGTTCTCAAGTTTGTGGGAAAAAACTAAAAAGTCAACTTGCAGGATTGGTTTTGCAATTGATTGGGCAGATCATATGATGATGTGGCACTAACATCAGTAGGGGACTGTGCAATATGGTTGTAAGAGGACCAATCAGGATAGGACAAGCGGTGAGTTTCTATTGGTTGCAGTGATCGTGGTTAGGCCAACAACAGGCCACCACATTACCCAATAAAAGGATACCACATGGCCCTATGGGGGGCAACCACATGGCTCTATTGTATGGGATAATTTATTATTATGGACCAACCAACCTCAGTGGGGTTCAACCCTGAGACCTCTGGAAACACATACCAATGACTTACCACTAGGCCATGCAATATTACTTGTTATACGTAGTGGGATGGTTATATTTAGATGTTAACAATTGACGCATTTGGGGAGGGGGAGGGCTAGACCCAGGTTTTATGCATTGTATTATTACCATGGTTTAAGGTAGAAGGGGCATGGATTAAGGCACTAGCCTTGGGCTCTATGGAAGTTAACATAACCACTAACATAGAAAGTGGAAGGGTGGGCGCATGGTACCCCGCCTGCACCCAACCCTCAGACATACGTCACTTTATACGACCATGAGCGGAGAGCCAGCAGGTGCATCGCGTTTAGCTAATGCCCCCGGTCATATTTTTCCACGTGACCAGACCGAGGGGCTGAAGGATAGGGGCATTGCCTTATTGGTGTGCCTAACTGTTCGACAATTTGCACCTTTATCAACAGATTTGTTTTCGAACCTACATGAATTTGTCACTTTGCAATGTTGCCAAGGTTAGAATTTGTTGCCAGTTTCGGTAGAGGGTTAATTTTGTAGAACAATCAGCGTGAAATGGAGAAGGATACCTAACTTGGTCATTTTTCAAGCTTTTTGAGCTAAATAAGAGGCTACACATGGGTTTTTGGGTGGTCTAGACAGTATGGTAGTGTTATGTTTTGTAATTTGAGCATGTATGTTGATGTAACTTGACATTTGAGCATATAATATAAAGGGCCAACATTGGAATCTAGACTCAAAGGCGTAGCCTAGGAAGGGTGAACTCCATCATCATATTGTTCTTTTGTGATGCTACATTTTATAGACATATTTGGGCACTACAACCCCAATCATACATGTCCATAAACCAAGGGCTTCTAAGTCCCTAAAAGTGTTGTTTCATACCCTAAAGGAGCAAGGTTAGCTGATTACATCATCTTGTTATCGGGAAATCTAGTGTCCACTCGGAGCTGCTAGTCCCACTAAGACTGGTAGCTATCTTAGAAACAAACAAACCAAAACTAATTTCGTTTTCCTTTATGAGAAGTAGATAAGAGTGGAATGAAGGACACCAACCTCAGTCTTGTACTTGGTTCCTTGCTTGATTCCCCTCCCTTCTAATAGATCCTTGTCGCTTCTCCTTCGTCTACCCAGCTTCAAAGAGCACCTGTGGAATCAAAGTAGCATAATACTATCGAAGAACAGAGATATACAATCATAGACAATATAGGACCAGATGTATATTGACCACACAAATGCATATATCATCAAACATACAAGAATATGGAGGAAAACCTGAATAGCTTTATTAATATCAAGAATAAGAAAAGAGGATTACAACCAATTGTTCTGACCCAGCATCACCCTCCAGCATGAAAGCCCTTCTTTCACCTCATGAAAAGCTTAGATCACCCAAGACTATGATATTCCAAGAAGAAGCCAACAACACTTCCTTACAAGATACAAAATTTCAGCCTTTCGATCTATGGGATGAGGGATCCATATATAGATGATTGCAGGGGGCTGAGTCAGCTTCTTGGGTTCTGATTAGTGTCCTCTCTCTGATAGTCCTTGATTCCTCTTGGAGATTGATGATCTCTTACTCATCCCTGGGTGAATTCAGAGAGGCAAGTGTCATAAGAGAAGTTTCTGGAAGATTCCATGATCATCCACCTCGCAAACTATCTCTGCCATTTGTCCACTCTCGCCCATCGCACCCCATAGAAGGGCTTTTCAATATGCATCACACCTCCTATGTGCATTAGGTGAGATGCATCACACTTTGACCATGGAGCAAGTGAGATGGTCCAGGTTTGACCAGTTCTGAGCAATTTTTCGGGGAGAACTTCTGGGAGATGATGTAATCAGCTGACCTTGTTCTTTTAGGGTATTCAACAACACCTTTAAGGACTTAGGAGCCCTTGGTTTATGGACATGTTTGATTGGGGTTGTAGTGCCCAAAAATGTCTATAACAGTTTCCCCCTAAAGCATGAGTTCGTTAATCTTTTGATGTTGGGTGAAATGCTTTATCATGAGGATCCGAAGTTTTTTCAAGCTGGAAGGCGACCTGTAATAAGATACAATACAATACATTATCTTCATAATATTTTTCATGATCTAGCTGAGGTGGGAATTCCCATGCTCAGCTTTATAAATTCATTTTCGTGTACATAAGACAGACAACCGTCTGTGCAGGAGACTGATGATTCTAATAGAGTCATCCTTTGATTTGGATGATCATCTGTGCAGCAACAATGTACATTTGATGTCTTTATTTTCCTAAATATATCACAGCCTAGATGGATGAAACTAGATCCAGAGTCTTCAAACTCGTTCAATCTTCACTCGAAGTACATGTCAATCCATGTGAAAGATGTTCTGGAGTCGAACATGGAAAGACATCACCTGATTACGAGCCGATGATATAAGCTGTTAATTGACGCGAGAGGAATCACTGATAATAATGATGACCCTCAAGGTACTACAGTACAATTCACGTGGTGTGAATAAGGGACTTGGCATCGAACACCACGTTAAATCTTTCAGTCGAAGGCCATTGATGTAAACCTGTCACCGGAAGTGAGAAACTTGCCATTGAGGCATGCAAGCTTCAAAGTACTGAAAGGGTTGTTCCTAAGTCGACTTCTTAGATAATGAGCTGATGTCGAAAAGAAGCGACCCGCCATAGGAGGGCCTTAATGAATCCCACATCTATGACACAGAATGGAGTAAATGATTTTGGAGGTGAAAACAATCTGATGATATAGGGTTTTGGGTGGCGGTCATGAAAGAATGGAGCATGAATGTATTGCAGCGGATGAGACACAGGTGAATTCTCTGAGTAACTTCTCTTGAACATATTGGTGACACTGACATGGATTGGTAGCATTAACCCCAAATATGGATGGTGTGATGGACCAATGGTGATATGACTAGTGAACGGAACAACCCAACTCGACTCGGATGTGGAGCGAAAGTGTCATGTTGAAGAGCGACTCGCTACCAATAAAGTTTCTTCAAGTTTTCTTCCCAATTTTTCCCCGGTCATTGCTGACCAGTACCTCTTTATTTTTGTCAAGCTTGAGGAGGATAACATATGCTTGTTCTATAATTTTCCCTTCGGGAAAACCCATCGCTATATTTTAACGAGCCTAGCGACAATGAAACTCGTTCTTGTCTGTATGGACAAGTTTGTCGCTATTTGGTTTTAACGAGTTTAACGACAAAGATAACTCGGTCGTTTTAAATTTTAGAGAGTCTGAAAGGGATGTAAAGGAAACTCAAATAATCCTTTTTCATCATATAATCCCTTAAGTTTGAAAAAGTATAAAATAATATGAAAGGGATGAATTTTCGGTAATTTTAACGAGCCGGACAAAACTAGCGCTCGATCTTTTTTTGTAATAATTCCTCAGGTCCAAAAAGATTAAAATCTAGAGGTGGGATAGCACTTCTCGTCGCTTTAACGAGCTGAAGAGGCCAATCACTCGGCAATATTTTCATATTTTACGAGTCAGGTGAAAAGAGCTTAGAGGAGAGTCGTTTTTGAGGAACGAGTGATAAATTCAGGTAGCAGCTGATTCTAGGTAAGGTTTGGAATTTTCCAATCATGGCAGTGTCACAAGGATGGCTAATAGGTTCACTCTTCGCAGTTGTTCCTCAAAAGGGGTAAACAATCAAATGGAGGTGAATGATCAGCTAAAACAGAGTGGAAGTGATGATGAGAACACGACCAGGGCTCAAAAGCTGATGATAATGCATTCACAATGGTTATTTACTGGAAATTGGTTCACTTTTTAATGAGCTTAAAATTTGGGGGAGCGCTTTCTCATTGCTTATGTTTAATTTTTAACGAGCTTGAACTCCACATAAAAACTGCTCGTGGCGGTTTTATTTTTTAATGAGCTTGAACCCTACGGTAACACTGCTCATGGTGGGTTTATTTTTTAGCGAGCTTGAACCCTGCGGTAACACTGCTCGTGATAATTTTGCATGCCCCCCAAGCTTCATTGCATTCAACATGGTGGTTGGAATGAAGGTTTACCTTCGAGATATTTGAAAGTCTTGACTTGGATTTTATGAGATCATAATCAAGGACTCGATCTGTAAAGGGAGTTGTTTCATTTTTTAATGAGGTTGACACAGTAAAAGAACTATCCTCAGACTCCACCATATTTACAGTATTTGATAGAAAATCAAAAACTGAACGATGATTAAGGTTGTTGGAATAATCTTTGCAGTAATCCAGAAGATGGGAACGATGGTGGTTATCTTCCCATGGTGCTTTTCCTATCATCATTAATTGAATGACTCCTTCGTCTATAGAGTGTACATGTGACCAAGGATCTGAAGAGGTGCCATATTCCTTAAACCTATTTATCCAAACACTCGATGAGTGTTGACTTGCCTTTGCCCCCCAGGGCAAGAAAATTGATTGCTACAATATTTCTATTAGGGCGATGATCCATGCTGACAAAATGTTTAGAAATATTCTGAATCTAGAAGATATAATATTGCAGGTTCCCACCGTTGCCACTTCCACCAGATTTTTTGGAGGTGGTAGGGCAAAAGTACTCATCAATGTAGGGTCTTTTAGTAGGCCTACTCCGATATTTTGAAGCGACTAAGAGCTTCCGTGGATCATCAGAATGCTTCCCGTAACTTTTGAACTGTTGGGGAGAAATGTCTGTTGGTTGACGATTTTAATTCCTCCTTGAAAGGGAAATGAAATCTTCTTGAAGTAGGTCGACACAATGGCTGCCATAGCATATATCCAGGGGCTTCCCAGTAGGATGTTGTAATCGAGGTTTCTGTCAATTACTTCAACATCTATTTCTATTGTTTTTCCCCCGAGTTCGACTTGCAAGTTACTTAAAATCCCGTATGGGGTGTATGTTCATCCATCAAATGCTTTTAATGTTGTCGAAGATTGCGACGAGGGTGGAGATCCTAAAGTTTTCCAACAACTCATCGACATAATACATGTAGATGCCCCCTCATCAATAATTGTTTGATGAACAGTTTTGTTGAGGGATTTCACTTGAATAAGGAAAGCTAGTTGAGCTGGTAACTGAGGGTCATATCCTTTGTGATTAAAGGACACAAGATTGGAATCCGTTGGATCAATCCCACCTATCACTGATAATAAAGCCTGCTTTTGAGAGGGGCAATTTTGCAATACCTTAATTGTCGACATAGTGGATGGCGATTGGGCTAGATCCTCCACTATATTATAATGTTGTGCTACTTTGGCACGAGGATCAAATGTCTATTTGTGTACTACTCCCCTTGGCGGCTTTATCATTATTTCAGGAATGATGGATGGCACAACTTCGGTCGAAGTTGTTGTTGAACTACTGGGTTGATCATTGGCCTTGTTGTCTGATAGCTGTGGATTCCCGTAATCTTTATTCCTTGTCGATATCAAAGCATCATTTTTCTGCTTTGAAACTGACAACATTAGCACTTGGGACGGGGAAGCATTGTCACTAGCAACCAGATTTGTTCTTGGATTTGGAAACGGATCAGTCAATACTGCCGAGGTTTTTGAATTCTTGAAGAATTTTCTACGCTCAACTTTATATGGACACTCTCTTGTCCAATGATCCTCATCACATATTAGGCATGGACGATTTAGTTTCCTATCTCCAGAATGGTTTGCAGAAGATTTTTCAGGGGACGACTCCTCCCGTTTCTTCTTCTTCCCTTTCATTTTCTTCTTACCTCCTGGTTGCTTGGTTTCTTTGCCTTTGTGAGTCGATACGGAATTTACTTCTGAGGCGAGAAGTTCTTCATTTGAATTTTGACCTGAAACCGTACAGGCTTTCTTTGACTTAGCCTTTACGGTTTTCGTGCTAATCGTTCCTATCACGCCGTCCCCGGCAGGAGAGTCTTTGTTTGATTTAGGAGATGGAGGAAAGGAAAATTCTAGTCTAGGAGCATCAAGGATTTTATTGTAGAGAGTGCGAGACTGAGTATAGATTAAGTCCAAATATTGCGCACGAGCAATTACTTGCTCTTCAGTGACGACTCCTCCCTTTGCCACATCTTCCGTAATAGAAGGTAACAATGACTTAATAAACCATTCAGCCAACAGCTGTTTAGGAACATATGTTTTTACCATTCTACGACGACGTCGCCACTCATGAATATGATCAAATATGTGAGTGGCCGTTGTTTTCTTGAAATTGGTAAGAAGCTCTATTCCTGTTTCGTACCTTATGGGTAACTGAAAATGGGTTAAAAAGGTTGTGGCTAGGGTACTGAAGTTATCAAACGAAGCTCTAGGAAATTCGATATACCATTTTGCTGCCGGACTAGTTAACGTTCGCTTAAAAAGGCGAAGCCTGATTGAATCATCATTTAGAGTGTTAGATGAACACCACAGGTGAAAGGTCACCACATGATTCGATGGCTCTTCACCCGGATTTTCATTAAATTTAGGAATATCTGACAGGAGTTTATGAGGAATTACTGGCCACCAAGGGGCATAAGCGATTGGATCGTTTGTTAGCAGGTTTAGATCTGGTAACTCTAAAGTTGCCACGAAGGGGAACTGTTGATTTAGGTTCAGCAAATCATACCCAAGATAAGATGGGATTGCCTGAGTAGTGGGTATTTGCATACCAGCATAGTGCATTTGATGCTAATAACTTTGATAAGGTTGATGGGCTTAACCATTATGAAATGGTTGATGTTGTTCGTTTTGAATATACAGCTACCGATTACTTGCAAAGACTTGGTGCTCAGATCCTTGGTAAACTTGTTGGAATTGTGGTTGTTGATATTGCACCAGCCATGGTTGTGATACCATGTGCTATTGCCCAATACTAGCTGTTTGACCGAGATGAGGGGTAATGGTACCTGTTTGAGCCTGGGTCACTCCAGTTAAGGAGCCACTAACTGATGATTGTGGTGGCATTGTAGGGACAAGGGGCTGTTGGATTGCGACCTAAGAGACTTGAGGTTGGCATACAACAGGTGATGCTTGTACTTCCGACGCTGTCACAATAGGCAGTGTAGTGGCGATATTTGACATAGGCATACTTTGTTGCATTGACTATACAACTCTTGGTTGTTGAGGCAGTATTGGTATCCAACCACTGGATGTAATTCTAGCATAACCTGAATTATGTTGTGAAGTCTCTTATGTTTGACCTCTCGGAGGTGACACTGAAAGGGCATATTGCCCTCCATATGGCGGTAATCCAGTGCTTAAGGGAATTATTTTCCTTTGAGGACCGGATTGTCTAAATTGACATTGCAAAGGATCAATTTGCTGAGACTCAACATAAGAGATTCCAGATATTATTTCGGACGAACAAACGAGAACAGACCGTACCCTCGAAATAGCCCCTGGATGGATCCCATCCAGTGATTGAGAGCTAGTTGTGACAGATGGTACGCCGACAAACATTTTCGGAGTAGTAGCAAGAAGTTTTGCCGCTGCTGTGTGAGATGACATAGTCCTAGATGTTGACGATTGTTCAGACATATCTAGTCTATCCAAAAGGTTTCCTAGCAATTCTATAGGAACTTCTGATAACGGTAGACTAATTTCTGACGAAGAAGGATATATAGTGACCCCTACTCCAAATTACGATGGAGTACTAGATGGTGGATCCTCCACAATCTCTTTTATAGCAATCAAACCAGGTGGAAGAGGTATACCGTCAAGTCTGTAAAATATTTCCGGTGCCGAAGAAGTTATAGATTCTGCAGCGACTGATGTTTGGGGAACAACACCTTTAGAATCAGCTATGGATGGAGCTGGTTTAGGTATAGAAGTGTTTACGCCCACACTAGGATCAGTTCTACTGTCCTCTTGTGGCTATGGAACTTCTTCTGTAAAGGCAGGGTTACCAGAAATGTTTGGAGTAACCGGAATCTCCGAGGGTGTTGGAACACTTGTTCCAACCCGACCAAGGGACTTTGAGCCAGTTAAATGAGTTCGCTTTGTTCGGAATATTTTTGATTCTGAGGACAAAGACGGTTGACTCATAAGTTTCCACGAATGATGGGGTTTCAATTGAATTTCTTCCATGATTTCGGATTACTCGATCAACTAAAAATAAAGGGGAAAATGTTTTCGAATTAAATGAATTTTAGATGCTTTGACACAACTTGTTTTTTCAATTTTTAAGAGTCGAGAAAAAACAAAAGATGACTCTAGTAGCCTTCGATTTTTAATGAGCCTGAAGTGACAAGTGCTCAGATGGACCTTTTCCTTTAAGGAGTTTGAAAAGGAACGCAAGAGACTACTCTGGAAATCTAGATAGAGGGATTACCAAACAAATCGAAAAATTACAGAATACTTTTTACGGTACGCTAGTCAATCTTCCTGAACGATGTGTTTAGTGCATTGCGATCGATAGGGCGGTAGACACGGCTTTCTATGGATAAAGATATAGCCTATTGTGGTCTCCTAATATATACTCGACGGTACATGGGAGCACAAGTCCGTACTGGCACTTTTCATCTCAAAGAGGTTGAATCACCCAACCAACAGTGAAAGTGACAGTTACCAGGCTTTACGATGCTGGAATACGTCTCTAGCCTAGACTTCTAGATGTTGTGCGTTAGGTTCCAAAGCATTTTTAGGTTCATTAAATTTATTTTACAGTTGTTCTTTCTTAAGAAATTTTCATTTCAGGTTCAACGCGTGATGTAGATGTACAATTCCTTAAATGCAATCTAAGATGATAAATAATCGTTTAATCTTCTTTTTGCAATGAAAATCCTAGCTACTAAAGAAAGAGAGATGATATTCTTTCAACATAGAGTAGAGAGCACACACTGGATGCACTATCCTAAATCAAACCAACAAGAACTCTAAATGCAAATGCACATGCATATATTTGTTTTCATCTTTCTTATTGTGTGAATGGAAAGAAGAATGCTAAGTACAAATCTGAATTATCTTTTCAAAGTGACAGTACTAACAAATTTCTCTTCAAAAAAGAAAGGAAGATAATGAGGACACTTTACTATTTTGAATTGGAAATTGATTTCGACACTTGAAAAACTACTAATTCAAATCAAATACAAGAGTAACTATATAATCAACCATCAAGAACAATAGAATTATTTTCTTTGACTAAAAACGACACTTGCGACACTTTCAAATCAAAAGACGACAGTTCGACCATGCTACTACTTTGTAAAAGAGAACTGAAAATGGAGGAAAATACATAAAAACATTCACAGTTCTTTGCACAATGGAGGCAGAAAGATGGAAAGGAAGGGGGTTTCCATAGTGGTATACTGATCATAGACATCAAAACTCCTGAATAGAGCTGAAGAGAGTGAACACAAAAACCAAAATCTGAGAGCAGAAGAGGTCTTGTCTGATCAGTGCACCTGTAACACAAGGAAAGTGCGATGCAGTACACATACACCACACGGGAAGTGTGATGCATCTAGATTCCCAAGAGTAAAAGGTGTGATGGTCCAGGGACGAGACTTCAACTGGGTTCCGGGTCACAGTTTGTGGCTCAGTTCAGGGATTTAGGCCGAGCAAGTGATGTACAGTAAATAGAAATCACAGGGACTGGTCTAATGAGGTTAATAGAGCCACCACTATGGAAATTAGAAGGTTTACAAATCAATTGTTCAGTTTATAAACAAAACCCGAAGATAGATTGAAGCAGCATTGATCTAGTTTGCACTTGCATAGCAAATGCAGTTCGAAGGCTAGCTGGCTTGACTTCAGGCTCTGTCTGTAAGTTTATAAAACAAACAAATATAGAAAAACAAACAATATATTTGCTCCCCAGTGGAGTTGCCATTTTGTTATCGGGAAATATAGTGTCCACTCGGAGCTACTATTCCCACTAAGACTAGTAGCTATCTTAGAAACAAACAAACCAAAACTACTTTTGTTTTCCTTCATGAGAAGTAGATAAGAGTGGAATGAAAGACACCAACCTCAGTCTTGCACTTGGTTCCTTTCTTGATTCCCCTCCCTTCTGACAGATCATTTCCACTTCTCCTTCGTCTACCCAGCTTCAAAGAGAACCTGTGGAATCAGAGCATCATAATACTATCGAAGAACGGAGATCTACAATCATAAACAATATAGGCCCAGATGTATATTGACCACACAAATGCATATATCATCAAACATACAAGAATATGGAGGAAAACTTGAATAGCTTTATTAATATCAAGAATAAGCAAAGAGGATTACAACCAATTGTTCTGACCCAACGTCACCCTCTAGCATGAAAGCCCTTATTTCACCTCATGAAAAGCTTAGATCACCCAACACTATGATATTCTAACAAGAAGCCAACAACACTTCCTTACAAGATACAAAATTCCAGCCTCTGGATCTTTGGGATGAGGGATCCATATATAGATGATTGCAGGGGGGTGAGTCAGCTTCTAGGATTTTGATTAGTGTCCTCTCCCTGATAGTCCTTGATTCCACTCGGAGATTGATGATCTCTTACTCATCCCTGGGCGAATTCAGAGAGGCAAGTGTGATAGGAGAAGTTTCTGGAAGATTCCATGATCATCCACCTTGCAAATTGTCTCTATCATTTGTCCACTCTCACCCATCACACCCCATAGAAGGGCTTTTCAGTATGCATTGCACCTCCCATGTGCATTAGGTGGGATGCATCGCACTTTGACAATGGAGTAGGTGAGATGGTCCAGCTTTGACCAGTTCTAAGTAGTTTTTCATGGAGAACTTCTGGGAGATGATGTAATCAGCTGACCTTGTTCTTTTAGGGCATGGAACAAAAATTTTAGGGACTTAGGAGCCCTTGGTTTATGGACATGTTTGATTGGGGTTACAGTGTCGAAAAATGTCTATAACACATCTCCCAGAAGTTCTCCACGAAAAACTACTCAGAACTGGTCAAAGAAGGACCATACAGACTTCCCAATGCTAAAGGTGCAATGCATCTCACCTGCCACATGAAAAAAGTGCGATGCATACTGGAAAGCGCTTCTATAAGGTGCGATGAGCGAGGGCAGACAAATGGCACAAGCAGTTTGCTAGGTGGAAACCCAGAGAATCTTCTAGAAACTGCTCATTTGACACTTGCCTCTCTGAGTTCGCCCAGGGATGAGTAAGGGATCTAAAATCTCCATGTGGAACCAAGAACTATCAGTGAAATGACACTAATCAAAATCCCAGAATCAGACTCGCTCTCCTGTAAACATCTATATATGGATCCCTCATCTAAGAGATCCAAAGGCTAGAATTTTGTAATTTGCAAGGAAGTGTTGTTGGTTTCCCTTTGAAGACATTTTTGGGTGATCTTTCTTCGTATGAGGTGAAGAGGGCTTTCAAGATGGGAGGATGGCGCTGGGTCAAACCAAGTGGTTGTAATCCTCTCTTCTACTGCTTTTACTAATAAATCTATATGATTTTTCCTCCATATTCTTGTGTATCTCTGAATATTGTTTTGATATATGCATTTGTATGGTCAATATATATCTGATCCTATATTTTTTACAGTGATAGATCTCTATGTTTTGGTGGTATTATGCTGCTGTGAATATACAGGTGTTCTTTGAAGTGGGGCAAGTAAGGAAGCAGTGGCAAGATTTTGTCAAAGGGGAAAGGAAACAAGAAAGGAGCCAAGCAGAAGATTGTGGTTGGTACTCTCTGCTTCTTTCTCATCTCTCTCTCGTAAAGGAAAAACAAATGACTTTAATCTATTTGTTTCTAAGATAGATACCCGTCTTAGTGGGACTAGCAGCTCTGAGTAGACACTAGTTTTCTCGATAACAAAATGGCAACTCTGTTGGGGATCGATTAGTTTGATTGCTTGACTCTATTTGTTTGACTGATAAACCACAGATGGAGCCTGAAGTCAAGCTAGCTAGCCTACGAACTGCATTTGCTATGCAAGTGTAAAGTAGATCAATGCTGCTTCAGTCAATCTCCGGGTTTCTTTATGAACTGAAAAATTGACTTGCAAACATCCTAAGTGCCCTAGAGGTAGCTTGAGTAACCTCATTAGATCATCCCTATACTTTTTAGTTACTGACTATCATTTGCTCAGCCTAAATCCCTGAACTAAACTGCAAATTGTGGTAAAAAACCAAGCTAAAGTCTTGTTTCTCGACCATCGCACCCTCTCCTTTAGGTAGACTGGATGCATCACACCTCTCATGTGCAGTAGGTGAGATGCATCCCTGTTTCCCTGTGTTACAGGTGTGATGATCAGGTAAGTCTATTTCTGCCTCCAGATTTTGGTTTTTTTCTTCATTGTCTTTAGTTTTATTTAGGAGTTTTGTTGTATATGATCAGTAGACCATTGTAGAAACCCCCTTCCTTTGCATCATTCAGCCTCCATTGTACAAATATTTGTGAATGATTTTATGTATTTTTCTCCATTCACAGCTCTCATTTCCAAAATAGTAGCTTAATCGAACTGTCATCTTTTGATTTGAAGGTGTTGCAAGTGTCGTTTTCAGTCAAAGAAAAGAATACTTCTCTTTTTGATAGTCAATTAGACTATCAATTTTGTATTTGATCTTAATTCATAAGTATTTCAAGTGTCAAAAGCAGTTTTCAATTCAAAATCGCAAAGTGTCATCTTGCCTTCCTGTCATTTTTTGAAAAGAAAATCGTTAGTATTGTCGCTTTGAAAGAAGAGATAATTCAAATTTGTATTTAGCATTCCTTTCGTCATTCACACATTAATAAAGTGGAAAAAAAATACATGCACATGCATTTGCATTTACACTGCTTGTTGATTTTGATTTAGGAAACTGCATCTAGTGTGTGCTCTCTACTCTATGTTGAAAGGATTTCATTTCTCTTTCCTTAGTAGCTAGGATTTTCATTGCAAAAATAAGATTAAATGACTTTTTATCATCTTATATTGCATTTTAGGAATTGTATATATACATCACGCGGTGAAATTGAAAGGAAAATTTCTTAAGAAAGATCAACTGTAAAATAAATTCAATGAACATAAAAATGCTTTAGAACCTAACGCACAACATCTAGAACTCTAGGCTAGATACGTATTCGAGTGTCATAAAGCCTGGTGACTGTCGCTTTCATCGTAGGTTGGGTGATTCCTCCTCTTTGAGATGACAAGTGCCAGTATGGACTTGTGCTCCCATGTACCATCGAGTATATATTGGGAGACCAAAATAGGCTATATCCTTTATCCTTAGGAAGTCGTGTTTGCCACCTTATCGATCACAATGCATTCAACACAACATTCAGGAAGATTGATTGCCATACCGTAAAAAGTATTCTGCAGTTTTGCGATTGGTTTGGTAATCCCTCTATCTAGATTTCTAGAGTAGTCTCTTTCGTTCCTTTTCAGACTCCTTAAAAGAAAAGTTCCATCTGAGCACTTGTCACTTCAGGCTCATTAAAAATCGAAGGCGACTAGAGTCATCTTTAGCTTTTTCTCGAGTCTTAAAAAGTGGAAAAGCAAGTTGTGTCAAAGCATCTAAAATTCATTTAATACGGAATAAAATTTTCGCCTCTTATTTTGAGTTGATCAAATAATCTGCAATCGTGGAAGAAAGTCAATCAAAACTCCGTCGTTCACAGAGACTGACAAGTCAGCCATCTTTGACTCTGGAAACGAAACTATTCCAGGCCAAGTGAACTCGTTTAATTGGGTCAAAGTCTCCTACTTTGTTTGAAACTTGTGTTTCAACATCCTCTAAGGCTCCAGTTACTCCAACCATTTCTGGTATCCTTCCCTCTACAGAAGAAGTTCCGCAGTTACAAGAGGACATTGGAACTGATCCTAGTGTAACAGTAAACACTTCGACTCCTGAACCAGCTCCATCTAGAGTTGATTCGAAAGGTGTTACCCCTCCGACATCTGTTGCTGTAGAATCTATACCCTCTTGTGCACCAGAAATATTTTACGGACCTGACGGTCTGCCTCTTTGTTACAGGGAAAAGTGTCTACACATAACTGCTTATCCCACTAAGGTGTGGTAACTATCTTAGAAACAAACAAAGTAAAGCTACTTTAATTTTTCCTTTATGAAATATAGATGAGATAAGAACAAAGGAGACCAACCTCTGTCTTGCGCTTATCTCCTAGTTCGATTCCTCTCTCTCCTTATAGTCCTTCGCTACTTGCTTCCTTGTACGCCCAGCTTCACAGAGTATCTATAGGATCAAAGTAGCATAACACTATACAAGAACATGGATCTATAATCATAAACAATCTAGGATCAGATGTAAATTGACCATACAAATGCATAAAACATAAATGACAGAAGAGTATGGAGGAAAACTTGAATAGCTTTTATTGATAATCAAGAAAGAGCCAAGGGAGTTACAACCAGTTGTTCTGACCCAGCATCATCCTCTCAGCAAGTAAGCCCTTCTTCACCTCATACAAATCTTAGATCACCCAACACTATGATGTTATCTCAAGAAACCAACAACAATTCCTTACAAGATGCAAAATTCCAGCCTCTGGATCTCTGGGATGAGGGATCCATATATAGATATCTATAAGGGAGATGAGTCAGCTTGTGATTTGATTAGTGTCTTCCCTCCGATAGTTCTTGCTTCCACTTGGAGATTGATGATCTCTTACTCATCCTTGGTCGAATTCAGAGAGGCAAGTGTCACAGGAGAAGTTTCTAGAAGATTCCATGCCTCTCCACCTCGTGGATTGACACTGCCATTTGTCACTTCTCGCCCATTGCACCCCATAGAAGGGATTTTTGAAATGCAACGCACCCACAGAGTGTACTTAGGTGAGATGCAACACACTTTGCCTATGGAGCAGCTGAAATGATCCTGTTTTGACTAGTACTAAGTAGTTTTTCATGGAGAACTTCTGGGAGAAGATGTAATCAGTTGACCTTGTTCCTTTAGGGGTTAGAACAATACTTTTATGGACTTAGGAGCCCTTGGTTTATGGACATTTTATGCTTGGGGTTGCAGTGCCCAAAAATGTCTATAACAGTTGCCCCCTAAAGCATGAGTTCGTTAATCTTTTGATGTCGGGTGAAATGCTTTATTATGAGGATCCAAAGTTCTTTCAAGCTGGGAGGAGACCTGTCATAAGATAAAATACAATACATTATCTTCATAATATTTTCATGATCTAGCTGAGGCAGGCATTCCCATGCTCAGCTTTATAAATTTATTTTCATGTACATAGGACAGACAATCGTCTTAGTGTAGACTAATGATTCTGGTAGAGTCATCGTCCCTTTGATTGGATGATTATCTGTGCAGCAATGATTTACATTTGATGTCTTTATTTCCCTGAATATATATCGCAACCCGGATGGATGAAACTAGATCTGGGGTCTTCAATCTCGTTTGATCTTCACTCGAAGTACAAGTCTATCCATGTGAGAGATGTTTTGGAGTCGAACATGGAAAGACATTACCTGATTACCAGCCAATGATGTAAGCTGTTAACAGGCACGAGAGGAATCACCGATAATGATAATGACCCTCAAGGTACTGCAGTACAATTCACGTGGTGTGAATAAAGGACTTAGCGTCGAACACCACGCAAAATCTTTCGGTCGAAGGCCATTGATGTAAACCTGTCGCCGGAAGTGAGAAACTTGCCATTGAGGCATGCAAGCTTCAAAGCACTGAACGAGGTGTTCCTAGATTGACTTCTTGGATAATGAGCTGATGTCGACAAGAAGTGATCCGTCATAGGAGGGCCTTAATGAGTTCCACATCAATGACATGGAATGGAGCAAATGATTTTAATGGAGGTGAAAACGATCTGGTGATATAAGGTTCAGGGTGGCGGTCATGAAAGAATGGAGTGTAAATGTATTGCAGCGGGTGAGACACAAGTGAATTCTCTGGATGACTTCTCTTAAACATATCGGCGACACTGACGTGATGGATTGGTTGCATTAACCCCAAATGTGGATGGTGTGATGGGACCATGGTGATATGACCGGTGAATGAAACAACCCAACCCGACTTGGATGCGGAGTGAAAGTGTCATGCTCAAGAGCGACTTGCTACCAACAAAGTTTCTTCAAGTTTTCTTTCCAATTTTTCCCCATTCATTGCTGACCAGTACCTCTTTATTTTTGTCAAGCTTGAGGAAGATAACATATGCTTATTCTATAATTTTCCCTTCGGGAAAACCCATTTCTATGTTTTAATGAGCCTAGCTATAGTGAAACTCGTTCTTGTCTGCTATGGACAAGTTTGTCGCTATTAAGTTTTAACAAGTTTAATGACAAAGATAACTCCGTCCCTTTCAATTTTAGAGATTCTGAAAAGGGACGTAAAGGAAACTCCAAAAATCCTTTTTCGTCATCTAATCCCTTAAGTCCGAAAAAGTATAAAACAATATAGAAGGGATGAATTTTCGATACTGTTAACAAGCCGAACAAAACAAGCGCTCGATCTTTTTATGTAATAATCCCTTAGGTCCAAAAATATTAAAATATAAAGGTGGGATAGCACTTCCGGTCCCTGTAACGAGCTGGAGAGGCCAATGGCTCGGCAACCTTTTCATATTTTACGAGTCAGTTGAAAAAGCTTAAAGAAGACTCGTTTTTTGACGAACGAGTGATAAAATTGGGTAGCAGCTGATTCCAGGTAAGGTTTGGAATTTTCCAACCACGGTAGTGTTACAAGGATGGCTAGTGGGATCACTCTTCGCAGCTGTTCCTCAAAAGGGGTAAACAATCAAATGGAGGTGAATGATCGGCCAATACAGAGTGGAGGGGATGATGAGAACATGACCAAGGCTTTAAAGGCTGAAGTACTACATTCACGATGGTTATTTACCGGGAAATAGTTCATTTTTTAATGAGCTTAAACGCGGGGTGAAACATTTGCTCATGACTTATGTTTATTTTTTAACGAGCTTGAACTATGTGCTAAAACTGATTGACTAATCCAGTCGTATAATTAGAATGTCTCATATATGAAAACGGTAATATTTTGAGTTTTTCCCCACATCCTTTCTTTATGCAAGTTAGGAAACGACCAATCCTATGAGTTTAAATGGTTAGAGGACCTACAAATTTAAAAAATAAATAGTCGCTCTTCGCTTGCATGCCAAAAGGTTTGCATGCCCCCAGGTATAAAACAAAGTTTCAAGGTCACGTTTCAAATCTCCAACAAAACATTTGTTTTATCAGGAAAGGTCTACCTCTTTTAGGTTACCAAAGATTGTTCTATTCACAGCGCAAACAAGACACTTATTCGTCGATGTCTACCGAAATAGACAAAGGTGAGACAATCCACTCACATAACTTTGATGAGGGAATCTTATTCTAGTCTAACCCCCTTTTTACAATCACAGACGGGAGTACAGACTAGTCATATATCTCTCGCGGAAACCTACCCTCTACCCGAAGTTTTCCTGCCGAAGTAGACCAGGGTGCATGCCCCCTAGGTTTCAGTCATGTCCTCCAAATCACTCGTGCTCATCAGGTGGACGGACTGGAGATTGATGAGACATTCCTTGTGTGAAAAGACCATTCAGGGATGGCATATGACTATTTGCTCTGTGTGATCCGGGAAATGAAAGCTGTTCTACGAGCTTGACCACTCTTCCTTCATGCGGAAAACACATTACTCTAAAGAGTGATGAGACAATGGCTCCCATGCAATAAATATAGTCTCGTCCACGGAGTATATTATAATCCAGGGGTCCTTGAACTACCATTACGTTCATGTGAATGGTTTTCCCTCTCAATGTTATGGGCACATCAGGAAGGATCCCTAACGGTCGACTGGTTCCTTTGTTAAAGCCTGTTAGATTTCTCATCTCAAGCAAAAGCGATGGAAAACCTAGCGCGTTCCAACCAGTCGAGGAAAAGATACTCACAGAAGCCCCTTCATCTATGATGGTACCAGCCATAACCATTCTATATATTTGAGCAATAATTCAGAATGGTACACTAGTCGGTAAACGGGGTCTGCCTAGTTGATTCCAGTCAAAGGAAACAACTAGGTTGCTTGGAGGTGGGACCGAATAGACGATCGGGTACAACTCTGATGAACTTCCTTCCTACGGTAAAGGAATGGGTAAATTGCCCCCATGTTCATCGGAGTCTATGCTTACGAAAAGAATTTGGATGGTTTCATCCTTATTCTCTTCTATGACTATATCATCTAAAGATGGAATCCTTGAAGTCAAGACCGGGTCAACTACCGCCTCGACCTTTTGACTTTCATCAGGTATGGGTTTAGATGGTTTGTCTTCAATGATAGATGCTTCGGCTGACCACCTGGGCGGGTCAGACGGATTTTCAACTAGTGACGGACTCGGCAAGAGTTTTTATATCCAGGAGGAAGTCGTAACGATGAAACCAGATGATCATCCAAAACTCTTTTAGCTTCATCTAAGAAGGGACAAGGAAATCTATATTTTCCTTTTTGTCCTGGGGATTCACTTTCACTAGTCGGCGGTGTGTTTTCAACATGATCATCAGAGGTTGACAACATCGGGTTGTGCAAATGAGGAGACCAGTCCCTTAAGATCCGAGGGATGCAGGGACAATCTTGATGATAGTGGTCTCCTTTGCAAATGACACATGGTGACTTAGGCCTGGTCGGTGCAGTGTGTGGATTTTCGCTAGACGACGCTTGGTTGCCCCCTTTCACTTTTGGCTCCTTCTTCTTCTTCTCTTTCTTCTTATTTTCCTTCTTCTTCTTAGGTACTTGATTTTTGGCTTTACCAGCCCCATCAAGCGAAGAGGAAGGAGGAGAGGAAGAATTGGAGGAAGTAGAAGGTTGGTGGGTAACTCTGGATTCGTCTAGTTTCTGACTCGATTGTTCAGGAATTGCGGTGTTCTGAACGACAGAGGTTGAGAAGAGCCATACGGGCAAGTCGATTGTCAATCCTGGAAGTGACAATGTGGCCATATGGGGTGCACCAACATCTCCCCAAGAGGAGAAGGGACTAGGATTTCCTCCAAGGGGAATTCCTTGGTTGGTGGATTCCATTTTCTCAACCTAAGATCAACGTAGGAAAGGGTGATGATTATTCTGTTTAAAATAAATTATAGACGCTTTGACACAACTTGTTTTTTCAATTTTAAAGAGTCTGGAAAAAACAAAATACGACTCTAGTCGCCTTCGATTTTTAATGAGCCTGAAGTGACAAGTGCTCAGATGGACCTTTTCCGTTAAGGAGTCTGAAAAGGAACGAAAGGGACTGCTCTGGAAATCTAGGCAGAGGGATTACCAAACCAATCACAAAACTGCAGAATACTTTTTACGGTACGATAGTCAATCTTCCTGAATGCTATGTTCAGTGCATTGCGATCAATAGGGCGGAAGACACGACTTCCTATGGATAAAGGATCAAGCCTATTGTGGTCTCCCAAAATATACTCGACGGTACGTGGGAGCACAAGTCCGTACTGGCACTTATCATCTCAAAAAACGTCTGTAAGGGAGATGAGTCAGCTTGTGATTTGATTAGTGTCTTCCCTTTGATTGTTCTTGCTTCCACTTGGAGATTGATGATCTCTTACTCATCCTTGGTCGAATTCAGAGAGGCAAGTGTCACAGGAGAAGTTTCTAGAAGATTCCATGCCTCTCCACCTCGCGGATTGACACTGCCATTTGTCACTTCTTGCCCATCGCACCCCATAGAAGGGCTTTTTGAAATGCAACGCACCCACAGAGTGTACTTAGGTGAGATGCAACATACTTTGCCTATGGAGCAGCTGAAATGATCCTGTTTTGACCAGTTCTGAGCAGTTTTTCATGGAGAACTTCTAGGAGAAGCTGTAATCAGTTGACCTTGTTCCTTTAGGGGTTAGAACAATACTTTTAGGGACTTAGGAGCCCTTGGTTTATGGCACTCTTCCACCCTGATTGATTACTATAGAAGAGATTATGGAGGATCTCCCATCGAGTATTGCATCACATTTTTGGACTGGGATCCACCTATATCCTTCTACTTCAGAAGTTAATACCCCTTCATCGCAAGTTCCTGTAGAATCGCTGGGAAGTCTTGACAACCATCGACATCTAGGACTGTCTTGTTTGATACAACAATAGTAGAACCTCCAACCACCACTACGACGATGCTCGTTGGTATACCATCTGTCCCAACTAGCTCTCAACCGCTACCACCCAGGGACTGTTTCGATAGTATTGTCTGTTCCCGTTTGTTCATCCAGAATAATATCTTGAATCTCTTATGTTGAATCTCAACAAATTGATCCTTCACAACAATATCAATTTGGGTAGTCTGGTCTCCAAAGGCCAATCATTCCCTTGAGCACTGGATTGCCGCCATATGGAGGGCACTACACCCTTTCATTGTTCCCTCCGAGAGAGCAACCATATGAGAGTTCACAACCGAATTCAGGTCAAATTGGAATCACATCCAGAGGTTGGGTGCCAATAGTGGCTCAACAACCAAGAGTTGTATACTCAATGCAACTGAGTCTACTTGTGTCGAATATCCCCACTACACCAGCTATTGTGATAGTGTCACAAGTACAAGCATTGCCTGTTGTATGCCAACCTCAAGTTTCTCAGGTTGTTGTACAACAGCCTCTTGTCTCCGCGACACAACTGCAATCGCCAATTTTTGGCTCCTTAACTAGAGCGATTCAAGCTCAAACAGGTACTACTACCCCTCATATTGGTCAAATGTCCAGTATTGGGCAACAGCAAATGGTTTCACAACCATGGCTGGTGCAACATCAACAACCGCAATTCCAACAAGCTTACCAAGGACTTGAGAAGAAAAATTTTATAGGTAATGGGTAGCCATATATTCAAAATTGTTATCACCAATAATCTCAAATTGGTTATGCCCAACCACCTTATCAAAGTTATCAACATCAAAGACATTATGCTGGTATGCAAAAACCCACTACAGGTGATCCCATCTTATCCTGGGTACGCTTCGCCAAACCTGAATCAACAGTTACCCTTCATGGCAACTCTAGAGTTACCAGATATAAATTGGCTAACGAACGATCCAATCGCTTATGCCCCTTGGTCGCCGGCGATTCCTCATAAACTTCTATCATATATTCCTAAATTTAATGGAAATCTGGGTGAAGACTCATCGAATCATGTGATGACCTTTCATTTATGGTGTTCATCCAACACTCTCAATGATGATTCGATTTGCCTTCGCCTTTTTTAGTGAACGTTAACTGGTCCGGCAGCAAAATGGTACATCTAATTACCTAGAGCTTCATTTGATAACTTCAGCGTCCTTGCCACAACCTTTTTAACACATTTTCAATTACCAATAAGGTATGAAACAGGAACAGAGCTTCTTACCAATTTCAAGAAAACGATGGCCACTCACATATCCGATCACATTCATGAATGGCGACATTGTCATAGAATGGTAAAAACATATGTCCCTGATCAACTACTAGCTGAATGGTTTATTAAGTCTTTGTTACCTTCTATAACAGAAGATGTGGCGAAGGGAGGAGTTGTCACTGAAGAGTAGGTGATTTCTCGTGCGCAATATCTAGACTTGATCTATACTCAGTCTAGCACGCTCTATGACAAAATCCGTGATGCTCTGAGACCAGAATTTTCCATTCCTCCTCCTCCTAAATCAAACAAAGACTCTCATGCTGGCGATGGCGTGATAGGTACGACGAGCACGAAATCGACAAAGGCTGCATCTAAGAAAGCGCATAAGGTTTCTGATCAAAATGCAAATGAAGAAATTCTAGCCTCAGAGGTCAATGCTATGTCAACTGACAAAGGAAAAGAACCGAAGCAACCAGGAAGCAAGAAGAAAGGGAAGAGAAAAAAGAAGAAATAGGATGATTCATCTCTTGAAAAATCTTCTGCAAACCCTTATGGGCAAAAGAAGCCTACTCAGCCATGCCTCATATGCGATCCTCATTGGCATATTGACTGATCTGTTTCCAAACCCAGGAACCAATCTAGTTGCTAGTGACAATGCTTCCCCATCCCAAGTCCTTATGCTCTCTATTTCAAAAAAAATAAATGATGCTTTGATATCGACAAGGAATAAAGATTACGGGGATCCACAGCTGTCGAACAACAAGACTACTGATCAACCTAGTAGTTCGACAATAACTTCAACCAAAGTTGTGCCACCCATCATTCCTGAGCTAATGATAAAGTCGCCAAAGGGATTCGTACAGAAATCGACATTTAATCCTTGTGCCAGAGCAGCACAAAATTATAATATAGTAGAGGACCTAGCCCAATCGGCGTCTGCTATATCGACACTTTAAGTACTGCAAAATTTCCCCTACCAAAAGCAGGCTCTATTATCAGCAATAGGTGGGATTGACCCAGTAGATTCCAATCTTGTGGCCTTTAATCATAAAGGATATGAACCTCAGTGACCAGCTCAACTCTCTTTCCTCATTCAAGTGAAAGCCCTCAACAAAACTGTTCATCGAACAATTATTGATGAGGGGTCATATACATGTATTATGTCAATGAGTTGCTGGAAAACATTACGTTCACCACCCTTTTCGCGATCGTCGATGAAGTTAAAATCCTTTGATGGATGAACATACACTCCATACGAGATTTTAAGTAACTTGCAAGTCAAACTGGGGTGCAAAACAATAGAAATTGATGTGGAGGTTATTGATGGAAACCTCGATTACAACATCCTACTGGGAAGGCCCTGGATTTATGTTATGGCTGCCGTTGTGTCGACATACTTCAGAAAGATTGCATTTCCCTTCCAAGGGGGAATTACAATCATCAACCAATAGACATTCCTCCCCAATAGTTCGCAAGTTACGAGAAGCATTCCAATGATCCACAGAAGCTCTCAGTTGCTTCAAAATATCGAATTAGGCCTACTAAAATACCCTACATTGATGGGTACTTTTGCCCTACTGCCTCCAAACAACTTGGCGAAAGTGGCAATGGTGGGAACTTGCAATATGGTATCTTCCATTTAGAAGATGTCCAAACACGATATTAGCATGGATCATCACCAGGTGTTGCCTCCAAGCCCAACAGAAATATTCTAGCAATCAATGTTCTCGGCATGTGAGGCAAACCCCAATGAACGCTCACCAAGCGTTTGGGTAGATAGGTCTAAGGAGTATGGTACCTCTTCAGATCCTTGGTCGCATTTACATTCTACAGATGCAGGAATTGTTCAGTCAATGAACATATAGGGGGCACCATGGGAAGATTACCACCATCGTTTCCATCTTCCGGATTACAATGAAGATTACTCCAACGAACTTAATCATCCATAAGTTTTTTTATTTTCTATCAAATACTGTAAACACGGTGGATTCCGAGCGAAATCTGTCCAATATTGAAGAAACTATCACCATAAATATCTCGACTAAACCAGATGTTGTAGAAAATATTCATGTTGGCAAATCTTTTTCTTCTTCAAAACTTGAAATATATTACGCTCTCTTTCGCGAGTTCAAAGATGTCTTTATATGGTCATATGAAGAAATGCTAGGCATTGACTTGAGCATAGTTAAACATGAAATTAAGATGTATCCAGATGTCAAACCAGTAAGACAATGGCTTCACCAGGTGCACTCAGAGAAAGTTGTTGCCATCAAGGCAGAAGTTGTAAAACTTCTCCATGCTGGTTTCATTTACTCGGTTCCTTTAACCAATTGGGTATCAAACATTGTTCCTGTGATGAAAAAGAAAGGAACAATTAGAGTGTGCGCCGATTACAGGGATGTAAATCAAGCTTGTCTAAAGGATAACTACCTTACACCCTTCATCGACCAGATAATTGATGAATGCGCCGAATGCGAAATCTTTTCATTTATGGATGGATTTTCCGGGTATAATCAAATAAATATCCAGCCACATGACCAGTCAAAGACTGCATTTATTTGTCTGTGGGGCACATTCGCGTACCGTAAGCTACCTTTCGGTTTAAAGAACGTGGGGAAAACTTTTCAGAGGGAAATGAATTATGCCTTCCATGACATCAAGAACATCATTCAACCATACCTCAATGATCTTCCAGCTCACTCACGAAAGCAGACTGATCATCCACAGCATTTGAGAGCAATATTTCTATGTTGCCGACACTACAAAATAAGACTCAATCCGCACAAATGTTTGTTTTTCGTTGGTTCTGGTCATTTACTTGGCTTTGTAGTTTCAAAGGACGGAATCTGTCTCGACTCGTGCAAGGTTCAGGCAATCATCGATTTGCCTCGACCTTCAAATTTGCTTTAGATTCAGAAACTCCAAGGGAAAGAAAACTTTCTAAGGAGGTTCATTCCAAATTACGTTGAACTTGCTAAAGGTTATACACGTATTTTGAAAAAAGAAGTACCCTTTAACTGGGATCAGGTCGTGCAAGCTTCCTTTTATGCTCTAAAGGAATCCCTAATAAAATCATCATTAATGTACACTCCTGATTATCGAAGAGATTTTAACCTATATTTGGCTGTAGCAGATACGACCATCACAATGGTTTTAGTTCAAGAAGACAATGGAATTGAACATCCTATTTATTATTTAAGTTGAAACTTAAATGATACAGAAAGCAAGTACTCATATGTTGAAAAGCTAGCTCTCGCTGCTTTTCAAGCAATACAGAGATTTCGACACTATGTTCTCTTTCGAAAAACTATCGTTTTGTCAGATTGCAACCCCATGACTTACATCTTGTCATGATAGTTGCTTGGGGGAAAATATTCGAAGTGGATAGCAATTTTGCAAGAGTTTGATCTGGAATTTGTAAAATCCAAATCAAGGAAAGCTCTAGTATTTGCAGAGTTACTATGTGATTTCCCATCATCATCCAACGTTCAACATCCAAAGCAGCAATCGTGGATTAATATTTGTTTCTGATATCTTCAAGCGATCCATGGTATGGAGATATAATCATTTATCTCCAAACCCAAACATATAGGTCTAATACCTCTCACTCAGAACATCGACGTACTTGATAACAAGCAAAAGACTACATGATTGTTGGTGATACACTATACCGTCAGGGTGCCGATACTGTTCTGCGAAGGTGCCTCATCCATGAGGAGGCTGAAAAAGTCCTGAATGATTGTCATTCAGGTGCATGTGGGGGGCAGCAATCTGGTTATGCTATGGCACACAAGATTTTACAAGTAGGATACTTCTGGCCAACAATGTTCGAAGATTACATAACCGCAGTCAGAAGTTGCCATGCTTGTCAAACCTTCGACTGTAAAACCAGAATACCACCTGCACCTCTGCAGCCAGTAGTTGATCTTGGGCCATTTGCCAAATGGGGCATAGATTTCATGCAATGTAACCCCACCTCGGTCGGGGGGCATGGGTATATGATAGTCACAGTTGACTATTTTACAAAATGGGCCAAGGCGCTACCTACATTAAACAACAACGCTGAAACGACCAGTCTTTTCGTTTTCAATCATGTAGTCGCCAGGTTTGGAATTCCACAAGCTATAGTCACAGATCATGGATCGCATTTCCGCAATCACATGATGGTTGAATTGGCCGCCAAATTAGGACTGTCCCATGATAGCTCTACTCTGTATTATCCGCAAGTTAACGGGCAAGTTGAAGTGATCAAAAAATACCTAAAACACATGCTACAAAGGATGATTGGAGTCCATAAACGGAGTTGGCACCTAATCCTGTACTCAACCTTATGGGCATACCGGACATCGGTGAGAAATGTGACCGGGTTTACACCCTTTCAGCTGGTGTATGGCTTGGAAGCGATCTTACGAGTTCAATGTGAGATTTCGTATCTCAAGCTCGCAGTTGAACTCCTCCCTGGAACTTCAGAGGAAGAATCTCGTTTCTTAGAATTAATCCAACTGGATGAAACTTGTCGTGATGCTGCCTTGGCTAATGAAGCACATAAGAAATGAGTCAAAGCACAATTTGACAAGAATGTCAAACCCCGTGTTTTCTCAGAAGGTGACCTGGTCTTGCTCTATGATTAGGAATATGATAAATTGGGAGCAGGTAAGTTCTAGTCTTTGTGGATGGGTCCCTACATTGTTAAGCATGTATTAGCAAAAGGAGTTTATGAGCTAGTAGATTATGATGGGATTCCACTGTCGCAACCCTGAAACAGGTTGTACCTTAAGCGCTACTAATCTTTAACTTGGCATGGTAACCTCTTCCTATGCTTTAATTACATTTTTGTTTTCGTCAAGAGTGATCGTTTTGGTTAGGTAATCCACTTTTGCATTTTATTGCAGATGTTGAACCCATTAGAATCATTTGCTAGATATGTTGACAGGGCGAGTCGTAGTGTGCAGAACCTATCTTCTGCAGCTTGGGCCATCTTTGATCCAAGCGGCGAATTAGTGAGTTTCAGAGGGGCATGTATTGGTCAATCAACGAACAACATTGCTGAATATAGCGTGTTGATAGAACTTCTCTCTGATGCCATCATGCATGGCATACGTCAACTTGTCATCAGGCTAGACTCACAGCTCGTCATTCTACAACTTACCAGCACCTATTCCTTTTGGAATCCAACTATATATCGTATGTTCCTGAGGGTCAAGATTTTGGAAAGATCGATTCATTTCAATATCAACATATTTCCAGAAACTTAAACACGTCAACCGATTCATTAGCAAATTATGTGTTAGATAGACATTTGCAACATTTGTAAAAGAAAAGAATTTTATCAATAAACTGCATTAGGATAATATAACTTAACCAAAATAATGCTCCGAAAATCAAAAAAATAAAATAATATATATATATATATATATATAACTGTTTATAGTTTGTACATAGTGTTTTGTGTCCAGGAAAAAATCAGTCATATGACCCAAAAACTCAAAATGCAAGGGGGCACCCTAATCTAATGGTGCTCATGATAACTAGTCACCACCTACGCAATCATGAGTAAGAGCATGGTCCATCGGCTTGGCAAACCAGTGGTATGGCACTATAATCTCAGAGGTAGCTCATCGGTCCTCACATCCAGAATACCAAGGGTGAGGCCCTCCATCTGATCCTGCAACACTGCAACGGTCTCGGATACATCTAGGTCACAAAGAATGGCCCTCCCTATAGCCTCTCCTGCTGGAACGACAATTGCTCCTCTTAGACGTGTTGTTGGTCACACTGGCCCAATATCTGCATAATCACATGAGTTTTGATTAGTCTTGATAAACATCTAAAAAACACAAGAACATTATAAAAACAATAAACAAAGATATGGTCAGACGTTTTTACCTATGACACCCCATTGCTCGCCAGCCGGCAACACCAAATCCAGGTCACCACGGAAATCCATCCCAGCATATGAATACTCAGCGTAAACCATATGCTAATGGTTGAACCACTCGAGGACAGCATCATAGAATGAAACCTGTGGTTGACTAGCATGTCTGTTCATAAGGTCAACCCATCTCTGCATTCGTGGCTCAGTTGGTGGTTGTAGGACAAGTGAAATGTATTGTGGTTGCATCAGTGGGATCTTCTCCAAGGTGAAAGCACTCAGAATAGAACCATAGCCAAAGTTCTTGGATCTTCTGTTTTTCACCTTGGTAAGCTGTTCTTTGATAATTGGAAGTACTGTATCACACCAGTTGAATACCTTGGGTTCGAGACATTCCAAGGCACACTGCATATAGGACCTGTTGGCCAAGTGAAGGGTCATGCTACCATCTAGTCTAGCAAAGGTGAATAAAATAGTCCTCAAAGGGTGGTCAGTGACATCTCGGATACTGATCTTACCATCCTTGCTTGGCTGAGATCCTTCCCTATAGCATCAACGAATATAATCCCTCACGGATTCACCCCCACGGGAAGAACCTGAAAGTGAGAGAGGGGCACCACGCCTCGATAAACCGGTCAAAACGTAGATGTCCTCAATAGTCATGAGGATAGATTTTCCTCTTATCTGGAACACTTGGCTGGTAGGATCCCATGCATCGAGGAAATATTGCAACAAGTTGATTTGTTGTCTCATGCTAGATATGCAGAAGAAATTGAGCAATCCACAGCTCCGTAATGCAGTTACCGTACCCAGATCATGTAGGGCAACCATGTCCTCTACTTCATGCTCATGTTCATGCCATGTAACGACCATTTTTCTCGGATGAATCTCTGAAAATCAAATAAGAGAAGAATCAGGATCCTAATTTGGTAAAAAACAAGAAAAATTTCCATGAAAAATCAGTGGAAAAGTTTTCCTCCTTGCGCCCATTGCACCCTGGCTGTGTAATGAGTGCGATGCATACATTCTAGCCAGTGGCTAGCTTAAGATGCATCACACCTTTCGATATACACTAAGTGCGATGGGGGCTGAATGAAATGTTCAAACCCCAGGGGCCCGGAAAAGCAGGAAAACATGCTCAGAATTCAGAAAGAAAAGAATGCAATTGAAGAGCTCAGGTTTAGCTCCTACCTGGTCCAGACGGCACCGAAAATTGTCCACAGAATCTCCTATAATCAGCTGGTGAAAATCAAAGGGGAAAACACATCCAGGGCTCCAACAATCACAACTCCAAATGAAATGGTAAAATGAGGGGTAAAAATGATTTTTAAGTTACCTTTCATGTAATTTAAGTAGGGAATTGGTTTTTTAACTCATTTTTCAAGCATATGTCCTCATTCCTAATCAGTTTGATGGAGAAATTGAATAGGTAGTATGACCATCAAAAGAACCTAGTGTCAACGGTGAATCAAATATCAATGACCATTATCACGAGAAGTTTTATGCGAAGTTCAAGCTTGTTAAAAATTAAACCTAGCAATGAGCATATGTTCCACTAGAGTTTAAACTCATTAAAAAATGAACCCACCACCGGTAAATAAACATTGAGATCGAATTATTATCAGCTTTTGAGCCTTGGTCGTGTTCTTACCATCACCTCCACTCCTTTTTAGCTGATCATATGCCTCCGTTTGATTGTTTACCCCTTTTGAGGAACAACTACGACAAGTGATCCTATTGGCCACCTTCTTTACACTGCCATGATTGAAAAATTTCAAGCATTACATGGAATCAGCTGCTATCTGAAAACATCACTCATTCCTCAAAAAATGAGTCTCCTTTAAGCTCTTTTCATCTGACTCGTAAAATATGAAAATATTTCCAAGAAATTGGCCTCTCCAGCTCGTTAAAGTGATTGGAAGTGCCATCCCTCCTCTAGATTTTAATATTTTTGGACCTGAGGGATTATTACACAAAAAGATCGAGCGTTTGTCTTGTTTGGCTCATTAAAAGTATCGAAAAGTCATCCCTTTCGCATTGTTTTATACTTTTTCAGAATTAAGGGATTATATTACAAAAAAGAAGTATTGGAGTCTTCTTTCCGTCTCTTTTCAGACTCTCTAAAATTGAAAAGAACCCAGTTATCCTTGTCGTTAAACTCGTTAAAACAATAGCAACAAACTTGTCCATTGAGACAAGAGTGAGTTTCACTGTTGCTAGGCTCGTTAAAACATAGCGATGGGTTTTCCTGAAGGGAAAATTATAGAACAAGAATTTGTTATCCTCCTCAAGCTTGACAAAAATAAAGAGGTACTGGTCAAAAATGACTGGGGAAAATTGGGAAGAAAACTTGAAGAAATTTTATTGGTAGTAGGTCACTCTTGAACATGACACTTTCACTCCATCACCATGATCGAGTCGGGTTGGGTTATTCCATTCACCGGTCATATTACCATTGGTCCACCGTACCATCGACTTTTGGGGTTAATGCTACCAATCAATTTCAGTGTCACTGATATGTTCAAGAGAAGTCGTTCAAAGAATTCACCTACCTAGCCTGTGTCCCATCCACTGCAATACCTTCATGCTTCATTCTTTCATGACCACCACCCTAAACCTTGTATCATTAGATCGTTTTCACCTCTACGAAATCATTTGCTCACTTCTGTGTCATAGATGTGGGATCCATCAATGCCCTCCTACGATGGGTCACTTCTTGTCAACATTAGCTCATTATCCAAGAAGTGGACCTAGGAATAACCCTTTCAGTACTTTGAAGCTTGCATGCCTCAATGGCAAGTTTCTTACTTCCGGTGACAGGTTTACATTAATGGCCTTCTATTGAAAGAATTTGCATGGTGTTCGACATCAACTCATGTATTCACGCCACGTGAATTGTACTACAGTACCTTGAGGGTCATCGTCATCATTCGTGATTCCTCTCGCGCCTGTGAACAGCTTACATCATTGGTTGGTAATCAGGCAATGTCCTTCCATATTCGACATCAAAACATCTATTCACATGGATCGACTTGTACTTTGGGCGAAGATTGAACAAATTTTGAAGACCTCGGATCTAGTTTCATCCATCCGGGCTACGATATATTCAAGAGAATAAAGACATCAAATGTACACCATTGCTGCACAGATAATCATCCAAACTAAGGGATGATGGCTCTACCAGAATCATCAGTGTGCACACAAACAGTTGTCTGTCCTATGTACATGAAAATGAATTTATCAAAGCTGAGCATGGGAATTCATGCCTCAGCTAGATCATGAAAAATATTATGAATATAATGTATTGTATTGTATCTTATTACAGGTCACCTTCCAGTTTGAAAAACATCAGATCCTCATTATAAAGCATTTCACCCGACATCAAAAGGATTTACGACCTCATGCTTTAGGGGGCAGCCGTTATAGACATATTTGGGCACTGTGACCCCAATCATACATGTCCATAAACCAAGGGCTTCTAAGTCGCTAAAAGTGTTGTTTCATACCATAAAGGAGCAAGGTCAGCTGATTACATCATCTCCTAGAACTTCCCCACAAAAAGCTACTCAGAACTGGTCAAAGCAGGACCATACAAACTGCCCAGTGCTAAAGGTGCGATGCATCTCACCTGCCACATGAAAAAAGTGTGATGCATACTGGAAAGCCCTTCTATAGGGTACGATGAGCGAGAGCAGAAAATGGCACAAGCAGTTTGCTAGGTGGAAACCCAGAAAATCTTCTAGAAACTGCTCATTTGACACTTGCTTCTCTGAGTTCGCCCAGGGATGAGTAAGGGATCTAAAATCTCCATGTGGAAGAAAGAACTATTAGTGAAATGACACTAATCAAATACCAGAAGCTAACTCACTCTCATGTAAACATCTATATATGGATCCCTCATCCAAGAGATCCAAAGGCTGGAATTTTGTAATTTGCAAGGAAGTGTTGTTGGTTTCCCTTTGAAGACATTGTTGGGTGATCTTGCTTTTTATGTGGTGAAGAGGGATTTCAAGCTGGGAGGATGGCGCTGGGTTAGACCAAGTGGTTGTAATCCTCTCTTCTACTACTTTTACTAATAAATCTATTTGAGTTTTCCTCAATATTCTTGTGTATCTCTGAATATTGTGTTGATATATGAATTTGTATGGTCAATATATATCTGATCCTATATTGTTTACAGTGATAGATCTCTATGCTTTGATGGTATTATGTTGCTGTGAATCTACAGGTGTTATTTGAAGTGGGGAAAGCAAGGAAGTAGTGGCGAGATTCTGTCAAAGGGGAAAGGAAACAAGAAAGGAGCCAAGTGAAAGACTGAGGTTGATACTCTCTACTTCTTTCTCATCTCTCTCTCTTAAATGAAAAACAAATGAATTTAATCTGTTTGTTTCTAAGATAGCTACCCATCTTAGTGGGACTAGCAGCTCTGAATAGACACTAATTTTCCCAATAACACCACATGTTGTCTATTTTTCACTCTTAAAATCTGAAAAACTCAACTAAGTTTATAAGTTTATGTATTTTCTCAATTTTTATTCATTTCCCATAAGACATAAACTAGCTTTCAAAATTTCACAAGCTACCTTCATTCTTAATTTCAGATCAATTTGGTGTCATAATTATTACAAGGTATAAATTGAGAAGAGGAGAAGGAGTGCTTGAAAAACAAAATCCTCAAATTGGTTCAAGGGGGTCACAAAATACATAAACTCCACAAGTCATGGCACATGAAGAAGAAAAGGAGCTGATGTTTGAGGATGAGATAGAATTTAGAAAGGATTTCTTTGATATGTTTGAGAGGGTGAAAGCATTGAATAATGAGAGGGAAACAAGGTTGCAAAGAGAGAGTTCAAATCATCCAAAAGCTAATGGTGGTGATGGGAGAAAACCTCCACCTCCACCTCCTACTTCACCTCCATCTACACCTCCATCTTCACTTCCTTCTTTGCCTCATTCATCTCATAGACCATATCCGAAAGGACATGGTAGTTCTCCCTTGATTAAGCTTGATGTCAAGTTTGAATTGCCTATGTGCGATCGGGAAGTAAATGCTAAAATGTTGGATAATTGGGTTTGTCAAATTGAAGTCTATTGTAGGATTCAAAATATTTTTGATGATGATACAAATATCCAACCTTCTTCTCTTCATTTGGAAAGTGCAACCCTGATCTGGTGGGAGGCTAGAACTCAAGAAGATTTGAAGAAAAGTAGTAAAATTATGTCTTCCTGTGTTGTGGGGAAAAGTATCCAACACGGAATGACCCTATCCCACTCTAAGGGTGATAGTTCCTTAGCAACAACTGAAGCAAAGCTATCTAAAGTTACTTCTTTATGACATGCAAGAGATGAAAGGAAGGGATCCACTTACCGATGTCTTGCGCAAATGGTCGATCCAATCTCCTCTATTTGCCGCTCGCTCCCAGCTCCAAGTCTTCTCACGGGCCCAGCTACACGAGATCCTGCGAACAAGACAAGAAAAGGAAACTACAAGAAGCATGCATTCATAACTGATTCAAGGATTAGCATAAATCAAATACGCAAGTAAGACAATACACCATTGAAACACATGCGAATAGAAGAACCTCAAATGCTTTATTAATATAAGGAAGTAAGGTTCAGGCGGTGATACAACCGTGAGAGGTCCAATCCAGCATCACCTTCCCGACGGAAAGAAATCTCCTCTTCACCTCCCTCAAGCAATCACCCAATACTCTCCACTGTAAACCAACAGCAATTCTTTGCACAAAATTCCGCCCTCCAGATCCCATGGGATGAGATCCTTATATAGAGTTTTGGAGTGAAGATAAGTCAGCTTGATGTGTGACTTGTTGTCCTCTTCAACTCCAGTTGTTCTTTAGTCCTTGAGTCCACTCGAAGTTTCTACCTTCCACATGGAGTTTTAGAACCTCTTTACTCATCATTAGGCGAATCTTCTGATCCAAGTGTCATTTTGGAAGCTTCCTGGGCACTGGCACATTGAGAAAAGATTCCTCCACATGTCAAAGTACACCCAGCGCAGGTAGCCTTTGTTGCACTTGCTATGCAGCGCAGGTACACCATAGAGCTTTTGACATTCAGCAAAGATGCTTAGTGGAGCAGCTGCTTTGATCCAAAATTGACTTGTTTTTGAGTGTTTTTCAGTGGAGAACTGATCTGTAGTGCTGTGGTTTGCTGACCTTGTTCCTCTAGGGGTTGGAACAACATGTTTAGGGACTTTGGATCCCTCAGATTATTGACATTTCATGCTCCATGCTGTAAGGCACAAAAATGTCTATAACAGTTGCCCCCTAAAGTATGAGGTCGTTTATCGGGAAATGCTTTATTAGGAGGATCCGAAGTTCATTCAATCGTCGGGAGGTGACCTGTAACAAAATGCAATACAATACATTATCTTTTCATACTTTCTTTTCATGATCTAGCTAATGCGGGCATTTCCGATGCTCAGCTTTATAAATACATTTGCTGTACATAAACAGACGATCGTCTGATAATAGACTGATAATTCTCTGCTTTTAATTATCATCCCTTTAGTAGGATGATCATCTGCTGCACATGTCTATGTTTTTATCTCCTGAATATATATCGCAGCCTAGATCGATAAAACTAGATCCGGGGTCTTCAAACTTGTCCAACCTTCACTCTAGTATAAGTCGATCCATGTGAGAATTTCTTGAAGTCGAACATGGAAAGACATCGCTTGATTACCAGTCAATAATGTAAACTGTTAACAAGCGCGAGAGGAATCACCGATAATGATGATGACCCTCAAGGTACTGCAGCACAATTCACGTGGCGTGAATATAGGATCTGACGTCGAACACCACGCAAAGTCTCCCGGTCGAAGGTCATTAATGTATACCTATCGCCGGAAGTGAGAAACTTGCCATTGAGGCATGCAAGCTTCAAAGTACTGAGGGGGTGTTCCCAGATCAACTTCTTCGATAGTGAGCTGATGTCGACAAGAAGTGATCCGTCAAAGGAGGGCCTTAATGAATCCCACATCAGTGACACGGAACGGAGCTAGTGATGATGGTGAAAACGATCTGTGAAATATGATTCAGGGTGGCGGTCATGGAAGGATGAAAGATGATGTATGGTAGTGGATGGGACCCGGTTGACACTTTCTGAATGACATCTCTTGAACATATAACGACACTGATGTGATGGATCGGTAGCATTACCCCATGTATGGATGGTATGGCGAGACCATGGTGAAGGGACTGGTGAATGATAATAACCCAACCCGATATTTACGGAGGCAAAAGTGTCATGTTCAAGAGCGACTTGCTACGATTTAAGCTTTGAGGTTCTCCCAATTTTTCCCCAGTCATTTCTGACCAGTACCTCTTTATTTTTGTCAAGCTTGAGGAGGATAACATATGCTTGTTCTATAACCTGCCCTTCGGGCAAGCCCATCGCTATGTTTTAACGAGCCTAACGATAGGGAAACTCGTTCTCGTCTAAAGACAAGTTTGTCGCTATCTAATATTTTTAACGAGCCCAGCGACAAAGACAACTCGGTCCTTTTCATCTTTAGAGAGTCTGAAAAGGGTACATAAAGTGGACTCCAGGGGTCCTTTTTCGTCATCTAATCCCTTAAGCCCGAAAAAGTATAAAACAATACAGAAGGGATGAATGTTCGATATCTTTATCGAGCCGAACTAGACAAGCGCTCGATCTTTTTGTGCAATAATCCCTCAGGTCCAAAAAGATTAAAATCTAGAGGAGGGATAGCTCTTCCGGTCCTTTTAACGAGCTGGAAGGCCAAAACTCGGCAAACTTTTCATATTTTATGAGTCAGTGAAAAGAGCTCAAAGAAGACTCGTATTTTGAGGAACGAGTGATAAACAGGGATAGCAGCAGATTCCAGGTACAGGTTGGAATTTTCCAATCACGGCAGTGTCACAAGGATGGCTAGGTGAAATCACTCTTCGCATCTGTCCCTCAAAATAGGTAAACAATCAAGTGGATGTGAATGATCGGCCAAATGAAAAGTGGAGGTGACGGTGCACAAACACGACCAAGGCTTTTATGGCTGATGAATTTACGGTCTCAAATGGTTATTTACCGGTTCATTTTTTCTTGATGAGCTTGAACTCTAGGGGAAGCTTGCTCACATGTGCATTTATTTTTTAATGAGCATGAACTCTTGCTAAACTGCTCGGTTTTGCGTTTATTTTTTAACGAGCATGAACTTTGCCAAAACTGCTTGTTCTTTTGCATGCCCCCAGCATCATAATAACGCATGTCAAAGGAGGGTGCCCCCCAAGCTTCATTGCATTCAACTTGGTGGTTGGAATGAAGGTTTACCTTTGAATTTTGAAAAGGGGATTTGTTTCATTTTTTAATGAGGTTGACATAGTAAAAGAACTATCCTCATGACTCCTTGTTTCATTTTTTAACGAGGTTGACACGAGATAAGAACCGGCCTCGGGGCCCACTGTATTTACAGTATTTCCATTAGGGCGATGATCCATGCTGACAAAATATTTAGGAATCTTCCGAATCCATTGGATATAGAAGATTTCATATTGTAGGTTTCCACTGTGGCTACTTCCGCCAGATTACCCGCCGGTGGTAGGGCAAAAGTACCCATTAAGGCACGGTCTTTTAGGAGACCTACTCCAATATTTTGGAGCGATTGATTACTTTCATGGATCATTGTGCTGCTTCCCGTAACTTGAGAACTATTGGGGAGAAATGTTTGTTGGTCGACGATTGTAATTTTTCCTTGAAAAGGAAATACAATCCTCCTGAAGTAGGTCGACACAACTGCAGCCATGGCATATATCCAAGGCCTTCCCAGTAGGATGTTGTAATTAAGGTTTCTGTTGATTACTTCCACATCAACTTCTACTGTTTTGCCCCCTAGTTCAACTTGCAAGTTACTTAAAATCCCGTGTGGAGTGTATGATCGTCCATCAAATGCTTTTAGTGTCGTTGAAGATTTTGACAAGGGTGGTGAGCCTAAATTTTTCCAGCAACTCATCGACATAAGACATGTAGATGCCCCCTCATCAATAATTGTTTGATGAACAGTTTTGTTGAGGGCTTTCACTTGAATAAGGAAAGCTAGTTGAGCTGGTAACTGAGGGTCATATCCTTTATGATCAAAGGCCACAAGATTGGAATCCATTGGGCCAATCCCACTTATCGCTGATAGTAAAGCTTGCTCTTGGGAGGGGCAATTTTGCGGTACCTCAAGTGTCGACATAGCGGACGGCGATTGGGCCAGGTCCTCTACTATATTATAATTCTGTGCTATTTTTGCACGAGGATTAAATTTCGATTTGTGTACTACTCCCTTTGGCGACTTTATCATTGGTTCAGGAATGATGGGTGGCACGACTTTGGTCAAAGTTGTTGTTGAACTACTAGGTTGTTTATTTGCCTTGTTGTTCAACTGCTTTGGATTCCTGTAATCTTTATTCCTTGTCAAAGCATTATTCTGTTGCTTTGAGGTGGACAACATAAGCACTTGGGATCGGCAAGCATCTTGATTAGCAACCAGATTTTGTCTTGGACTAGGAAACAGATCAGTCAATACTGCTGGGGTTTTTGAACTCTTGAAGAGTTTCTTAACTTCAGCTATATGTGGACAATCTTTCGTCCAATGATCCTCATCGCATATATGACACCCTGTCGGGGGTTTCCCTTTCCTTTTCTTTTTCCTCTTGCCCCCTGGTTGCTTCAGTTGTTTTCTCTTGTCGGTCGACATGGCATTTACTTCTGAGGCAAGAAGTTCCTCATTTGCATTTTGACTAGAAATTTTGCGTTTGCCAGTCACGCCATTACTGGCGTGAGAGTTAGTATTTGATTTAGGAGGGGGAGGAATTGAAAATTCAGGTCTAGGGGCGTCAGGTATTTTGTCGTAGAGCGTGCCCGACTGAGTATATACTAAGTCTAAGTATTGAGCACGAGCAATGACTTGCTCCTCTGTTACGACTCCCCCCTTGGCCACATCTTCCGTTATAGCCGAAAGTAACGACTTTATAAACCATTCAGCTAACAGCTGATCGGGAACGTAAGTTTTCACCATCCTACGACGACGTCGCCACTCATGTATATGATCAGATATGTGAGTGGCCGTTGTCTGTTTGAAGTTGGTAAGGAGTTCTGTTCCCATTTCATACCTTATCGGTAATTGAAAATGGGTTAAGAAAGTCGTGGCTAAGGAGCTGAAATTGTCGAAAGAGGCTCTTGGAAATTCAATGTACCATTTAGCCGCTGGACCTGTCAATGTCCTCTGGAAGAGGTGAAGTCTTATCGAATCATCGTTTAGAGTGTTCGATGAACACCACAGATGAAAAGTCATGACGTGATTCGACGGGTCTTCACCTGAATTTCCATTGAATTTAGGAATGTCCGATGGAAGTTTATGCGGAATTGCTGGCCACCAAGGGGCATAAGCAATTGGATCATTCGTCAGCCGGTTTAGATCTGGTAATTCTAGAGTTGCTACAAAGGGCAACTGTTGGTTCAGGTTAGGCGAAGCATATCCAGGGTAAGATGGTATCGCCTGAGCAATGGGTCTTTGCAGACCAGCATAATGCTGACAACTTTGACAAAGTTGATGGGCATAACCATTATAGCATGGTTGCCCATTACTTAAAAAGACTTGTTGCTCAGGTCCTTGATATGATTGCTGGAATGGCGGTTGTTGAGATTGAACCAGCTCTGGTTGTTGGACCATTTTCTGTTGACCAATACTGGATGATTGACCAAGATGAGGAGTCACAGTACTTGTTTGAGCCTGAGTCGCTCCAGATAAGGAGGCACTACCCTGAGATTGTGATTGAGCCGCTGAGACAAGAGGTTGTTGTATTACAACAGGTAGCGCTTGTATTTGCGATGCATTCACCATAGTAGGTGTGGTGGGAATATTCGACACAGGGTGTACTGGTTGCATTGAATATGCAACTCCTGATCGTTGAGGCAGTATCGGTACCCAACCGCTGGATGTAATTCCAGTTTGACCTGATCCTTGTTGTAAACTCTCGTATGGTTGTTCTCTAGGAGGGAACAATGAAAGAGCATACTGCCCTCCACATGGTGGAAATCCAGTACTTAAAGGGTAAATTGGCCTTTGAAGACACATTGGATCAATTTGTTGAGTTTCAACATAAGAAGTACCAGATGATAATCCGGATGAAGAAATAGGAACTAACCATATTTTCGTCCCTGATTGGACTCCGGCTTGTTGTTGACAACTTGCCGGGACAGATGGTATACCAGCGAACATCGTTGGAGTAGCAGCAGGAGGTTCTGCTGCTGCTGTGTCAGACGACACAGTCCTAGATGTCGATGGCTGTTCAGACATATCTAGTCTATCCAAAAGATTTCTTAGCGATTCTACAAGAACTCACGATGCCAAAAGACTAACTTCGAAGATCAACGAGGGAATGGGAGGTGATTATGTTCCGCTTAAAATAATTTTTATAACGATGCTTTAGACACAACTTGCTTTTTCAGTTTTAGAGAGTCGAGAAAAAGCTAAAGATGACTCTAGTCTCCTTCGATGTTTTAACGAGCCCGAAGTGACAAATGCTCGGATGGACTTTTTCAGTTATAGAGTTTGAAAAAGGCCAAAAGAAACTACTCTAGAGTTCTAGGCAGAGGGTGTGCCAAACCTTTCGCGAAACCACAGAATACGTTTTACGGTACGAGTGGTCGATCTTCGTGAATGTTGTGTTCACTGCATCGCGATCAGTAGGGCGGCTGACATGGCTTCCTATGGATAAAGGCTTTGTTCCTATAGGGGTCTCCCAATATATGCGACGGTACGCGGGAGCACAAGTCCGTATTAGTGCTATCGTCCCTCAGGAGGAATCACCCACCTTCGTAGAGATCGACAGTCACTATGTTTAATGACGCCAGAACACGTCTCTACCTAGACCTCTACTGTGTTTCGTTATGTTTCAAAGTGTTGTTATGTAAATTCAGTTCGTTTTAGGTTGATCTTGCTTAGCAGTTTGCCTTTATGGATCACCACGTGATGTATGATACAACTCCTAAATGCAGTCTAAGAATGATAAGCAAGCTTTTTCAATTCTTTCAACTTATGAAAATCTTAACTACTAAGGGAAAAGAAAGACATCATCTTTTCAAACAGATCATAGAGCACACACTGATGCACTTTCCTAAATCGACATGCAAACTGTCAAAATGCACATGCACAATGCAAGTATTTCTTTTCTTCTTTCTTAATGTTGATGTATTACAAAAAGAAAGCTGTTGTATGATTTCGAATTCAATTTCAAGCGAAAGCAAACAAGTTTTTGTCCAATAATCAAAAGAACACCTTAAGATTCACTCGTTTCAAGACAAGAAATACTGAAATTCGAACCATATAATGAAAGAAAATGCTCGAGCAGCTATGAACAGCAATAAACTAGCTCTTAGAATCACAACGACACTTTCTTACAGGTCTAGATCCAAGAGGTCACAGCAAGACTAGTTCACTTTCGCTACGGGAAACTGTGAATGACAGCAAGAAATAAAATAAGAGCAATCACGGTTTCTTCATACAACTGAGGCGAAATGAAGGCAAAGAAAGGTAGTTTCAGCTGGGTATACAGGTTGACAACAGGCTGCAAAAACAATATTGAAAACTGGGCAACAGACAGTGGGGAACCCCAGTTGCACAAGGCAAAACTGGATCAGCGCAGGTGCTGCACTGTCAATCTGACATGCAACGCAGGTAGCCCCTTCGGGACCTGCATTGCAGCGCAGGTAGCCTTTGCTGCAGCTGCACTGAAGAGACAACTCTCGTCTCTCTCAGATTCCGGGTCACAGTTTGCTCAAAAATCAATGGTTTTTGGCCAAATCAGAGCCTATCAGTCAAGTATACACTAGAGGATGATTAAGGAAGATGAACACTATCACAAAGAGCTAAAAAGAGTCCTTGTGGATCAGCTCTTCAAATCACAAACATGCCCAGCACTGAGCTAGAGTAGCTGTCCTCTACTTTGCATTCGAAGTATTCGAATGCAGTTCGATTCGGTACTCCCTTTGTTTAGGAAATGAATAGCAAGAAACACAAGCTACCAACAAGACACGATCCCCAATGGAGTTGCCAGTCTGTTGTGGGGAAAAGTATCCAACACTGAATGACCCTATCCCACTCTAAGGGTGATAGTTCCTTAGCAACAGCTGAAGCAAAGCTATCTAAAGTTACTTCTTTATGACATGCAAGAGATGAAAGGAAGGTATCCACTTACCGATGTCTTGCGCAAATGGTCGATCCAATCTCCTCTATTTGCCGCTCGCTCCCAGCTCCAAGTCTTCTCACGGGCCCAGCTACACGAGATCCTGCGAACAAGACAAGAAAAGGAAACTACAAGAAGCATGCATTCATAATTGATTCAAGGATTAGCATAAATCAAATACGCAAGAAAGACAATACACCATTGAAACACATGTGAATAGAAGAACCTCAAATGCTTTATTAATATAAGGAAGTAAGGTTCAGGCGGTGATACAACCGTGAGAGGTCCAATCCAGCATCACCTTCCCGACGGAAAGAAATCTCCTCTTCACCTCCCTCAAGCAATCACCCAATACTCTCCACTGTAAACCAACAACAATTCTTTGCACAAAATTCCGCCCTCCAGATCCCATGGGATGAGATCCTTATATAGAGTTTTGGAGTGAAGATAAGTCAGCTTGATGTGTGACTTGTTGTCCTCTTCAACTCCAGTTGTTCTTCATTCCTTGAGTCCACTCGGAGTTTCTACCTTCCACTTGGAGTTTTAGAACCTCTTTACTCATCATTAGGCGAATATTCTGATCCAAGTGTCATTTTGGAAGCTTCCTGGGCACTGGGACATTGAGAAAAGATTCCTCCACATGTCAAAGTACGCCCAGCGCAGGTAGCCTTTGTTGCACTTGCTATGCAGTGCAGGTACACCATAGAGATTTTGACATTCAGCGCAGATGCTTAGTGGAGCAGCTGCTTTGATCCAAAATTGACTTGTTTTTGAGTGTTTTTCAGTGGAGAACTGATCTGTAGTGCTGTGGTTTGCTGACCTTGTTCCTCTAGGGGTAGGAACAACATGTTTAGGGACTTTGGATCCCTCAGATTATTGACATTTCATGCTCCATGCTGTAAGGCACAAAAATGCCTATAACATCCTGGAATGATTTTATAGGTGCATTATGAATGAAATTTTATCCATTAGCTTACATACAAAAAGACATTATGGATTGGAAAATTTTTAGACAAGCTAAAGGTGAGAGTGTCCAAAGTTACACAAAAAAATAGAAGCATAGATTTAATCTTGGGCGTTGATATGTCTTCACAAGATACTTGCTTTAAATACATAGGTGGATTACATAGTTATTTGACAAATATTATACTTATGTTTAATCCCAGTAATCTAGTTGAATTATGAGTTCATGCAACTCATTTCGAACCAAGAGACAAGAATATTCCTCAAGAGACTAGCAATTAACCTTCCAAATCTAGAGGCAAAGGAAAGGGGAAGTTTAAAGGAAAAGGAAAAAATAATGGTATTGTTAAGAAAGAGGGAGAGGAACTTACCTATATTTTTTCTTCAAAATAAGGCCATGATGAAGACCATTGTTGGAATTTACATCTATAAATGAGACCAAAGAAGTTCAATAACAAGAAAAATCAAAATTTTGTTGCTACAACTCAACAAGATCTAGGATTTGTTTCAGGTAATGAAACCAAAATTACAACCATGGGAATGCAAGGTATAAATTCTAATGAAGGTATTAGTTCTTCTAGTAATCCTATAGAATAGTAAAATGATAAATAAATAAATAAGTGAGCTTTTCCATATTAGAGTCATTACAAAGCATAGAAAAGTTGATAGATATTTTGTTAGTGGATCTCAAGCCAATCTTATCTTTGAAGGAATTGCCAAGGAACTAAATCTAGAAACTACACCTCATGTTAAACCTTACCCTTTGGGTTGGGTATGTGATGATGCCAAATGACAAGTGAAAATAAAATGTAAACTGAAATTCGCCATCACTGCTAGTTTTATAGGTGAGGTTGAGAGCATGATGGCGTACCACTTGATATTTGTGGAATTGTTTTAGGGATTCCATACTTGTATGACTGAAAAGCCATATTCTATCATCATGAAAAAGAATATCATATTTTCAAATATTGATTTGAGTATATTGTTAGAGCACATCACAAGAAGATGAACTTATCTCTTGTTAGTGTTGGTTAGATGAAAGGGCTTGTAAATGCTAGTAAGAATTTTGTGTTGTTGATGATTAAAGCTGCATATAATGATGAATTTCAATATTTCACACGAAGTGATTCAGAAATCAAGCATGAATTGGTTGAAGCATTTAACATGTATGATTAGATGTTTCAGGAACCTGAAAGGTTTCCTCCTAAAAGAGGAATCCGTCGTCAGATTCACTTGCAGTTGGATGCACTACTTCAAAATATTGGCATGTATAGAATGTAAATTTTATAGAATGTAGAAATTAAAAATGAAATTCAAGAGTTTCTTGACAAAGGGGTCATCAGGCCTAACACCTTTCCTTGTGGGTCTCCTATTATTTTGGTTCCAAAGAAATATGGTACAAGGTGCATGTGTGTAAATTTCTGAGCTTTGAACAAGATTAAGCCTAAGAATCATTTTCATCTATCTTGCATTGATGATTTTTTATATTAGTTAAAGGAAGATATTTAATTTACTAAGTTAGACTTAAGAAGTGGTTATCATGAAATAAGAATCCCTACAAATGATATTTGGAAAACTACTTTCAAGACACAACAAAGTTTGTTTGAATGGTTACTTATGTCGTTTAGTATTTGTAATGCACTTACAACATGAGAGTTATGAATGATGTGTTGAGACCATTCCTTGATTACTTTGTCATAGTATACTTAGACGATATTCTGATACTTAGTCAGACTCGTGAAGAGCATGTCAAGCATGTGAAACAAGTTTTAGATGTCTTGGAAAAAGAGAATTTGTATTTGAATATGTCTAAGTGTAAATTTAGGAAAACCGCTTTGATTTATTTGGGGCATATTGTAGGAGGGGATGAAGTGAGGATTTATCCCTCAAAAGTTTGTGTCATTGTGAATTGCCCTAAACCAAACAATGTAACAAAAGTTAGGAGCTTTTTGGGAGCAACCCAATATTGGAGAAAATTTATCGCTAGCTTCTTATTCATTGCGGCACCATTACATTCTTTGAAAAGTGTGAAATATGTCTTTCAGTGGGGAGGCAAGCAAGAAAAAGCCTTTGACACTTTCAAAGAGAAAATTCGTACAACACCAATTCTCGCACTTCCAGATCTTAAGCATCCATTTGAGATCCAAATCGCTGCAAGTGATTATGCTATGGGAGAAATTCTGATCGAACATGGTAAGCCAATTTGTTATCACTGTAAAACCTTTACCAATGAAGTAATTAACTATCCAACTTACGAAAAAGAGTTGTATTCTTTTGTACAAGTGTGAAGAATTGGAAACATTTTTTGATGGGTAAAGAAATGATTATTCATACTAAACATCAACCTTTTCAATATTTACAATTGCAAACCAAATTACAACAAGCTAGACATTTCAGGTGGATGGGATTCCTACGACAGTTTCATTTGGTAATCAAGTATAGTAAATATATATACAACAAAGTTGTAGATAGGTTATCAAGACGTATTGTTAATGCATCTATTATTCTTAAGAATAACTCAAACATGCATGAAATCTATATTGAACAATATGCTCAAGATGAAGATTTTAAATACGTTTATGCACCTTTGAGTCAAGGAAATCATGTTGAAGAGTTGGATTATCATGTTCATAACAAGTCGATGTATCATCTTGGAAAGTTATGTGTTCCACAAGGTTAAAGAGTCAATGTCATAAGGGAAGCCAACACTTCTCTTATTGTTGGTCACTTTGGTAGAGGAAAAACAATTGCTCAAATTCAGAGGTATTGTTATTGGCCTCACATGAATGAAACTGTTTCAAAATATGTGAGAGGATCTTCCATGTGTGCTACTAGTAAGCCAAGCAATAGGAAATTAGGGTTGTCCACTCCACTTCCTATTCCTTCTTGTCCTTGGGAAAGTATTTCTATGGATTTTGTTGGGGGACTACTAATGTTTAGGAAAGGTCATGATTATCTATGTGTTGTTGTGGATCATTTAAGTAAACTGTGTATTTATGCCATGTAAGAAACATGCTACAACTGAAAAAATGGAAAAGGTGTTCTCACAAAATGTATGGGTTCTCTTTGGGTTTCCCACTTTTGTTATTTACGATTTAGATTCTCAATATGTTAGGAAGTTTTGGTCAAGTTTATGGGAACTTCTGGACACCAAGTTGAATAAGAGCACCACATTTCATCCACAAGCCAATGACCAAACAAAAGTAGTGAACAAAAAAATAGTACATCTCATTTGAGGATATTGGGGTAAGCATGTTAAACTTTAGGATGAGCATTTGCATTACATCCAATATACCTACAATCCCTACAAGCACTCATCTATGCAACTATCTCCATTTGAAGCTTGTCTGGGTTGTTTCACAAGGTATCCTTTGTATTTTATCTTTGGTAAAGATATTGCAATAAATGGACATAGTGATGTGGACAAATCCAATAATTTCATTAAACAAATTCAATTAGTGCATCAAAAGGTACAATAACAACTAGAGAAAAACAAAGCAAAGTACAAAGCAAAACAAGAAAAGCATCAGGTTGATCATGATTTCCAAGTGGGAGATCAAGTTTGGTTGTACACCAATAAGGAAAGACTATAAGGTGAAGGTAAAAATCTCAAGCCAATTAGATATGGTCCCTTCAAAATCTTGGAGTAGATTGGTAACAATGATTTCCGATTAGATTTTCCACCTTACATGCATTTTTTTTTTGTTTTGAATGTGGAAAAATTGAGATTGTATGAGCCTCAAATGATTGATGATCATGAAGAGAATGTTCAGATTCCATCTATATAAGCTTTTTCTCGGAATATTTAAATGAGTTGCAGGAAGACTCAATTCTTCATAGGAGGATGCAGACTTGACATAGAGGCAATGTAGTGTATCTTCAAGTGGGTTTCAAAGGTACCAACCCAAGTAAAGCAATGTGGATTGAGATTGGGAATGTGAGGGAGTTGTACCCTCACTTGATTTCTAAGTAAAAATAATTTTTTTTTATGTGGACTTATCCCTCTTGCATACAAGAGTGATATCCCTAGACCTTAGAGAAATCTAGTAAAAAACAACTAGGAAATTCTACTTTTCTCTAGACTATGATTTACTTAAACAAATACTATGATAGAAGTCACTCATCATTTAAATCGAAATTCCTACTGAATTCTTGTTTAGATATTTCGACCATCCTCCTCTCCTCAATGCTTTAGAGATCTTCCCATTGTTTCACACATCTTCTTCAAGATGTCTTGAAGGAGATCCACATAGACAAAAACAAAGATGAGATCACAACATCCAATATATAGCATAAGATATAAATGAGCTAATTAAATATATGAAATAATAATCTATGTAGGTGATCAAGGAATCATACAAATTATATCAACAAAGATATAATTGAGAAAGAACAATTGTCTTTATACTAATAAAATGGAGAATAGGCATACAACCATGAAGCCTTGATGTTGCAAGTCCCCTCCCACAATCTCCAACCCTTTGCTTGAATGAATATCCTTCCAACCTTATTCCAGTAGCATAAACCTTCTTCCAATAATCCTCTCCAATCCTTAGGCCCGTGTTAGCTTTATAGGCCAAGAAGGGGAGGTTTGGGATCCATTTCCCAAGGGATGAGATCCACTAATGATGGGATAGGGGTTCCATAAAGATAGGGATTAGCTCCATGATGGGAGGGATCAGGGATGAATATGCATCCATTGAATTCTTGTTAGTTTTGAAATATTTGAAGCTTAATAGGTATACTCGTAAAATAGTAGTAACCACCTATAAATCCACCCCCCCCACCCCAACACAGGATTGTTGACCATGTACGTCAAAGAGGAATGGTCTATGTACATTTTGAATTGAGTACCCAGCAAATAATGGTAGAACTTCTAGAGCACATACACCATCGCCAACCCTTCATGCTCCATGGTTGAATAATTCTTCTTTGCATTAGACAAATTCCTCCTCATAAATGCAATTGGATGGTCGATATCACTTGCACTTGGTTGGGTTAATAATACTCCTAATGCTATGCATGATGAATCTACATGTATGAGGAATTCTTTCTTCCAATCGGGGAACACTGGAATAGGCGATGTATTCATATTTTCCTTTAATACATCTAAGATTTTATGGAAATTATCATCCCAGCAAAATGTCGCATCGTTCTTTAATAATTTTCCATGAGCACAGTAATATGCGCATATGCTTTGATGAATTTTCTATAATATCTTGTATGGCCCAATGTTGTACGCAATTGTTTTACATTTCTTGGAGGCTCCAAATTGATAATTACTACAATTTTGGTAAGGTCCACCATCAACCCTTTCTTACAAACAACGTGGCCCAGAAGTATCCCATATGGTACATAAAAGATGCACTTCTTTAGATTAAGGGATATTTGATACTTTTGACAAGTATCCAGCATTAGGCGAATGCTAGAAACATGCTTCTTCACTAACCCAAACACTGTCCAATTGTAAAATTAAACCTCGAAAAAATTATGAATAAATTCTTTAAAGGCTGCCACTACCGACCAAGAAAAGGTTGTAGGAGAATTCTTAAGTCCAAAGAGCATAAATTTATACAGAAAACAACCCCATTATTTGGTGAAGGTAGTATCACTTCGATCTTTTGGTGCAATCTTGATTTGGTGATACACTAAGAACCCATCTTAAAATGAGTAGGCTTCTTGACCACCAACATTCTCCAATACTTCATGTGTTAATGGCATAGGGAATGGGTCATGTACACAAGCATCATTTAACTTCCTTATATCTACATAGATTCAAATTTCGCCCCTCGTCTTCTTCTCTTGAACCACCATATGACTAACCCAGTCTGGTTCTTCTACAGGCTCAATAATCCTTGCTGCAAGAATCTTATCGAGTTCTTCACCCACATTTTATTTGTACTTAGGATTCAACCATTATAGGCACTGCTTTACCATATTACACATATGGCTTCAAATTGTTCTTCATAAGACCTAGATTACCTACTATCCCCTTCCGATCACATAACTTTGTTGGAAACAAGTCCTAATATTCTTGTAATAATTCCATGGCTTTTTCAACTATGTCCTAAAACCAATAGTCGCCTATATTTGCGAACTTTGACTATGCTTCTGACCCAATGTTCACTTGCTTGGTTTTCAAGGGCTTTGAGATGTCATGAACTTCTGCCTTAAGCCCCGTGACTTCACACTCTCCCTCTGACTCAGGGACACTGATGTTCTTGGGATTTTCCTCAACTTCTTTGGCAGTAACATTGTAGCATTCTAGCGCATGGCGCAACTACGTACTCCAGTCTAGCTATACCCATGTGACAGGTTCTATAGGTGTTTTTAATATTATAGCCTTGATCTCCTGTAATGCTTCATCAATACACTCAAATCCATCCTCAAAATTGAACGTTAACAAAATATTTTCCTTGAGAACATCCCACTTTGTGTTTCTGCATTGCAACTCTATTTCTAGATACCAGTTCATTGGGATAGTATCCAAAGTGTGGCAAAATATGTGAACCCATTCAAGCCGTGGTTCCTCTCCCCATGCTTTCGTCCAATGAGGCAGATGCTCACATAGATCATCCTTTCTTTTATAGTTGTTTGTAATACGGGTATTATCATATCCAAACGACAAGTTCATCATCCTTTGGTACTCCTTCCAATCTAAAAAGTTGTGCTTATGTGTACCCCACCATCTGGCAGGTGTATCTCTAAGCGCGATGTCTAGTTCCTGGAACCGATGTTACTCCGGTAAATCCCTTTCAAATTTATCCAGAAATAAGTTTACATCTCCTAAGCCATCACAATACAGTAAATTTCATACCTCGGTAGATATACACTAGACTGACTTAGAAATTCGGCTATATTGTAGTGTCGATACTTCATGTAATCTATTCTTCCAATGTTCAAGCTCCTCATCTGAATTTGATTTGAAAGGAGTTGTATTTTTCCCAAGTAATTTGTCCATCCTTCGTAGGGTTAATCCAATCCTCATCCTGTGCATTAATCTTATAGATCTGTTCAATATCATCCTCCTCATAGTAATCACGAACTAGTTCAGTACACCACGCATCCTCGACCATATCCAAAGGAACAATGACCCTGAGTTCCTTCTTCTCAAACATCATGCTGTTCTTCTTTAGGTTGATGACCACATTCATATCAAATTCCCAATCAATTCCAAGCAACATTGGGTATGGATTATTGTCATCCACTATTTCTATTACTTCAAAATTAGTTATAGCACGTGCTCCTTTAATATCTAAAGCTACTCCATGTAAGCACCCCATCGAAATAATCTTCTGTTGGTTTGCCATTCACAACTGAATTGGGGACCACTGTAGTGTCAACTTTCCCATTCTTTCCCAGGTTTGTTTAGGAAAAACATTCACATTAGATCCTAAATCTAGGATCACTTGGTCCATTTCAAATTCTCCAATTAGTGCAGTCAATCTCATCTCATGACCAATCCTTTTCATACTCTTCTCCACTTTATGCATTAAGCATTGTTTAGGCAGTGGCTTACCCTTACCAGCGTAGTTTTCTATCAACTCTTGCAGTCCCTCTACTACTTTTTGGTCCCTTAGGAGCTTCTTGTAGGTCTATAAGAAAGATGTTAACAATGAAAGATCTATTTCCTGCATAGCACTGACCTCTTCAAGCTTCCCTTTTCGTGCACCCTGAATTTTTGATGTGGAAGCTCCTGAATCCGCAAAACTATTTTTCACCTCCATAAAATTTCCTTTGCCTTATTTAAATCAAATCCAACATCTTTTTCAGTAGCCTTGCACACCCACATATTTTCCTCTGCTTGTTTCTTTGTATGCTCCCTAGTAGTTATACTGCTTCACGTAACGATATTAATGTTGCGCCCATCTTTGCATGGTTCTGATATCATCATCTAGATGTTTTGAGTAGGTGGTTGGGTCTTATTTTCTTGCATCTATGCGATGAGCATGGGACAATCTTCTGTAACGTGATCAAATTGTCCGGAATATTAACAAGAGGGGTGTGTCAGGTTTTGAGAATCTCGTGCAAAGTGGCCCAGTTCTCCACAATTGTAACAAATAATCTATCTGCAACCTCTTCTAGTTCCTCCCCCTCGTCCTCTTCATTTTCCCTAGAATCCTCCACGCACTGTAGTTGTGCCTTATTCTTGTTGAGGACATGTCTCATCCTGTACTCTATATGTTGGGGTTCTATCCATCATTAACTCATACATTCAGAAGTTGTGCTCATCATGGCCTACATACTTACAAAAATTGCAATATTGCTATTGGGGAGATTGCACAAATTTCTACAACAAATGAGAATTGTATTTCATATATTTTCCTGTGATCTGGTAGATAGAACACCATGGTACTACACCAGTGCTCATCTCAATGATATTTTCTAGTTTCAGTGGGATAAGACGTCCCCCAATTAGATAGTTTTGATACACCAGGCAATGGTCCTTGTCATGACCATGGCCTTTGCACTTTAAGCGCCATACTTCTACACAGGTCTCATTCTGGACCTCTTTTCCCTCTTTGATACTCTACAACTCCATATGTAGGCAAGCCAATTGTGATTGAATCTATTGTACTCCTAGATTCGTATCTTGAATAGGTGAGGCCTCCAACTTCATAGAAATCTCCAGTGCTCCAGCTTGCATTCCAAGCTTCTATTGTGACAATAGTAATCTTAAATGAGGTAACAATGAAGCAATATACCAATCCTTATGTTGCTCATCCGAGATCTGTAGATTAGCTTATTGTAGCAGACATTTCAACCTTTGATCAAACTCCCATGCATATTCATTCACCTTCTGCTTAATTCCTTTAACCTCAGGTACATACTAGGCTTGTGACTTGGGCTTCTTTAATTCATTATTCAACACATATTTCATATATTTGAACGTTGCAGCCAAGTGAGTTGTATTGTACTTAATATACTAGCTCAATGGCGTATCTTGCAATGTTGTGACTAGTTGCAGATTCTTTAGGTCATCGTCAGTTATCTATTGTGATTTCAACAAAACATCTACTACAAAACAAAAATTTTCAGGGTCTTCAGTCCCCATACCCCTTGAATATAGGCATATTCATAGTGTTTGCCATACTGGAGAGCATAGGTGGAGGTGGAGGTGGAGGTGGAGGTGTAGGTGGGTGAGGTGGAGGTGGTGGATGAGGTGGAGTGGATGGATGTGGTATTCCCACAATATCATGATTTATCATTTGAGGCACACCCTAAGGCATCTTCAGACTATTACTTTCTTCGTCACTATCAGAAGCTCCCAAAAAAGGACTATATTCTGTACTTGAATCTAGATCTCTTCTAAATGGTCTCCCACTTCATGTAGCTCCTGTAAAGTCTCATCTAAACATCAATTTAATGGCATAACCCATTCCTCACACAATATCATTTTAGTCCAAGTTTTTAGATACTCCAGATACTTACCTCTTGGTCCTTTGAAAATCTGATGTTCAGATTTGCTATAACTAATAGACGTGTCAATCATGAACTCAGTAATAAATCCGCCCAAAATACTATCGATCCAATAATCGACAACCTTCACGATCTTGTTCTCTAATCCTTCCAAATTCCTTACTAACTTTGGAGTCCATACAATAGGGTTATCTAACTTTCATGTGCCTTGACCATCTTCTAATTTAACAAAGCATTAGTACAACTCGCATGAAAAAGAGTAGAAGAAAATTTCATGATCTTTTGTATACAAGTATCTATTCAACCACTCTTCTTTCGACAGGCATGAATTACCATTTTCTTGAGCTGCAAACTTGTGTAGCCTCTGATCTATCCATATTTCAATATCTTTTTCAGTCGGTATCCACTTATGCCACATCACACATTCCTCAGATAAATCTTGGTCCTGGCAATAGAACCATTTGTTAGCTTGAGGGGGCTTACACCTAGGTTCAGAGTTAGCTATGCTAACCAAAAAAACTCTACACAACTGGCCATTTAAGAAATAACCTGCATTACGCAGGCTACAGTCTCACCTGAGGAAGTATTGGGGGATGCTAGAACCACGTTTTTGCATCCAAAGGACTATGTTATGTGTTTCTATTAAAATTAGGTCTTTATCTCGACCTTCGCGAACCCTAACCCTTAAATCCTAGAAATTACAGCAACTAACAGTTAGTAGATATAAACCTTTCGCTAATTGTGCTAAACCTTCATAGCATCATATAAATAAGCATGTCTACTTCTTCGCACATCTATTAAGTATTTTCTAGGTTAATTACATTCAACAGATCAATAATAAAGTAAATTCAAGATAAAAAATAACACACAGATACACAGATAATGCTTCAAAGCTAGACTTTATTATCCTTAGATCTTCAATTACAAACTCTTCCGAACCTACATACACATCTGCAGGGGATTGTGCACTCAGTTGCATACTTATCAAGGTCTCCACACACACATCTACAGGAGCCTTCTTATTTGCTTAAGTGTAGAAAAAAAACCCAAATCTTTCACTTCTTACTTAGATCAATGATTGATTCCTTTCTATAACTCTTCTACGACTCCTTTTTATATATTTCTTCATGACAATAGCATGGTATGCAAACCATGGGCATGTCACAAAATAACTTTCTCTTAAAAAACTAAGAGGCTTTGACCTTCCTAAAGCCCCTTTGCCTCCTATCGACCTGCACTACTTGCACTTCACTCAAAATGTGGAGACTTTACAATATTAATAAAACTTTACAAAATTTAACCCTAGGGGAGCCTGTCCCAACAAGCACTACCTTAATTATGGAAATGAGTGAATATATTTTCAATATATCTCTTTGATTATACCTCTCATACAATGCTATTTATTGACTTACATATATTATATTAATTTGTAGCATATGCTTGCACTTGTTATGCACATGAAAAGGATCATAAATTTAACTATAGACAATCACATATGGTCGTAGTTTGGCACTCTTAAATCCTAAAAAAATACAACTGAAGCTGACACAAATCCCTTACAAGGAATGCTTTTCAATATAATCAATAACACAATACATATCGAAAATAATTTTGAAACTACTATATTTCATGTAATTAAGCTAAAAAAATATTATCCCCAATGTAGAGACCAAGACCATAAAATCTATATGCAAAAGGATTATAAATGAAAGGTTTAGTGTAAAAAGGACATAAATAACACTCCACAACTTCCAACAACTTGTTGGTCTAACAACAATAATTACTAGACATTCGATATTAAAGCTAAGATAGTAGAGACAACACTTATGACATATTCAGATCCATCATGGATTTTAAATTCATTGCCAATTTTTTTTTAGTATAAAAAAGCATTTCCAACAGTTATTGACCACAACTTCCTCTTTATTTCTCCTTTTATGAGGATTATGAAAGGTCCCCAATGTATGCAACAACACTCTATTATGTCTTCGATGTGAAAAAAACTTTGTATGGATTAAGGAATTGCTCTGGTTGATTCTATGGAATGTAAAGAGAGAATGGGAACTCCACAGAACATTTTGTTCTCTGAAACATGCATGCATGTTATAGACATTTTTGTGCCTTACAGCATGAAGCATGAAATGTCCATAATCTAAGGGATCCAAAGTCCCTAAACATGTTGTTCCTACCCCTAGAGGAACAAGGTCAGCAAACCACAGCACTGAATAACAGTTCTCCACCTGAAAACACTCAAAAACAAGGCAATTCTGGATCATGTCAACTACTCCACTGAGCATCTGCGCTGAATGTCAACTGCTCCACTGTCTACCTGCGCTGAGTGTCAACTGCAAAGAAGGCTACCTGTTCTGGGGAATTGGGACATGTGGCACAGTCATTCCTCAAGGTGTCAATGCCCAGGAAGCTTCCAAAATGACACAATGATCAAGGAATTCGACTGGTGATGAGTAAGAGGTTCTATATCTCCAAGTGGGAGCAAGAACCTCCAAGTGGACTCAAGAACTGAAGAATAACTGAAGTGAGAGAGGACACTAGTCAGCTTCATGCCAAGCTCAAGCTGACTCATCCTTTCTCCAAAAATCCTATATATAGATCTCTCTCATGAGGTCTAGGGAGGCTGGAATCTTGTGAATGTAAAGAATTGCTGTTGGTTTGAGTATAGAACTATTGGGTGATTTGCTTTGAAGGAGGTGAAGAGGAGATTTCTTTCTGCTGGGAGGTGATGCTGGATTGGGCCTCTTATGGTTGTATCACTTCCTGAACTTTACTTCTTCCATTAATAAAGCATTTGAGGTTCTTCTATATGCATGTGTCTCAATGATGTATTGTTATACTTGTATATTTGATTTATTCTAATCCTTGAATCAATTATGAATGTATGCTTCTTGTAGTTTCCCTCTCTTGCCATTTTGCAGGATCTTGGTGTAGCTGGGCCAGTGAAAGAGCAAGGAGCTGGGAGCAAGCAGCAAGGAGAGAAGATTGGATCAATCATTAGCGGAAGACATCGGTTAGTGGATCTCTTTCTCCCCTCTTTTACATCTCATAAAGAAGTAATCTCAGATAGCTTTGCTTTGATTGTTGCTGAGGTACTATCACCCTTAGAGTGGGATAGGGTAATTCCGTATTGGATACTTTTCCCAACAAAAAATTGGCGACTCCGCTGGGGATCGTATCTTGTTGGTTTTTTGTGTTTTTGCTATTCATTTCCTAAACAAAGGGAGTACCGAATCGAACTGCATTTGGATCTTTCAAATGCAAAGTAGAGGGCAGCTACTCTAGCTCAGTTTCTGGGCATGTTTATGATTTGAAGAGCTGATCCGCAAGGACTCTGAATAGCTCTTAGTGATAGCTTTTCATCCTCCTTTTCATCCTTTAGTGTGTACTTGATTGATAGCTTCTGATTTGGCCAAAAACTGTTGATTTTTGAGCAATCTGTGACCCAGAACCTGAGAAAAACGAGAGTTTCTCTCTTCATTGCAGGCACTGTGAAGGCAGTCTGCATTTCATCGCAGGTCCCGAAGGGGCTACCTGCGCTGAATGTCAAACTGACAGTGTACTACCTGCGCTGAACTAGTTAGGCCTTGTGCAACTGGGGTTCTCTGCTTTCTGTTGCCCTATTTTCATCCTTGTTTTTGTAGCCTGTTATCAGTCAATGTACCTATCTCAAACCACCTTTCTTTGCCACTATTCTGCCTCGGTTGTATAAAGAAACTGTATTTGTTCTTTGTGTATTTCTTACATCATTTGCAGTTTCCCATAACGAAAGTGAACTAGTCTTGTTGTGGCCTCTTAGATCTAGACCTGTGATAAGTGTCGTTTCGATCTTAAGAGTTAGTTTGTTTGCTGTTCATAGCTGATTGAGCTTTTGCTTTCGTCATATGGTTTGAATTTAAGTATTTCTAGTGTTGAAACAAGTAAATCTTAAGGTGTCTTTTGATTTTGGACAAAAGCTTGTTTGCCTTCACTTGAAATTGAATTCAAAGTTATACAACAGCTTTCTTTTTTGTAGTACATCAACATTAAGAAAGAGAAAAGAACTACCTGCATTGTGCATTTTGCATTTGATAAGTTTGCTTGTTGATTTAGGAAAAAGTGCATTAGTGTGTGCTCTATGATCTATGTGAAAAGATGATGTCTTTCTTTTCCCTCAGTAGTTAAGATTTTCATAAGTTGAAAAGATTGAAAAAGCTTGCTTCTCATCTTTAGACTGCATTTAGGAATTTGTATCATACATCTCGTGGTGAACCTTGAAAGGCAAACTTTAAAAATATCAAGTTAAAATATATTGAATGAACCTAACAACGCTTTGAAACATAACGCAAACACATAGAGGTCTAAGCTAGAGACGTGTTCCGGCGTCGTTAAACGTAGTGACTGTCGATCTCGAAGAAGGTGGGTGATTCCTCCTGAGAGTCGGTGGCACTAATACGGACTTGTGCTCCCACGTACCGTCGCGTATATATTGGGAGACCCCTATAGGCATATATCTTTTATCCTTAGGAAGCCGTGTCGGCCGCCCTGCTGATCGCAATGCAGTGAACACAGCTTTCACGAAGATCGACCACCCCTACCGTAAAACGTATTCTGTGGTTTTGCGAAAGGTTTGGCACACCCTCTGCCTAGATCTCCAGAGTAGTTTCTTTTGGCATTTTTCAAACTCTATAACTGAAAAATTCCATCCGAGCATTTGTCACTTCGGGCTTGTTAAAACATCGAAGGAGACTAGAGTCATCTTTAGCTTTTTCTCAACTCTTAAAAAGTGAAAAAGCAAGTTGTGTCTAAAAAGCGTCTAATAAAATTCATTCAATTCGGAAACACAAATTTCCCCTTTTAATATTTTGGTTGATCGAGTAATCCATAATCGTGGAAGAAAGTCAATTGAAACCCCGTCGTTCGCGGAGGCTTACGAGTCAACCGTCTTTGTCTCCGGAATCGAAAACAAAGACAAAGCGAACTCGTTTAACTGGTTCAAAATATCCTATAAAAGTTAGAACAAGTGTTCCAACTGCATCTCAGGTTCCGGTTACTCCAAACATTTCTAGAAACCCTGCCTCTATAGAAGAAGTTCAACAGCCGCAGAAGGACAGTAATACTGATCCTAGTCTGGGGGCAAATACTTGTATAACTGAACCAGTTCCATCTGTAACCGGTCCAGAGAGTTTTGTTCCTCAAACAACTGTCGCTGTCGAAACAACCACTTCTTCGGCACCAGAAATATTTTACGGACCTGACAGTCTTCCTCTTCCACCGGGTTTGATTGCGATAGAGGAAATTGCAGAGGATCCGCAAGCAAGTACTCCAACCCATTTTGGAGTCGGGGTCACTCTATTTCCTTCATCAGAAGTTAATCCACCACAAGTGGAGGTTCCTGTAGAATCGCTAGGCAATCTATTGGATAGACTTAAAATGTCTGAACAACCGTCATCATCTAGGACTATGTCAACCGACACACGACAGCAAAAGCCCCTGCCGTCACTCCAACGATGTTTGCCGGCATACCATCTGTCCCGACTAGCTCTCAATCGCTAGAAGGAGTCCACCAAGGGACTGTGACGACAGTGTGGTCTGTTCCAGTTTGTTCATCCGGAATAATATCTGGCAACTCTTACATTGAGACTCGACAGATTAATCCTCATGGAGGTCAATTTGGGCCATCCAGTCCTCAAGGACTAACAATCCCTCTGAGTTCCGGATTGCTACCGTATGGGGGGCAATATGCCTTTTCATTACCTCCTCCGGGAGGATATCCATACGGAAGTTCTCAACAGTATTCAGGTTATACTGGAATTGCATCAAGTAGTTTGGTACCTATGCTACCTCAACAACCAAGGGTTGTATATTCTATGCAACAGTGTGTACCTGTGACGAACATCCCAACCACACCGACTATTGTAACAGTGTCACAAGTTCAAGCAATGCCTGTTGCATGTCAACCTCAGATATCTCAGGTTGTAATGCAACAGCCCCTTGAACATGGGTCACAACCACAATCGCCAACTGGCGGGGCGACAAAGGTCCAAACGGGTACAATTACCCCACACCTCGGTCCAACAGTTAGCATAGCACAATAGAACATGGCTTCACAACCATGGCTAGTGCAATACCAACAACCGCAATTCCAGCAGGTGTACCAAGGTTCTGAGCAGTAGATCTTTGCGAATAGTGGACAACCGTATATCCAAAACGGTCAAAACCAACCACTTTACAGTGGTCAAGTCCACCAACCGTATCAGTCATACCAACATCAATTACATTATGCTGGTATGCAAAGGCCCACTGCTCAAGCGATTCCATCGTACCCTGGTTATGCTTCGCCTAACCTGAATCAACAGTTACCATTCGTGGCGACTTTAGAGTTACCCGATTTACACCGGTTAACCAACGATCTGATTGCTTACGCCCCTTGGTGGCCAGCGATTCCTCATAAACATCCATCTGACATTCCTAAATTTAATGGAAATCCAGGTGAAGACCCATCGAATCACGTGATGACTTTTCATCTATGGTGTTCATCGAACACTCTAAACGATGATTCGATAAGGCTTCGCCTCTTTCAGAGGACATTGACAGGTCCAGCGGCTAAATGGTATATTGAATTGCCAAGAGCCTCTTTCGACAATTTTAGTTCCCTAGCCACGACTTTCTTAACCCATTTCAACCAACGATAAGGTATGAAACGGGAACAGAAATATTAACCAACTTCAAGCAGACAACTGCCACCCATATATCTGATCATATACATGAGTGGCGTCGTCGTCGTAGGATGGTGAAAACATATGTTCCCGATCAGCTGTTAGCTGAATGGTTTATAAAGTCGTTACTTCCTGCTATAACGGAAGATGTGGCCAAGGGGGGAGTCGTAACAGAGGAGCAAGTTATCGCTCGTGCCCAGTATTTGGACTTAGTTTATACTCAGTCCGGCACGCTCTACGACAAAATACCTGACGCTCCTAGACTGGAATTTTCAATTCCTCCCCCTCCTAAATCCAATAGTGACTCTCATGCCGGTGATGGCGTGATTGGCACGGAAAACGCGAAATCGATAAAGGCTTCGTCAAAGAAAGCCCGTAAGAATTCGGATCAAAATACAAAAGAAGAAATTCTTGCTTCGGAAGTAAATGCCGTATCAGCAGATAAAGGCAAAGAAAACAATCAACCAGGAAGCAAGAAAAGGCAAAACGAAGGGAAGAAGAAGAAACAGGGTGAGTCATCCCCTGGAAAAAATTCTTCAAACCCTCCTGGGAAAGGGAAACAAAATTATCCATGTCAAATATGTGATGATGAGGATCATAACACAAGGAATTTCCCATTCAAAGCTGAGTTAAAGAGGTTCTTTAAAAGTTCCCAAACCTCAGCTGTGTTAACTGATCCATTTCCCAACCCAGGTCAAAATCTGGTTGACAGTGGAAATGCTTCCCCGTCGCAAGTACTTATGTTGTCGGTTTCAAAACAGCAGAATGATGCTTTGATTTCGACAAGGAACAAAGATTACGGGAATCCTCAGCTGTCGAACGACAAAGGTAAAGATCAACCAAGTAGTTCGACAACAACTTCGACAGAATTTGTACCACCCATCATTCCTGAATTAACAATAAAACCGCCAAAGGGAGTAGTACACAAGTCAACGTTTAATCCTCACGCCAGAGTGGCGCAGCATTATAACATAGTAGAAGATTTGGCACAATCGCCATCCGCTATGATGACTCTTGAGGTACTACAAAATTGTCCATCCCAAAGGCAGGCTTTGTTATCGGCTATTGGTGGGGTTCATCCTAAGGATTCCAATCTTGTATCCTTTGACCACAAAGGATATGATCCTCAGTTACCAGCTCAACTAGCTTTCCTTATTCAAGTGAAAGCCCTCAAAAAAACTGTTCACAGAACGTTTATTGATGAGGGAGCATCAACATGTATTATGTCGATGAGCTGCTGGAAAACTTTAGGATCTCCAACCTTGTCACGATCTTCGACGACATTAAAATCTTTCGAGGGAAGGACTTATACCCCATACGGTGTCCTTAATAACTTGAAGGTTGAACTAGGAGGAAAGACAATAGAAATTGATGTTGAGGTCATCGATAGGAATCTTGACTACAACATCCTACTGGGAAGACCATGGATTTATGCCATGGCGGCTGTTGTGTCAACTTATTTTAGGAAGATCGCATTCCCGTTTGAAGGGGGGATTACGATCATCGACCAACAGAACTTCCTCCCTAATGGTTCACAAGTTACATGAAGCATTCCCATGATCCATGAGAGCAACCATTCACTTCAAGATATCGGAGTAGGATAATTGAAGGACCCCACACTGATGGGAACTTTCGCGCTACCACCTCCTATTTATATGGGAAATGTACTGTTTGTAGCAACCTGCAACATGATATCTTCCACGAAGGTTGCAAAAGACAATGTCAACATGGATCATGCAGTTGTTTTGCCCCCAAGCCCTTTAGAAATATTGTAGCAATCAATGTTTCAAACATGGGAGGCGAACCCAAATCAACGCTCGTCAAGCGTTTGGGTAGATAGGTCTAGAGAATATGGAACACCATTAGATCCTTGGTCGAAAGTACATGGGACTGACGAAGGAATCTTACAATCAATGTTGATTGAGGGGGCACCATGGAATGATCACCACCATCGTTCCCTTCTTCTAGAATATGAAGAAGATACTCAAAGTGACCTTTATCACCCTTCAGTTTTTGAATTCCTAACAAATACTGTAAATACGGTGGATTCCGAGCGAAACTTATCCAATATTGAAGAGACTATAGCCATAAATATCTCGACTAAAGAAAATGTTGTAGAGAATATTTATGTCGGCAAAGGTTGTTCCCCTTCAGAACTGGAAATGTATAACGCTCTTTTTCGCGAATTCAGAGATGTCTTTGCTTGGTCATATGATGAAATGCCAGGCATTGACTCGAGTATCGTTGAACATGAAATTAAAATGTATCCTGATGTCAAACCAGTAAGACAACGGCTTTGGCAGGTGCACCCCAAGAAAGCCGCTGCCATTAAGGCGGAAGTTGAAAAACTTCTCCATGCTGGATTCATCTACTCGGTTCCTCTAACCGATTGGGTATCGAATATTGTCCCTGTTATGAAGAAACAAGGGACGATTAGAGTGTGTGTCGATTATAGGGATGTAAACCAAGCTTGTCCAAAGGACAACTACCCTACACCCTTCATCGACCAGATAATTGATGAATGCGCCGGATGTGAAATCTTTTCATTTATGGATGGATTTTCCGGGTATAATCAAATAAATATCCGCCCACAGGACCAGTCAAAGACTGTGTTTATTTGTCCGTGGGGCACATTCGCTTATCAAAAATTACCCTTTGGTTTAAAGAACTCAGGGGCGACGTTTCAGAGGGCAATGAATTATGCCTTCCATGACATCAAGAACATTGTTCAACCTTATCTCGACGACCTCCCGGCTCATTCGCGAAAGCGGACTGATCATCTGCAGCATTTAAGAGCAATATTTCTACGTTGCCGACACTACAAGATAAGACTCAATCCACACAAATGTGTGTTTTGCGTCGGTTCTGGTCGTTTACTTGGCTTTGTAGTCTCTAAGGATGGGATTCGTCTCGACCCCTGCAAGGTTCAGGCAATCATTAATTTGCCTCCACCTTCAAATTTTCTTCAGATTCAAAAACTCCAAGGGAAAGCAAACTTTCTGAGGAGGTTCATTCCAAATTACGCAGAACTTGCTAAAGGTTATACTCGTCTTTTGAAAAAGGATGTACCTTTTGTCTGGGACTAGGTGGCGCAAGCTTCCTTTGATGCTCTGAAAGATTGTCTAGTAAAAGCATCATTAATGTACGCCCCGGACTATCAAAGAGATTTTAACCTATATCTGGCTATAGCGGATACGACCATTGCGATGGTTTTAGTTCAAGAGGTTGATGGAATTGAACATCCTATCTATTATTTAAGTAAAAACTTAAATGATACAGAAAGTAAATATTCTCATGTTGAAAAACTAGTGCTTGCAGCTGTTCAAGCGATTCAAAGGTTTCGACATTATGTCCTCTTTCGGAAAACTACCATCTTGTCAGGTTGCAACCCCATGACTTATATACTGTCGCGACAGTTGCTGGGGGGCAAATATTCAAAATGGATAGCGATCCTTCAAGAGTTTGATATGGAATTTGTAAAATCCAAATCAAAGAAAGCTCTAGTTTTTGCGGAATTATTGTGCGATCTCCCATCACTGTCCAACGATGAAACATCAGAAGAATCAATCGTGGACGAAAGTTTGTTTCTGATATCTGCAAGCGATGAGTGGTATGGAGATATCATAGTTTATCTCCAAACCCAAAGATTCAGGCCAAACACCTCTCACCCCGAACAAAAACGTATACGATACCAAGCAAAAGACTACATGATCGTCGGTGATACACTTTACCGTCGTGGTATCGGTACAGTTCTGAGGAGGTGCCTTACCCATGAGGAGGCCGAAAAAGCCCTGAATGAGTGTCATTCAGGCGCGTGTGGGGGGCATCAATCTGGATATGCAACAACACAAAAAATCTTACGAGCAGGATACTTTTGGCACACCATGTTCAAAGATTGCATAATCGCAGTCAGAAGTTGCCATGCTTGTCAAATTTTTGATAGCAAAACCAGGAGACCACCCACACCTTTACAACCAATAGTTGCTGTTGGGCCTTTCGCCAAGTGGGGCATTGATTTCATGCAATGTAACCCCACCTCGACTGGGGGGCATGGGTATATTATAGTCGCTGTTCACTATTTTACCAAATGGGCCGAGGCGATGCCTACATTGGATAACACTGGTGAAACAACTGCCCTTTTCTTTTTCAATCATGTAGTCGCCAGGTTCGGCGTACCACAGGCTATAGTTATAGATCATGGGTCGCATTTCCGCAATCACATGATGGTCAAATTAGCTGCCAAGCTAGGGCTATCTCACGACAGCTCTACCCCATATTATCCGCAAGCCAACGGACAAGTTGAAGCAATCTGTTAGCGCTTGAGATTTCACCCTAGGCTGAGGAAGGTAAACCTTCAAGGCAACATCAAACCATTTCACCTCGTAGCTAGCCCTACGGGGTATGAGAAGGCTCTCTCCGGTCAATCTCAGTAAAATATTCAATGGACAGAGATGACCAATACAGTGACACTGATATTAGGCTAGTAAACTGATTAAAAGGTTGATTTGGGGGTTTTTGGGGTTTTTTTTTTTTGGTGGCAAATTGAGGATCTGCAATTTTAGGGTGAGGGGATTTGACACAGTTTCCGCAGGTGGCTCTTTGGGGCAAGGTAGGAGTTTGTGCTGATGCCTTTAGCTGAGATGGATGATCAAGGAAGAAAAAGAGAAGCTAAAGAGGGCAAACAATGACTTTGAATCCTCTCTAGACAGTGGAAAACATAAACATTAAACAAATTTGAAAGCTGAGCATGGCAAGCATGAATTCAAACTTTATCACTTCATTTGTTTAATAAGTTGCAGTAAAGAAAGAGATGGAACACATAAACACACTTACAATTACAATAAGAGAACACACCATCAACACAAGAGTCCACAAGAATCCCAATGATGTCTGCAAAACCCTGGTCTTCCTTTTCCTCAAATTGCAGAGATACAAGTAAAATATACAATAGGAGCTTCTCCCTCAAAAGTCCAATCTTCCAACCTCTGAAAATGATTGAGAAAATACATAATATAGGAAATCCAACCTCTTCCCTTGCCTCTAGGGGTCGAACTCATCCTTCTACGAGCTGTTTCAACCAATTCTAAACTGAGCACTAAAATCTAGGCAGTCAAAACAACTTGCCTCTATAAGCTAGGAAACCAATCCATTCATTAAATATTTACCCTTTACATGAATGAATCTTCTAGAAGTGTTAAACAAGAGTAAAAGTGTCTTAGAGTTACAATAATTACATCAAATATAATCATCTTCCACCCCAAAAAGTCAAACTGAGTCAAATCTGCGTTTTCTGGGCTGTACAGTGCAATCTGGCAAAAAACTGCCTGACTGGTCGCGCCCCCCTTCCTGACTGGTCGCGCCCCTTTGGAGCTCTGTTTGGGGTACTTGCAGGTGGCCAAATTGAGTAAAAGTGGGCTTGTTGGAACGGTCTGTGAGTCTACTTGCCAACCCAACTAGAATTCTTAAATTTGGAGTTGATTTGACCCCTCAAAAGTCATTTCTCCCAAGACAGCTTTCTGCAACTCAAAATAGGGGCAGAAAGTCAAAATTTGCATGTATTTTGAGCTTTTGGAAGCCCAAATCTCCATAAAATCTGAAACCCATCCATAGGCAAGTGTATTTTTGCATGAAAATTCCAAAAATGCAAAGTTTTCCCCGTTCTGAGTTGCCCCCATGTATGGTCGCGCGCGGGGTGAGACCAGTCAAATGGCCAAAACCTGTAAAATTCCCAAAAATGCCAAAAATGTTTCAAAACTCTCAAAATTTCTTGGGTTTTATGCTAGGAGGATGCTAATGAGTATCATGGTGAGTGAGAGAGGCCTCAGCCAAGATACGGAGCGGGTTGGTCTTCTTCTTCCTCTTACGGGCCTCGGACAACCTCCTTTGGAACATCTTCATTTTCGCCTTGCAAACATGCATCCTCCCCCAATAGTGATTCCTCATGTTCTATAGCAACCTCTTGTCCTCGTTTGCCTTCTCTAACAGCCTCTGCAAGTTTGCATTCACATGGATAAGCATGGATTCCCTCTCCTTGGGCAGCAAGTCACCGGGCCTCCTACGGTTGATGACTCGGTCACTTCGAATCCTCCACAGCTCATCCAACTCTCTCTCATCCTCAAGTTGCTTGTTGCGCTGCTCAAGATAGTTTATTGTCCATTGGGCCATGTCGAGCTTCTACTGTAACAAGCGGTTTTCCGCCTCTCTTTGTCGGATGATCTCATGCAAATCTGAAGTGGGGGAGCGAGCATCAAGATTAATGATGTTAACCTGTGTGTCACCGGCTCTCTCCTCCTCTGTCATGGGCTGTTTGCCCTCCCATACTGCTGATGGAGAACACGAGGCCCCTTCCACCTGGTGTGGAGATAACACTCGCTGACCTGTAGATGATGATGGCGAGACCCCTTCCACCTGCTGTGGAGAAAGTACTCGTCGAGCTGCTGCAAACAAGGTCCTGTGACCTCTCTGGTAGGTGACCTGAGGTGAGGAAGCAACCCGTCTTGGAACAATGATCTCGGGCTGGTGAGATGGACCTCCCTCCTCATAAATGACCTCTGGCTCTGGGTGTGGCTGTGGTGGCACTGTAAAGAACTCATGAGAAATGAAGTCTGCCCATGGAATGCCCTGCTGACTCAACTGATGGGAAACAATGAGCTGGATGAGACCATGATGGCACAAACTCCTATACTGCTGAGCTGGGGACGGCCTCTGGAACACGGACACCATCCTCTGAATTTCATGGAAAAAGAAAACCAGGATGTTCATCATCCTCACTCGGGTAAAGTGCATCAACAGGCGAATGTGATAAGAGAAGACCTGTGAAAATCTCCCCTCACATGTGAAGTAATGCATGATAAGCCGCATGATCAGAGCATACTCCCCCCGGAGGAATCTGAAAGGAAAGAACCTCGACAAGTGGCTCATGAATGCTGGCCTGACATATGGCTCAAAATAAACATAATCCAGCATTTTGCGCTTGGGCCACACTTCACCCACATTTGGTATCCCGGTAGCCTCTGAAATCACCTCCGGAGATAGCACAAAATTCACCCCTGTAAGAGTGACCTGCCCATCATGAAGGTGCAAAACAAATAAGCGGGCCAACTCCCTGTGGTGCTAAATCTGGGCAAGCCTCTCACAGAACTAAAAACATGACATATAACGGAAACAATTCACTGCCAAAGGGCAGGCCTGTAATTCTGCTAAAGATGTGGGCTCTTCTCTCTTATGATGACCACCTTTGCCACCCCTACGAGGCCTCTGCTGTACCTCAACCTCTGTGGAAGAAGACCGGTCATCACTTTGCTCATAGGTTTCAGTGATTGACATGGTGCTTTTGAGCAAAGTGGAGAAAATAGACAAAGTTAACTGCTGCCCTGTCTGCAAAAATGCTGAGTTGTATGCTCGATCAATTTAGCAAGCAAGAGGGCGATTGAGAAAATTTGAAGTGGTTTTGTGGAAGACAGTTTGACTAGTCGCGCATGGGCTTTGACTGGTCGCGCACAGCCTGACTGGTCGCGCCCGTTAGGAATTAACACTGCGGAGGAGCTGCTGACTGGTCGCGCACTGCCCAACTGGTCGCGCCCAGCTCCTGAGTGGTCGCGCACCTGAAAATGACCCAAATTCTCTGCAATTCGCCTCCTTTCGCCTTCTTCGCCCTCTCACTCTTCTTTGCAAGCTCTTAGATGCACAATGAGGGTGTTTGAGAGGGAATTTGACTCTTTATAAGCCCAATTTGAAAAATTTTACTTACCAAACCCACTTTCTAATGTTTTGTTTTGGCACTTTCTTTTAACATTGTTTTGAGTTTACTTTTGTCCTGAATTTGAATTTTTGAGTGCTTTAACTCCGTTATTTTTGCAGGTAGACCATCTGATGGACTCTGGCGAGGAGACCAGGGTTATTGCCGGCATTGTGAAGAATTTTTTGAAATTTCCTTATTTTTTGCAAAATTGACATGACCTTGGCTTTAAAAACAGGGTTTTTAAATCCAAGGTATAAATGAGCTGTACCTGATGAAAATATCCATGAAACATATTTACATACCTCCTTCCGGCTTGCTGGGGACCCATGGACCTCTGACTCATGATCTTGCAATGACATTTGATCGAAACCCTAGACCTAAGACTTTGGACTTCAAGACAAAACAAAACAAGCATGACACAAGTTCATTAACTGATATGACCTGATCCAGCAAAGCCAAGAAGGGAACAAGGACCAGCTCCTCCATCAGTTTTATAGCATGCCTAATGGAATGAAAAATTGACATCGATGAGACACCTACTTATGCATATGCAAAGAGTTTTTTGATCACTGATGGAGGGCATCATGACCGACACTAACACAATCAACAAGGTCCTCAAGCGTATGTTGCAAAGGATGATCGGGGTTTATAAAAGATGGTGGCACCTAATCCTGTACTCAGCCTTGTGGGCTTACCGAACGTCGGTAAAGAACGCAACCGGGTTCACACCTTTTCAACTGGTGTATGGCCTGGAAGCAGTCTTGCCAATCTAGTGCGAAATTTCGTCGCTTAAACTCGCAATCGATCTCCTCCCCGGGACTTCAGAAGAAGAGGCTCGTTTCTTGGAATTAATCCAATTGGATGAAACCCATCATGATGTCGCTTTGGCTAACGAAGCCCATAAGAAACGAGTCAAGGCTCAGTTCGACAAAAGTGTCAAACCCCGTGTCTTCTCAGAAGGTGATTTCGTCTTGCTTTATGACCAAGAATCCGATAAATTGGGAGCAGGTAAATTCAAGTCCTTATGGATGGGCCCCTACATTGTTAAAAGGGTGTTAGCAAAAGGAGCCTACGAGTTAATGGATTATGACGGAATTCCACTGGCGCAGCCCCGTAACGGGCTGTACCTCAAGCGTTACTATGCTTAAATAGTAACCTGCATGCTTTTGTTGTATTTTGTTTTCGCTAAAGTATTTGTTCTGGTCAAGTGATCCACCTTTTTCATTTGTTGCAGATGTCGAACATTCGGGAGACATGTGTTGGATATGCCGATGGAGCGAGTCGTAGTTCGCGGAACCTATCCTCCGCAGCCTGGGCCATTTTTGATCCAAGCGGTGAGTTAGTAAGTTTCAGAGGGGTGTGTATTGGGCAATCAACTAATAACATCGCTGAGTATAGCGCATTGATAGAACTACTCTCTGATGCCATCACACGTGGCATATGTCATTGTCAACTAATCGTCAAGCTAGACTCACAGCTCGTAATACTACAACTCAATGGTATATACTCCGTTCGCAATCCAGCTATTTATCGCATGTTCCTAAGGGTTAAGATTTTGGAAAGACAATTTGATTCAATTCAATATCAACATATTTCCAGAAACTTAAACACATTAACTGACTCATTAGCAAACTATGTGTTCGATAGACATTTGCAACATTTATAAAAAGGACACATCATCAAAGATTGTACATATGGATCATATAACTCAAACAGAATAAAACTCGAAAATCAAAATATATATAAGCTGTTTATAGTTCATACATAATGTTCATATACAAAATTGGTCATATGACCTAAAAACTCAAAAAGTGCTAGGGGGCACCCTAGCCTAGTGGTGCTCATGATAGCACGTCACGGTCTGTGCAATCATGCGCAAGAGACGAGTCCATCGTCTAGGCACGCTAGTAGTGTGTCGCTGCAGCTGTAAAGGTAACTCATCAATCCTCACATCGGGAATGCCGAGAGTAAGGCTCTCAACCTGCTCCTGCACAGCTGTAAGGGTCTCAGTATCGTCAAGGTCGCGAAGAATAGCTCTCCTAGCAGGCTCCACTACCAGGGTAGTAACTGGCATTCTCGGACGAACTGCTGGACGAACAGGACCAACATCTGCATGCACCCAAGAGTATGATTAAAATTGTTGATAGAATAAAGCACAGAAACATTATGAATAAAACAGTAAACAGTGATATGGTCAAAGAGTTTACCAATAGCACCCCACTGTTCGCCATCCGGTAGCACCAAATCCGGATCACCTCGGAAATCCATACCCACATATGGATACTCGGAAAAGACCATCTCCTGGTGCTCAAACCACCTGAAGAAGGCATCAGTAAAAGTAATCTGAGGTTGATCAGCATGCCTAGACATGTGATCGACCCACCTCTGCATGCGTGGCTCGGTCGGAGAAGGCAAGTCGAGTATAATGTACTGAGGCTGCATCAGTGGGATTTTCTCCAAGGCAAAGGCAGTCAGAATAGAACCAAATCCAAAGTTCTTCCGCTTCCCGTCCTTTACCTTGGTCAACTGACTTTTCATCTGAACAAGTACTGCATCACACCAGTTGAATACTTTCGGTTGGAGACACTCCAAGGCGTGCTGCACATAAGATATGTTGGCAACATGTAGAGCTGCGCTGCCGGCCATCCTACCAATGGTATACAGAATGGATCTGAGAGACCTGTCAGTAATCTCACGAATAACAACCTTGCCGTCTCTGCTCGGCTGGGAACCTTCCCTGCAATACTGGCGGACGTAATCTCTCACGGAATCGGTCCCCGGGGCCGTACCTGACAAGGAAATGGGGGCACCTCGCCTTGACAATCCAGTCAAGAAGTACATGTCCTCTATGGTCAAGGGGATGGAATCTCCCCTAATCTGGAATACTTGGTTAATAGGATCCCAAGCATCAAGCATATACTGCAGCAAAGTAATCTGTGCTCTCATGCTAGAGATACGGAAAAACTTCAGCAGGCCACAGTTCCGCAGCGCGTTCACCGTGACAGGGTCATGGAGGGCAATCATGTCCTCCTCTTCATGTTCTCGTTCTCGCCATGTAAGGGACATTTTGTTGAAAAATCCCTGCAAAACAAACAAGAGAAGGAGTAAGTTCCTGAATTTGATGAGAAACTGGCGAAAATTCATCAAAAAATGAGCTGGAAACTCAGTTTTCTGAGCCCAACGCAGGCATAGAGTGTCCCACCTGTGCTGAAGGTCAGGTTGCCTTAAGGCATCTTGACATTCAGCGCAGGTTTCGAATGGGGAACCTGCGCTGAAGTTAGGGCGCCCTGGCAAAACCCCTAAGGCTCAGAAAGACTGAAAAACAGACATAAAACTGGAAAAGGAAACCATGACAAGAAAGAGCTAGGGTTTAGCTCCTACCTGGTCCAGACGGCGCCGAAAATCGTCCGGAGAATCTCCCGGAATCAGCTGATGAAATATCAAGGGGGAAGAGGCACCTCCAGAGCTCCAACGAACCAAATGCAAATGAAATGGTAAATGAGAGGTAAAAACACCTTTTAATGGCTTTTTACGTAGTTCAAAGCGAAATATTAGGGTAATAATCTCATTTTGATGCAAATATTATTCATTTCTAACAAAGTTTGTTGCAGAAATTGAGAATGCAGTACTATCCTTGAAAAGAGAAAAGCTAGTAATGGTAAAAAATCAAAATTTCACCATATGTTCGAGCAGTTTTAGCACAAAGTTCATGCTCGTTAAAAAAAATAAACGCAAGGTTCGAGCAGTTTTCCGCGGAATTTATGCTCATTAAAAAATAGAAAAGCGAGATTCGAGAAGTTTTAGCACATAGTTCATGCTCGTTAAAAAATAAACATAAGATTGAGTATGGTTTTGGCGCATTCAAGCTCGTTAAAAAATGAACCTATCCCGGTAAATAACCACTGTGATCATAAATTTATCAGCCATAAAAAGCCTTGGTCGTGTTTTGCACCTGCCACCTCCACTTTCATTTGGCCGATCGTTCACCTCCATATGATTGTTTACCCATTTTGAGGAACAACTGCGAAGAGTGATTTCACCTAGCCATCCTTGTGACACTGCCGTGATTGGAAAATTCCAACCTGTACCTAGAATCTGCTGCTATCCCTGTTTATCACTCGTTCCTCAAAAGACGAGTCTTCTTTAAGCTCTTTTCATTTGACTCGTAAAATATGAAAAGTTTGCCGAGTTTTTGCCTTCCAACTCGTTAAAGTGACCGGAAGAGCTATCCCTCCTCTAGATTTTAATCTTTTTGGACCTGAGGGATTATTGCACAAAAAGGTCGAGCGCTTGTTTTATTCGGCTCGTTAAAGTTATCGAAAACTCATCCCTTCTGTATTGTTTTATACTCTTTCAGACTTAAGGGATTAGATGACGAAAAAGGAATTTTGGAGTTAACTTTATGTACCTTTTCAGACTCTCTAAAAATGAAAAGGACCGAGTTTTCTTTGTCGTTAGACTCGTTAAAATGATTAAATAGCGACAAACTTGTCTTTAGACGAGAACGAGTTTCCCTATCGCTAGGCTCGTTAAAACATAGCGATGGGCTTGCCTGAAGGGTAAGTTATAGAACAAGCATATGTTATCCTCCTCAAGCTTGACAAAAATAAAGAGGTGCTGGTCAGAAATGACTGGGGAAAAAATGGGAGAACCTAAAAGCTTTAATGGTATCAAGTCGCTCTTGAACATGACACTTTTCTTCCGTATCACATCGGGTTGGTTTGTTTCATTCACCGGTCTCATCACCATGGTCTCGCCAAACCATCCACATTTGGGGTAATGCTACCGATCCATCGCATCAGTGTCGTTATATGTTCAAGAGATGTTGTTCAGAAAGAGTCAACCGTGTCCCATCCACTACCATACATCATCTTTCATCCTTTCATGACCACCACCCTGGATCATATTTCACCGATTGTTTTCACCTCCATTAAAATCATTAGCTCCATTCCGTGTCACTGATGTGGGATTCATTAAGGCCCTCCTTTGACGGATCGCTTCTTGTCGACTTCAGCTCATTATCCAAGAAGTTGATCTAGGAACAACCCCCTCAGTACTTTGAAGCTTGCATGCCTCAATGGCAAGTTTCTCACTTCCGGCGACAGGTATACATCAATGACCTTCGACCAGAAGATTTTGCGTGGTGTTCGATGCCAAGTCCTTTATACACACCACGTGAATTGTACTGCAGTACCTTGAGGGTCATTATCATTATCGGTGATTCCTCTCGCGCTTGTTAACTGTTTACATCATTGACCGGTAATCAAGCGATGTCTTTCCATGTTCGACTTCAGCGCAATTCTCACATGGATCGACTTGTACTTAGAGTGAAGATTGAATGAGTTTGAAGACCCCGGATCTAGTTTCATCCATCCGGGCTGCGATATATATTCAGGAAATATAAAGACATTTGACATGTACATCATTGCAGCAGATGATCATCCTACTCAAACAATGATAATTTTCACCAAAATTATCAGTTTACCATTAGACAATCGTCTGTTCTATGTACCAAAATGAATTTATAAAGCTGAGCATGGGAATGCCCGCCTCAGCTAGATCATGAAAGCAGTATGAAAAATAATGTATTGTATTGTATCTTATTACAGGTCACCTCTCAGCGATTGAATGAACTTCGGATCCTCCTGATAAAGCATTTCACCCGATAAACGACCTCATACTTTAGGGGGCAACTGTTATAGACATTTTTGTGCCTTACAGAATGAAGCATGAAATGTCCATAATCTAAGGGATCCAAAGTCCCTAAACATGTTGTTCCTACCCCTAGAGGAACAAGGTCAGCAAACCACAGCACTGAATAACAGTTCTCCACCTGAAAACACTCAAAAACAAGGCAATTCTGGATCATGTCAACTGCTCCACTGAGCATCTGCGCTGAATGTCAACTGCTCCACTGTCTACCTGCGCTGAATGTCAACTGCAAAGAAGGCTACCTGCGCTGGGCGAATTGGGACATGTGGCACAGTCATTCCTCAAGGTGTCAATGCCCAGGAAGCTTCCAAAATGACACTTGGATCAAGGAATTCGACTGGTGATGTGTAAGAGGTTCTAGATCTCCAAGTGGGAGCAAGAACCTCCAAGTGGACTCAAGAACTGAAGAATAACTGAAGTGAGAGAGGACACTAGTCAGCTTCATGCCAAGCTCAAGCTGACTCATCCTTTCTCCAAAAATCCTATATATAGATCTCTCTCATGAGGTCTAGGGAGGCTGGAATCTTGTGAATGTAAAGAATTGTTGTTGGTTTGAGTATAGAACTATTGGGTGATTTGCTTTGAAGGAGGTGAAGAGGAGATTTCTTTCTGCTGGGAGGTGATGCTGGATTGGGCCTCTTATGGTTGTATCACTTTCTGAACTTTACTTCTTCCATTAATAAAGCATTTGAGGTTCTTCTATATGCATGTGTCTCAATGATGTATTGTTATACTTGTATATTTGATTTATTCTAATCCTTGAATCAATTATGAATGTATGCTTCTTGTAGTTTCCCTCTCTTGCCGTTTTGCAGGATCTTGGTGTAGCTGGGCCAGTGAAAGAGCAAGGAGCTGGGAGCAAGCAGCAAGGAGAGAAGATTGGATCAATCATTAGTGGAAGACATCGGTTAGTGGATCTCTTTCTCCCCTATTTTACATCTCATAAAGAAGTAATCTCAGATAGCTTTGCTTTGATTGCTACTGAGGTACTATCACCCTTAGAGTGGGATAGGGTCATTCCGTATTGGATACCTTTCCCAACAACAATGCAACACATGCCTGACCTGTACCACCTTTTCTCCTCCTAGTTTGTCCCCTCCCCACTATCGCAAAGCTCCTTCCCCTCCCTATCTGCCCCACACTCCCCCGCCAATGATTAAAGATACCCCCCTTCTCCCCCTTGGACTAGCTCATCTGGGTGTTTCTTTGTGGAGGAGCTTTGAGAGACTACCAGTTCAGTGTAGGCTCGTGGAATCTCTCAGGCACGTGGCGACTCTAGTTCAAAATTATTTTTGGTTCACAACAACAAACATTATCTGCCAACATCTTGACCAACACGACGTTCGTTCTCTCTCCTTATTTTTGTTCGATAGCTTGCAGAATAATATCGTTTTTTCTCAGTGTTGATGAGTGCATTAACAACCCTCATACTCAGCCCATAAGTGCCAATTTTTCAACTGAGGCACCTCCAGTTTTGTTGCAATTCACATTTCTACCACCCCTTAGGCTACTATCTAAACACCATGAGGCTCAACCCTCCAGTGTAATTTGTATGACCACACATTTTTTAGAAACAGTTTGGAAGTTGTAAGCTCTGGTTCCCCCCTTCAGGGGCAAAGAAATTTTGATTTTCTCTCTCTGGTTTCCTAATTCTAGGGTAGAGATGAACCTCATGCTTGTAAATATTGTATATTTTATTCAGTTTATATAATGTTCAAGATATGGTATGAATTATTGGTAGAACAAATTAGGATTACTTGAATGCTTCTTCCATTCATTTTGTATCAACATATGTTCATGAATAAATAAAAGATAATAAAATATTAGTGCCTGTATCTCACAATGATTTGAATAAGAAACTTTGTTAACTTCATTATTTTTATATTTTTTCATTTGAATGTTGGTCAACCTACTATTACATTTAATTATTTATCTAGGTATGATTTAATTCTTACAAGACTATCACGCAGAATCTATGCTAAGGCATATGATGACTAATATAAAATAATCTCAACCCAAATTCATTGCACAAATAATCTCATCAAACAATAAATCTATTACACACTACACATAGATTCAATGCGAATAAATACTACAGAATAAGCTACTCTGCCGTTCAACCACTCTCACAACACTCCTAAAAACCATCACTAATCTAATCTACACACATAAAAAGAAGTGCAATCGAAACTGCAATAGAAAAGAAAATAATTCATTTCCACACTAAAATAAGGGATCGGTCGAGGGATTAAGCTACCACACCATGCAAAGCTTATTGAAATTAATTAAATTACACACATAATTATCTATAACAACAATAATAGCTACAATCATATATAAGTGAGAAATATTTAGGAAATCTGTCATTTAACCACTCTCAAAGCACTCCTGAAAACCATCACTCATTCAATCTGCCACATAAAGGGAAGTGCAATCCAGAGTGTAACAACAAAGAAAAAATTCACTGTCACACTAAATTGAGGCAATGTTATAGGACTTAAGTTGTCACACCATCCAAAGCTTGTTGCAATTAATTAAATTACACGTAAAATTCACTGTAACAATAATCACATAAGTGAAATATTTATGCAATCTGTCATTCAACCACTCTCACAACAGTCCTGAAAACCATTACTCCTTCAACTGCACACATAAAAAGAAGTGCAATACAAATTGTAACAACAAAGAAAATAATTTACTGCCACACTAAATTAAGGGACCGGCCCATGCCTTAAGCTATCGCACCATCCAAATTTTACTGCAATTAAATAAATTACACACAAAATTAACTACAACAACAATAGTAATAGTAGTCCCGTAAGTGATAAATATTTATCCAATCTGTCATTCGACCACTCCCACAACACTCGTGAAAACCGTTACTCTTTCAATCTACACACATAAAAGGAAGTGCAATCCAAAATATGACAACAAAGAAAATAATTCACTACCACGCTAAACTAAGGGACCAATGTAAGACTTAAGTTGTCACACCATCCAAAGGTTACTACAATTAATAAAATTACACATAGAATTAACTATAACTATAGTAGTAACAAGAATCAAATAACTGAGAAATTATATTTATACAATTATGTATTCCACTCTAACTAACCAGTGATCCCTTCTAAGAAAGAGGGCCCTTCCTCCTCAACAAGTTCTGGTGTAATAAAAAACACAAAAAACTACTTAGAGGAAATTATTGAACCACAAAGTTGAGATTTTCATTAATAAAAGTATCACAATTACAAAGCTCTTGTGTTTCCCCTTTCTAATCCTATTATCCAAATCTTTGCTCTAGCCCTCATGGGTAAACAATATTCTTTTTTAGAGATATTAATTACAATGAGAAGATCATCATGAGAATCTTTCGATTCTCAAGTGATCTTAAATAAAATGATAGCATAATAATTACACAATGATTTCCATGGAAGGGGTAAAACTATAACAATTTCCTTTAATTACACATAGAGTTACAAAAGATCTCAACTGAATGATATAGATACTCCAAAAATATCTCCAAGTGATGGGTTGTTTCTTTTGACTTTGACACACTTCTAGATACAGTCTAATAACGAAAGGCAACACGTGCTTAAGAAACAGTCTATGTAACAACAACAACTCCCAGAGCCTTAATTAATTTGAATCAATAAAGGGACTGAAATGTAATCTTGTAACAAAAATCTTTGATAGACCATCCAAACTTGAAACAACCTATACATTAGTTTTATGAAAAAAGGAAGCCTAAGAAAGTAGTTATAATGTAAACTTATTAGTAGAATTGGACTAAGAAAGTGACAAGTGAAAGGGGATATACTTAGGTGAATAAGGGCTATTACAGTAGTAAGATATGGTCTTGATGGTTAAAAATGGTTAAAATAAATAGGAAAATTGTTGGGTAGCGAAGGCCCTGTGTAACAATTTTGGGGCTTAAAGACTATAAAATAGGATAATAATATTGTAAATATATGAAATATGTGGAGCGCAGAATGTAATAGATCGAGTCAAAGGGTTGTCCGCCCAGAAATAGTATAGAATAATAGGAGGTAAGTCGGCCTACCCTTGGTCCACGGACCATGGGAATGTATAAATAGAGTGTGGTTGTAAGGGAAAGAAGGTAGTTAGTCTTTTGGATGGATCTTGGTGTTATGGTTCGAAAAAGACAGTGGTTTCTGCGTCTATAAGTCTAAGTCAGGGTGTTGGTAGATAGGTAGAGGCTCTGCAACTATGTGTGTAGAGGCCTGGTAGAGTCCGCAGCTGTGTATGCGGACCCATGTAGATGAGTGTGCATTGTGGATCTAGTTGTAATAACACAAAATTGAATAAATATAAGTTTCATGTCAAATACCGTGTTAAATTTGAAATATTGCGGATCTGGTTAATTCATGATTGATCTAACGATTGGATCTACGTGTTTATGCTTATGTTGTGAGTTTATGCAAACTTATAATGATTTTGTATGCATGAACTGGTTATCTCTATTAAATTTTTTCTTAAACACTATAAACTAAATATCTAATCTATAACAGCTCATTAAGACTAAGTGGTAAAGATTTATCTTGTTTTGGATCTACGCGGAGGCAGAATAGTAAGCTTATAGAACAGTGCATGGACCTTCTCGAGCACATAAAGACATCCCAAGGGTGCGGAAACCTAGTTCCAACACCCTCCCCTACTACCTCGGGTGAGACCTCAGTCTGTGCTCCAGGGGATGTTGCTGTAAGGGTCGGTAGTTGTGCTATTTGTTTGGCTAAATAACTCTTCCAAAATTGGGTGAGGTCCATATCAGCCAACAAATGGTTCTGTTGCTAGAAATGGGATCTGCCTAAGGGGTGTCTGATGTCAAACGCTGAAATCCTACAAGGAAAGAGTCTGAGGATTGAGTGAATCAGGAGTGGTACGATTTCATAAAAGATCCTAGTGCGCTCATGTGCAAACTAGTAGTTAAAGATGATGACCGCAATTTAGTTGTCGGTATTCAAAGGAGCAGGAAGCGAAGATCTAGAACAATTTTGGTTCATGGTGATGGCAATATGGGAAGTGCATGGAGTTATGGACAACAACATTAGAAAGGCTACGCTGGTTAGCACATTGCAGGACCCTGCACTGACATGGTATATAAAGTACTCAAGTGATCACCTGAATGCGAGGATAGCAGATATCTGGGCTGAATTGAAAAAAGAATTTAGCCGGCCAAAATCAGAAATGCAGTTAATCATATGGTTCAAGGAGATTTGGTGAAACTCCGTGGGATCTAGATTGGAGATTGAAATGTGCAATCCACGAGGAAAACATGACACTGCCAGATGCACAACACTGTGCATGGTTTGTGGAGTCATTAACACCACATCTAAGGACAACGTTGTCACAAAAGATCTCAACCCAGGCTGAAGCATTAGAGACAGCGGTGAGGTTGCATGAAACTCCAATATAGGATGCGGGGGTTGGGAGTTCAACAAATCCATGTGGAAGTACAAAACATATGTTTAGAAATGCAGAACTTAAAAAAGGAAAAGGCGCCCTAGACAGAGGTTAGGGAGGAAGTGTGGTGTATAAAGTGTAGAAGCCATGGTCACAATAAGGATCACTGTCCAATTTTTGCGCACTATGTGGTAGTGGGGGGACCAATGCCATTGCGACCAGAGGCACAAGCAGGGCCGAGCGTGGCACCATCGCTCTGGTGTGCAATCTGCCAGGTGGGAGGAAAGCACAACATGGACACCTATCATCTATTGCAAAAATTTAACCAGACCCCACAACATCTGTTTTGTAACTTTTGCTGATCGGTGGGCCACGAGGAGCGAGACTGCCAAAGATATCAATTATTAATGGATCGGTCACCTGCCTATAGAATGCAGACTAAAGCATGAGGTCAGGATCCAGCTGTGGTGATAGCGTGTGGTGGATTCTAGGGACGAGGACGAGGATGGGGAGGAATGGGGCTAGGAAGGGGTCGCAGGCAGCTAATCTGTTACAACTGTGGGGGACAAGGACACTACGCACAGGACTGTACCAACCTGACTAGAATATAGTGCCTTTACTACCAGCAGTTCGACCATGAGATGATAGATTGCCCCACATTGATAGCACAAATATGTGAGAAGAGGGTGGCGCAGCGTACGATGACGTAGAACTTCCAGATGATGAGGGACGAACCACGCGAAGAAGACCCCAACATAAACATGGTGCTCATATGTGGCATAGCCATAACGGAAGATAAGCGGAAAGTGACCGATGACGATGTTGGGTTTTGCAAGGAAATAGATTTGGAAGTTAGGGAGAGATTCATGGAAGTCTCTACCCCAGGTAGTAAGGATCAAACTGAGCTGAAGAGGGATCCCTCAATGTTAACTACCTTTTTAGAGACATGTATGAAATTGCTTCGCAACAATCGGGTGGTTAAAGGGTTACAAGAATTGATAACTAGGTATGCGGGGTTAGGGGAACCTTGCATGGTATGAAAATTAGGAATACAAATGTCGCAGATGGGTGGTGAATGCGGCTAACGGCGCAGACTGGTGACTTTGAGATGGATCAGATCATTCTGGACTTGGGCTAAGATGCAAATGTACTACCTAAACAGAATTGGGAATGCATGGGACAGCCTACACTACAATGGTCTCCTATTCAATCACAGATGGTGAATCAACAAAAGATTCTGCCCATGGGAAGACTGCGAGGAATTACAATAGATATAGAAGGTGTGAGCACTCGAATGGACTTTGATATAATAGAAATCATGGATGAAACTAGCCCATATCCTATGTTGTTAGGGATAGAATGGGCCACATATATGAATGGGGTTATCAATTTAAAGAAGCAAAAAATGATATTTGAGAAGAAGTCACTCCGTGTAGTCATTCCGCTCGACTCGGCTGAAGGACCTCGTTACATTGAGCCTGTGCACGATGAGGGAAGTGATGATGAGTTAGACTATATCTACAAAATTAATGCACGAAATCAAGATTGGGTTAATCCAACTGTGGGAGGAAGAATATCGTGGGGCATGCAAAATCTTGCACCAAAGATTCAGATGAGGAGGATGAGCGGTGGCATAATCGGTTGAATGGGGTAACGACGTTAAACTGCAATATGATGACTAAGTCATTGTATTACATCAAAGCTCAGGATCGAAAACTACCAGTCTATGATGGGCTCATAGTAGTAGAGGAATTCCTGACCAAATTTGAAACCGTGGTACTAGAGACCCAATGGTTTGATGCGTTACGATGGGCCTTGCGCGTGACACCTGTGCGTTGGTGGGGAACACATGAAGGAACTTTCAATGACTGGTGCAGATGCAGGTGCATTATGCAGATAAGATTTGGGAAGCTGGAGCTATGAATAACCGTGAAATATGATGGACGTGATGACCCATGCAGGCACCTTACTAGATGGATCCAAGCCTATGGGGAAGAACCTCAACCACAGTGGGTACACCTAGTTTATCATACCCTGGACGTCATTCCAAGGAACTGCTATACTGAAACCGAGCTCCAACATGGCACAAGAAAGTGGGATATCTTGCGCGAAGGCTTTTTGTTAACATTCCTTTTTGAAGATCAATGGATGGATACGGTGGAAGATGCGTTGCAACTGGTCAAGGCCGCTATTTTCAAGATGCCACTGGAAATAGAAGAAGTCGTGCGGCCAGACTGGTCGCAACAGTTGAGTTAGGCCCTGGAATGTTACAATGTGAAAATAGAAGATGATGAGGACGACACTAGGAACATCAATATTTCAAAAACAAAGGGGATTCATGAGGTTCGTGGACCGGAAATTGAGGATCTTGACATCACAGAACTGCTCAAAATGAAACAAGTCAACATCAGAAATAAGGAAGAGCCGAAGTATGCAATGCTTGGGGACTATTGGGACAATGCCACTATGGAAAAAGTTGTTGAACTGCTTCGAGAATATTAAGACTTATTCTTGACTAAAATCACGAAGTTAAAGGGGATTCCTGGTGACCTAGGAATGATGAAAATAACCTTGAAGCTGAACATGAAGCCAGTGAAGCAACGACCTTATCGGTTGAATCCCAAATACATAGAAAAGGTCCGTGAAGAATTGGACAAGGTGCTTGTAGCAGGAATAATTGAACCAGTGGAGGAGTCCAACTTGGTAAGTCCTATGGTTGTGTAGGAGAAAAAATAGAAAGGTGAAATTCCTGTCTGTGTGGACCTCCAGAAGCTCAATGATGCATGTGTTCACAATCCATTTTTGATGCCATTTACATATGAGGTGCTGGAAAATGTGGGAGGACAGGAAGCCTACTCCTTTACGGATGGCTTCTCGAGGTATCACCAGATCAATATTGCGCCGGAGGATAGGAGTAAAACAACATTCGCTACCTAATGGGGCTGTATTCAGTATACGGTGATGCCCTTTGGATTAAATAATGTGTCCGTGATATTCTCGCGCGTCATGGTAGCTACCTTCAAGGAATTCATACATAAGTTCTTAGAGGTATATCTTGATGATTGGACTGTATTTGGGCTAGTTAAGAAACATACCATGAGCTTATGCCTAATGCTAGATACATGCGGATGACACTAGATTGCACTAAACCTAAAGAAGTGTACTTTCCTCATCCCCTTTGAGAACTTGCTTGGCCATGTGGTTTGTAGGCCAGGCCTCATGGTGGATCCAGCAATGATTGTTGTTATACTCAATCTACAAGTGTCGTGAAGTGTCAAGTAGTTGTGTGCCACATTGGGACACACTGGTTATGATTGGAAGTTCATCAAGAGTTATGCACAGATCATGGCACCATTGGAAAAATTATTGAAGAAGGACACTACTTATTGATGGAATGAGGAATGTAACAAAAGCTTGGAAACGCTCAAGGAAAAAATGGCATCAACTCCGATCTTGGTCTTTCCAAAATGGGACATCGAGTGTCACATACATGTTGATGCGTCATGTATCACGTTGGGTGCAGTACTCACATAGGAAGGAGTGAAAGGAGTTGATCACCCAATAGCGTTTGCAAGTTGAAAATTTTCCAAAGCTGAGAAGAACTATTCCACTACACAGAGGGAGGGATTGGCGATGGTGTATGCACTCCAAAAATATTGCCACTACCTATTTGGAGGACACTTTAAGATGTACACTAATCACTCTGCACTCAAATACCTAGTGAACAAGCCTGTGTTGGGGAGGCTCATTTGCAGATGGTTGTTATTATTTCATGAATATGATTTTGAAGTCATCATAAAGCCAAGACATCTAAATGTAGGCACAGATCACCTGTCCTGGGTTGAGAACAGCAAAGAGCCCATCAACTTAGAGAAAGGGCTACCAGATGCACAACTGTATGCAATACGGGTTGCGAATGGCCACTTTGAGGATATAATCCACTTCTTAACCATAGGAATCACGCTGTAGGAATATTCCATTCAGCAGAAGAAAGAATTGGTGATACACGCAACAGATTACACTGTTATTGTAGGGCACCTCTACAAAATGGGCAACGACGAAATATTACGCAGATATGTACCTCAATTCAAGCGAGGATAGATTCTGGCTGAAGCACATGGTGGGGTTGTTGGAAGACATTATATGGGCCATGCGACAACACAGAATATTCTTCGCGCCCAACTATGGTGGCCAACTATACATCAAAATTCGAAAGCATACTGTCGGGCCTGTGACGTATGTCAACGGATTAGGAAACCATTGCGAAGGGACAAAATTATGCTCAACCCATAGATGACGCTGCAACCATTTGAAAAATGGGCGATTAATTTTGTGGGACTGATCACACCTCTAAGAAAGACAAGGACACGCTATAATATCACAACGATATACTACTTGACTAGATGGGCAGAAACACAACCGGTTAAAGGCTGTACGACTGCTATAGTTGCAAAATTCTTATTCGAGAATGTGTTAACACGATTTGGATGCCCAACAATTCTAATGAGCGACCACGGAATGCATTTTCTCAATGAGACTATCAACGTGCTCAATGAGGAGTTTTATATATATCATCAGTGGAGTACGGTGTATCATCAGAAAGGAAATGGGACTGTTGAAGCATTTAAAAAGAAATTGGAGACACAGTTGAGCAAGGTATGTAATGTGCAGTGCAAAGATTGGGATTTACGCATACCTGCTGTGTTATGGACATACCGAACAACATGCAAAAAATTGACAGGCTAAACACCTTTCCGGTTAGTCTACAACAAGGAAGCCATCATGCCCATGGAGTACATTGCACCGAGTTTGTGAATAGTAGCAGCGACAGGTATGGTAGACCGTGCATCATTGGAAGAAAGGATCGCACAACTGGAGGAACTAGAGGAGGAGTGATTTCTGGCAATATTTCATCAGCAAGTACAAAAGCAGTGAGATAAGGCTTCAAATTATTTCCATATCAAGATGCACACGTTCAAAGAAAATGATCTAGTACTACTATATGATAGTAAATTTGAAAAATACCATGGTAAGCTTCGGATGCACTGGTTGGGACCTTATGTAGTCAAAGACGTTACAGATGGAGGTGTGGTCCAGCTTACTAAGCTCGATGGAGACCCCTTCCCAGGAAGAGTAAATGGTAGTCGCCTGAAGCTCTACACAGGTGGGCCGACAGCCTGACTAACTGTCCAGAGGACAGTCTCACCACTCCAGCCATTTGGAAGAGAGCGTGGGATGGTAAAGCAGTCTAGGGAGTAGCTGCCTGACAACTGAGGTGTGTGTAGATTTGATCTATCACAAGGGTTGCAGATGCATGGAAACGACTATGTTGCTATGGAAACAAGCAGAGAGGTGACTGTTGATGTCACTTCATGACAAGATGTCTGAGTTATGAAAAAAGGGAGTGGGTAGTGGGCAATTAAGAGACGGGGTAAGAGCCAGATCTGGACAAATCTGCTATAGGCTTAGCATGAGGGTAGCAGAAAAGGCGGGAGTGAATGAATTTGAACTTTGGGATACTTATAAATCACAAGGGGGCATCCACCGAATGAGTTACATTTCTAAAAACTGTGAGCTATTGTGCCTTCCCGCCATTATGGAACTATTCATTATCGACGCTCATGGAGTAAGGCTGAGGGTTGTGATCTGGCCATTGGAGGTGCTGAGCATTTTGAAAAGGATGGTGGTGACAGCTGCAGGTATTGCACAAAGTTCAACATCGCCAGTAGGAATGTGTTGGAAATTTGTAGACATGAAGCAGAACTGGTCCACATGCCACTACCTCAACCATGGGCTGGTTAGAGAACTATGAAAGTTAAGGGAAAAGATGTAAATACAGAGACAAATGATGGAATTGCAGTTATTATGTCATCCCTAATGCACCTTGGAGATTGGGATCCTGCGGACAACAATAATGGTCTTGCAAAATTGCAAGACAAGTTGCAGTAGAAAGTGCATACAAATGATATGAAATTGGAAAATGGTTGTGTTGGTACGAATAATTCCCATATGTGGCACCCCAGCTAGTGCTAAAATCCTATGAGGGGGTGTTCTATGTTAACCGAGTAGAGAAAAATGAGCAGTATTGGTCACGTGAAGTGGTAGCGACATTGGAGCAGGAGCTGGAAGAAGCATTACAGGAGATAAAGAGGGATAAGGACATCACTCACAGGAAGGTGAACCATGGAGCCTAGGTAGCACGTATTGCTGCAATGACGAGTGACTTGGGACGAGTCACGATGATTATGTTCGGGGCCTGTTGGGTAGCGGAGGGCCCATGTAATAGTTTTGGGGCTTGAAGCCTATAAAATAGGATAATAATATTGTAAATCTCTAAAATATGCGGAGCGCGGAATGTTATAGATCGAGTCAAAGGGTTTTCCACCCAAGAAATAGTATAGAATAATAGGAAGTAAGTTGGCCTGCCCTCGCTCCGCGGACCATGGGAATGTATAAATAGAGCGTGGATCTAAGGGAAAAAATGTAGTTAGTATTTTGGATGGATCTTGGTGTTATGGTTGGGAAAAGACAGTGGTTTTTGTGTCTGTAAGTCCGAGTCAGGGTGTTGGTAGATAGGTAGAGGCTCTGCATCTATGTGCATAGAGGTGTGGTAGAGTCTGCAACTGTGTGTGTGGACCCCTATAGTTGAGTGTGTAGGGTAGATTTGGTTGTAATAGCACATAATTGAGTAAGGATAAGTTCCTTCTAAAATATTGTGTTAAATTTGAAATATTGAAGATCTGGTTAATTCATGATTGATCTAACTGTTGGATCTATGCGTTTATGCTTATGTTGTGAGTTTATGCAAGCCTATAATGTTTCTGTATGTGCAAACTGGTTATCTCTAATTAATGTTTGCTTAAAGATTGTAAACTGAAGATCTAATCTATAATAGCTCATTAAGACTAAGTGGTAAAGATTTATCTTGTTTCGGATCTATGCGGAGGGAGAACAGCATAAGCCTATAGAACGGCATGCAGAGCTTCCAAACCAAATCAAGACATCCGAATGGTGTGAAAACCTGGTTCTATCACCCTACGCTACTACCTCAGGTGAGACCTCAGTCCGCGCTCCGCGGGCTGTTGCCAAAAGGGTCGGTAGTTGTGGGATTTGTTTGGCTAAATAACTCTTTCGAACCTGGGTCAGGCCCATATAAGCCAACAAAAATAAGTAGGAAAAATATGCCAATTTCGTGACCCAACATCTCCCCCTAGCTTAAGCAACGACAACTACATCGGCTTAATTCTAAAATGTAATTGTGTCAAAATGGTCTAATCATACATATTATGGCAGGGTGGGTTATGTATTAATTGGATTTCTTAGATCCAATTTAATTAGGAAAGGTAACATGTGCTTAAGAAACTATCTGTGTAACAACAACAACTCTCATAACCTTAATTAATCCAAATCAAGGAACTGAAATGTAATCCTGTAACAATAAGATTCGATAAACCTTCCAAACCTGAAACAACCCAATCATTATCCATTAGACTAGCTAAACTTTAAGCACCATATACCTTAGCTCTTGACCCTTAATCCCTTAAAACATATCCCCTAATCCATTAATGCTCAATCCCTGTAACCTAAATCCCTAAATCCCATAATCCTTAAAGCCCCTATCCACTTAACCCCCAACACCTCAAGTAATTAACTATTTAGGCACACAAGATGCTAATTCTGAGGCTAAAAAGGGAGATAACCAAGGAGGTAAAATAGGTGCAAAAAAAAGAGGTAAGCTCGACACTATTTGTGGGATAATTGATGGTGTTATTTCCCTTGAAATTTACGATGTTACTTCTGGCACTAATTTTAGGCGCTGTTGATATTGAAATTTACAACACTAGTATTTATTGAATTAGCGCCTAAATGTTTTGATCAATGAAATAAATTCCATAAAGTATGCCATCCTGATAAATAGCACTGACTTTGAAAAATACACTAAAACAATCCTTAGAAGCAAAAATGGGAGCAGAAAAGGGAGCTAATCACATGGATTTGTTGTAATGGAAGTTGTAGTAATTATGCGCCCAATCGCAACAAATAATCAAGTGATTATAATCCAAATTTCACTAGTGATCCATTATCAAAAAGACCCAGTAAACCATTACAAAACCCATTTCAAACCCATAAAAGATAGAGATAGGATCAAAATAACATTGTAAAACAGAGAGTCCTAAAAACTTATATACACCAAAACTGAATTCGTATGCAACATAGACTAGTCATCATTAGGAGGCAACTGATTGAGATCAACTTTCTTTTTTCAAGAGGCTCTAATGCTGTGGAGATGGAAAAAATTTCATCATTCTTAAGCTAGAGATCCACATATAATGCTCAAAGATCATCCAATTCATCCTCAATCTTTGACATCTGCTATTGAAGAACCAGAGGTTCATCTAACTTCTTAACATGAAATATGTATAATTGGAAATATTTGGCTTGCAAATCATAATTGACCATATTCAAATCCTCGTGAATTTTCATGCAGTGAGAAAAGTGGTTGGAAGAATCAAAGGTTTCTAATTCAGCCGTTGTTCGTTGTTTCAAGCACCCAAGATCCTAGACAGAAGGTAGAAAAGGGTGAAAGGAGCTAAAGCCCAATAAAAAAAAGACATAGAGGGAAAATTAGGAATTGATTGACATTTACAAAATTCCTAATAGGGAATACATCGAACCCAGGAAGGACGGACCAAACAAGATAGGGACTAGAAACCCAAATCCATGAGGAGGGAAAATTAACTAGGGGGGCAAGCCTTGACTCAACCCAAAGAGAAAAGTCCAAGAAATATCACCCCAATGAGGAGGGTCTACTTGTCTCTTTCCAACAATAAAGAAAAAGAAGCGCACAGAAGCCCACTGGTGTGATCAAAATTAGGATCCGAAAGGAAAGATACCTTATTGTAAATAGATAATTCATAGGACTCTTTGGTCCAACGAGTAAATAACCAGGCAACATAATTAAGAGAAGGCTCAAGAGATATCAAATTGTCTTGAGAGCCTACAAGGCCGATGCGCCATAATTCCCATGAATAGAAGTGTCAAAATGACCAGGGAGCAATGAGATGTATTGATACGAAAATCCTAAGGTGAAGAAGCCCTTCATGGAGCTTCCTATAGACCGAGCAGAAGGGAGCCACAATGAAGAATTGAACAAGCACACTATTTTCAAGTCAGAATGGTAATGAAAAAACTCATAGAAACAATGATGACATATGAATAAAATAATAATAGAGGTGAGCTATATCCTTAATCCTCTCACTTGACCACATGTTTCAAGTTCTGCAACAATTAATTATCGTTGTGCTTTGACCAAAAGAAATTATACCAAAAGTGGAGAGTATAGCACTGAACTTGGAATGTTGGAGACGAAATACCACACATGTGAGTTAGGAGGGATATGAAATGCATGATGACTCACAACAAGGAGCACCATGTAATTCATACGTGAAATGAGCCATGAAATGAAGGAATCAAAGAAGGTCATAATGAAGAAGAGAGGAGTAACCCATTGAGGGTTATGGGTAAAGAGAGGGGATGGGGAGAATATATAAGGGATAGGGAAGGAGGGGAGGTGTGGGTAAGAGGAAAGGGCGTAAAGGGAAGGGAGAAACAAAACAAAAAAAATTAGGGTAAACCATGAATACTTTAGGGAATAGAATATAAACCGTAAATTTCATTTATCACAAGATTGTCCTCATCCAAGGTACAGAGTTGTCTTTTGGACTTATTTTCTTAATGAGATATTGGATTAGGATTAGAGAATCTCGAAGAATGACAATGCCAGTGATACCTTTGTCTTTGCCTATGCATAGTCCCTTAAAGAGGCTGTATATGTCAGCCTTACTGTTTTTTTTTTCCAACCCCGAAGCATACTTAATTTCAATAATTCCATGAAGATTAATGAGAATCCCAACCCTCCTGCCACCCCTGCTTATATATTTTAATAGTTAAAGTAATTTCTTTTTTATGATTTTTTTTTCTAATTAATATATATAAAATTTATCAAATGATTTAATATAATGGCAAGAGGGCCTGCAAATTTTCTTTTCTATGGTTTGTAACATTTATTTTGTATGGTTTGATAGTGAGTATGTAATGACATCCAATGTGAATCCAATCTTTGTAAAGCTCTAATATGGCTAGTTGATAAAATTATTTTCGTGCATTGTTTCTCATATTTTAATTTTTAGGCAACTTTAATTGGTTAGTGCATCAACTATAAATAGAATACATGAATTATAGAGAAACATATGTAAGGAGTGGTTTAATATTTTAACTACCTTTCTTTCACTTCTTCTTTATGATATATCATGAAAGGATTCTTTCATTAAATATTCTATTACAAAAATAGGATGATAGATGGATAGTTTTACTTTGGAATTCAGTAAGATTGATGATCTGGAATTTATCCAGGACAAAGAATTAAAGTTATTACAGACTCATGTGCATGGATGTGTGTTAATTTATGCATGGATTGATAAGGTTTCAAAATGCATAGACACTGAGGTAGTTAGAGAAAAAATAACAGGAAAACATGTAATACAACAAGTTTAATAAGGATTTCACGCAATGCTCCTAGGCTATCTCTCCTGGTCCAGCTTTCTGTGGTGGCCTCTCTATTATGTTTTCAATGAAGAGTTTCTTTACAATAATGAGCTCAATTTGAGTCTCACTCAACAGATATGAATCAGTAGTATTTGAGTACATAGACTCTCCTTATTGGTACTTGACCTCTACTAGTCACAGTAGCATGAGCCTGATATGGAACTCATACATGACACACCTATTCTGAGGAGCTTGCTTGAATCTCTCAAGCTTTCTCTCGAGTGCACAGACTCTCTAACTCTCTCTGGCTTTGTCTGGCTCATTGCTGCCGTTAGGTAAGCTCAACTTCTTCTCTCTGTTCTCTGCTCTTTTAGCTTTCTGCGTCTAACTAACTCCTGTGTGTGTGTGTGTCTCCGTCCTCTGCTTCTGTCAGTTCATGGCTTTAAAGCCAGTTTTCTTTTTGTCAGTTTGTTTATGCTTCCTGACGTTTTGGTTTCCCTTCCTCTATCCGTTCGAACTCCCCTATTCTATGTCATCATCACTGTGTAATGCTCCACAGGGAGGTGGCCACCTATTTTGCAACGAGTGAGTGTGTCAGGTTCCTTTGACACGTTTGAATGGTCATTATTTCCATTTTCTCCAAGATGTTAATGAAACATGAATCTTCTGCCAAATCATCGTCCACGTCAGACTTCAAATCCCATGTAATCCTTCTTTACAACCTTGTCAAATCTGGTCATTTATCAGGACGCACCTCCACCGTTGATCTGGGCCCCCGAGATCCTACAGTCATCATTCATATTGGGCACGTAAGTAGCATAATGATTACCCGTCTAATGTGAGAGATTTTCTCTCTCTTTTGTCAGACGTGTGTCACTCAATGTTTGGCATCGGGTGGGACTCGGTCAAAACTACTTACCTCCATGAGGCCTTTTGATATCTTACTGGTTTTGTGGAATCCACGGAACCAAATTTATTACTTTTCCACATTCCATAGCCATTTTGGGTCCAGGCACTTGAAGGCTTTGCTTCACTAAGGGGGATGCCCTGTGATACGCGATTAATGCTTTAGCGCTAGTCGTGTATCATAAACCACCCCCATTTCTTGAATTAGCCTCTAGTTTTTCCAATTTGCACCAACGTGTGTTACCATGGGCCAATGATTTGTGCTCTCGAACAAGGGTCCTTGTTGCTCCATGCTGATTGCAATTGTAACTGATACGAGGATTCCTTCTGATAGCTTGATCTTTCTAAGACTTGAATCTGTTTGACATAATTTGAACGAGTTTATGAAAACTTAGAGAGTGTTTAGGATCTAATTCAGATCACAGCCTTCCTACTGAAAAAGCTTTTGTACCACCAAAAGTTTATTTTTATGCATCAATCAAGTGAGGGTATTGATTCTTCGCTTGCCCAATCTATATCCATTTCGCACTGCATGGCTTTGAAACTTTGAGTCCAATCCTGAGCGTTATAGACATTTTTGTGCCTTACAGCTTTGAGCATCAAATGTCCATAATCCGAGGGATCCAAAGTCCCTAAACATGTTGTTACAGCTCCTAAAGGAACAAGGTCAACCAATGATAGCTTCTCCCAGAAGTTCTCCACCAAAAACCACTCAAAACTAGTCAAATCAGGATCAATTCAGAAGCTCCACTAGCTGCCTGCGTTGCAAAGCACCCAAATACACTGGCTAGGTGCGTTGCAACGCACTTGAATGCACTACCCAGGTGCGTTGAGCGGGAAATGACAAGTGGCAGAGTCATTCAACGAGGTGGAAAGACCATGGAAGCTTCCAGAATCTTCTCCAATGACACTTGCCTCACTGAATTCGACCAAGTGATGAGTAAGAGGCTCTCAGTCTCCAAGTGGAAGCAAGAACTGACAGAGAGAGGCCACAAGTCAAAACATAAGCTGACTCATACTCTCTGCTTACATCTATATATGGATCCCTCATCCCAAAGATCCAGAGGTTGGAATTTTGTACTTTGTAGAGAATTGTTGTCGGTTTGAGATTGAGATTAGTACATTGGGTGATTGATGCTTTGTTGGAGGAGAGGAAGGGATTCCTTTGCTGGGAGGTAAATGCTGGATCGGGACTCACTTGGTTGTATCTCCTCTTGGACTTTCTTATCATATCAATAAAATTATTTGAGTTTCTCCTACATGCTGTGTATCAATGATGTTTTGTTATATTTGCATGTTTAGCTTAATCTGATCCTGAGCTTTTTATGAATGTATATCTATATCTTCGTGTAGTTTCTCTCCCTTGTGATCTTGTAGGAATTTGGTGAAGCTGGGCCGGTAAGGGAGCAGGGAGCTGGGATCTATTGAAGAGAGGAGCGATTGGATCAACAAACTAGCGAAAGACACAGGTTAGTTACATCCTTTCTCCTCATTTACATTTCATAAAGAAGAATACTCAAGTAGTTTTCCTTGTTTGTTGCTAAGGCACTATCACACCTTAGAGTGTGATAGGGGCGTTCTGAATAGATAATTTTCCCAACAACAAATTGGCGACTCCGCTGGGGAGGGTATCTATTTAGTTTATTTGTGTTTCTATTGTTGTTCTTCTCATAAACTTAGGAGTGGCGAATCGAACTGCATTTGCCATTTAGAAATGCAAAGTAGAGATCTACCACTCTAGTCCACTCACTGGGCCTGTTTATGATCTGAACAAGCTGATCCACAAATGCTCTAATTGCCCTTTGTGATAGCTCTTATTCCTCCTTTAAATCATCCTTCTAATTGTACCTTATTGATAGCTTTTATCCGACCAAAAACCACAGATCAAACTACAAACCGTGACCCAGAACCCAAAGACAATTCTCGTTTCTGCTTCAGCGCAGGCTCTGTGAAGAGACTCTGCATTTCAACGCAGGTCCTGAGAGGGCTACCTGCGCTGCAATTCAGTTTCTTTGTGCAACAGGTGCACTGATCAACCTTTGCCCTGTGCAGCTGTGGTTCTTTGCATCCTTGTGTTCAGTTTTATCTCTGTTTTTTGCAGCCTGTTATCAGTGTGTGTACCTATCTGAAAACCCCTTTTCTCTGCCTTAATTCCGCCTCAGTTGTATAAAAGAAACTGTATTTGTTTTTGTGTATTTGTTACATCATTTGCAGTTTCCCATTACAAAAGTAAACTAGTCATATTGTCGCCCTTAGATCTAGACCTGTCGTAAGTGTCGTTTTGATCTTAGGAGTAAGTTTGTTTGCTGTTGACAGTTGATTGCGCTTTTACTTTTGTCTTTTGGTTTGAATTTGTGAATTTCTAGTTTCGAAACAAGTGTTTACTTCAAAATCATAAAGTGTCGTAATCGTCTTTTTGATTTCAAAAAGAAACTTGTTTGTGTTTTCACTTGAAATCGAATTCAAATTTGTACAACAACTTTCTTTTTAGGCATCAATATTAAGAAAGTGAAAAAAAATACATGCATTTGTGCATTTTCATATTGATAGTTTGTATGGTTTGATTTAGGAAAAGTGCATTTACAGTGTGCTCTGTGCTCTTTGAGAAAAGATTGTGTCTTTACTTTTCCCCTTGTAGCTAGGATTTTCATTGTTGAAAAGAGATAAAAGCTTGCTTATCATCTTTAGACTACATTTAGGAATTGTATCTACATCTCGTGGTGATCCAAAAAGGAAAACTTCTAAGAAAGATCAACCTAAAATAAATTGAATGAACTTAACAACGCTTTGTAACTTAACGCACAACATAGAGGTCTAGGCTAGAGACGTGTTCCGGCGTCGTAAAACCTGGTTACTGTCGGCCTCACTGATGGTTGGGTGATTCCTCCTGAGAGACGATAAGTGCCAGTACGGATTGTGTTCCCACGTACCATCGAGTATATATTGGGAGACCCCTATAGGCATAAAACCTTTATCCATAGGAAGCCATGTCGGTCACCCTACTGATCGCAATGCACTGAACACAGCATTCAGGAAGATTGACCGCCCGTACCTTAAAAAGTATTCTGCGGTTTTGCGATTGGTTTGGCACACCCTCTACCTAGAACTCCAGAGCAGTCCCTTTCGTTCCTTTTCAGACTCCTTAACGGAAAAGGTCCATTTGAGCACTTGTCACTTCAGGCTCATTAAAAATTGAAGGATACTGGAGTCATCTTTTGCTTTTTCTCGACTCTTTAAAATTGAAAAAGCAAGTTGTGTCCAAGCATCGTTAAAATTTATTTTAAACGGAATATTCATACCCTTTTTCCTGCGTTGATCTTTAGGTTGCGAAAATGGAGCCTACCAACCAAGGAATTCCCCTTGGTGGAAATCCTAGTCCCTTCTCCTCTTGGGGAGATGTTGGTGTGCCCCATATGGCCACATTGTTGCTTCCAGGACTGACAATTGGCTTCCTAGTCTGGTTCTTCTCAACCAATGTCGTTCAGAACACCACTATTCCTGAACAGTCGAATCAACAGTTAGACTAGTCCAGAGTTACCCACCAGCCTTCTACTTCCTCTAATTCTTCCTCTCCTCCTTCCTCTTCGCTTGATGGGGCTGGCAAAGCCAAAAGTCAAGTTCCTAAGGAGAAGAAGGAAAAGAAGAAGAAAGAGAAGAAGAAGAAGGAGCCAAAAGCGACTGGGGGCAAACGAGTGTCGTCTAATGAAAATCCACACACTGCACTGACCAGGCCTAAATCTCCATGTGTCATTTGCAAGGGAGACCACTTTCACAAAGATTTTCCTTGCATCCCTCAGATACTAAGGGACTGGTCTCCCCGTTTGCACAATCCGGTGGCGTCAACCTCTGATAGCCATGTTGAAAGCACACCGTCAACTAGCGAAAGTGAAGTCCCAAGACAGAAAGGAAGAGCTAGATCTCCCTGTAAACTGTGCGAAGGCGATCATGCCATCCACCGTCGTCCCTTCTTAGACGAAGCTAAAAGAGTTTTGGATGATCGTCCAGTTTCACCGTTACGACTTCCTCCTGGATATAAAAAATTCTTGCCGAGTCCTTCGTTAGTTGAAAATCCAGCTGGCCCGCTCAAGTGGTCAGCTGAAGCGCCGGTCATTGAAGATGAACAAGCTGAATCCATACCTGAAGAAAGTCAAAAGGTCGAGGCGGAAGTTGACCCGGTCTTGCCTTCAGAGGTTTTATCTTCGAATGATACAGTCACTGAAGAGGATAAAGATGACACCATCCAAATTCTCTTCATCAACACAGACTCCGACGAGCACGGGGGCAACCCACCCATTCCTTTATCGCAGGAAGGAAGTTCGTCAGAGCCATACCCAGCCATCTACTCGATCCCACCTCCAAGCAACCTAGTTGTCTCCTTCGACTCGAATCAACTAGGCAGACCCCGTTTACCAGCAAGCATACCATTCAGAATTATCGTCCAAATATATAGAATGGTCATGGTTGGTACCATCATAGATGAGGGGCCTTCTGTGAGTATCCTTTCCTCTACTGCTTGGAAAGCGCTTGGTTCGCTGATATGTTCAAGAGAAGTCATCCAGAGAAGTAAACTATGTCCCATCCACTACCATACATTATACTTCATTCTTTCATGACCGCCACCCTGAACCATATATCATCAGATCTTTTTCACCTCCATCAAAATCATTTGCTCCATTCCGTGTCATTGATTTGGGATACATTAAGGCCCTCCTTTGACGGACCGCTTCTTGTCGACATCAGCTCATTATCCAAGAAGTTGATGTAGGAACACCCCCTTCAGTACTTTGAAGCTTGCATGCCGCAATGGCAAGTTTCTCACTTACAGCGACAGGTATACATCAATGACCTTCGACCGAAAGAGTTTGCGTGGTGTTCGATGCCAAGTCCTTTATTCACACCACGTGAATTGTACTGCAGTACCTTGAGGGTCATTATCATGATCGGTGATTCCTCTCGCGCTTGTTAACAGTTTACATCATTGACTGGTAATCAAGCGATGTCTTTCCATGTTCGACTTCAAAACATTTCTCACATGGATCGACTTATACTTAGAGTGAAGATCGAACGAGATTGAAGACCCCGGATCTAGTTTCATCCATCCGGGCTGCGATATATATTCAGGAAAAATAAAGACATTGACATGTACAGCACTACAGAACAGATAATCATCCTACCAAAAGGATGATGTTTTCATCAGAATCATCAGTCTACCATCAGACGATTGTCTGTCCTATGTACATAAAAATGAATTTATAAAGCTGAGCATGGGAATGCCCACCTCATCTAGGTCATGAAAACTGTATGAAAAATAATGTATTGTATTGTATCTTATTACAGGTCTCCTCCCAGCATTGAATGAACTTCGGATCCTCCTAATAAAGCATTTCACCCGATAAACGGCCTCATACTTTAGGGGCCAACTGTTATAGACATTTTTGTGCCTTACAGCTTTGAGCATAAAATGTCCATAATCCAAGGGATCCAAAGTCCCTAAAGATGTTGTTACAGCTCCTAAAGGAACAAGGTCAACCAATGACAGCTTCTCCTAGAAGTTCTCCACCAAAAACCACTCAGAGCTAGTCAAATCAGGATCAATTCAGAAGCTCCACTAGCTACCTGCGTTGCAAAGCACCCAAATACACTGGCTAGGTGCGTTGCAACACACTTGAATGCACTACCCAGGTGCGTTGAGCGGGAAATGACAAGTGGTAGAGTCATTCAACGAGGTGGAAATACCATGGAAGCTTCTAGAATCTTCTCCAATGACACTTGCCTCATTGAATTCGACCAAGTGATGAGTAAGAGGCTCTCAGTCTCCAAGTGGAAGCAAGAACTGACAGAGAGAGTCCACAAGTCAAAACATAAGCTGACTCATCCTCTCTGCTTACATCTATATATGGGTCCCTCATCCCAGAGATCGAGAGGTTGGAATTTTGTACTTTGTAGAGAATTGTTGTTGGTTTGAGATTGAGATTAGTACATTGGGTGATTTATGCTTTGTTGGAGGAGAGGAAGGGATTCCTTTGCTGGGAGGTAGATGCTGGATCAGGACTCACTTGGTTGTATCTCCTCTTGGACTTTCTTATCATATCAATAAAATTATTTGAGTTTCTCCTACATGCTGTGTATCAATGATGTTTTGTTATATTTACATGTTTAGCTTAATCTGATCCTGGGATTTTTATGAATGTATATCTATATCTTCGTGTAGTTTCTCTCTCTTGTGATCTTGCAGGAATTCGGTGAAGCTGGACCGGTAAGGGAGCAGGGAGCTGGGAGCTATTGAAGGGAGGAGAAATTGGATCAACAAACTAGCGAAAGACACAGGTTAGTTACATCCTTTCTCCTCATTTACATTTCATAAAGAAGAATACTCAAGTAGTTTTCCTTGTTTGTTGCTAAGGCACTATCACACCTTAGAGTGGGATAGGGGCGTTCTGAATAGATACTTTTCCCAACAACACTGAGGTACTCAACATCCTCTATACGCATAGTTCTCGCCTTCCTATCCAGAATTGTATCTTCCTACAATTCATTAAGATATTGAGGCAACAGATCATCAATAGAAGGCAATTGTCTCTGCTCTTCGGGATCTTCAATTAATGAAGGTTCAAATAATCTCAAGTTGTCTGCATTAACAACTAAGTAGATGTGCATGTAAGCTAGTAAATCAAGGCAAAAAGAATTCTCACCAATTTTCTCAAGTATCTTGAAAGGTCCATACCTTATTGGCTTTAGCTTCTTGCCTTCACCTTGCATTTATTCTTTGCTGATATATAGCCACCCTTGACCACCAACTTCGAAACTATGCTCCATTCGATGCTTGTCATGCCTTGCCTTGTACTTGGCTTGACTCTTTTCCAGTTGTTCCTATACTGCCTGGTGAATCTCTTGGATTTGTTCGATGAACTTGGTTTCCTGGTCCACATCATTGTGTCCATCAACCGCTATGTCTTTACCAAAGACAAAATCCAAGGGAGACCTTGGTGTGAAACCAAAACAAGTCTAAAAAGGAGACCTCTGTGTAGAAGAATGTTTAGCTCAGTTGTAAACATGATGCGCATAACATAAATGTTCATCCCAAAGCTTGGGATGCTTGCTGTAATAGCCTCTGAGCAACTAAATCACTGTCCTGTTGACTACTTCTCTTTGGCCATCTATTTGTGGATGAAAAATTGTTCTCTTCTTTAGTTTGGTGTCCATTAATTCCCACAGACATGGCTAAAATTTCCAAACAAATCGGGTATCTCGATCATATATAATGGAAGTGGGTAATCAAAAATGAACCCATACATGCTAAAAGAACAACTTTGCAGTTTGTTCAGTTGTAATCTGTTTGTTACAAGGTATCAAAATACACATTTTGCTGAACCTATCCAGAACAACATATAAATAGCCATGACCTTTCCTAGATTTAAGCAGTCCTCCAACAAAGTCCATGGAAACACTTACCCAAGGATGAGAAGGAACTAGTAGTGGAGTGTACAAGCCTAGTTTTCTATTGTTGGGCTTGCTTTTAGCACACATGGTACACCCTCTTACATGTCTAGAAACTATCTCATTCATTTTTGGCCAATAACAAAATCTTTGCAGCTGTGCAACTGTTTTACTTACAACAAAGTGATCTGATATTAGAGAAGTGTGTTCTTCTTGAATTATCTTTACTCTTTCTGTTTGAGGAATGCATAACTTTCCCAAATGAGACAAGAGTTGGTCCTTAACATGATAATCCAATTCTTCTACCTATTTGCCACGACTTAAAGTTGCATATACATCTTTAAAATCTATATCTTGAGCATATTGTTCAATGTAGCTTTCATGCAATAATGAATGATGCTTAAGTATAGTGGATGAATTTATGATTGGTCTGCACAACATATCTACAACTTTATTGTGTATGCCCTTTTTATATCTGATGACAAGATGAAACTGTTGTAGAAAACCCATCCACCTATAGTGTCTTGATTGCTACAACTTAGTTTGTGAGTGAAAATATTGAAGTGGTTGATGGTCAGTCTGTGTTGACACCTAATCCTCACGATTGGGTGAATTCGTGTAAATAATTAAATTAGGAATGTGAACATTCATTAGGAGATGAACTGAACAGTCACACCCTTTTTTATATAACTTGGCCTGACATGGTATCAGTGCCAGCTCCTTGTTTTAACTATTATGCTCATGTAACTCCTCTGTCCTATCCTGACATGGTACAGTCCCGAGTTACCTTCCAGCACTGCTCTACCTCTGCCATATTCCCCTCTGTCCTGACATAACTTGCCTCTACCATATTCCTTTCCAGCACTGCCTCATAATGCATCTGTCCATAAACACTGCTGCATCTCACTATCAACTGCCCATTTTTTACACCTCATAATTAAACGCTCTACGCATAACCGTCCGAGCTCATGGTATAGTGAATCCTACAACGTTCTAGCTATCCATAGCTGTCCATAGTTGTCAAAGCCGCGTAGAGTGTAAAGATACTTCTTACACCTGAGCTTACCAAACGGGTGCTCTAACCCACTGAAGGTATCAATACATGCGCCCACTGTGGGGCTCGAACCCACTACAATGACCATTCCGCCTTGTTCTAGTTGTTTGGGGGGCGGCAGGCCTGTCGGGGAAACTATTTTTGGAGCGTTTGATAGCGTTAATCCAATCCTCTTCTTGAACATTGACCAACTCATACTCCACAAGAGAGAGATTATTCTCCTCCTTCACGGAGAATTTCGCGGGCTCAGTCACCTCAATCCTACCCCATTTATCAATAGCAAGTTGCATTGAACCTTTAAACATGTTGATCTTAGCATTGCGCAAGATGACTGTAGACCCTTCCTTCATAAGATCCACTTGATCGTTTCTGGCCATGAAAGGAGCTTCAGTCATTTTATTCCAAAGATCTTGTGAGGTTCTGCACACATTTCAAATTTGTTCTTTTCCTTTTGCCGTTTCTCGAGGTCTGCGGATCGATCCCCAGCCGTTCAAGACCAGGTTTGATACCTCTGGGCCACTTGTTCGCCGGGGTTGTGGAGAATTTTTTGTTCAAAGATAAAATACTGGGGGGCAAGGGTTTGCTGAATGGTTTTCAAATCCCGCAAACCCTCGGCGCAGTATGTCTGGAGGCATGCGTGGACATGGATACTGATGGTGTATTGGTAAAGTTGTGGAGTTTGTATTGTATAGGTCACGGGTTTGAATCCCGTTAATGTTTGAATGGTGTTAAAATACAATGCATTAAAATATTATATGCAGTGAAGATTTTTAGGGCAGCGAGGTATAATGTTTGAGAATACATACATATGTATTATACCATAGTGTTGTTTGGGCTACCATAGTGTTGTTTTCATAAAGTTGTTTTCAAAGTGACTAACATAGTTAACTTTCCTGCGTTTGACTGTGTTTAATATATTGTTTGAGGCCAGATTACATTTTTATATCAGAATCAATTTTCTTTTAGCAGCAGAAGTATTTTTATAGCTCTTGGATTTCACAATGCATTCAATCATATCTATGGTGGGAATAGTTCTCACTGGCAAGGAGAACTATCCTGAATGGTCCTCGATGATAAAACACACCCTCATTTTCAATGAGTTGTGGAAATGAGTGTGTGTCGAAGAAGGAGACAATGACCCAGTACAAACCTACCTCAAACAAAGAGCTCATTATTTGGGAAAACAACAACAACAACAAAGCTTATGCATTAATCACAAAATCTGTAAATGAAGAGGTGAGTCGCCATATTTCGTCATATTCAACTACCTTTGAAGCCTTACAAAAGCTGAAAGAACTCTATGACTCACATTCTACACTTGAAGTTGTTCAACTTATGATTAAAATCTTCACTCTCGAACTGCAAAATCATGATCCTCTTGCTCTTGCATCTGAATTAATGTCTATAATGCATGATATCAATTCCACTAAAGTTGAGCTGGATATTCCTCTTATTGCTTTTCTCAAGGCACTTTATCCTACTTACTCCAATTATCTTGAGTCATTGTAAGCAAATGGAAATCTCAAAGATATAACCTTTGACTCTCTTGTGAAAAAGTTTGCTGAAAGAGAGAAAGATTTTGGAAAGAAGACAGCCCCTGAATCTTCTGAAGAGACTGTGTGCCTTGCTCATAAAGAAAAGCATCCTGCTCAAGATTCTACAAGAGGAAGAGGTGGACGAAGAGGAAGAGGAAGATATTTTATAGGCAGGGGGGGCAGACATTCTCAAGGAGAAAAGGCAGATCTGCACTGCATTCGCTATGAAAGAAATGGATCACATGATGCCTTACATGCAAGCTACCATGGGACAAAATTGAGCAGAAAAGAAACCAACAGAAAGGTAAAACTGATGATACAGACAAAGGTAAAGCACCTGAATCTGCTCACTATATTGAGGCACAATGTAACATTGGAGTAAATGAAGATTTGTTTAATGCTTCACTTGCTTCTTGGAAAAATGATTGGTTGCTTGATTCAGGAGCAACCTGTCACTTGACTCATAGAAAATATTTTTTTGAAGATTTCACTGACAATGTTGACGAAGCAGTATACTTTGTAGATCAATCAAAAATCAAGCCATCAGGGCTTGGCACAATCAGGCTTAAACTGCCTGGTCTTCTAGACTTTCTTCTGGATCATGTTCTATATCTCCCACAGCTCAAGAGAAACTTGCTATCCTTGGTCCACATCCGCCAGCAAGGTCACTCCATTCATATGATTGATGGCAAGCTTGAGGTAAGAAAAGCATTTGACCACTCACTTGTCATGAGGGGAATAGAAGAAGAAAGGCTTCTCAAACTGCAAGGAACCTTTGCTCATGCACAACATTTCTCATATATTTCTCATCATGAAGAAGGTACACTTCCATCAAGTTTATTATGGCATGCTAGATTTGGAAATTTAAACTATGACAGTCTCTGCTTATTGAAGAAAAAAGGTGTTGCTGGTTTGCCTACAATTCCTAGGAAACTTAAGCAATGTGATGCTTGCATTCTAGGAAAGCATAGCAAACAATATTTTCATGATTCACATTCAACAGCACATAGGAAGCTTGAACTCATTCATTCAGATTTATGTGGTCCAATGCCTGTTCCTTCTGCAAATGGAAATAAATATATCATGACATTTATTGATGACTACACTAGAATGTGTTGGGTTTATTTATTGAAGAACAAATCTGATGCTTTTCAAACATTCAAGAATTTTCATAAATGGATTGAAAATGATGCACAATCTCATATTGGGTCTATTCGCACTGATAATGGAAAAGAATATACATCAAATGAATTTGAAAACTATCTTCGCCAACATGGGATCAAACATCAAAAAATTGTGCCTTATAATCCCCAACATAATGGTGTAGCTGAAAGAATGAATGAAACAATCTTGAATATGGTACGATCCATGTTTTTCTTCAAAAATGTAAAGATAATGTTTTGGGCTGATTCTGTTCTATGTGCTGCATATATAAAGAATAGATGTCCATCTAATTCTATAAGAAACAAGACTCCTTATGAATTGTGGTATGGACATGTTCCTTCGGTAAAACATCTCAGGGTCTTTGGTTCCACCTGTTATGCTGTGATACCAAAGGTACATATAAAAAAACTTGGTGCTAGAATTCGTAAGTGTATCTTCCTGGGGTATTCAAACACCTGCAAAGCATACCGCCTCTATGATGAAGTAAATAAAACGTTTGTTGTATCTAGAGATGTAATTTTTATTAAATCATCCAAATATGACAATCTTGTTGAGCGGCAACTTGATCGCTTGGATAGATTCACAAAAACAAAATCATTTCAAGAATTTGATAATCAGATTCCACATCTTGAAGGGGGGATTCCTATTCTAGATCAACATGTGAATCTTCTTCTGAAGAACACTCTCCCCCAAATGAAACTCCAACAACGGATGATGCTTTAAGCGATGTAATTGATAGAATTGGGAGAATCAATCTTGATTCAGTCCCAACTCAATCAACAGAGCAGCCTGGACCATCTCAGAAAGGTCCCCCAAAGTGGCTGACAAAGACACTTGAAAGTGTTCATCCTAATGAAATTGGAAAAATAGGAACCAAAAATTCAAACCGGCAAAATGGAGGTGATGTAGATGACTCTAATTCACCTGTTGATATGGATGTTTCTTCTGATTTTGAATTAAAATTGTCTACAGATTTTGGACCAACTTCCTTTAAAGAAGCTGCTTCTCACGATGAATGGAAAGAAGCGATGCAAAAGGAGTATGATGCCCTCATAAAGAATGGCACTTGGAAACTGGTTGATCCTCCATTTGGAACCAAACCAATTGGCTGCAAGTGGGTCTACAAGAACAAGTACAAAGCTAATGGCTAACTTGAAAAGCACAAAGCTAGGCTTGTGGCAAAAGGTTTTGCACAGAAGGAAGGGGTCGACTATGAGGAAACTTTTTCCCCCACAGCAAAATGGGCCACCATCCGAACACTCTTTGCACTAGCAGCTCAGAACGGTTGGAAAGTCCATCAAATGGATGTAAAAACTGCCTTCTTGAATGGAGATCTAAAAGAGAATGTTTTTATGTCCCAGCTTGAAGGATTTGTTGTGAAAGGACATGAACATAAAGTATGCAAACTTGTGAAGTCCTTGTGTGGCCTCAAACAAGCACCGTGAGCCTGGGATGAAAAACTAACTGAGCATCTTCTGAAACTCAATTTCAATCATTTTGATCTTGATGATGCAACTTTATTTGTCAAGAAAGTTGGCAAAACAATTGTGTATCTTGTGGTATATGTAGATGACCTTTTAATGATAGGGAACAATGAAAGCTACATTGCATCCATAAAGAAGGAATTGGGAAAAAGTTTTGAAATGACTGATTTGGGCTATGTTCATTATTATCTTGGCATTGAAGTAACCCAACATCGAAAGTCCATATTTCTTTCTCAAAAGAAATACATTGGAGATTTGCTGAACAGGTTTGGCATGACAGAATGCAATCCTCTTACTACTCCAATGGAACAAAACTTGAAGCTCACATCTATTGAAGGAAAGGAATTTGAGGATGCAACAAAGTATAAACTGCTTGTAGGAAGTCTCAACTACTCAACTACCACTAGACGAGACATTTCATTTGTTGTTGGGATCCTCTCCAGGTTTATGCAAAAGCCTTGTGAGGGACATTGGTCTGCTGCAAAAAGAGTTCTAAAGTACTTGAAGGGAACTCAAGACTTTGGAATCAAGTACACACAGGTGGATGACTTCAGTTTAATCGGATAATCTGATTCAGAATTCGATGGAGACAAAGAAACTGGGGTATCTACTTCAGGATATGCTATGAGTCTTAGATCAGGAGCTGTCTCCTGGAGATCACGCAAACAATCAGTTCCAGCAGATTCCACAACAGAAGCAGAATATGTGGCAGCAGCTGAAGCAACAAAAGAAATTGTGTGGCTCAGGGAAATTCTTGAAGATTTGCAAGCAAAACAAGTACAATCAACTCCACTCATGATTGACAACACCTCTGCAATAAAATTGGCCAAGAAGCCAAAGTTCCATGATCGAACAAAGCACATCAATACTAAATACCATCTGATCCGACATCATGTTGAGGCCAAAACAATCCATCTCCGTCATTGTTCCACAAATGAGCAAATTGCAGACATCTTCACCAAAGCACTTGGAAGAGAAATGCTTGAAGGACTTAGAATGATGCTTGGACTCACCAACATCCCTTCAGATTAAGGGGGGGAATGTTGACACCTAATCCTCACGATTGGGTGAATTCATGTAAATAATTAAATTAGGAATGTGAACAGTCATCAGGAGATGAACTGAACAGTCACACCCTTTTGTATATAACAATAACATACCTGATGGAATAATAGGAATCCGTTTTTTCTGCCAAATGGAGTTACTCCTGGCCTGACAGTATGTATAACTGTCTCTTTGCCCATTAAATAATGTTTCTATTTTTTTCGCACTCTGTACTAATGCATACAATTCTTTATCATATGTGGGATAATTAACTTCTGCAGAATTAAATGTCTGAGAATGATAAAATATGGGTTTATCGTGCTGCATCAACACAACTCCCATGGCATAGTCACTGGCATCTGTTTCAATCTCAAATGGTATTTGAAGATCGGGTAGTGCTAGTACTGGTGTTGTACTAATCTTTTCTTTTAAGGTGTCAAAGGCTTTCTGTTGTTTGCCTCCCCATTGAAACACCTTATTCAATCCTGTTAAAGCATGTAAGGGAGCTGCAGTTAAGGAAAAGTTAGAAATAAAATCTCTCCAATACTGTGCTACTTCTAAGAAGCTTCTAACTTCGGTAGAAGATTTGGGTTTAGGCCAGTTTATAATGACTGCAACCTTAGAGGTATCTATCTTCAATTTACCACCCCCTATAATATGACCCAAATAATTCAAATATGTTTTGCCAAATTCACATTTTGAGAGTTTAACATAAATATTTTCGTTTTCAAAACATCTAGAGTCTTCTTAACATGCTTTAAATGTTCTTCCCATGTTTTACTGAATATAAGAATGTCATCCAAATATGCAGTGACAAGATCATCAAGAAAAGGTCTGAGTACATCATTCATTACTCTCATGAAAGTAGCAGGAGCATTAGTTAAGCCAAAAGGCATAACCAACCACTCATACAATCCTTGCATTGGTTTGAAAGCAAACTTCCATGCATCTTGCTTTGCAACTTTGACCTGATGATAGCCACTATGCAATTCCAACTTGGAAAAATAAATAGATTTCCTTAATTGATCCAATAGATCATCTATGCAAGGAAGGGGATAATGAATTTTGATCGTCATCTTATTCAGTGCTCGGTAATAAATGCATATTCTCCATGAGCCATCTTTCTTTCTCACCAAGACAATTGGAGACCCACATGGTGATGTGATAGTTCTGATGAACCCCTTCTCGAGCAGCTCCTGTACTTGCTTCTTGACTTTTGCATTCTCTAAAGTGGACAACCTGTACATTTCGATGTTAGGCAATGGAGCATCTTGCTACAAATTAATATCATGTACTATTTCCCTTTTGGGTGGCAGACCTTTAGGTTCTTGAAATAGTATATCATATTCTGTAATACCTTTTTCTAATTCAACTTGTTGTTTAGCATCACCACCCTTAAATGCATTGGTTTTATCAGGTTTCTTTTCCTATACAACCATTAGTAAAAATTATTTACATGAATTTACAGTTCTTTTCATCTGCCCTGAGTTTATGAGAGTATAATTATTCTTGAGTTTATGAGCTCTTACAATATATTTGATTCCATGATTAACGAGTTGATACTTGTTCTCAGCTTTATAGAAAATAGATTTTCTATCATACAAGTAAGGACTTCCTAAGACAATTCCACATATATCCAAAGGAACTATATCTAACTCAACCTCATCTACAAATGCTGACCCAAAAGAAAACCTAATTTTACATTGTCTAGTCACTTGTAGTGGAGCTTTATCACATAACAAACCTAATGGATATGGCTTTTTATGAGGTGTGGTTAGTAATCCTAACTTCTTTACAATTGCTTCAGAAATTAAATTTACTTCTGAGCCACTATCAAACAAAATATCAATCTTTTGATGCTTGGAAATAACTCGAATATGAAAAAGATCATGTCTTTTCCTTTCATTTTCTTCATTATCAGTAGATTGTGCAAAATTACTAGTAGATGCTTCAGAATTTTTACCTTATATACCTGTGGCTGCGATTGGTGTTTCATCTCCTGAGTTTGACCCCAAATCCTTTTGAATAGTTGCAACAATCTTCTTCTTCTTGCCCTCGAACATCTTGAGTCTCTACTTCGGATGCAGGATCCAATAGTGTTCATCATCATGCCCATAGATTTTACAGTGAGTGCATGAAGACTTGGTATTTTGTACAGTATTGGCCTTCCTCTCTTTCCATTTCTATTTTCTCTTTTCCTTGCTTTTTCTTGTTGTGGGTTTTGATGATCCCCCAACTTCTGGGTTCACATTCTTTTCTCTAGCTTCTAGATGTGTAGCCTGAACAGATACCTCATCTATGCTAGTGGGATTAAACATGAGAATAGTGTGCCTTATGTAGCTGTGTAGACCACCTATATACTTCAATAGAGTTTAAGGTGAGTCTAAAGGAATTCTTAGAATCAAAGTTCTTTTACTAAATTCTTGAGTGTAACTTTGTACACTTTTCCCTTTCAATTGTCGAAGAGTTTGCTAGCTCATCATGGCTTGCCGCATATAGGCTAGTGGATAGAACTTTCTAATTGCAAAAAAAAATTCACTCCAGACAGAAAGAATCTTACCATTCTTCTTCATGTCAGCTTGTGTCCTGCCTTCCCACCATACCAAGGCAATGCCTCCAAGCCATAGGTTGGCCAGCTGAATCTTACTACTGTCTGAATCAATGCTCTGCACTCTGCAATAAACATTAATCTGTGTAATCCAATTATCCAACTTCCATGCATTCAACTCTCCATCATATATTGGTAAATCAAATTTAACATCTAATTTAATCAAAGATATCTTCTTTTTGTTTTCAGGGATACTAGGAGGTGTGGGAAGTTTTTCTTCTTTCCCCTTGCCTTTAGAGTGGTCATGGAGGAGAGATTCTTCTACTCCTTTATGACTTTTGGAGTTTGATGCATATTCCTCTCTACCTTTCTTAAATTCTCTATACATTTCCTCTACCATGGCTCTCATGGTCATGAAACTATCCATGAACTGAGGGTTTGATTCCAAGGGACTTTCTTCTAACATTTTCCTCTTAGAATAGACTCTTCTAATTTCAGGGTTAGTTTCAACCAACTCTCCTTCTCCTAATTTAAGCTTCGATCTAGTTAGCATTCAACAACAAGATCTAGCACAAGCTTGTCAAACCTTAGTAACCTAGAGCTCTGATACCACTTGATCTAGAATTTATCCAGGACAAAGAATTCAAGGTAATACAAAGTCATGTGCATGGTTGCACTTATTTTACTTTATGCAATGGATCAATAAGATTGAAAAATGCATAGACACTGAGGTAGTTAGAGAAAACATAACAGGAAAACATGTAATACAACAAGTTTAATAAGGAGTTCACCCAATGCTCCTGGGCTACATCTCCTAGTCCAACTTTCAGTAGTGGCCTCTCTATTATGTTTTCAAAGCAGAGTTTCTTTACAACAGTGAGCTCAATTTGAGTCTCACTCGACGTATATGAATCAATAGGATTTGAGTACACAAACTCTTCTTACTGGTACTTGACCTCTACTGGTCACAGTAGTATGAGCCCAATCTGAAACTACTATATGACAGGCCTATGCTGAGGAGCTCACTTAAATCTCTCAAGCTTTCTCTGGAGTGCACAGACTCTCTGACTCTCTCTGGCTTTGTCTCGCTCGATGCTACCCTCAGGTCAGCTCGGCTTCTTCTCTCTGATCTCTAATCTTAGCTTTCTATGTCTAACTAACTCCTCTGTGTGTGTGTGACTCCATCCTCTGCTTCTGTCAATTCATGGTTTTAAATCCAGTTTGCTTTCTGTTGGTTCATTTCCACTTCCCGACGTTCTGGTTTTCTTTCCTCTGTCTATTCAAACTCCCCTTTTTTGCATTATCATCACTGTGTAATGCTTCGCAGGGAGGTGGCCACCTACTCTGCAATGGGTGAGCGTGTCAGGTTCTTTAGACACATTTGAACGGCCATTATTTCCGCTTACTCCAAGATGTCCATGAAACATGAATCTTCTGTCAACTCATCATCCACATCGAACTTCAAATCCCATGTAATCTTGCTTTACAACCTGGTCATTTATCGGGACGCGCCTTTGCCATTGATCTGGGACCCCCAGATCCTACGATCGTCATTCATATTGGGCGGGTAAGTGGCATGTAATTTTCCCATTCGATGTGAGTGATTTTCTCTCTCTTTTACTGGATGTGTGTCACTTAGTGTGTGGTATTATGTGGGACTTGGTCGAAACTACTTACCGCCATGAGGCCTTCAAATATCCTGTCGGTTTTGTGGAATCCATGGAACCAAATTTATTACTTTTCCGCATTTTGTAGCCATTTCGGGTCCGGGCACTTCGGGGCTTTCCTTCACTATGGGGGACACCCTGTGATATGCGATTAGTGCTTTAGCCTCTGGTTTTCCCAATTTGCGCCAGTGCGCGTTACCATGGGCCAACAGTCTGCGCGCTCGATCGAGGGTCCTTGTTGCTCAGCACTGATCACAATTGCAACTGTTACGAGGATTCCTTCTGATAGCTTGACCTTTGTTAGACTTGAATCCATTTGGCATATTTTGAACGAGTTTATGAAAACATAGAGAGTGTTTAGGATCTAATTCAGATCAATTGAGAGCCTTATTATATTTAATTATAATATCAATAGTCATATTTTTTTTCATGATTGAAAATTATAAATAATATTGCATATTTTGAATTTAGAAATTAAAATTTATATTTGAGGTAGGTAATTTTGGACTTCTTGAGGATATAGAAGAGGAAGGTTAACTTTTCATAAGTTTTTGGTAGTGATAAGAAAATATAGTTTAGAATATATGTACATATTTTAAATATATTGTTGAATAAAATAATTATAATTAGTTTTTTAAATGATATTCTGCATATGTAATTTTGATAGACATTTAGTTGGTAATTGGATAATTTACTTTTAATTTTGGGTAATTTAATATAATTAGATTATTTTATGATGTAATGGCCTCACAATGAGCACTCATACTATATGGTTAACAAAGAGAACCTCCAATGTTCATGTTTAGAATGGACATCAATATACTACATGTTAATTCCATTTGATTTTCATGATAAGAAAGAAATATGATTTTTTACTATCTTTAAATGATCAAATAAGTATTGAATTATATCATTAGTTGTGTAAGTCTCGAATTATACCATTAGTTGTGTAAGTCATTGGTCAATTCATGTTGTACAATATTTATTATGAGTTTGAATGAATACATCCTTATTTCTTAAAGATGGCCCTAAAAAGATTTGGGTCATAGAAAATCCTATTAAAACTATAGAGATGGAGAACCTAGTTTATCTAGTGAAAGAGGTAGATGGCCATTGATATCCACATGGATCATACCGTGCCTTACCTAAAGACCATATTGTTGTTTAATAAATGTATATTTCTTAAATATTTTTCTCTAATAAAATGGAAATCTATATCAAACTAGTACATTGTCGAAATCACATAATTTGTTCACGGTTCTAAAGCATCCAATAAAATCAAAAGACCTTTTTTCCCACATTAAAATTTGATTTTTTCTAAACCTCTATGGCTTTTTTATAATAATTTTTCAATATAATGCTTTGACCACCAATTTCAATAATAAAATAGACGACCAATATTTTTTGTAGAGACTAATTTCTTCATAATAGAAAATTAAAAATGAACTATCAATTTTGGAAAATTTTACAAATAACAAAAATTGCCTATATTAAACTCACTCAAAGACTAAACTATCTAGCAAAAGACGTGCTTAAGAATGGCTTCTCCATTAACTAGGAAAACAATTTACATAGAGAAAGTAAAATTTCACCATATTTTCATTTAGAGATGATTTTGAAATGAGACACTTTCTTAATTCATGTTTTGAATTTTTAATGGCAAAGGATAAGGGAGCGTTGATGTGGAAATCAAGGAACAATTGAGCCTAGAGTTATAATCATTCCACTATAGCACAAGGTGTCTATTTTTAAGAAGGGTTTAAATGAACTACCTAAGAAAATTTTCAACTTGTGTTTCTTGTAATAGAGTGGCACAACAAATAAATGAGGTTTGATTTTGTGATTTTAGATAAAACTAAATGTTGATCTCATAGTTAAATAGGGGCTTTCTAATCAAAGGTGATCAATATTAGGAAAATTTTACCACTTTTGTGATTTTAGATAAAAGTAAAAGGTGATCTTATAGTCAAATATGGGCTTCCTAATTAAAGGTGATCAAAATTAGGAAAATATTACTACTAAAAAGATTAATGAAATGTTTATTTTTACTTTATGAAATATTTATTTAAAATAAATAATTCAAATTTTAAAGAAACCATTTTATGAAAGAGTTTAAATTCAAAATAAAACCTATAAGTTTATGGAATGAAAGATCAAAGGGATTTAATGGAAAACATTTTTTAGAGCTCGTAAAGTTAAGGAGATGTGATAGATAAGAGGCATTGGTTTCAAAATGAAAATGATGACTTGATACAAAGTATTAGGAAAACATATGTTCTATATTTTGATATTTTGAATAATGATATTAATCGAGGTTGGGGTATAGAGAGAGCCTTCAAGTCACTTGAATTCTTCAACACATAAATTTCTCCTTGCATCTTTGATTATGGAAACATATTTTGTAAGGTGAATAAGATATATAATTCTTTGCAACAAATTGTTACGTTAACCATTTCAAAGAATAAGAATATTTACAACAAATCATAATCACGTGATTTGTACCTACTTGACCTAGAATTTGTTTTTGAAAGTAACGTTGAGTTTTTAGTCCTTGAAAATAGTTTTCACCTTCTTAACATCAAAATAATATTTAAAAAAAAACCTAATTCACATTTGAATGTATCTTTTAATGATATTTCATATTTTTTTTTAAATATTAATTTATAAAAACAAATTTTATTTACTTGCCATATATATCTTAATCAGCAAAATTTACACATCATAAATATTTCAATCCGAAAAAAAGGGTCTATTTATTTTAGCACACTTAAAACCAAATACTTAAAAAAAACTTATTTATTTCACTTGAAACTCAACTTTGAGCTAGCCGATAATGCAAAACATCCTCGGTAACTCATACAAAGGTATACAATATTTCCAAGTAAGTTATATCCAATTAAATGTAATTGAAACATTAATGAGATTTATAATAACATGCAAGGTGTAAAATGTAAAATAGGGTCTATTTAGTTTAGCACACTTAAAACCAAATACTTAAAAAGAACTTATTTATTTCACTTGAAACTCAACTTTGAGCTAACCGATAATGCAAAACATCCTCGGTAACTCATACAAAGGTATACAATATTTCCAAGTTATATCCAATTAAATTTAATTGAAACATTAATGAGATTTATAATAACATGCAAGGTGTAAAATGTAACCTCAACTAATTTTTAAGACAGGTTAATTTAATAATACAACAATGATAAATTATTATAAAACACATTGCTAAGAAGAAAAATGCATTACATAAAATTCAGCCTCATCAATTAAAAAAAGCATTCTTAATAGAACTTTAAAAAAGGAAAGAATCAGATGAAAAAGCAATCGTTAATAGTAAACCTCAAGATTTGCAGGCCATTGAAGCCACTTGAAGTAGCTCACTTAAACAAGCAACATAAATAAGTATTTTTTATTTTACTACTTCCATGCTGCAAAGATTCTCCCTTTTCTCAAGTTTAGCCAAGTTGCAAAGGCTCTCCTCTTTTTTCACAAGTATTTGTTGTTTAAATATCATGCTACAAAGACTTTGTTTCTTCGTCTTTTCCCATTAGCTCCACTTACCTTTTTTTTTCAAAACACACACATGTATTAAGAGTCACACCAATGGCATTAAGGAAATATGTTCATGACTATATTAACAAGATATACATATATAAATTCTGTTAATAAGGCCCATAGTATATTTTGGATAATGCCGTTGGTGTGAGTCTTAATTGATTTCAAAATTTCTCCTTCATTCTATATTTAATATTCAAATCATATATATATATATATATCATTTTTAAAGATTGAATTTCATGAGAGGGATTATTATTGTTATAAATAAAAGGGTTTTATTTATTAGTTTCAAATTTTTATTATCTCTATATATTTTATAGAAAAATTAATTACTCCACAAACAAAGGTGTCAATTATTAAGTTTTATATATGCCCCATGTAAATTAAATAACTTATTAATAAGCTTTAGATATTGAGTGATTACATTTCTATTGTTATATTGTTATGTAGGCTAGAACCCATTATAATCTCATTTTATTATAATTATGTCCTTTGTCTCCTATATATACGCGAAGGAGACCTAGTCTTAGGATCATCAAATATTGTCTCGTTCATTGTATTTATTGTAAAAAGAGGATTCCCCTATGAAGTGGTCTTTAATTATTGGTTTCTTATCATTTTTAAGGCCCAAGGATAATGATAATTAGTACTAGAGCTATTGATCCAAGGGTTTTGTTGCTTCAAATAGGTCATTGTGGCATTTTCACTATATATATTTTTTTGAGGTTTAATATGGTGAAACCTAGAAAAGATTGACACACATCTCAAAAAATGTTCACTATATTTTTAGAGTCATGGTCTATTGAAGTTAGGGTTTCTCAATGCTCTTAATTTCTATCTCGAAAAACTCAATTCAACATTATATATGTGTGTGTGTGTGTGTGTGTGTGTGAGGCTTCAAACCATGAAACTTGGATAATGTTGAGGAAAGCATGATGGACATATGGTCCAAGTTACAGGTCTTGGTTAGATATATTTTTAGATATTTTCTCCAAGGACACGTGGGTTCGTTTATACTCCACAATTTAGTCTCAAATAGGTCAGTTTGGCATTTTTGTTGTAACTTGTTTTTTTGTAACGCTTCATAAAGTGAAACTTGGACCATGTTAAGAAGAAATATTGAGGAATAACTCGTTTCATTTTCAGAATTTGGCTCACTATACTTTGCAGCTATACCCTATGGAAGTTAGGGTTTGTGAACAATCATGAAATGAATTTTAGAATAGGTCAAGTTGGTAGTTTTGCTATATCTTCTTGTCTGGAAATTTAGACAATGACAATATTTAATAATTTCAGGAGATATATAGAAGTACCTTAGGTACAAGTTTTAAAATTATATTTTAAGAATTAGACACATGGTACACTATACAAATATTATTGTGGGAAGAGGCCAAAACAATCAACAAGTTTTGAGATAGTTATTATAACTTTTAGTGGACACACTAGATTCAGTTCATACCTGTGGAATGCAACAACTACAGATTATAGCATTACATAGCAATTTTTTACATATAGAAGGCCTTCTTCATCTTGAGAGCCTATGTAGAATAATTTATTATCAGTGCACTAATTCCCTTTACTATACTTGTTGTCATAGTGGAAACACAATCTCTTTTCTCTTATTTCATCCATATGTGAGGAGTCATCCTTGTCGGTTTAGAAAAGGGATCATGATTTCCTCTATAGTTATTAGTGACCAATTTTCTAGTGGCCATTTTTTTACTTTCAAGTTTCATTTCCAAACTAAAAGCGTGATCTAAATATTTAGGTTCAAAGTTATGAAACTCATGTTGGATGCTTTCCTTTAACATTCCCGTAAATAGGTCTAATAAGTTATCCAATGAAATCTTATTTACTCTGAGAATCTACTTTTGGATTTGTTGAATATGATATGTAAGTGGAATTTTGTGTCAAAATTTTACCAATTGAATAAGAATGTGTTTCTCTTAATATCCCCATAATGTGTTATCCATTACTATATAAAAATGGACCAATATATAATAAAATTTTCTTTTACAAAGTCATTAATACCATAAGTGTTTCTCTTGTTCTAATAAAATGAATGCAATATTTACCTTTTGTAATGATGTGACTTGGTGTAGATCAAAGTATTGCTCCATTTGAAATATCCATGTTACATGATTATTACCATCAAAATCATTCATATCAATATTTGGAATGTAGTAGTTCCTTAGTGTTGACTTGAAGCCCTCATGATGTGATGATGTGGAAATTGGATTGATAAATTATGATTATGGTTTGAGGATTCAAATTTTATGCTCTCCAATTGTGATATAATACTCCCCATATGAGATTGATTCTCAACAAAATTCTTCTCCTTATGTTCACAATTTCCTTGGATCTCCACATCCATTTTAAGAAGATTCTCCAAAAGATTATTTTCCATTGCAATCATGTATGTCCAATTTCATATAACAATAAGTAGAAAGGAATCATTCATTCTAAGTATCATGAAATGATTAGGTTGCCACCAACATCACCTGAAACAAAATTAATGGCATCTCTTAATTTACTTGCCATTTATGCATTCCCTTCATTGTTGTTATTAAATTTTATTAACAAAATTATTACCTAGCTTCCTCTCAATATTTTGAGCATACTATAACATACCTACTTGGTTGTTGGTAGTTATTGGATGCTACATAATAAGCTAGTATTTCAAGTGGGGTTCTTATAATCCTTTTCACCAAAATCTTATCAATAATTCATTATCCATAGATCTTTTAACATAAGAATCTACATATCATATGTATGTATGTATGTATGTATAATGATTCGCATGACTAACCATGGGATAATGATGAATATGTAACCAATAATATATATATATATATATATATATATATATATATATATATATATATATTATTGGTTACATGTTCATCATTATCCCATGGTTAGTCATCACGACCATCTTATGGCAACAAACTACTTTGACTATGTAAGAGTATCATATGTAAAGTTTCAATAATTATTTACATGAACCTTTCCATATATGTATGCATTTATAATCTCGTTATCCTTAGGCATATGAGTGCATATGCAATATAGGTTTTTAATCCCTTGTCTTATCATGTATATGCTCTTATTTATCATCATATTAGAGGGATTTTCATAATGTAATAAATCATCAAAATAGTTGGAAATAAGTTGAGATATTCCCCCTCATAATCATGGCCGCATTACTTGGTCATGTGCTTCTATAGTTATCATTTATTAAACTATTCAAGGGATTTCTACTCAGCATTTTGACTATGTCCTCTTCCACAACCTTGGCAATCAACATTGCAACAAATCTCTTCATTTTTTGTGTCTTCAACAATATTTCCTCAATCTCTTAACAAAGATATGTTACTCTTCTCATGAAGCCATTATATACATATTACAAGCTTGGGTATATATAAACACTTTGTTATACCCAATGAACTTGGTTCCATGTTGTACAACCTTACTGATATAGTTTTTTCTCTATAACCTCTATAATATTACTATGCAAACCTTTCTTTTGTAGTCATTATAATTTTCCCATCTAAGTCCATTGATGAACCCTTGTTGTTACCACATTGTAGTGGAGTAATAATAGATACAAATCTATAGTAGATGAGTACCTTTGCAATCCATTTTGGTACTACTTTTCAATTAATACCACCTTGCAACAATGTTTTATTTTCATCCTTGTGGTACATATCTAGCCCTCTAGGCCTAGTTTTTGAGCCACAACTCTAATGCCACTTTGTATCAAAGATCCAACATTATCTCATATAATTTTATATTTCTAGGTTTTGTCTAGTCCAAATGTTGAAACTTGGTTTTGACACCACTTTGTAACATAGCAAACATACTAATGTTGCATTAGGCTTGTGGGGAATAAATAGACCCAATCTTAAAGGTTTATTATGAAGATCATGTTATCAAAATTTCCTTCTTGTCAGGCACCTAAAGTCATATTTTTAATACTTCCATCATCTTCTACTCCTGGAGAGATTTCAAACAATATAAATTTCACTTCATTATGAGTGTTGGGGACAAAATTATGCCCACTTAAGCATCATCCTTCATATAACCCATGTGGCCAGCACATTGTGGCCCTTGGAAACATGCGTCTCCCACTCTGGTCCACATCTAATTCATATTTTTCATATGAGGAATGGTGATATTGACAACTAAGCTTGAATGCAACTTGTCCAACCATCTAACATTTTAGTATAACTGATATACATGTATGAATGATATGGTGATATAGCCAATACATTGAAATGTGGATGCATCAATATTATGATATGCCTTGGGTTGAAATCCTTTTATGTTCTAGTATTGCCAATAGGCTCATATACTAATATTTCCAATATAGTTGATATCCCAACATAGAGTACAAGGATATTAGGATATTAATTGTAATTGATCCCTATATGGGTATGTAAAGGAAAATTGGATATCAATAACATAATAAATGAAAATTATAATATCAATGAGGCTAAGTGCTTGGGACATTATATCTAGTGAGCCTAAGCACCATTTTAAAATTTTCAAACTTTTCTCTTCAAAGTGCTTTGGTGAAGATGTTTGTAATTTTCTAAATTTTGGAACAATGTATTAGATGAATAACCTTGGAATCTTCATGATATCAAGTCAAATTATAATTTTCTTTTTATGGGTTTGGTTGGATCATGTATGTTGGCCTTCTTTTCAACTTGATTGCAAAATTATTGTCAATCATAAGAGGAGTAGAATTCACTTTTTCCTTTTGAAAGAATTCAAGGATTTTCTCGAGCCACCCATTTTTGCTCTATTATGGAATAATATTCTAGTACTTACTTTGATTCATGAGTAGTGAGATGTGTGAAGTAAATACTCCATTTTCCTTGTCTCCATCAATGTCTGAAATACAATATCCAACCAAGATGAATTCATCCATTTGCGAATTCTTGAGTCCAAAATGTTGATTTATTTTCAAGAACTTTAGAAGTCCTTTTGCAATAGAACAATTTCATTCACATGGATTTTGCATAAATATATAAACATTTCCAATAACAAATGAAATATATCATATCATAGTTGTGAGGTAGATAATACCTCCCATAAGCTATCAATACTTAGTTGCATCGTGAAATTCATTCTCTTATTTTGATGTGAGTTTCATACTATATTCCATAAAAATAGATAATGGATTGTGTTCACACATGTAAAAAATGTTCAACAACTTTCCAATTTACCTCCTTTGAGAACGGAATATATACTTTAGATGTTGGGTCACTTCAATGCCCAACTAGTAGTGAAGGCATCCCAAATATATCATCCCATATGCTTTCATAAATTCTTTATTTATGGATGCAATATAGTTTTCATTGTTCCCTATTATTTATAGATCATATACATAAACCACAAGATATATGACATTTATTAGAACATTCTTGAAAAATAGAGTCACATCATCTAGACTAAAGTTTTTGAAATTTAATATCAAAAGATGCTCAATTAACTTTTCATACTCGCCTTAAGATGGTTGTTTTAATTCATATATGGATTTGAGTGTTAACAATCTTTTATGTTCATAAGGCAAAGAGAGTTTGGACAATTACCCATTTTATTGTGGGGGAAACATATCTTCATAACCAACACCTTACTTTTGTTCTTGTCAAGGTAAGCATCCGATATGTACAAGATAAACCCACCATAGGTTACTCTATTGATTAAGATGGGGATGCATCAAGGCTTATTGTTTTGATCCTTTAAATGATATCACTTAAATGGTATTCCTAAACTAAATAAGTGGCCAAGACTTGATGAGGGGGAGAAATTTTTTTAAAAGGAGATTCCATATATTTATTCAAGAAATGGACCCCGCTTCAAGATGTGGAATCTCATTATGAAATATATGATATGTTCTTGCATGATTGAATATATACAAACAATAAATCCATTGCTCAACATTTTTGTTAGTCTTGGAGGACTAAAGAAAAATCAAATACCTAGACAAAATAAACTTCTTGTTTACCTCATCATAAAGACAATATGCCTTGGTGGTATATGAGTGCTCCAAGAAAGTGCATTTCAAAATCCTCGCACTAATATTTCTTATTTTTTCCTTGGGAATAAGGCATATAAGGTGGACTGAAATGCCTTACTAAAGGAATGTGACCATACCATATTTCATAAGGAGTCTTATTTTTTGGAGCATGAGATGGACAACATTTTTTCGCATATATTACACATAAATCTTCATCAACCCAAAGCATCCACTTTACATTATTGAAGAATGAGAAAATCATATTCAATATAATCCTGTTCATCCTTTCAACAACATTATTTTGTTGAAGATTGTATGGAATAGTAGATTGATGTTGAATACCATGTTTTCAAATATAGCTTTCAAATCCATTAAAAACATATTATTTTCCATTATCATTACAAAGGGAGCTAATAAGTAATTGTGCATCATTTTTAGTCATACATTAAAATTTCTAAAATCTTCAAAAGCTTGTACCCAACACATCCTAGTGTAATGATAAATAAAAATCATGTATACCTATTTCAAATTTTAGAAAGAACAAGCATGAGGCCACACAAATGAGTATGAATCAATGCAAATTTTCTTTGTTGTTTGGAAGTAGAATCACAAAATGGTTATTTACTAAGTTTTCCTACGTACAAGCATCACCTTACTTTAGATTCCTAAGAATAGTTTGCAAACCAGAAATACTATTCTTTTTTAGTAAACAATGAATCTTAATTAAGATATCGAAATTTTGGATGATATAGAAGACTAAATGACAATGTACCTGAAGAGTTATATGCATGAGAAAATGTTCCTTCCAAATTCAACAATATTTCCTCCTCTAATCCAATCATCACATTTATGTTTTTTTATGCTTTTGTCATTTCTACTTTTCCATCAAACATATGAGAAAATTGAACTTGCTAGAGAATGTGAATAAGGAACATCATATTTCATGTAATTAGGCTAAAACAAATACTCTTCCCAATGTAGATACCAAGACCATAAAATCTATATGCAAAAGGGTCCTAAATGAAAGGTTTAGGAACTTGTTGCTCTCATGACAATAATTATTGGGAATTCCATATTAAAGCTAAGATAGTAGAGGCAACACATGCCAATTATTTGTTGATATTCACTACGAGTAAAAATAATAGTAGGAAAAGTAGGACTATTTCAGAGAAAGTGATGAGGGCTTCCAACTAGGGTTAGGGTTCCGGCATAGACTGCTTCTGGCAATCTTGTTCCTGGGACAAATATCAGAGGAAGCCTGAAGCCACTCATATCTGATTAGAGACGCGAGAAGTGTAGAGGCAAGACGCAATGAGGGGAGTCGTAGAAAGGCAAGACTAATAGAGAAATGATAGATGGGGATGGGAGGGGAGAGATCCCCTCCTACAAAAATGTAGCGGCAGGTGAGACCAACAGAAATGGGGGATACAAAGGTTCTGGTAGGAGTAACAAAGATATTCCGGTGATGGGTGCTCTCTAGCAGACAGGGTTGGGAAGTAGATGCCTGCCTAGAGCAACGAAAAGACCCAAGTACATAATTCCAAATAATAAACTGGAAGAATATAGAGAATACATGAAAGATCATGCCCTGATCTGTAAGTTTGTGGGGACCTGGCCATCTGAGAAAGACTTGGCCAAATGGATACAGCAGTGATGGAAGCCCAAGGGACATATAGACTTAAAACTAGGGGCAAAGGGTTTTTTTACAGTCATTTTTGCTAGCCTGGAAGATAAGGAGAGGATCTTTGAGGGAGGACCATATTTCCTTAATAACGCTGGACTATTCATAAGGCACTGGGAGGAATGCTATAACCCAGATAAGGAGAAAATGCTAGCGGCGCCTATCTGGGTAAGATTGTTTGGACTCCCAATTGAGTTCTGGGATCCAGAGATTTTGGAAGGGATAGGAAACACGATTGGGACATTTGTTAAAGTGGCAAAGTGTTATGAAACCAGCTCAAGAAAAGATAGAAAAGATAGATCAACGCCTTAGAATTTAGCCTCTTCGAGGGGGCAACCTCCTTTACATTACATAAATGAACAATTCTTTGATGATACAAATGAAAAGAGCTCCTTTCTTTATATAGGAGTCTAAGGGGTCATAACATAATTAGAGCCGACATAACAATAATAATGTAAGGGAACAATAATAACAATAATGGGCTTCTATGGGGCACAATAGTAACAATATGGGCACTACATGGGTACATAAATATAATAAGTGGGTTATACTAATAAGAATAAGGGGTTACACTAGTAGTATAGGGGCCTAACATGCCCCTCTCCTTCAAAAAGTGTTGTCCTCAATGCTTGAGTAGTTCTTGATGCTTCTGTATAAAATTCTTGTCCTCGCATGTGGAATGTTCAACAGGTAAGTTCTTCCACTTGATGAGATACTCTGAAATTGATCGATTTCATAGCTGTTGGGTTCTTGTTTCTATGACTGCTCCAGGTTCCAATATGATTTTTCCTTCCTCTTCAATTTCTGGCAATATTGTTTGAATTGGGATCTTTTGCAACTTTTGAATAAGTGGCCATACTTCTTCGTCCTTCTTCCATTCATCCCTTGCTTCGTTTATCTAATCTGGTTGGATAATACAAATAGCACAAAACAATGCTTCCACATCCTCATCCTTGAAGAGTCTTCCCATTCGGTAAGGTTGCCATTTTTTAAGTGCATGTAGTATTGCCAACATTTCCTTCTCATAAATATCTTGCTTGAGATGTAGCGGTAAAAATAACCAATCACCTACATCAAAACATTTTTCACTACGATGTTGATCTACCTATTGTTTCGTTTGATTTTGCACCGAAGTGGAATTATCCTTTAAAAGTTGGAGAACTTGTTGTTGATGCTCGATGTGATCTTTCACTGCTTGAACCTTTTTCTTCTTGATATGTCCTTCTATCTCTAGAGGTTGAGGAGTGGTAATTTCTTCCAATCCTTTACAAGATATGGTCAGATTCATTTCTTGATGCTCGATGTGATCTTTCACTTCTTGAACATTTTTCTTCTTGATATGTCCTTCTATCTTGATAGTTTGAGGAGTGGTAATTTGAAACAAAGAATTACAAGAAATGGTTGGATTCATTTCTTCTTTCTCAATGTGATCTTTCACTTCTTGCACCTTTTTCTTCTTGATATGTCCTTCTATCTTGAGAGTTTGAGGAGCGGTAATTCTTGCCAATGCTTTACAAGATATGGTCTGATTCGTTTCTTCTTTCTCTGGGGTGGGGTCCTGGCATATATCTTCTTCTTTTGATGTTTCTTGATCCTTTTCTTCCTCCTCTTCATATTCTATGTAAAATAATTTCTTCTCAGCACACTTATGACCTTTAGTGCATTTTCTATCACAATTGTAACAAAGCCCTTTTTCTCTTTTTTCTTCCAATTGTTGTGGTGCAACCCTTGTAGGTTGTGGAAGGCTAGGAGAAACAACACTTCCATCTTAATAGTTGTGAGTGGTACGCTTCCTGGTTTCCATAATTTTTCTTTCCACTATGTCACAAAGCCTTTTTACTCTTTCCAATTGTTGTGGTGCTGCTCTAAAGAAGGTGTTGCACTTTGTATCCTCATAATGTGCTATCATTTCCTCCGTGAAAATTGACCACGTAACAAGTTGTTTACGAGAACAAAGCCCTTTGTACCATAAAAATTGATCTGGTTCTAAATATGAATATGTAATACATACCTTTTGTAACAGTTGTACACCATGTAGATCAAAATATTTCTCCATCTGAAGTATCCAATTTACCGGATCCTTTCCATCAAACTTCCTCATCTTGTTTTTTCTTGATTTTAGGAGCTCAACCTTGAAACGACTGTAACTATGTACTTTTGTATCTTTAAGTTCTGAAATTGCAACCTGTAGTATCCTTCTGTGTCCTCTTTCTAATGCCACTAGTATGATCCAAATTGGATTTTCCAAGGAAGAGTTATGCACAATCTCTCGCAGTGACCTTCTTGCGAAATCTCAATCCGATGCTCAGAAAGAAAGTTATGATGATTCACCCTAGGTCACCTGTTTTGAATGTAATCCAAAGCTCTGATACCAAATGTTATGAAACCAGCTCAAGAAAAGATAGAAAAGAGAGATCAACGCCTTAGAATTCAGCCTCTTCGAGGGGGAAACCTCCTTTACATTACATAAATGAAAAATTCTTCGATGATACAAATGAAAAGACCTCATTTCTATATATAGGAGTCTAAGGGGTCATAACATAATCAGAGCCGACATAAGAATAATAATGTAAGGGCCCAATAATAACAATAGTGGGCTTCTATGGGGCACAATAGTAACAATATGGGCACTACATGGGTACATAAATATAATAAGTGGGTTATACTAATAACAATAAGGGGTTACACTATTAGTATAGGGGCCTAACACGGAGACTATCAAAAGGGGAAAATACACATCCTATGCCAGGATCTATGTATACATGAATATCATAGAACCACTATCGGAGTATATCGAAGTAGAGTACCATGATGAGATTTGGTAGCAACTAGTGGATTATGAGCATATCCCATTTAGATGTCGAAGATGCCACGAATATGGTCACCTTATTAAACAATGCCCCTTGAATGCATCTAGAGAGGTAATAGAACAGGGGAATGACAGAAAAAAGTAGACAGAGCCAAACATGGGAGGTGATTATGGGTTAACGGAAGTTCTTACTAGAAGGAAATCTCAAAAAGGATCAGTCCATCTAAAATCAACTGTCAAAACAGTAATCGGAGAAAACCAAAACAAGTTTTGAGTACTACACGAGGAGGAAATGGAATTGGAGAAGGAAGCCAGTGAAGAGGAACCAGGGGAACCTACAAAAAGGGTTGTAGAAAAAGACACGATACAAACAATAGTAGAAGAAGAGAAAGCAGGAGGAAACCCGGGAACTCCCCAAGGCTCATCTAAAATGGAAATAAACCCACAAAAGGAAAAAGGAAGTGAAGAAGAACAAGTAATGAAGAGACTTCTGCAAGAATGGCGTCATCTGGATGAAAGATTCATCCCGGAAGAACAAAAACAATTATACAAGGAAATGTTCCAAAAATATAAGGAGAAAGGAGGAATAGCTACAACAAATCAACCAAAATAGTTAGGAACACAAGGAGGACAAAGCATGGAAGCGGGAAACACTGGAAAAGTAGGGAGGAAAAGAGGGAGAAGACCTATGAGTGAAACCATCCAAATAGTTGGAGAAATGTTAGTCAACTTAGGATGGGTCATACCTCTATCAGAGGTATTCCAACAACCACTTAAATTGTTAAAATGATAATAACAACATGGAATATTAGAGGGTTAAACAGTAAGGGGAAACAGAGATATCTAAAGGACAGGTTGAAAAGAGACAAACCCAGTATAATGATTATTCAGGAAACCAAAATAAGTGAACAGAAATTGAAAGAAATAATGCAGAGATATCAACCTCATTATGGAGTAATGGGACAAGATGCTATAGGTAGTGCAGGAGGCTTGGAAATTCTTTGGAATATAGAGGAAGTCCAATTTGAAAATTGGGTAAGCTTGCCTCGAATCCTCTCAGGCAAATTCAAGAATATAGGTTCTCGAGAATGGGTCCTTCTCACTGGAGTGTATGGCCCCCATTTAATAGGAGAATGTAGAAGCTTCCTCTAGAAGGTAGGAACATTACGAAGTTTATTCCCAGATTTACCTTGGATAGTAGGGGGTGACTTTAACATGATCACTACCCTAGAGGAAAAACGGGGGGTTTGAGAAGAACAGATCTGGACATGGAAGCCTTTGGTGATATGATATCGGAACAACGATTGGTGGACATATCTACCACTAATGGGATATACACATGGAATAACAGAAGAGGAGGTACAAACCAAATCGCTTCAAGACTGGACAAATTCCTACTATCTGAACAAATTCTTAGCAGAGACATATTTTTTGAAGCAAGGATCTTACCAGGAATGGGTTCAAATCATTGGCCGATCTGACTAGAAATTGACATTAAGGCATGGCCAAAAAATTGCCCCTTCAGGTTCGAATATTTTTGACTTAGGGATACAAATTTCATGACAAAAGTGGAGGAGTGGTGGAACCAGAGCCAGCAAAAAGGCAGAAGCAGAATGCAGACCTTCCAATTAAAATTAAAAGAGCTTAAGGGGAAAATAAAAAAATGGAACAGGGAAGAATTTGGGAATATATTTAAATAGCAGCAACTATTAGATCGGAAAATTACAACCTTTCAACAAGAAATAATCTCAGAAGGACAAAGTGAGGAAAGGATTCAGGAGGAAGGGATATTAATAAACCAAATAGAAGAAAGAAGAAAACAGGAGGAGATTCTATGGAAACAAAAATCAACAGTGAACTGGCTTAGAGAAGGAGAAATGAACATGAAATTTTTCCATCAAGCCATGATCCAGCACAGACAGAGAAATAGAATTTTTTCCATCACCAATGAAGAAGGAAGACACTTAACCCAGCATAAGGAAATGGAGCAAAATCTAGTAGATCATTTCAAAGACCTCCTTATGGAACCCCAGGTCAACAGAAGACCATATATAGAAATGATTTGCAATGAAATCCCTGAACTGATCACTAGGGACCAGAACCTACCCCTCATGAGAGCTGCAACCCTAGAAGAAATGGAAGAGATTGTGAAAGGGATGAAGAAGAATAAAGCTCTAGGACCAGACATATTCATTATGGAATTCTACCAAGAAGGCTGGAAATTCTTGGGACAAGACATTTTGGAGGTAGGGGAAGAATCACACCGAAATAAAAAGGTATGTCCTGGTCTTAACTCAACCCTCTTGTCTCTCATTTCCAAAAATTCTAATTTGGATACTAACCAGGGCTTTAGACACATAGCTTTATGTAACATAATTTATAAGATTATTGCCACATTGATAGCCAAGAGACTGAAGCCAATTCTGTCAAGTATTATCTCTCCAGAACAAACTAGGTTTGTGGAAGGAAGACAAATACTGGATGGCCTAGTAGTTTCTCAAGAAGTAGTGCATTCATTGAAAACCAAAAAGGAAGCGGGAATGATGATTAAGCTGGATCTCTCAAAAGCTTATGACTGTCTGAACTGGGATTATCTTAAATCGGTTCTAGTAGCATTCGGTTTCAACAATAGATGGATTCAATGGGTGCAAGATATGATCGCTACACCAAATTTCTCCATCCTCCTGAACGGAACTCCAACCTCGACGTTCAATGCCACAAGAGGGTTGAGGCAAGGAGATCCTCTATCCCCTTTCTTGTTTATCATAGCAGCAGAAGGACTTGGCAGATATATCAAGAAAGATCTGAGAGAAAGGAAAATTAAAGGGTTAAGACTTTGGGGTAACAACCTACCGATCACGCACCAGCAATTTGTAGATGATATCATGCTTTTCTGTGCAGTCTCTCTAAGAGAAGTAAAGAGAATGAAAAAGATTCTTGATATTTTCATGGAAGCTTCAGGTACTCAAATTAACAAGGATAAATCTTGTACATTCTTCTTCAACACACCGGGCAATGTTAAATCCTTTTTGACAAGAATTTTGGGCTTCCGCTCTGGAGATTTACCCACAAAGTATTTAGGGACACAACTAGCCCTAAATCCTCTCAGGATGGAAAATTGGCATCATACTATAGAAAAACTCTGGAATAGATTGGAAAATTGGTCCTTTCGAACCTTGAACATAGCAGGACGAGCAGTGCTTCTGAGATCAGTCCTACAAGCAATTCCCATTTACCCCCTATCGGCAACGGTGGTTCCAAAGGGGGCATGTGCAAAAATGGTAGAGATATTCAAAAAATTCATCTGGGGAGGACCACAACAACAGAGGAAATGGGCCCTGATATCGTGGAAAGGCCTGACAAAAAATAAGGCAGAAGGGGGACTAGGGCTAAGAGATCCATACATCTTGAATCAAGTAATGGGAGCGAAGCTATGGTGGAGATGGATGAAGGGAGGAGGAGACCTATGGAAAAGAATCTGGACACAAAATTACAACATGCCCACTAAAATTGAAGACCTCTTAAGACTGGAAGAATCTCCAAGAGGCTCTACAATCTAGAACTTGGCCAATCAAAATAGAGATATGATCTCCAAACATGCATTCTAGGAAATCCGGAATGGGCAATCAAATAAATTCTAGGATGAAGCTTGGCAACAGAGAGCAAAACTGAAGGAAATGGAGGGCCTTAGGAATACATGTCAGAGAGCTAAGGAGGAAGGACTGAATCATGTAAAAGATTACTGGCATGAAGGAAGACAGGAGGAAACGTGAGAACTTGGAAGGACGCAGAGGTGTGGCATAGAAACATAGATACCGAACAAAGAGAGCTATACACAATAGAAATGAAGTCTAGGAGAATAATCATTCGAAAAGGTAGAGATATATTAATATGGGGTAAATCTACGACACGAGCCTTCACAATTAAAGAAGCCTACCATCTAACCACGTAGCAAGGGAAAGATGAAAATGATTCCATATGGAAACAAATATGGCCGAGTCACTGGTGGCCAAAGGTAACCATGTTCTTATGGTTGGTTGGAAAGAGTCATATCCTGACATGGGACCAGATTCAGAAGCGTTGAATCCATGGACCCCCTAGATGCTGCTTATGCAAGCAAGCCCAGGAAACTCAGGAACATCTTCTAAACTCATGCCCTTTTGCCCAACAACAATGGTATGAAATCAACAAGCTATTTGGGAAGACAAATAGAGATCTTCAAAGCATAAAAGAAATTATTAATCAATGGCGACGTGGCCAATTCTTGAGCCCAGTAGTAAGAAGAGCGTGGATTTTAACGATGGGATTAAATATATGGAAGATATGGAAAGAGAGAAACTGAAGGATATTTCAAGATAAAGAAATGGCCCGTGAATTGACCTGGGAAAAAACCCAAACCCACATAAGAGAAACTATCTTAATGAAAAACTGGAATCAAGAAGACTAGGAAACAACTCCGGAGGAAGGTAAGATCTTGACATACCTCAATCTATCACAAAGAATGGTTCACCCCCAAAACATAAGGATCTGGTAACGACTGTCAACAACACGACCAACTTCAGACGCCCTCAAGAAAGCTTCATCAAACTTAACTTCGATGGAGCCTCTAAAGGAAATTCAGGGCTAGCAGGATTTGGAGGCATCTTCAGAGACCATCAAGCGAGGACAAGATGGGTGTACGCAAAAATGGAGGCATTATGAGCAACAACAAAGCAAAATTAACAGCAATTCACCAAGGACTAAGAATAGCGATCAGAGATGGATACAATAATCTCGAAATAGAGGGGGACTCAAAGATAGTGATAGAGATGCTTAGAAAGTTGAATAATGGAAAGGACTATGAAAAAGTAACGCAGAGCTGGAGGACGACAGGCCTTATTCAAGACATGGAAATGCTCATGAAAAGAATAAGCTACAAGATTATCAATCATACCACAAGAGATGGCAATAAGGCAACAGACTTCCTTGGTAACTGGGGATGTAATGAACAAAGGGGGAAAGTGGACAGTATATGGCCGATGCATACGGAAGATTAAAGGTGGGAGTCCCTCAAAGCAATTATCAACCATGACAATAATATGGACACGATCTCAAGGTAGTAGTCATAAGTGGCCCCTGATTGGGATGAGAGATGTGAAGATGATGTGGGAACAGATCGTGGAGGGGAATGGATGGCAGTGCTAGCCTGCAAACATTCCCATAATAAAACAAGATGTGGGGATGGCATGTAGATGGGACAGCACCCCGAGGAATAGAGCTGACAAGGGAATGGGGGAAAAAACAGCAAAAATCTGCGCCGACGGAAAGATGAGACGTGGGATAGATGATAGAAGGCAAATAAGAGAGGAGAGGGTAATGAGGGTGGTGATTAAGAAGCGAAGGAGGAAGACAGTGGGAGCGAAGGACAAGTTGGTTTCACCTGAGGCAATGTACAGGTCCAGGTATGTTTTCATAAAGTTGAATCATGTAATTTTCTTAACTGTAGATAGTTTGATGGAAGAAGGGGGAGAGCTAGGAGTAGCAGAGAGAGGGAGAAGTATATTAGAGGGGGTAAAATCCTTTAAAGATGGCAGTAAGGAGGAGGAAGGAGGGTCGAAGGAAAATTCATGGGAAGGACACAGAATGGGAGGAAACTGAGGCAACCAGGGCAAAGCCCCACTAGGTTTGTGCAAAGGAGATGATCAGGAATAGCTTGAGGAGGATAAAGAAACAATATAGGAAATAGGGAAGACTATAAAGGTTACCCAATTATCTAGGAGAAGGGGAGGAAATACTGAGAGCTGACCGACCATAGGGAGAAATTGGAGCGGGGAAGGCCAATTCAGGGGAATGGGTACTGAGGAAAGGAGAACAAAGGCAATGGCAGAGAATCTAACCTTCGCTATTGGACATGATACACAGGCGATTGTAAGGGGAAAAATGGCGTGGACGGGATGGGGAAGGGGGAGTGGTGGAAGAGGCCGGTCTAACCAACCCGGCGGCAACAATAAGGTAACCTAAACATCGGCCCCACAAAGACGTAGCCGGAGAACAATGAGGAAAACCATCCAATAGGTGGAAAGGGCATATTGAAAAGGCACAGATGAGGACATATGTAGACTCATTAAGGAGCTGGAAGAAAATGTAATGGAACAGGACTCAGAGCCAAAATGGAAGAGTGGGGGACCTCATCCCATACCAAGGTAACACCACGTGACACATGACCTTATATAGACAGGCCATGCACTTTTATTGGGTGTTGAAATGCCAACTTGCAAAGGCTCTGGAGAGAAAGTTGGAGGAGAAATGGTGGAACTAGCCCAAGGCATGCCTAACATGAAAAATGGAATGACAAACCTTCAAATTACCATGATCATGCAGGATAGTGAGCTGGACGAAATCTAGCAACACCGCAGCTCATTCTAGCACAACGAGGAGATGTGGTATCCCGGAGGGAGGGGAAGAATGACATTTAAGCCGAGTTGTTGTTTCCATGGCTAGATTTTTGAGGATAATATTTCATCCTTTTTGCCTGTTTTCATGACTACTGGATATGTGCTTAGTTTTTCCTGTTGTGAAGTTTATTTAGCATGGATTGATAGAGCTACTCATTTTTGTTACTAGATGGCTTATTTTAATTTAAGGTGGCCAACAGACTCGGTTTCCCATTTGGGCAAGTTGAGGCCACCAAAATGACGTATATGGCTTAACCTGGATTTGTATGAATAGAAACAGAAAGGCACTACTTTAGCTTAGAAAAAAAAAAAAGATAGTAGAGGGTTATGCAAGGCCCCCAATGTCTGCAACAACACTCTAAGACTTCTTCCATGTGAAAACACTTTGTGGGCATTAAGGAATTGCTCTGATTGATTCTATGGAATATAAGGAATTGCTCTGATTGATTCTATGGAATTTAAAGAGCAAATGGGCACTTTGTAGAACATTTAAACGTGCATGCAACACATCCCTGGCCCCTACCACCTTTTCTCCTTCTTAAAAACAATTTGGCTATGCTAGAAAGAGGCAATGTTAAAGAATGGTGGAGAAGCAAATCCCAATGATGGTAGCTACCAAGGAAAATGGGGAATGAATGTAGGGAACCCATTGAGAGAGAGAATAGGAAATAGATAGGCATACACTTATGGAAGTGAACGTGTTATGTTCAAGCCCCCATGGAACTAAAGAGATAGTGAGGAGTTACTAAGATGGTAAAAATTAACCAAACTTGGTTATGATACCATGTGAGACCATGTTAAGTAACCTGAAAAACTTGAATGATTTGCCATTAAATTAGCATACATGTACATACACAATGGTGTGACTTTTGATTTTAACTTCTAAAGTCCAATATCTCTTCCTATTCTAATAGGTCATATTTCCCATATTCACATATTTACACTTTTACAAAATTCATAAAATTAAAATATCTAAATTTAAAATTTAATTATTTAAATAATTAAACTTCAAATTATTACAATTATATTTATATTTTTTTATCACTCCATAATTATATAAACTATCCCAACACAAAGTATATTCTGATATAAACATTATGATATAAAGGGACCATGGCAATTCAAATTACCAAGGTAATGTAACCCTTAATATAATTTTTTCCACTTATAACCACGTTTTAGAAGGACTACAAAAAAACTATTTCTTGTTCTGTGAGAATATACTATTTCTTGTTCTGTGAGAATATGGAGTTTTGAAGCGGGAGGCATTGAGCTTATATGTAACGTCTCATGAAGGGAAACTAAAGCCGTTAAAAATAATTCTAAAGAATATTTGAAAATTATCTAATAAAGAGAACTAATTTCCAACCGACCAAACCTTGCGTCGGACTAAGACAAAGAGGGCGTTGTATTTAGCCTAACACATCCCATCATGATATTCAAATATTTACACACATATACATATTAAAAGGTAAGGTAAGATTCATTGATGAAACTTAAGAACTGTGAGCTGCTAGATATCCCACTGAACAGATTGAAACGATTGTCTTGACCCGGACAGAAAGATGGTGTTCTCAGGGGAGAATATTAGAAATACTGAGAAACATACTGTTTCCGATACGACATCTGAGACATCCAACTCACGTAAGTCACACAACTATTGACATTAATCGTAGCACTCAAATTCAATTGTAGCTTTTTAACGTTTCTTTGTTTAATCTGTTTTGTAATCTTACAGAAACACATTTAGCAAATGGCCTGAGTGACGATATTGTATTGATGGGAATCATTCCTGGATTGTCACGGAATTTGGCATGGGATCAGCGGCCGGTCAATCGTGGGCTAATGCGATGACAAGCCACGAATCGTTAACCTGTGATCAACTTTACAGCCCAGATACTATCCTCTCCTCTCGAGGATTCATTGTATCTCGCGCTTTCTCCCCGAACCCTAAAAGCCCTTGGGAGGAAGATATGAGCCTTTGGGCGTGGAATCCCTTTGTTGGTATCACAAGCATGCTCCCCCCACCTCCGGCCCATTTGTTACCAAAATATGTAATAAAGTTTGTGTGCGACGGTGAACGCGTATATGCTATAATCCCCGGCTTTCAAACAGAGGAGCAAACCGTGGAGCATGAGGTGTACCATGTGTGGATGTTCAATGTTATCTGGAGGAAACTGCCTTTCTTGCCAAGAGTGGGGCGAAATGTTGACGTCTGCAATTGTGTGGGAGATATTTACATATGCCAGCGAGACAACGAATTTTCATGGAAGGCAGATAGGATATGGAAACTTTCAGGAAGTGGAGCAGATAATAATGAATGGCATTGGCAAGATATTAACCCTAATATGCCCCCTCCCAAACGCTTGAATTTCAATACCTCTGATAGAGCGCCATCATATATTGAGATAAACGAAGTATTTTATATGGATGTTGTTCTTAAGTGTCTATACGAAAGACAGTCCCTTCCCTATCAATTTCTGAATCCGATTCCTAAGGATCCCACAATGTGCTTCATATATTTTCTTGATTCCGGATGCGGATGGTGACGGAAGGGTCGAAAGCGAAAGCCACCCGGTCACGTATGGAGAGCTGTATTGCTTTGAAGTTCATCACGCGGTAAATGATGGAGAGGTAAATGGTGGAGTACACCTATTAAAGGCAGAGTTGGATAATGAGAAAACAAGAATCGTGGAAGAGGGTGACTTTGTTGACTTTGCGGAGGGTTGGGCTGATGAGTTGGAGGAAGACGCGGAGGGTCATCCAAGTTTTTCCGTGCACTAAATGGAAAAAACAATGTAGACTCGATTTAGGGACGTGGAAAAACATGGTAGATAACATGGGCATCGACAACGTGGCTCATTTTGGGGCAATCTATGTGTACCAATTAAAAGGTAGAAAATTTGTTGATGAACATTGAGATTTTGAATGAGATCTCCACAACAAAGTGGCTCATTTTGGGTCTATATTTGAGAGCTGTGAAGATTATGATTGTTCTAGTTGATGGGACCGAGTGAAGATAGGCATGTCTATTTTAAATTTTAATTAATAATATTATAATATTAAAAAAGAATTTATTTATTGAATTTCTCATAAAAATATATTTTGTTGAATTTATTTAATGATTTATTATTTGAGTATTTTAATTTTAATGTATTTTGTACTAGTGTAATTATAATTACAGTGAGATTTAGGGACATGAGATTGAAGAGTTTAATAATATTAAAAACATTTTTAAGGGTAAAAGTGGAAGCAAGTTGAATAGAAATATATTTGTTTTTTTGTTGTTTATAATTACTTGTAATCTTTACTAATTTGGAAATTAATGTGGTCATACTTTTAGAACTTAGGAGTGTATAGTTATATGGAGAATTTATTGGGTGAATTGGTGGTGAAAAGATGGAATGCAAATGATAAATGACTTCACTCAAGGTTATTTGATAGAATATTGTGGAAGAATATTGTTAGCAAGAAGATAACATTGAAAAGTTGAACTTAAAATAGTGTTGATAAACATGGTAATCTCATACTATAATAAATGTTAAATAAATTAGAAGTAAATGTGACTATTATTTCATTTTTCAAACTAAGCCAAAGAACATGTTGCAATGACCTGGAGACCACATGGAAGAGAGTGGTGCCGTTGTTGTAAGGTGAACAAAAACCTATGAATTATCTTCTTGTACTTAATTGTACCTATAATGATTGTTCTAGCATTTGCTTGTAGTGTAGATAGACTCCATAATGTTTTCCTAATGATGTTTATTTCTTTCTGGGTATATTTTCACTGAATCATGATTATGGGGCTAAGCATTCTCTGTTTGAAAAGATAGAAGAAATTGATACTGATGTTATGGAGACTATCTCGAGGATGCCAAGTATAACAAGCTATACGAATTATGATATATTGATGATAAAGGGTTGGCCTTGTAAGGAATGTAAAAATTTTGCTTTGATTCCAATTGATGTAACCCCGCAACAACTAAAACAAAATCAAAATCATATGTAAATGACAATAGAGGAGAAGACCACGTGAAGACCACATGAGAAGGTGTGAGTTGCAACAATGGCTTAGGAGAGAGAGGTCTCTTGATGTCATGTCCAAGCAGAAACCAGAGGAGGAGGTAGAGGGACACATAAGATCCCTCATAGGGTTTTGAATATTGTGCACAATTGCTACATCAAAGTGAATACTCTAGAAATAACTTCCAAAAGGAAGTACAGTTAATTGATGAACATAAATATTAGTAGTGTGTGTATATTAGATACACGACCCTAGAAATCACCACCAAAAGGGTGTGAATATTTATTGACAATCCAAATAAGAATAATTGAGTGAAATCATATTGGATACATTAATTTTAAATATGTAATATAGGAAATTTATGATAAGTGTACATTTATTGATAGCAATTTCATACTTGAAAATTTAAAAAAAAATCTAAAATTAAAATATGGATGTCTATGCATAAAAATTTGTAAAATAAAGGAGCAATGTGATCCTTTAACAAATTATTGGTTGGAAAGAATAATAAATAGAATAATCCTTAATACCACTAAATATTCTATCAAAAGGAATAGTAACTTTAGGATTACTTAACTTTAGGATTAAAGATACTAAAAGGATAATTAGGTGTTGCTAGCCATATAAAGCAAACACAACATAGTTTTCCAACAAAAAAGTCAATAAAGATAGGTTCATTCACAATTATATAAATAAATAGCACGACCACTGTATACTTATTATAAATAAACAAAATACTTACAATGTATTGTTCAGCCAAATATATAGGTCACCTAAGAGAAAGAGGAGAGCTTGTTCAATAAAGATAATTAACAACACCGCATAGGCTTATGCTTCGCTAGAAACCATTGACAACACTTCTCAAGAGAGGTAGTTAGTTGCCATGTGCCCATATAATCCATATATGTATGAAAGAAAATAGCAGAACCATAAGTATAAAAAAAACATGAATATAAGAATGATGGCTATACATTCCTTTAATGAAAACAAATACAATTTTATACCTATAGATGGACATAGTACCATGCAACCTCATTACTCTGCCAAACTCACAAGAAAATTGTAAAATTAAAAAATTGATTAGAAAAAGCAATGACAACTTAATATATATGTGTGTGTGTGTGTGTTTTCTAGTAAAACCATTGAAAAAGAAAAGGGCAATATATATGTTCTATGCTAAAGATACAAATAAGAAAACATAGAAGACAAAATGAACTATAAAAATACAATGCAAACTTCCAAATCTATAAATGCCACAACTATGGTAAATAAACAACACTAGGGTTTTTCATGGGTAAACCTTGGGTTCAAAGAATGATACAAACCTATAACTGAAAAAATGCAATCTCAAAATGAAACTGTCATCTGAACTTACTAAAAAATGTGAGGGTGAGGATGATTTTACGACTCCTCCATACCTTATTCAAATAAAGAATTTCTAAGTGTGAGGAGAAAAAAAATGCTAAATACACAATCAATAAGAAAGATATCAAACCCCTCCAAGTGAATTACCTGGTAAAAAGATGAGGATGGACTGAGCACTAATGGCATATGTCAAAAAAAGATTTGTCTTTGTTTGAGAGGATAAAAAAAATCATCCTCTATGTTTTTTCTATAAGGAATAAACACATGAGTTAACTGTGAAACCAAAGAAAAAAATGGTGATAACATTAGTAAGTCTCACCTCCTATTACAGAGAGTATTCCTCTAGATATCTTAATGTATTAAAGGAAGAATCTTAACAATGGAAAAAGGGAGGAATGACGTCCATAATAACCACTAGCACTCAACTTAGAGCTGAGCGATGCTATGGCTGCCTAAAACCAAACAAACTAAACCAAATGATATTTGGGTTAGGGTTTTAGAGACTATCGAAACCCTAACGAATCTTAACCGTTCAATTACTAGGTTAACTCCAAACCTCGATTTGGAAATGATGCACCATATCATTGGCGTGGCATATCACTGGTGCACCATAGGTATTGGAGGACCCACTTTATTATCATGCGTTTATGAACCAAGTAAATGAAATCTTGGGTTCATAATTTTTGAGCCTTGGTAATAAAATATTAAACAATAATAATATCTGGTTCAATAAATAATGTTGGAGTGCATGGCACTACACTGACTTTATGTTTATACAAATGTCACTATAGCCTATGTATATAGGAGTATAGTGAATATACCTTTTATTGTTGTGGTTAAAGGATTTCAAGATATGAATTAGTTAACATACCCATTATATATATATATATAATGCACAGTAAATTTTGTGGATACACATAAAGTTCAGGTTTAATTACAAATTACATTAGAATAAAACTTGGTATGTTTAGGCATTCTCATTAGAGGGAAATATGAGTTTTCATATGTAATAGTATTAATGTCTTACTGATATCATATTGATGAAAAATAAGAGAAAGAATTTGACTTGGTTATGGGTACAACATATTTCCTACAATTTAAACAATAGCGATAGAGAATGAAGATGTTTATTACAATTTAAGGAGGTGATATTAATAGCAAGATATGAAGTTATCATAAACAATACCCCATTGCTATTTATCACTATAAATTAAAAAAAAAGGAATCATGCATATATGAGGTATGTTACATGTGGTATCAGAGATGTAGGTTCAAAATCGAGGCTTAAAGGCCAAACCACAAATTAAATAATAATGCAAAAAATGTTATGTTCTGAAAAATTAATTATGGTTTTGTTGTAATGATGCAAAAAAGTAAGCAAAAAGAGAGTGCAGTGATGGCATAGCATTCTACCAAATTTCATGGTGAGGGAGACAATATTTAGGTTTAGTTAGGAGATGAAACTTCACCTCCAACGACCCGACTTCTAGACATTGTAAGAGACATGAGGCAAGAATCCGCTAGTATAAGGGTAAAAAATGAGCATTTGCTAAACGAAAGTGGAAAATAAGAGAATCTCATTAAAGAGTTAAATAATAATTCAACACATAAAACTATACATACAGAGGTAGAGGGGGGCAAAGAAGACTCGGTTAAGTGGAAAAGATGTTGAAAGTGAAAATGACAAGTTTGAAAATGAATAATGAAGAAAAATCAGTTAAAACATCTTTAAAAATTTACCAAATCAAGAAAGAAAAAGAAAATAAAATTCCATGGGTGTTGAATAAAACCAAGTATTTTCAAGTATATGAATACTCCAACAATTTGAAGGAAAACTTAGTAGTATATGAATTGCATTACAAAGATTCTCTATGGTGGGAAGAAGAAAATAAAGTACAATGTATAGAAGAAAATCCAGTCACCTAGGAAGAATTCCAAAAATAGTTCAAGGAAAGATGATCTAGGGATAATTTTTTTTTTCCCAAAAATCAAATTGCTTAAAATATATCTAAACTAGTTCCAAATCGTAGATCTCTTCATTTTGATTCCAACGATTCTTGAATCATCTCAATCCAACTCTGTATGACAAATTTGTCTTGTTCTGAAGTTTTTGGGAAACAGCTAAAAAGTCAACTAGCAGGGTTGACTAGGCAAACTGTACGTTGATGTGGTGTTGACATCAGAAGGTGATTGTGAAGTACATTTGTCAGAGGACCAATCAAGATAGGACAAGTGGTGAGTTTATATTGGTTGCATTGATTATCGTTGGGCCAACCACAGGCCACCACGTGGCCGAATGATAGGTTTCCACATGGCCCTATGGGAGGCTGCCACATGGCTCTTTTGTATGGGATAAATGTTTTTATGGACCAGCCAACCTCAGTGGGTTTCAACCCAAGACCTCCGGCAACACAAAACAACACCTTACTGTTAGATCATGCAATGCTACTTGTTATACGTAGTAGGCTGGTTATATTTAGATGTTAATAGTTGGTGTGTTTGGTTGGGGAGGGGGTTAACCCTAGGTTTTATGCATTGTATTATTACCATGGCCGAAGGTGGAAGGGGCATGGATTTAGGCCCTATCCCTAGTCTCTATGGCAGTTAACGTAACCAATTATGTACACACGGGAGGGGAGGGCGTGTGACACCCTCCCTGTGCCCAACCTGTGACCATAGGCCAGTTTATAGCACTATGAGTGGAGGGACAGCGGGCGTCTGGCGTCCGGCCCACACCCTCGGTCAGATCATTTCCATGTGACGATAATGAGGGGTGGAAGGATAGGGTCATGGCCTTATTAGCATGCCTAACTGTTTGATAATTTGCACATTTATCAATAGATTTGTTGTCGAACCCGCGTGAATTTGTTTCTTTACAATGCGACCAAGGTCAGAATTTCTTGCCATTTTTTAACAGAGGGTTAATTTTGTAGAACAATTAGCAGGGAAATAAAGAAGGAGACCTAACTTTGCCATTTCTCAACCTTTTTGAGCCCAAGAAGAGCCTACACATGGGTTTTTGGGTGTTCTAGACATAATGGCAGTGTTATTTTTTGCAAATTGAGCATGTATGTTGATGTAATTTTACATTTGAGCATATAATATAAATAGTCAACGTTAGAATCTAGACCCGAAGATGTAGCCTAGGAAGGGTGAACTCCGTCATCGAATTGTTGTTTTGTGATGTTGCATGCTGTCTACTTTTCACTATTAAAATCCACAAAACTTAACTAAATATATGTGCTTTTGAAATTTTGATTCATTGCCCATAAGACATAAACTAGCTTGCAAAATTTCCCAAGAAACCTTCAATTTTAATTTGAGATTAGTTTGGTATCAAAGCATGGTTATTTTGAAGGTTTGACAAGTTTTGCATGTTTTTTCTTGAATAATTACAACATATAAATTGAGAAGAGGAGAAGGAGTGCTTGAAGAACCAAACACTCAAATTGGTTCAAGTGGTTAACAAAGTCCATAAATTGCACCATTCATGTCACATGAAGAACGAAAGGATCTTATGTTTGAGGAATATATAGTTTTTAGAATGATTTCTATGAGTTTGAGATGGTGAAAGTGTTGTACAATGAGAGGAGAACAAAGTTGCAAGAAGAGAGTTGAAATCATCAATAATATAATGGTGGTATTGGGAGAAGACCTCCACCTCCACGTCATCCTTCACGTCCATCCTCAGCTCCTCTCATAGACTTACTCCTCCATCTCCAAAAGGACATGCTAAGTCTCCTTTGATTAATCTTGATGTCAAGTTTGAATTTCCTATGTACAATGGGGAAGTAAACACCAAAAATTTGGATAATTGGGTTCATCAAATTGAAGTTTATTGTAGGATTCAAAATATTATTGATGTGTTACAAATATCCAACTTGCTTCTCTTCATTTGGAAAGTGTAGCCCTCATCTGGTGGGAGGCTAAAACTCAAGAATATTTGAAGAAAAGTGGTAAAATGATCTCTTCTTCGAATGATATTATTGTTGCATTAAGAAGGAAATTTTTTTCATTAGGTTACATGAAAAAAGTATGGATTGGAAAATGTTGGCATTATGATAAATATGTTGTACTTGATGGCAACCCACTCATCTCAGATGATAAATTATAGTGCAGCAAAGTTCATGCACTTTCATGAAGATAAAAGTTTCTTTCATGAAGAAAAAAAAAATCCTTCATGTAGAGAAAAGTTCACGCACTTATATGCACAGAAAAGTTTATTTCATGTAGAGAAAAGTTCACGCACTTTTATGCAGAGAAAAGTTTATGTAGAGAAAAGTTCACGCACTTTTATGCAGAGAAAAGTTTATTTCATGTAGAGAAAAATTCACGCACTTTTATGCAGAGAAAAGTTTATTTCATGTAGAGAAACGTTCACGCACTTTTATGCAGAGAAAAGTTTATTTCATGTAGAGAAAACGTTCATGCACTTTCATGCAGAGAAAAGTTCCTTTCATGAAGAGAAAATTTCACGCACTTTCATGGTTGGCTCATGGTATTAGTCCGACAGTTTTTGATCCTATGGTTTTGTTCCAATGTATTGCATCCAAAAGTGTTGATCTCACGCACTTTCATGGTTGGTTCATGGTATTAGTCCTATAGTTTTTGATCCTATGGTTTTGGCTCATGGTATTTCATCCAAAAGTGTTGATCTCACGCACTTTCATGGTTGGTTCATGGTATTAGTCCAACAATTTTTTGATTCTATGGTTTTAGACCATGGTATTGTGGAAGGCCTAAGACTATAAAAGAGGAAGGAGATCATTTGGCAAAGCATCATCGAATGAATTGAATATCTAATAAGTGCCAGATCTGAAATATTTTTGATTGGGTTATGGTGCAGATCTGGATCTGAATGAAGGAGGAACCTTAGCGCATAAAGAAGGATAAGTTCTTTTGATGGGTCATAATCTTTATGCTTGAATAATAGTATATTTTCATGATTTTGATCTGTTATATGAGGCGCATGCTTGATCTATAAATCTGACAATCTAGGTTAATTAGTGTCTGAATATTTGAAAGAAGGAATTATCCTTTATAGATCTGCATGCAGGTTTCAGGTTGTTGAAGTAGCGCATATCTTTAAATTATGATCTAGCTGCCTCTGTCTATTGCTGCAGTATTCTGGGTTCAGAATTTGGTGTGTGGTTACTGTTACTGTGTTCTGGGTAAAGCTGTCAGAGAAGTGTTTACTTGATTCAATGCTAATTGGGAAAGGAGATTGTTTGATGCGGATATACTTGATGATTGATTTTCATGGATCCAGTTTGAAAATTTATGAAGCGTGGTCCCTGGAAGAAAGAGAAAGTTGTAGCCTTCAGTAGGCCAGCACCTACATACTAGTATCTTGGCTAGTACAAGAGCTAAGGGGGTTGTAGCTCCCTTCCAGGAGAGGCTGGAGAACGAGAGAGGGTTGTAGCTCTCTGCAGGTTGTAGCTTGCGTACTGGTAAAGGACTGCACCAGTACAAAATCATTGTAAAAGGAATTTCTAATTGAAAGAAGATATAGACATATTGCAGCATGTGGTTTTCACCCACATTGGGTTTCCACCTTATATCTGGTGTTCTTTTGTATGACTATTTTCTTTTCTTGTTCCTGCTCATTATTTTATGATACTGACATACAAAGTAATGATCAATATTTGAAGAATTATTCAAAGTATAAATAAGGAAGATAGATTGATAAGAATTTGATAATATTGATTCACCCCCCCCTCTCAGTATTATTTCCAACAATTTGTATCAGAGCAGGTCCTTCTGAAGAAGCTTGATCGCTTGAAGGAAGATCTAACATCATGAGCAACTACGAGAGGGAAGCATCAATCAGGCCACCGATTTTTGACGGAACAAACTTTGTATATTGGAAGGTAAGAGTTATTGCCTATCTTCAATCTTTGGGTACAGAAGTATGGGACATTATAGAAAGAGGGTATACTTTTCCATCAGCTACTCCTACAGATTTAGCTGAGAAGAAGAAATATGAAACAAATGCAAAGGTGGTTAATACTCTTCTAGGATGTCTATCTCAATCTGAATTCGTGAAGGTTATGCAATATAAATCCGCAAAAGAAATATGGGACAAGATTGTTTTGAGCTATGAAGGAGATGAACAGGTAAAACATGCAAAACATCAAACCCTCAGGATTCAGTATGAGAATCTCAAAATGTATAATGATGAAAGTGTGGCTAACTATTCCCTTCGGGTAGAAGAGATTGTTAATTGTATGAAAAACTTGGGTGAAGAAATAAAAGAGGTTGCTGTAGTTGAAAAAGTCCTAAGATCATTGTCCCCAAAGTTTGAATCTAAAGTGTCTGCAATAGAAGAAAAGGAAAATCTACGAACTCTTACTATGTCCCAGCTACACGGAATTCTAACTGCTTATGAAATGAGAAAAGGAGGTCCATCAGACAGGAGAAAAGCTGCTTTTAAGGCTTCAGGCAAAGGAGTTACTATGAATCAGGTCACGTGCCAGAAGAAGAAGAAGAATCAAATTTTGTCAGAAATCTTCAACGGGGTACTGGAAGGTTCAGAGGTAAGCTACCTTTTAAATGTTTTGCTTGTGGAAGAGTAGGTCATTATGCTGCCAAATGTCCTCATAAGGATATGATTGACAAAGGAAAGGAACCTGCCAGATGGAACAAGAAACAAAATGCAAATAAGAAAAGCTACTACACTCATGAAGACAGTGATGGTCTATCAAATAGTGATGAAGATGAACGAGGTAATGACTATAAGCTTTTAATGGCATTTGAAGATGATGATTACATGGCTGCTATAGATGTGGATATTTTTTATGAAGATATTTCTAGACTTAAGACATGTATAGAAGAAAAGAATATGATCATTGATACTTTACAATTTCAAATTGATGAAAAAGAAAAATATCTTGAAAAGTTAGAAGGTGAAATTGTTGGCCTTAGAAAAGAAATTGAGAAAAAAAAGGCTATTAATCTTAAGTTTGTCAAAGGATCTGAAACTCTGGATGAGATCATCAATGTACAACGTTCTCCGCTAAACAAGATAGGTCTGGGGTATAATGGAGAAACATCTCAAGCATCCACCTCAAAGAGTTATCTTGATGCAGCAAGAAGGAATGAGAAGAAGCACAATGGAGATCACCAGGTAAAGCAGGGACGAATTACATCAAGAACGAACAAAGACTATCAGGCAAACCAGGGGAAATCTGTCTTAAGGATGAACAAAAGTTACAACTAGCCACAGGTAAAATCTTCTCAATTTGCTTCAAGAATGGATGACAATAGAAATTACAATCATTTGGCTGGTAGATTTGATAATCGCAGAAGTTTCTTCAATGGGCAATGTTTCTCTTGCCATAACTTTGGTCACAAAGCAGCTCAATGTGTTGCATATAAAACAATCATGACTAGAGAAGCTCAAAAACAAAGAAGTATGATCGGGGTTACAAAAAGGACCTATAACAACTTTTCGGCTCTTGAAAATGAAGTTGAGTGTTCTATTTGCAATAACTTTGGTCATGAAGATTCTGAATGCAGGAGCAGGTTTCAGCACACAAAGGAACAAGCCTCAAGCACCAGAACATGGAGAATAAAGGAACCACAAACAGAAAGATGTGGGATAGCATTTTATGCAGAAGGACAAGAAAATCTATGGTACATTGACAGTGGATGTTCGAAACATATGACAGGTGATAAAGAAAAACTTGAATCATATTCTGCTTTAGAAAAGGGAAAGAAAGTCTCTTTTGGAAATGATACTCCTGCAGCTATAAAAGGAAAAGGCACTGCTCTGTTAAAAGAAAAGGTCAAAGCTGGAAATGTTTTGTATATTGATGGATTGAAGCGTAATCTTCTAAGTGTCAGCCAGATGTGTGATCAAGGAACCGAGGTGATATTTAGATGAAACGGATGTCGTGTTTGTGATCTTGATACAGGTGAAATAGTGATCAAAGGTAGAATAACTCCAAACAATCTATACATATTTGAAGAAGGACAACAACAATGATATTTGATCAAGGATGATGAACACTGGTTATGGCACCGGAGGTTGGGGCATCTAAGTTTTTCACAAATAAGGAAAACATGCAAATATCAGGCAGTTCGTGGTCTTCCAGATATCAAAATTCCAGACAACACCATATGCAAATCATGTCAGTTTGGAAAGCAAACCAGAACTAACTTTCCAGAGAAGGAAGGACCAGCTAGCATGCCTCTTGAGCTAGTCCATACAGATGTATGTGGTCCATTTAGGAAAAGGACACCTCCAGGAGAAGAATACTTGATATTATTCATTGACGATTTCTCCAGGTTTGTTTGGTTAGGACTTATGAAGCACAAAGACGAAGCATTCGAGAAATTCAAATCCTTCAAAGCCTTGGTTGAAAATGAATCAGGTTACAAAATTAAGTGCCTCAGGTCTGACAGAGGTGGGGAGTTTACCTCAAATGAATTTTTCGATTTCTGTGAAGAACATGGGATAAGAAGAGAATTCTCTACAGCTAGAACTCCTCAGCAAAATGGAGTGGTGGAAAGGATTAACAGAACAGTCCAACAAATGGCTCGTGCTATGCTGGATGAGTCTGGAACTCCCGCAACTTTCTGGGGTGAAGCCGCATATGCTGCGGTTGTTATTATCAACAAAACAAATGTCCGAGTGAACAACACTCAAACTCCTCATGAGCTCTGGTATGGTGAGACTCCTTCGGTAAAGCACTTCAAAATCTTTGGGAGCAAATGCTATATTAAGAATATTGATGAGCAACTTGGCAAACTTGAACCTAGAGCAGATGAAGGCATTCTTCTTGGTTATTCTCCACACAGCAAAGCATATAAGTGCTACAATAAAAGACTTGGAAGAATTTTTGATAGCATTGATGTAGTGGTTGATGAAAAGGGATACATTCCTAGGCAAGTAAATCATGAAAATATCGAAGAAGATGAAGAATACCCTCAAAGACAGAATGATGAAGAAGAAGAACCTTAAGAAGCACCAGAGAAACAGATAAGGATAGAAGAGAAGACTCCATCCTGGTACGTTCAGAAGAATCATCCAGAATCTCAGATTTTGGGGCAGAAAGAAGCAGGTGTACAAACAAGAAGAACAATTGCATAAGCTTCAAGCTATTTGGAAATACTCTCCTCCACTGAACCACAAGATGTAAAAGAGGCATGCAAAGATGAATGTTGGGTCAAAGCAATGGATGAAGAACTTGAGCAGATCGAAAAGAAAAACACTTGGTAGTTGGTTCCTAGACCAAAAGATAAGAATGTTATAGGGACAAAATGGGTCTTCAAAAATATGTTGAATGAAAATGGGGAAGTAATTAGAAACAAGGCAAGACTTGTTTGTAAAGGGTATGCGCAGCAAGAAGGAGTAGATTTTGAGGAAACGTTTGCTCCTGTTGCAAGACTTGAGGCCATCCGAATGTTCCTTTCTCTCTCAAGCTTTCAAAAGTTCAAAGTCTTTCAAATGAACATGAAATTAGCCTTTCTGAATGGAGACTTAGAAGAAGAAGTATACATTGAGCAGCGAGATGGTTACATTCTTGGAAATGATCCAAATCTTGTATGCAGACTGAAAAAGGCTCTCTATGGTCTTAAACAAGCTTCAAGGGCTTGGTACTATCGTTTGGACAAATATCTTCATCAACAAGGTTTTTCAAAAGGATCAGCAGATAGCAATCTTTATATAAAAATTGAAAATGACAAATTGCTAATACTTTTTGTGTATGTAGATGACATTATCTTTGGCAACAATGAAGAATCTATGAGTCAAAGCTTTGCCTTGGTGATGCAGAAAGAATTCGAAATGTCCTTGCTTGGAGAATTGACATATTTTCTTGGCCTGCAAATCCAACAAAAGGAAGGAAGGATATTCTTGTCTCAAACCAAGTATCTCAAGCAGATTTTGAAGAAATATGGCATGGAAGATGCAAAACCAGTATGTACACCCATGGTCACAGGATGTAGCCTCAGTGCAAATGATGAATCAGCAGCAGTACATCAACCAACATACAGATCTATGATTGGAAGTCTACTTTATTTGACAGGTACCCGACCAGACATCATGCATGCAGTGGGAATAGTTGGAAGATTTTAGGCAAATCCAAAGGAAACTCATCTTCAGGCAGCAAAGAGAATCTTTAAATATCTTCAAGGGACTCAAAATTATGGCTTATGGTATCCTAGAGATACAAATCTCACACTTCATGCTTATACTGATGCAGATTGGGCCGGAAGCGTGGATGACAGGAAGAGCACAAGTGGTGGTGCATTCTTTATGGGTTCCAGATTAGTATCTTGGTTCAGCAAGAAACAGAGTTCGATTGCCTTGTCTACAGCTGAAGCAGAATATGTTGCTGCTGCATCTTGCTACACTCAACTCCTTTGGATGATGCAGACCTTGCAGGATTTTCAAATCACTTGTACACCACCCATCTCCATCTTATGTGATAATACAAGTGCAATCAGCATTTCAAAGAACCCATTCATGCATTCAAAAACCAAGCACATACCAATCAAGTATCACTTTCTCCGGGAACAAGTGCTTGAACAAAAGGTCAAGTTGGAGTATGTTCCTTCTAAGGAACAGTTCGTTGATATACTCACCAAACCATTTCCTAGGGAGACCTTTGACTACCTCAGGCAAAAGATGGGGGTTGTTGATGCATCATCTTGTTGTTGAATCTCTTCTGATTGTTGGTTGTATGCAAGGTTCATCTAAAGTATATGCGTACATGTGCTAGGTTGCGGATTGGTCAAATATCGAATGACACAGGTTCAGGGGGAGCATATCATGCATTGTTGGCATTATGGAGGAAGTACAGAAGGAGATCATGGATGCTGGTCTGAATATTCCTGCAATACGTCTCTATCTCTTTCATGGTCATTTATGGTGTTTGATGGATTATGGTTCTTCTTTGCAGATTTGGTTTATAGTCAGGGGGAGCATGTTCTTAGGGGGAGCATAACCGTTTGCCCTTGATGTCAAAGGGGGAGAATGATTGGTTGTTGTTGCCATCAAGTCCAAAGGGGGAGATTGTTGGCATTATGATACATATGTTGTACTTGATGGCAACCCACTCATCTCAGATGATAAATTATAGTGCAGTAAAGTTCACGCACTTTCATGAAGATAAAAGTTTCTTTCATGAAGAAAAAAAAAAAAAGTTTCCTTCATGTAGAGAAAAGTTCACGCACTTATATGCACAGAAAAGTTTATTTCATGTAGAGAAAAGTTCACGCACTTTTATGCAGAGAAAAGTTTATGTAGAGAAAATTTCACGCACTTTTATGCAGAGAAAAGTTTATTTCATGTAGAGAAAAGTTCACACACTTTTATGCAGAGAAAAGTTTATTTCATGTAGAGAAAAGTTCACGCACTTTTATGCAGAGAAAAGTTTATTTCATGTAGAGAAAAAGTTCACGCACTTTCATGCAGAGAAAAGTTCCTTTCATGAAGAGAAAATTTCACGCACTTTCATGGTTGGCTCATGGTATTAGTCCGACAGTTTTTGATCCTATGGTTTTGGTCCATGGTATTGCATCCAAAAGTGTTGATCTCACGCACTTTCATGGTTGGTTCATGGTATTAGTCCTATAGTTTTTGATCCTATGGTTTTGGCTCGTGGTATTGCATCCAAAAGTGTTGATCTCATGCACTTTCATGGTTGGTTCATGGTATTAGTCCAACAGTTTTTTGATCCCATGGTTTTGGACCGTGGTATTGTGGAAGGCCTAAGACTATAAAAGAGGAAGGAGATCATTTGGCAAAGCATCATCGAATCAGTTGAATATCTAAAAGGTGCTAGATCTGAAATATTTGTGATTGGGTTATGGTGCAGATCTGGATCTGAATGAAGGAGGAACCTTACCGCATAAAGAAGGATAAGTTCTTTTGATGGGTCATAATATTTATGCTTGAATAACAGTATCTTTGCATGATTTTGATCTGTTATATGAGGCGCATGCTTGATCTATAAATCTGACAATCTGGGTTAATTAGTGTCTGAATATTTGAAAGAAGGAATTATCCTTTATAGATCTGCACGCAGGTTTCAGGTTGTTGAAGTAGCGTATATCTTTAAATTATGATCTAACTACCTCTGTCTATTGCTGCAGTATTCTGGGTTTAGAATTTGGTGTGTGGTTACTGTTACTGTGTTCTGGGTACAGCTGTCAGAGAAGTGTATACTTGATTCAGTGCTAATTGGGAAAGGAGATTGTTTGATGAAGATATACTTGATGATTGATTTTCATGGATCCAGTCTAAAAATTTATGAAACGTGGTCCCTGGAAGAAAGAGATGCTTGTAGCCTTTAGTAGGCCAACACCTACGTACTAGTATCTTGGCTAGTACAAGAGCTAAGGGGGTTGTAGCTCCCTTCCAGGAAAAGCTGGAGAACGAGAGAGGGTTGTAGCTCTCTGTAGGTTGTAGCCTGCGTACTGGTAAAGGACTGCACTAGTACAAAATCATTGTAAAAGGAACTTCTAATTGAAAGAAGATAGAGACATATTGCAGCAGGTGGTTTTCACCCACATTGGGTTTCCACCTTATATCTGGTGTTCTTTTGTGTGACTATTTTCTTTTCTTGTTCCTGCTCATTATTTTAAGATACTGACATACAAAGTAATGATCAGTATTTCAAAAATTATTCAAAGTATAAATAAGGAAGATAGATTGATAAGAATTTGATAATATAGATTCAACCCCCCCCCCCCTCTCAGTATTATTTCCAACAAAAAATTTTTAGACAAGCTAAAGGTGAGAGTGTCTAAAGTTACACACTAAAATTTAGAAGAATAAATTAAATCTTGGGTGTTTATTTGTCTTCACAAGATACTCACATTAAATACATAAGTGGATTACATAATTATTTGAGACATATTATACTTATGTTTAATCTCACCAATATAGATGAAGTATGTGTTTAGGAAACTCATTTAGAATGACGAGGCAAGAATGTTCCTCAAGATACTAGCAAGAAACCTTCCAAATCTAGAGAAAAAGGAAAGGGGAAGTTTAAAGGCAAAGGAAAAAAAAATGTTATTGTCAAGAAAGAGGGAGAGAAACTTACCTATAAACATTTTTCAAAATAAGGTCATGATGAAGACCATTGTTGAATTTTACATCAAGAAATGAGACCAAAGAAGTTCAATAACAAGGGGAAACAAAATATTGTTGCTAGAACTCAATAAAAGCTATGATCTTATTCAGGTGATGAAATTAAAATCATAGCCATCAGAATGAAACGTATAACTTCTAATGCAAGTAATAGTTCTTCTAGTAAGCATATATAACCTCAAAATGATAAATAAAGAAGTTAGCTTTTGCATATCAGGGTCATTAAAAAACATACAAAATTTGATACATTATTTGATAGTGGATCCCAAGTCAATCTTATCCCTTATGAAATTGTCAAGAAAATAAATCTAGAAACTAATCCTCATACTAAAACTTACCCTTTGGGTTGGGTATGTGATGATGCCAAATTACAAGTGACAAGAAAATGTAAACTCAAATTCACCATAACTACTAATTTTATAGATGAGGTAGAGCTTGATGTTGTACCACTTGATATTTGCAGAATTGTTTTAGGAAGTCCATACTTGTATGACCAAAAATCCATATTCTATTGCCATGAGAACAAATATAATATTTTAAATATGGATTTGAGTATATTATTAGAGAACATCACAAGAAGATGAACTTATCTATTGTTAGTGTTGGTCAGATGAAAAGTCTTGTAAATGCCAGTAATAATTTTGTGTTGTTGATGATTAAAAGTAAATATACTACTGAATTTGAAGCTTTCATAGGATACGATTCAAAAATCAAGCATGAATTCATAAAAAATTTTAACACTTATGATAAGATGTTCTAGGAACCTAAAGGGTTTCCTCCTAAAAGATGAAGCCAACATGAGCTTCACTTGCAGAAGGATGCACCACTTCCAAATATTGACATGTATAGAATATCAATTTTAGAGTGTAGAAATGAAAAAGAAAATTCAAGAGTTGCTTGGCAAAGGGGTCATCAGGACTATCACGTTTCCTTGTGGGTATCCTATTGTTTTGGTTCCGAAGAAAGATGGTACATGGCACTTGTATGTAGATTTATGATCTTTGAATAAGATTATGACAATGAATCATTATGCTCTTCCTTGCATTGATGATTTTCTAGATTAGTTCAAGGAAGATATTTACTTTACTAAGTTAGATTTAAGAAGTAGTTATCATCAAATAAGGATTTCTAAAGATGATATTTGGAAAACTACTTTCAAGATAGAACAAGGTTTGTTTGAATGATTAGTTATGTTATTTAGGATTTGCAATGCACCTGTAACAATCATGAAATTTATGAATTCTATGTTGAGACCATTCCTTGATGATTTTTTCATAGTCTACTTAGATGATATTCTGATTTTCTGTAAGACTAACGAAGAGAATGTCAAGCACGTGAAACAAGTTTTAGATGCATTGAAAAAAGAGAAGTTGTATTTGAAGATTTCTAAGTGTGAATTGTGGAAAACCTCTTTTGTATAATTGGGTCATATTGTGGGAGGGGATGAATTGAAGATTGATCCCTCAAAAGTTGATGTCACTGTGAATTGGCCTAAACCAAATAATGTAACAAAAGTTAGGAGTTTTTTGGGAGCAACTAAATATTGGAGAAATTTATCGCTAATTTCTTAGTCATTGCAACATCATTACATCCTTTGACAAGTGTGAAAAAGGGAGGCAACTAGCAAAAACCCCTTGACACTTTGAAAGAGAAAATCAATACAACATTAGTTCTAGCACTTCAGATCTTAAGCGGTCATTTGAGATCCAAATTTATGCAAGCGCTTATGCCATGGGAAAATTTTGATGCACCATGGTAAGGCAATTTGTTATCATTCTGAAACCTTTATCAATGTGGTAATTAACTATCCAAATTATTATAAAGAGTTGTATGGTTTGGTACAAAGCATGAAGAAATGGAAGCATTGTTTGATGGGTAAACAAACGATTATTCATACTAACCATCAACCTTTTCAATATTTACAATCGCAAACCAAGCTACAACAATATAGACATTTCAAGTGGATGGGATTGCTGCAACAATTTCATTTGGTAATCAGTGATATGAAAGGTATATAGAACAAAGTTGTAGATACATTATCGAGGCCGATTGTTAATGCATCTATTATTATTTAGCATAACTCAAACATGCATGAAAGTTATACTAAACAATATGCTCAACTTCAAGATTTTAAAGATGTTATGAAAATTTGAGTAAAGGAAATCATGTTGAAGAGTTTGATTATCATATTCATAAAAAATTTTTGTATCATATTGGAAATTTATGTGTTCCATAGGGTGAAAGAGTCAATGCCATAACGAAAACTCACACTTCTCTTATTTCTTGTCACTTTGGTGTCAACAAAACAATTGATGAAATTCATAGGTATTGATATTGGCCTTGCTTGAATGCAACTGTTTCAAAATATTTGAGAGGATGTTCCATGTGTGATACTAGAAGGCCAAGAAATAGGCAATTGGGTTTGTACACTCCGCTTCCTATTCCTTCTTGTCCTTGGGAAAATATTTCTATGGATTTTGTTGGGGAACTACCAATGTCTAGGAAAGTTCATGATTATCTAAATGTTGTTGTGGATAGTTTGAACAAAATGTGTATGCTAACGTCATGTAAGAAACATGTTACAACTGAAGAAAATGTAGATATGTTCTTCCAAAATGTATGGGTTCTCTTTGGGATGCCCACTTCTATTAATTTTGATCCAGATTCTCAATTTGTAGGGAAGTTTTGGTCAAGTTTAGGGGAACTCATGGAGACCAATTTGAAGAAGAACAACACATTTCATCCATAAACTCACATCTAGATAGAAGTAGTGAGATAACAGTAGTACATCTCCTTCTAATATATTGTGGCAAGCATCCTAAACTTTGGGATGAGCATTCCCATTACATCCAACATGCCTACAGTTGTGCTAAACACCCATCTATGCAAGTATTTCAATTCAAAGCTTGTTTGGGTTACTTTCCAAAGTCTCCTTTGGATTTCATCTCTAGTAAAGGTATTGAAATAGATGGACATAGTAATGTAGACAAATCCAAGCATTTCCTTGAACAAATTCTGTTAGTGCATCAAAGGGTATAAGACAACGTATAGAAAAGAAAATCAAAGTAGAAAGAAAGACATGGAAAGCATTAGGTTGATCATGATTTAAAAGTGGGAAATAAAGTTTGGTTGTACATTAGTAAGGAAAGACTACAAGGTGAACGTAAAAAGCTCAAGCCAATCAGATATGGTCCCTTCAAAATCTTGGAGAAGATTGTTAACAATGCTTTCTAATTAGATTTTCCACCTTACATGCAAATTTATTTTGTTGTGAATGTGGAAAACTTGAGATTGTATGAGCCTCAAATGATTGATGATAATGAAGAGAATGGTAAGATTCAATGTATAGAAGATTTTGATCTTGGATATTTAAATGAGTTGCAAGAATACTCAATTCTTGACAGGAGGAAAAGGACTTCACGCGAAGGCAATGTAGAGTATCTCTGAGTAGGGCTCAAAGGTACCAATCTAAGTAAATAAAAATGGATTGAGATCATGAAAGTGAGGGAACTGTACCATAAATTAATTGCTGAGTAAAAATAAAATTTTGGTGGTGAAAAAGATTGCAATGGGAAGGAATGATCTAGGGGATTAAAAATATGCCCAAAAATCAAAGTGATTAATTCTCTTGAAAATAGTGCCAAAGCATATATTTTGTTGTTCTTATTCTAGTGAAACCTGAATCACTTCAATCCAACAATGTATGAGAAAGTTAACGTGTTATGAAATTTTTGGCAAAAATATAAAAAGTCAAGTTGTAGGGTTGACTAGGCAGACCATATGATGACGTCGACAGGTGATTATGTAGTATAGTTGTTAGAGGACTAATTAGGACATGACATGTGGTAAGTTTCCATTGGTTTTGGTGATTGTGGTTGGGCCAACCACAGGCCACCATGTGACCCAATGAAATCTTGCCACGTGGCCCTATGGGAGGCTTCCATGTGGCTCTATTGTATGGGCTAATTATTTTTTATGGAATAACTGACCTCGGCAAGGTTCAACATTGAGACCTCTGACAACACAAACCAATGCCTTATCACTAGATCATGCAATGTTACATGTTATATGTAGTGGATCAATTATATTTAAATTTTAATAGTTGGCGTGTTGGGGGGGAGGATGGTGGGCTCACCTAACCACCATAGCCTAGGTTTTATGCATTGTATTATGACCAGGATTAAGGCCCTAGCCCCGAGCTCTATCATAGTTAACATAACCACCAATGCACACACGGGAGGTGCAGGCATATGACACCTTGCCCACACCTGGCCCATGGCCATATGTTACATTCTATGATCTAGAGCAGAGGGTTGGTGAGTCGTGGCCTCTATCCCATGCACGTGACTATATGAAGGGGTAGAAGGATAGGGGAGCGACCTTATTGGCACACCTAACCGTTCGACAATTTTCACCTTTATCTATGGATTTGTTGCCGAACCAGTGTAAGTTTATTGATTTACAGTGCTGCGAGGTCAAAATTCTTTGCGAATTTTGATAGAGGGTCAATTTTGTAGAACAATTAGTAGGAAAATGAAGAAGGCCTAACTTGGCAATGTTTTAGCCTTTTTGAGCCCAAGAAGAGCCTACACAGGGATTTTTGGGTGTTATAGACACAATGGAAGTGTTATTTTTTCCATTTGAGCTTTGTATATTGATGTAATTTGAAATTTGAACATATAATATAAAAGGCCAACATTGGAAGCTGGACCCAGAGTTGTAGCCTAGGAGGGGTGAAGTTTGTCATTAAATTATTGGTTTGTGATGCTACATGTTGTTTATTTTTCACTATAAAAATCTGAAAAACTTAACTAAGTTTACTAAGTTTATGCGCTTTTGAAATTTCGATCCATTTCCCATAAGACATAAACTAGCTTGCAAAATTTCACAAGAAACCTTAAATTTAATGTTTAGATAAAAAAATACCTAACTGAAAGGTATTATGATGACTATGCAAAAGAATTTCATGATATGAAGCTCATAAAGTTAAGTATGGACATATTTGTGACCAAATTTGTAAACCTGTTAAGATATGTTCCATACATCTGAGAGGAAAAAGCGAAAGTGCAACAATTTCTAAATTGTCTTCCTCTCTCATTAAAGGAAATAATTGAATTTGAAAATCCAAAAACCATAGGTGAAGCGGTGTGTAAAACAGGTATTTGTTACCAACAATGGAAACTGAAAAGTGAAGGTTCAAAATCCTTGCCTAATAAAGAGAAGAGTAAATTTGGAACCGAAATTAAGAAATCAAAGTCCTTTATTTTTATTTTTTCTAGAAAGGACCATTAGTATAAGAGGTTTAATTAGAGTAATCAACCACAACTTACATAGTCTCAAACCGACTCCAAAACAATTGAAATGAATAGAGAGGAGCGAATTGTGGAAGAGAGAGAGAACCTTTAAAATGTTTGGGTTGTGGAGAACCCCATTTAATTAGGAACTACCCATACAATGCTGGGTTAGTTCAAGCATTATGATCTATAGAAGAATCGTCCACAGTGTTGTAGGCCATTTTTTCACATCAGGTTAATAGGCCTTCAAATAGGATCATTCACATCTTTTGAACACTTTTTCATCCTATCTACACAAAGCCCTAAGCATGACTCAAATTAATCCCTGAGTTTCACCCTGAAATAACCTTGTTTTAGTCATTTTAAGGACTAATGCACCCTGGCCCGTTACTAGCCAACATTGACAACAAGGTTTCCCTACTTGTCACTTGTGGTGATCAACACCAGGTTGCTTAGTGTTGGGGGTGTGATGATTCTAGAAATTTGGGAAAAAAAAGAAAATCATGAAGCTTCCTCTTCGAAAATATTCGAGGATCTATTGTAACCATTTACCTCAGGTAAAATTATTGAATCTTATCCTATCCTAACTTGAAATTTTCATCCCTTGTCCCTTGAGATCATCCTCTCATAAAGAGTGGATCTTAAGCCTATATTGGTAAAAGGATAATAATTCATGAACTAACTCCTTCACCTATATATTTACTGCCATCCATAGCCAAGGGGTTGGATTTTGGAGAGTGATTCTACCCTTATGTTGTTGTTACGAGATATATCTTTCCATGCATTAGGGTGGTTAGTGGTGCACTTTTTGACAAGGAAAGGACAAGTCAACTTGGAGGAGTTATTTTACAAGATCAACACCTATTTTTGGTTGTAACTCAATCCATTTCTATTAATGGAAAAAGTTATCCGTTTTCCTATATATTATGTTATGGTTTCATATATTTCAATACCATGTTGATCTACTGAATACAGTGATTAGATGATGCTACATAGATGTTGTGGATCATTGGCTTGTGTTATCTCACTATGCTAGTTCTAATTATAGTGATGAGAGCTAGGATTGGATAATTCAATCCAAGGAAGGAGAGAAGAATATGACATATTCCAAGTACGTTTCATCCCATTATCTATTTCCTTTAAGGAAAAAATTAGTCCCTATGTCTTTCTATTGTTCTAGGTTAGTCCACAAGGCCTACGGAAGATACTTATCTCCATAGTCATAGATTCCACATAATAAATTAGTGATCATACTGAGGATTAGTAAATTCCCTTGGTGGTTTCTTTCTCCGTTGTGGTTATATTACCTCTTCTTTAGATATTTATTGTCTTATTTAGTTAAGAAAAACCTAGGAATACCTTTCATTGAGTCTCAATTGCAATCCTTATGTCATAACTTTGCATCCCTAGACCAATGCACCCTCTAGTCATGTGAAAGAGCATTGCGCCCCACTTGAGCTCTCTTTGTGCCTTTGTTGCATAACACAGGTGCCTCCTTTGCACCTGTGTTGGCCATTTTTCATGCACAAGTTTGTTGTTTTAATGATTTTCTCTTTGATAAGCCTTGTTCTAGCTTCTCTTCCTTCAGTCTTCGAGTGTCTTATTGTTTCTTTGAAGCCTCCATTTGCTTTGATTTCTTTTTGGTAACTTTGTTAAGGATTTTTTTAATTATTTTCCTTTTTGCTTATCATTAGGTTGTTTACAAACTCATTTTGTTTGATCGTTGAGTGCTTAGATGAATTGGTGTTCTAGTCTTCGTTCTGAAAATCTTGTTTGAATTAGTGATTAGACTTTGCATCTTAGTTTTCTTCATCTTCAAAAGTTAAGTTACTTGAAAATAAAAATATTTGCATTGGAATTTAGGGTTTTGTGTGTGCATCAAAATTAGAACAATTGCATTTTATAGTGAGTTGCATTTTGCACATTGTTTGATGCATACTGTTTGTCTTTTCCCTTAGATAGATTTTCATTGAATGGGAAATATTTCATTTCCTTGTGCTCATTTTGATTTTAAGATATTCAGGTGAAATTCTATAGAAAATTTGTTATAGGTTAACTTGATAATGCAATATAAATCAAAAGAATACTATAACCTACTTCTACTATCAATTTGTAGAAGCTTAAAGATCAAGTTGAACAATATAACCAGAAGAAGAAGAATCAATGGCAAAATACACATGAAAATACTTTGGGGAAATCCTCAGCTAAAAACCCCACACTATTGTATTATCATACATGGTGGAAATACATAGGAATTATACAAAGCCTTAACTCTAACAGCTAGCCAGCTCTCAGTACAATCCTCACAGATCCTCACAGGAAATCTTGGCGTCTCTCTAGCCTTACTCTCTGCACTCCAAGCTTCTATTTCCTTGCACTAATCCTTGCGGATGATTTTCCTTTTACCAAGTGGAAAACCAAGCGTTCAAAACTGTGCAATCCTCAAGGATGATTCCTTGATTGCATGCATGAGTTTTCTCCATGAGAAAACACATGCAACTAATAGTACATTGTCCTTGAACATTAATATCAACTAGGTACTTCTCAGAATAGACATGGATGAGTTTTTTATGAGGGAATATTTAGTTAATTGGATTAGCACTAGTTGAGTGCATTAATGCATCAACTGATTGTTAACTCACTATTAGTTCCTCAAATACTTTGGAACTAATTTAACTAGACTTAACTTTGTAAACTAAGTTAACTAATTACAACTCAAATATAACTCAATCTTATCTCCTTAATTTAAGGGATAACTCTTGCATGACTTCAGAAAGACTTCTAACTTGAATTTCTCCAACTAATTAATTTAAAATAAATTAATTAATTATTTCCAAGTAGTTGTTAAGGCTAAATTCGATTTTAATTCACAATTTAATTCAAGGACAAATTAAAATGGAATATTCTTGTTGCCATATTTCAACACTCCCTCTCAACAAGAAAGGGATTATCTGCCACCCCTATCCTATCTCTATGGAACTCAAATTTACACTTTGAAAATGCCTTTGTCAAAATGTCGGCATCTTGATCCTCTATCAAAATATACTACAACAACATCATCCTCCTCGCCACACAGACTCTGACATGATGATACTGGATGTCGATGTGCTTGGACCTATCATGAAATACTGGATTCTCAAAGAGTTTGATACAACTCTGCTTATCACAATATATCACAGTTGGATCCATCCTCTAATCAAACAAACCAACTAGGATTTTCCGCATCTAGATGGCTTCACATGCTGTCTGACTTGCAGCCATGTATTCTACCTCTATCGAGATGAGTGCAACCAACCTCTGTTTCCTATTGTACCAAGAAACTTCCACTAACCTAAGGTTGAAAATCCCTCCTGATGTGCTCTTCTGATCTCATGGACTCCTTTCCCAACATGCATCACTGAAGCCCTATAGATTCACTCCATCTATCCATCTATACCATAATCCATACTGAGATGTGCCTCTGAGGTATCTCAATACATTCTTTGTTGCCTTCCAAAACATCTTGGTATGTTGAACCATTGCTTGACTCAGCTGGTTCACTGCATAGCACAAATATGGTTGTGTGTTCACTACGTACATCAGTGAACCCACAAGCTACCTATACACAATAGGTTCTACCACTTCTCTTGAAGTAGCAACCTCCTTCCTCCAGTTACCTGCTAGAGGAGTCTGCATGGGCTTGCACTTCTCCATGTGGAATCTCCTGAGTATCTCGTTGGAATACTTACCCTGAGACACAAACAACTCCTCATCCTTCTTCCACACTTCCATGCCAAGGAATTAATGCATGAGACCCATATATTTGATCCTGAATTCTCTTGCAAGGTCCTCCTTGCAAGACACAATCAAGTGATCATCACTAGTCAATATGAGATCATCCACATAATGTACGATGAATAAAAACTTACCTTTCACCACGATGTGGTACAGGTTCGCATTCACTTCACTCTTTGTGAAGCCCAACCCAGTGAAGTAGTTGTCTATCCTGGTGTACCAAGCACGAGGTGTTTGCTTCAGCCCGTACAATGCTCTCTTGAGTCGGCACACATGCCACTCATGATTGAAGGTCTCAAAACCTTCCGGCTGCTCTATGTACACCTCTTCCTCAATCTGGCCATTGAGGAATGTAGTATTCACATCCATCTGATGGATCTTCCAACCCATTTTCACTGATAGTGCCAACATCGATCTGATAGATGAGTACCTTGTGATAAGAGAAAAAGTCTCATCATAGTCAATCCCCTTGACCTATGAAAAGCCACGGGCAACAAATCTTGCCTTACACTTCTCCACACTACCATCAACAACTTTCTTTACCTTGTAAAGACAACGGGAACTCACAACTGACTTGTTCTCCAGTCTCGGAACCACGTCGCAAACACTATTACGAACTTTGGAGTCATAATCCTCCACCATAGCATAAACCCAAATCGACTATTGTACTGCTTCCTCAAAGGAAGATGGCTCAGTCCCAACACATTCCCCAGCAACGACCATGTATCTAGTGTACCTCTCAGGTGACCTACTCTGTCTACCCTGAGAAGATGGTGCTCCCACATTCTTTCTCGCATCCTCCAACAATCTATGATCTTCTCTTGTGCACTTCTGTCCATATCTAGAAGACTCTTCTTGAGTGTATGTCTCCACTCCTAGAACCTCTACATGCAGCTGCTCTGCATCAGTTTGAGGCTCCTCCTCCTTAGGAACCAACAGTTCCTCCATAGCCTATAGTTGGAGCTCCCTCTCAAGGGAGACTCGCATGGCCTTCTACTCATCAAACTTGAGATCTCTGTGAACCACTGTCCTCTCACTCGTAGGCAAGTACACCTGATAGTTGTGAGGTGTATTAGTGTACCCCACAAATATCACCAACTTTGTTGTCATCTCAAGCTTCTTCCGTGCATCCTTTGTCACATGGAAATATATCAATGAGCCAAATATCTTGAAGTGACCCACATCTAGTCTCTTACTAGAGAAAGCTTCCTCTAGTGTCTTCATCACAAGTATGCGATGCAGGATTCTATTATGTAAATAGATCACTGTGTTGCATGCCTCAACCCATAAGTGAAGTGGTAGGCCTTGGTCATGTAATATTGCCCGTGCTTCCCCTACAATAGTTTTTTTTTTCCTCTCGTCTACCCCATTCCGCTGTGGATTATAAGGTGTTGTCAACTCTCGTTTAATTCCTTCTGCTACACATAAGTCCTTAAACTCTTGAGAGACATATTCTCCATTGTTGTTTCTTCTCAAGGCCTTGATCTTCTTCCTTGACTCTTTCTCCACCAAAGCTTTAAACTCACAAAACTTTGTGAAGGTTTGGTCTTTCTTTTGCATGAAATAAATCCAGAATTTATGAGAATATTCATCAATGAAAATCACATAATACCTTCGCTTCACTATGGATGCCATAAAGAATGATCCATACAAATCAGTATGAACTCACTCTAAGATATCCTCTGCTCGACTGTCTCGATAATGAAAGGAAGACTTGGTGTACATTCCCAAGGTATAACCTTTGCATGTGTCAACTTTCTCAAGTTTACCTTTGGGAAGTCTTGTAGATATCTGTTGCATTATCTTCAAAGCCCCATGATGCAAATGGTCCAACCGCCTATGCCATAACTCGCCAATGTCTTGGTTTTCCACCGATTCTTCTTTTGTACTCAATGTTGCACAATCATTTACCTCTAGTTTGTAGAGATTATTCACCCGAATCCTTATCCTTTTGGTCTAACCCATGGTTATGTGTCTTAGGAATGCCTTTCCTTTACTAAAGACAAAATTGCAGCCCTTTTCCTCTAAGATCGTGGCCAATACCAAGTTATTCTTCAGTCCAGGCACATACATCACATCTGTCAAGGTGAGAGGAGCTGCATGCTCCCTCTGAAGAGAAATCATGCCCAATCCTGAAACACTATACCTTCCGTCGTCACCCATCTCTATGCACATCTTGAGGTCTTTCTCCTCCAAGGAACTGAATAAATTTTTATCACTAGTCATGTGGAATGAGGCTTCAATGTCAAGATACCAGACACAGCCCATCATTGATGACACCTTGCATGCAATGAGGGTAAAGTCCATTTCAAACTAAGAGGCTAATGCCACACCTTTCTATCCTTCCAAGGATCAATTCTTGGACTTCTTCGATGGGAAATTAGTTGCATAATGTCCCATCTTGTGACAATTAAAGCATCTTACTTTAGACATGTCACCCTTATTCCCTCCATGAGAGGAATTCGATTTGAAATGGGAAGCCTTCCCCTTCCCTTTCCTTGTGTTACTTGCTAAGGCCATATTTTCTTCATCATATTTCATGGATGAAGAACCATCTCATGTTCTCCTCCCAATCTCCTCCTTCATAAGATCTGATCAGAGTCATTCCCAATATGGTAGTTTCTCCCATCCATTCACAAAGTCTTGGTAGCTATTCCAACTCTTTGGAAGGCCAAGGAGAGTGAGGCTCACCATATCATATTTAGCAATAGTTATTCCCACACTACCAAGATCATCTCTGCAGGCGCTGAGCTTGTTCAGATATGTGGAAATAGTATCGCCCTTCTCCATCTTGATTCTTTGAAGCTTATACTTAAGCACTAATTTCCTCTAGTCACTACTATTTTGGTAGAGGTCCTTCAATGTCTTCCACATTGAAAATGGAGTATCCTTCCCATGGAGACTCAAGATAATATGGTCTCGAACTCCCTCAAGGATGATCTGTCTAGCCTTTTCCACACACTTCTTCCACTCAGCCAACTCTTGTGCATTAGTTGAAGCTGGCTTTGGGATTTCTTGATCAATGAATTCCTTCAAGCCCTTATCTTCTAATATAGCCTCCATTTTATCTTTCTATGCTATGTAATTCAAGCTACCTTCCAAGGCATACTCGAGTCTCAAGCCATAGAACGACATTTGCCAACCTTGAAGTATGATATGAATTCAATTTGCACCTACAACCTCGAACTTCGAACTTCGAATTCTCTTCTCAGTATACTGTTCACAGCTTTGATACCATGTAAAAATATGTGATAGGTTAACTCGATAATGCAATATGAATCAAAGAAGAATACTATAACCTACTTCTACTATCAATTTGCAGAAACTTAAAGATTGAGCTGAACAATGTAACCAGAAGAAGAAGAATCAATTGCACAATACACATGAAAATACTTCGGGGAAAGCCTCATCTAAAAACCCCACACTATTGTATTATCATACATGATGGAAATACATAGGAATTATACAAAGTTGTAGCTCTCACAGCTAGCCAACTTTCAGTACAATCCTCACAGATGCTCACAGGAAATCTTGGCTTCTCTCCAACCTTCCTCTTTTCCCTCCAAGCTCCTCTTTCCTTGTGTTGTTCCTTGTGGATGATTTTCCTTTTATCAAGTGGAAAACCAAACCTTCAAAATTGCGCAATACTCAAGGATGAATGCTTCACTACATGCATGAGTTTTATCCATGAGAAAACACATGCAACTGATAGTACACTATCCTTGAACGTTAATCTCAACTGGGTCTTTCTTAGAATAGACATGCATGGGTTTATGATGAGGGAATGTTCAGTTAACTGGAATAGCACTAGTTGAGTGCATTAATGCATCAACTGACCATTAACTCACTATTAGTTCCTCAAACAGTTTGGAACTAGTTTAACTGGGCTTAACTTAGTAAGCTGAGTTAACTAATTACAACTCAAATATAACTCAATCTTATCTCCTTAATTTAAGGGATAACTCTTGCATGACTTCAGAAAGACTTCTAACTTGAATTTCTCCAACTAATTAATTTAAAATAAATAAATTAATTATTTCCAAGTAGCTGTTAAGAATCAATTTGATTTTAACTCACAATTTAATTCAAGGATAAATTAAATTAGAATATTCTTGTTGCCATATTTCAACACATTCACAGTGAGCCCAAAAAATGAACCTTAATTGAATATAAATATTAAAATTTATTGAATCAATATAAGGAGTGTATCCATCCTACGTTGAACTAGCTGGCAAGGCTTGCCTTGAGATTCTTGGGATGGCTGAAGTGCAAGAATGTAGATATAGGATGGAAGGATGGGTTCTTTACCATAAACCAAGAAGTATGGTGAGGTATTTAGGGAGGGTTTTTGTGTTATGCGGTGAGACCATAATGCATTCATCAAGGAGGTATGCCCGTTATGATGCTCAGAGTAAAATTATGATCCTTTTGATTATGCGAATAAGGTTTCTATTCATGGATTCTATTAGACCATTTCCCTGTGAGTATTAGTTAGATGAGTATTTCAACGCAATACCATTTTGTAATGCAAAATCATAAAGTTTTAAAGACGAAAGGTACGTTGCATTATCAAAAACAAGTGATACCAGAATGCCATAGCATGACATGATGTTTTGCTGGAGGAAGCTGATGACCTCCTGGTCATTCACTTGTTTTAGCATAACTGATTTTGTCCACCACCTGAACTAATCAGATGTTGTTAGAATGTATTGGTGTTGTTTTGATGAATGTGGGAAGATTTCCCCAATGACGTCTAGGCCCCATTGTGGGAACGGTTTGGTCACTACAACAGGGTGCAGTGGGGTCCTGACCTTCATGTTTTCTTGGTGCATTACTGACAGACCGGGTACTTGCGGGTGTACATATGTGCATCCTTGAATAATGTGGGCCAGTAGAAACCAGCTCACATAACTTTGTGTTCAGTGGTGTTTCCCGCAAAGTGGCCCATGGCGGGTCCATCATGTAGATATTCTAATACTTTCTCTGATTCATGTGCCTCCTGGGACCTAAGAAAAACTCTATTGTTGTGGTTCTTGTAAAGAACTCCATGCCCCGACTAATGTGCTAAAGCTTTGAGATGTAATTCCCTCTTTTGTCTAATGTAAAAGTGAGAGGGTACGGTGTCGTGCTCAAGGTACTGGTGCACATCTGCGTACCAAGAGGTTCCATCTTCAGTGGGTGTTGTTTGCACTACATCATACATCTCAAATTCCTATTACCAGCTGGTGAGCTCCTCTTCATACTCTGGTGTGTGCACTGCTTCAACTGCAAGTTTGCAGAGCCCATGTCATTTTAACGTGTGAACTAGCTTGATTCCAATATCATACTCTTTCAATCCTATCATCCAGTTCGGATGTCATTCACCCAATTCTTGTTGTATAAGCAGTGTGCATAATGTTTGGTGAGTGACATAGACTTTGTAGTGGTTCTTCAACAAGTAAGGCCTGAAGCGTTTCACCGTCTTCTAAACTACATATGCTTGTTTGTCAATGGAGGGGTAGTTGAATTCTGGTCCCTACATGCTTGTGCTCATGAAGGAGATGGGACATTCATCGTTCATCTCGTCCTTCTTAGTGAGTACTGCAATGAGTGAATTATCGATGGCGAAGGTGTATAGTAGGAAATCCTTCTTGAATTTTGGGTTGTGGAGTGGAGGTTCTTCTACAATAGCCTGCTCGATACAGGTGAATCCATACCTCTCCCTCTTGTCCCAGCTAAATACTACATATTTCTTGATCATATCCTACAAGGGCTTGACTATTAGCACATAATCTGAGATGAACTTCTCGAGGAGGTTTATCATGCCCAAGAAGGACTACATGGCTTTCTTGTTGGCTGGGTGAGGGATCTATGTAATAGTCTAGAGCCGGTCTAGATTAACCTTGATCTCGTTTTTGGAAAGAATGTGCCCAAGAAGGTTTCCCTCAGAAACTTCGAATACACTTTTTTTCAGATTCAAGGAAATCTTGTATTTCTGGCATCACTCAAGCATTTTCTTCTGATGGCGTATGTAGTCCTCACATTCCCTTGAGAACATAGTCACATCATCGAGGTACACAACTAAGCTCTGTCCAATGAGTCCGTGAAAATAGGTGTTGATGGCACATTGAAAGGTTGTGCCTGCATTCACAAGCTGAAACCACATTTGCTTGTATGTGAACATACCCACTTGGTACGAAAGGTAGTCTTAAGTCTGTTAGGTTCTGCTACTAGAACCTGCTTGTATCCTAAAAATCTGTTGAGTAGGGAAAACATATGTGCCCTAGATATTGTTTACAGAATGTGGAGCATATACACATGGGGTAGTTGTCCTTGCTTGAGGTGTGTTTCACGTTACAGAAATCAACACACAAGTAGATTTCCCCAGACTTATTACATACAAGAACAAGGTTTGAGACCCACATGGAATGATGAACTTTGTAAATGATCCGTGCATCCAATAGCTTGGTGAGCTCTTTCTGTATGAGGGGTTCATGTGACAGATGTACTTTCCTCAGCTTTTGTTGATATGGCTTGACCCCTTATTTGATTGGAATAATGTGTTGGATTATTCGTGTGTCATAAGTTTTCAGATCATCATACATCCACGCGAAAAATTCCCGGTACTATTTGAATAGGCAGATAGAGGCTTGTCACTGTTGCTGTGTGCAACATGTGTCGAGATTGATGAACTTCATATCTTGTTCTATTCCTAGGTTGATTAGTTTGGGCATCATGGTGGAACTATGTGTTTTGTTGTTCCTTGGCCCCTGGAAGCATTGTTGAAATTTGTAAAGCTTCTCCAATGATGCCACGCCCTTCGTGATAAGGTGGCCTTTCCTGTTACTAGCTTCTTCTTGCAGATATCACTCATGTTTATCATCGTCTATCATTGCATATTTGAAGACATTAGTGTTGGCCATGAAATGTAGTATCTATTGATCATTATTAAATACATGTAAGCTAGTTATCTTATCTCGGATAGATGGTTTGTACAAAATTTCAATAGTAAATCTATCCCTAATCAGTGACATTCTAGAAGTTGTGTTTCCCAAAGCATTGACAACTGAATTACGCATATGTGGTACAACAATGATGTCAAATGTTTGGAAGTTAGAGATCAGTCACCATACCTCTTGTTGGTAACTTTTGATATGTGGTGACAAACAATGAATGGAGTTATGTACCTGTCATACCACTATCTCTGAATCACCTACGATTTTGAGTGAAACAATGTTGAGGTTGATGGCTTTCTGCAATCCCAACACAAGTACTTCATACTTAGCAACATTGTTCACGCACTCGAACTCCAAGTGACTTGAAACTAGATGCTTCCTATTTTCTGGGTCGATCAAGATATATCTGGCTCCTAAGCCATCCTGTGTCATCGATCCGTCGAAGTACATGGTCCTCAACTCATCTGTACATGGACCGTTCAATGTGCTTGTACTAATATTGCTACTACTACTATTGGTACAGTGTATTGTACATGATTCATTACCATCAATTGGACAAGGAAGGAGACCGAACTACATGTTTGGTGGGGTTGGAGTTGGTCATTTAGGATAACACCCCAACGTTGTTTCTAGGAGCTAGTTGCCAATCATGAGTTCTGCGAAGGCCAATGGTTCATTGTCGCCATTGATGGGAGTCACATTCTGCCTCATATACCTCTTGGATATCATCGGATTTGATTGTTTTTTCCCTTGTACAAAAGCCACATGTGCGACCAGTCTGTAGCAAAATATCTATTCAGCGTGCTGGACTAGTCTTTGTTGAGTAGTAGACTGTATGCTTCTGGTATGTCCATAACAACAATGTTGATGCATTGGTGGACTCGACTATCATGAGATAGTCGGATGATCACATCTTGAAGTTCACCAATGGCTCATACATATGTATGATCAATTTGGATGATTTGCGTGGATGTCTTGCTCCATTGTGAATTGATACTTTTAGCAATGGAGAGAGGCATGAAGTTGGCTACCGCGCTAGAATCAACCAAGAATTTGTGAACATTATAGTTGAAAAATTCATATGAGAGTAGGTATGGAGGGTAACCTGAGTTTTCTTCTCCCATCCAAAGTGTGTTTAGTAGTGGAAAGTCATCTAGGAGGTGTGCTTGCTACCTTGTTGATAGAGGTTGTGTTTTTTGTTTTTTTCTGTCCCAATGCATGCAATAGGATGTCTTGTTGACTCTGGATCCTAGCTAGCTCAAACAAACTGATGTTGACATGAATTTTGTTCATGTCATCCACAATGTTGTAGTCCATACGGGGTAGAATCATCGAGGTGTTCGGGGTAAGGTTGATGTTCCTGTTGTCCAACAGAGTATTCTAGAGTTTGTTGCTTATGGACGTGCTTTGTGTTTTTTGCTTTGGGGTGGCTAGTGGATCAAAATTCATCATCAGCAGCGTCATATTTTCTTGTGGTCCCTGAAATGTAAGTGGATCCCCTTTGCTCCTAAGATTGTAACGATCATTTTTCTTTGGGGGTTGTTTCTTGGTGTTCACCTTCAATGCTACTTGCAGGCACTAATACATGTTTACCACATGCCCAAAACTTCATGCTTCATTAAGTGCAACATCTTCATCATTATCTGTATCTTTCAGCTATTCTTGCATATTTTTTTCTGCATTGAATGTATGACTGCATATAGATCTTCTGACTTGCTTCCAATTTGAGCAAGACCTCACTCGGTGATGTTCTTCATGGAATGAATAGAATTCAGAATTTGTGCACCGATCGAGCTGGAACGCAGAGCTCTACCTAGTTTTTGCAGGGTACTGATTGATACCTGATGACATGCTTCCTTATTTCTATCTGGGTAAATGGTTGCTTATAGATGTGTCTGCTTTCTGTTATTTAAGTTTAGACACTTCTGTTGTTAAGTTCTTGAGTAGGTGAGTGAGGGTTTCAATATTGTTTTTTTCCTTGTCTCTACCTTTTCTTGCCATTGCCCGAGACTTCCTTCTCATGTCTTTGGAGTCCTTTGCTCATTCATCATCCTTGATGACTTGAATTGTGTGCAAGTCTTTCTCAATAGCAATATCCTCTTCAAAGTTTTCAAATAGTGTTGGTTTCGCAGCTCACTTGATGAACTGCACAATGATGGTCGGCAGTGCGAACATAAGTAATAAACAGTGATGGATTCATGAGGTTTAGTGTCCAATGAAAACTTGTTCAATATGCATGTACACCTCTTACTAAATTCTTTTACATTTTCTTTCCCCTCCATCTTCAAGCTTCCCAATTCTTTGAGTAACATGGTTGGGGTCTTGTCATTAGCAAATTTTTCAAGAAACATGCATTTGAATGCACCCTAGTTCTGTATGAAGTTGTTTGCAAGGCTGTGATACCATATAGTTGCACGACCATCCAAGGTACATGGAAAAAATATACATTCTACATCGTCATACCGTCCCTCAAGGGTCTGTAGCTGCATGTAGAATTTGTCCAAATGTTCTTCTCCCTTCACTATGTTGTCAAGGTTGAACTTGATTCTCATTCTCTCCACTCACCTTGGAATCTTCTGCAAAGCACCTGGAAGAGCCAATGGTCCCTAAGTCATCCATTCCAAAATTTTTTCAGCCATCTCTTCTTCTTCATCATCCTCCTCCTCTTCTTTAGAATCTGATAGTTCCAGCTCTAATTCAATTGGTTCGTCTTCTCCTCCACCTCCTCCGCTTCCTTCCCCTTTGCCTCCTATACCGAAGTCTAAGAACAAGATTAAGAGGGTGTCTCGTTCTCCCTCTCAGAAGACTAGAGGTTCTTCTGTGTGTTCAACAACTTCTACCAGACCTTCAAGAGTGGAAAGAACTTATTCTTCCATTGATGATATAACAACCCCTGTGGGAGTCGTTTTTGTCTTCCTTGATGCTTATGGAAGATCTTGTATGCCTGGGATTAGTTCGACTGCTTTTGCAAACTGTTGAGTGATGGGACAGATGGAGCGAAGGTGATGATAGGTAATTTCTTGTTCACTCCTAGGAGGTGAGAAGTAACTAACTATAGAGTTGTGCGTAGGTGAGAGGCAAGGCGAGTTACTGCCTTGACCAAATGGTTGATGAGTGAGTGTGAGACGAAGTTTAGTCATAAATGACTAGCAACCCTCCTTCTAGCACTAGAAATGTTGATGGTGCTAGACCCACCAACTATGAGGGGATCAACTTGGTATGAAATCCCAACTATACCTCACACCGTTTGGTGTGGAAGTGCCATCTCGTATGATGGCCTAATTGCCATTATCTTAAATATTTGCCTCATCTCTTGTTTTTCAGAACAGGAGAGTGGTATGCTTTGTCTTTGAGTAGTGAGGTTCACGTACTTGTTGATTGCTAGTGTTAATTGTGTCAAGGGTTCTTTCACCATGGAGGGAGAGGATGGGAGTGAGTCCCAAGTGAGATTGGAGGAAGCCCCAACTCTTTTAGGAAGATACAAAACAACAATGCGTGCATAGCTTCTAGAGGAGTAGTCCACACAGATGTAGTAATCACAACACACAGGGAAAGATAACACATACAACACATAGTGGAGTAGTCTGCGCAAGTGTGACAGTCGTTATAGAATGTTTACTTGAAAGGTTTGTTTGACGTCTAGGGAGGTAACCAACATAGATAGGAGAGCGTTAAAAACTCATACAACACATTTTCCTTAATATATATGTATTACAATCATTGAATGAGTTCAAGTGTTAAACACAAGTTAAAGAAACATGTATTACAAGTCTTCAAGATTAGTCTTACAACAATTACAACACATGTGTTGCTAGCATGTTAGCATGATTTTGAATTAAGCGAAAGTTCCAAAACACATCGTTACACCATACATCACTAACCCCGTGGGCAGGGCGTTGGAGCCACTACTTACTCCTAAGAGAAAAGATTATAGACTCTCAAGGCTATGTGGGAGGAGGTGAGGTGAAAAGTCTTTTGCATGTACAAATGAGGGCGCATTTATAGCCGAGGGTGAAACTAACCCTTGTGGCTGTTCAAGTTCCCTCATGAGAGTTTGACTTCCATGACCTTTCGACTTTACATGACTCTTCATACGACAAGTGGGTCCCTTGGACTTCCACGTTAGATTACATTAATTGAAAATATGGCCCAAAGTAGAGACGTGGATGACATGAATCATGACAAGACTCGACATGACAGTGATGATACATTTGTGCCATTGCTAGTGTGCATGTCGAGCTACAATCTTGCTGGGTGAAGGATGTCCTCATTGTGTCTCACAGCTTCACCTCTACATGGCAAGGTGCACAAAGTGTTTGATGGTCATTGGGTTCACTTGATTTTGCGTTTGCATGTTTCTCTTTTCTTGTATGTTAGCATGCATGATAGGTTTGTCTGTTCGCAAAAAGTGCATGTTCGTTCGTCCGTCTGTTCGTGAACACATATTTGCATCATCACTCATTCGTGATCACATCTCTTTGCATGCATCGTCTGTTCATCCATTCATGAACGTGTCCTCTTGCATGTACTCCCCTTGTTCATCCCATCTGTTGTCGCATCATGTTTCCTTGTGTACCGATATCTGTAGTCACTCATGATGAGATGACATCAAATCCATAAACATCCTAGTCTACCATGATGCATGACCATTTCAGATGCAGACCAACGAGAGAGGAGAAAAGGTTGTGAAACTGCGCAAGACAATATTCTTGCTGGGACAGAGGCTCCGGGAACTGCTGGTGAAAACTGCTCAAAAGTCCCTCGGAGATGGTGACAGGCAATCTGGATCAACAGTGACTATCCGCGGGGCCTAGCTCGGCTGGCAGACAATTCTGTGCAATTTCTTGGAGGAGCAGTCTGGGCTACAGGAAGGCTAGGCAGACAATATCTACGCAATTTTTGAAAGGAGCCAGCAGTGGGAGGCAAACAGCCAAAACTACACAATTCCTAGAGGAAACTGACAGCTGGCTACTCGAACCTTGGCAACAAAACACTGTGCAGTTCCTGGAGGGAACTGGCAGTTTGTTGATGGGAAAAAATGTGATGATGTTGGGATGCTAGCCTACTGATTAGCTTTGAGTAGTTTCTGGGCTGAGAAGACTGCTTGGAAGCAAAGCGCTTGCTCATGAAATCTGTGCAATTTTCCGAGCGAGCAGTGGGTTGAATGACTAGTGGGCTAGGTAGAAAAGAACGCCACTTTCTGAGGGAGACAAGAATGAGAATTGGGTGTTTTTCTGGCCTATTAGCGCAGTTTTCTCGGTCAATAGAGTGGGTATCTTCTACAACCTACGCACAATTTTTGAGGGGATACATTCCCGAGGTGACTGTGAGGTCAAACTCCCCTATTGACCAGCATTAGGTTTGATTGATCAACTTGTGGGCAGTACAACTTGAAATGACTTGTTTGGTGCTTCTGCATTATTTTAGGTGATAGCTGATTGATTCAATGGCACGGTAAAGGTCCATTTGTGAGAGGGTGATATGGTCGTCATAACTTGATCCAAGTGGACGTTGGTGGAAACCCACCTATCCCACTTGGACCCCCACAACTATCTCTTTTAGTTTTTTCAGTTTCTGTAATTATGGCACAATTCACTATTTTTAGCAGTTTTTCGGGTCCTGAACTTCCGGAGCTGTTTTGAGTCCTTAAACGACATTTTTTTCTTGGGAAAACAAGAAGCAACATGGGTTGTAGATTGACATTTCTCTTCCCAAAGTTATAGTCCTTTGATATATCTTTCTAACGATCTATTTTGTGCGTCAAACGGAGATTGTATGCCAAAGTTACGACCACGGGAAGTTGATGTACCAATTTACCAAAATGGGGCCCATAGTTTGGCGCTTCATCTCCTAGGGCTAGGTTTTTGGATGTTTAGGGTTTTCCATTATTTCTCAACAATAAATAGGCCTTTGAGCTTCATTGTAACACAGTTGAGAGGCATGTAGCCACCACATCTCTTCACAAAGATAAGCTACCATCGCCCATGTACAAACTTCCTCTTTCTTTCTCCTTTGAGGAGGGTTATGCAAGGCCCCCAATGTCTACAACAACACTCTAGGACTTCTTCCATGTGAAAACACTTTGTGGACATTAAGTAATTGCTCTGATTGATTCTATGGAATATAAAGAGCAAATGGGCACTTTGTAGAACATGTAAACGTACATGCAAAACATCCCTGGCCCCTACCACATTTGCTCCTTCTTAAAAACAATTTGGCTATGCTAGAAAGAGGCAATGTTAAAGAATGGTGGAGAAGCAAATCCCAATGATGGTAGCTACCAAGGAAAATTGGGGAATGAATGTAGGGAACCCATTGAGAGAGAGAATAGGAAATAGATAGGCATACACTTATGGAAGTGAACCTGTTATGTTCAAGTCTGGATGGCACTAAATAGATAGTGAGGAGTTACTAAGAGGGTAAAAATTAACTAAACTTGGTTATGATACCATGTGAGGCCATGTTAAGTGACCCTAAAAACTTGAATGATTTGCCATTAAATTAGCATATAAATACATACACAATGGTGTGAATTTTGGTTTTAACTTCTAAAGTCCAATATCTCTTCCTATTCTAATAGGTCATATTTCCCATATTCACATATTTACACTTTTACAAAATTCATAAAATTAAAATATCTAAATTTAAAATTTAATTATGTAAATAATTAAACTTCAAATTATTACAATTATATTTATATTCTTTTTATCACTCCATAATTATATAAACTATCCTTTTTATCACTCCATAATTATATAAACTATCCCAAACACAAACTATATTCTGATACAAATATTATGATATAAAGGGACTATGGCAATTCAAATTACCAAGCTAATGTAACCCTTAATGTAATTTTTTCCACTTAACCCTTAATATAATTTTTTCCACTTATAACCACGTTTTAGAAAGACTACAAAAGAAAACTATTTCTTGTTCTATGAGAATACGGAGTTTTGAAGCGGGAGGCATTGAGCTTGTATGTAACATCTCAAGAACGGAAACTAAGGCCGTTAAAAATAATTCTAAAGAATATTTGAAAATTGTCTAATAAAGAGAACTAATTTCCAACCGACCAAACTTTGCGTCGGCCTAAGACAAAGAGGGCGTTGTATTTAACCTAACACATCCCATCGTGATATTCAAATATTTACCCACATGCATATTAAAAGATAAGGTAAGATTCATCGGTGAAACTTAAGAACTGTGAGCTGCTAGATATCCCACTGAACAGATTGAAACGATTGTCTTGATCCGGATAGAAAGATGGTGTTCTCAGGGGAGAATATTCGAAATACTGAGAAACATACTGTTTCCGATACGACATCTCAGACATCCAACTCACGTAAGTCACACAACTATTGACATTAATTATAGCACTCAAATTCAATTGTAGCTTTTTAACGTTTCTTTGTTTAATCTGTTTTGTAATCTTACAGAAACACATTTAGCAAATGGCCTTAGTGACGATATTGTATTGATGGGAATCATTCCTGGATTGTCACGGAATTTGGCATGGGATCAGCGGCCGGTCTTGAGCTTGTTGAGTCAATCGTGGGCTAATGCGATGACAAGCCACGAATCGTTAACCTGTGATCAACTTTACAGCCCAGATACTATACTCTCCTCTCGAGGATTCATTGTATCTCGCGCTTTTTCCCCGAACCCTAAAAGCCCTTGGGAGGAAGATATGAGCCTGTGGGCGTGGAATCCCTTTGTTGGTATCACAAGCATGCTCCCCCCACCTCCGGCCCATTTGTTACCAAAATATGTAATAAAGTTTGTGTGCGACGGTGAACGCGTATATGCTATAATCCCAGGCTTTCAAACAGAGGAGCAAACCGTGGAGCATGAGGTGTACCATGTGTGGATGCTCAATTTAAGAGAGTTCAATGTTATCTGGAGGAAACTGCCTTTCTTGCCAAGAGTGGGGCCAAAAGGTTGACGTCTGCAATTGTGTGGGAGATATTTACATATGCCAGCGAGACAACGAATTTTCATGGAAGGCAGATAGGATATGGAAACTTTCAGGAAGTGGAGCAGATAATAATGAATGGCATTGGCAAGATATTAACCCTAATATGCCCCCTCCCAAACGCTTGAATTTCAATACCTCTGATAGAGCGCCATCATATATTGAGATAAACGAAGTATTTTATATGGATGTTGTTCTTAAGTGTCTATACGAAAGAAAGTCCCTTCCCTATCAATTTCTGAATCCGATTCCAAGGATCCCACAATGTGCTTCATATATTTTCTTGATTCCGGATGCGGATGGTGACGGAAGCGTCGAAAGCGAAAGCCACCTCGTCACGTATGGAGAGCTGTATTGCTTTGAAGTTCATCACGCGGTAAATGATGGAGAGGTAAATGGTGGAGTACACCTATTAAAGGCAGAGTTGGATAATGAGAAAACAAGAATCGTGGAAGAGGGTGACTTTGTTGATTTTGCGGAGGGTTGGGCTGATGAGTTGGAGGACGACGCGGAGGGTCACAACAACCCTGAATTTCGTAGGGGTAACCAACGTAGCGCGAGGGCCATCCAAGTTTTTCCGTGCACTAAATGGAAAAAACAATATAGGCTCGATTTAGGGACGTGGAAAAACATGGTAGATAACATGGGCATCGACAACGTGGCTCATTTTGGGGCAATCTATGTGTACCAATTAAAAGGTAGAAAATTTGTTGATGAACATTGAGATTTTGAATGAGATCTCCACAACAAAGTGGCTCATTTTGGGTCTATATTTGAGAGCTGTGAAGATTATGATTGTTGTAGTTGATGGGATGTATATATATATATACCAATTAAAAGGTAGAAAATTTGTTGATGAACATTGAGATGTTGAATGAGATCCCCACAATCAAAGTGGCTCATTTTGGGTCTATATTTGAAAGCTGTGAAGATTATGATGGTTGTAGTTGATCGTGTGTGTGTATATATATATATATATATATAGTCTTATTTTAATACTATTCTTTTAATTGTAAAACTTGAAAAACATGTAATATTTTGAAAAATTTAAATATTTTGGACAGAGTGAAGATAGGCATGTCAATTTTAAATTTTAATTAATAATATTATAATATTAAAAAATAATTTATTTATTGAATTTCTCATAAAAATATATTTTGTTGAATTTATTTAATTATTTATTATTTGAGTATTTTAATTTTAATGTATTTTGTACTATTATAATTATAATTACAGTGAGATTTAGAGACATGAGATTGAAGAGTTTAATAATATTAAAAACAATTTTAAGGGTAAAAGGGGAAGCAAGTTTAATAGAAATATATTTGCTTTTTTGTTGTTTATAATTACTTGTAATCTTTACTAATTTGGAAATTAATGTGGTCATACTTTTAGAACTTAGGAGTGTATAGTTATATCGAGAATTTATTGGGTGAATTGGTGGTGAAAAGATGGAATGCAAATGATAAGTGACTCCACCCAAGGTTATTTGATAGAATATTGTCGAAGAATATTGTTAGCAAGAAGATAACATTGAAAAGTTGAACTTAAAATAGTGTTGATAAACATGGTAATCTCATACTATAATAAATGTTAAATAAATTAGAAGTAAATGTGACTATTATTTCATTTTTCAAACTAAGCCAAAGAACATGTTGCAATGATGTGGAGACCACATGGAAGAGAGTGGCGGCCTTGTTGTAAGGTGAACAAAAACCTATGAATTATCTTCTTGTAGTTAATTGTACCTATAACGATTGTTCTAACATTTGCTTGTAGTGTAGATAGACTCCGTAATGTTTTCCTAATGATGCTTATTTTTTTCTCGGTATATTTTCAGTGAATCATGATTATGGGGCTAAGCATTCTCTCTTTGAAAAGATAGAAGAAATTGATATTGATGTTATGGAGACTGTCTCGAGGATGCCAAGTATAACAAGCTATATGAATTATGATATATTGATGATAAAGGGTTGGCCTTGTAAGGAATGTAAAACTTTTGCTTTGATTCCAATTGATGTAACCCCGCAACAACTAAAACAAAATCAAAATCATATGTAAATGACAATAGAGGAGAAGACCACGTGAAGACCACATGACAAGGTGTGAGTTGCAACAATGACTTAGGAGAGAGAGGTCTCTTGATGTCATGTCCAAGCAGAAACCAGAGGAGGAGGTAGAGGGACACATAAGATCCCTCATAGGGTTTTGAATATTGTGCACAATTGCTACCTCAAAGTGAATACTCTAGAAATAACTTCCAAAAGGAAGTACAGTTAATTGATGAACATAAATATTAGTAGTGTGTGTATATTAGATACACGACCTTAGAAATCACCACCAAAAGGGTGTGAATATTTATTGACAATCCAAATAAGAATAATTGAGTGAAATCATATTGGATACATTAATTTTAAATATGTAATATAGGAAATTTATGATAAGTGTACATTTATTGATAGCAATTTCATACTTGAAAATTTAAAAAAATATCTAAAATTAAAATATGGATGTCTATGCATTAAAATTTGTAAAATAAAGGAGCAAAGAGATCCTTTAACAAATTATTGGTGGGAAAGAATAATAAATAGAATAATCCTTAATACCACTAAATATTCTATCAAAAGGAATATTAACTTTAGGATTACTTAAATTTAGGATTAAAGATACTAAAAGGATAATTAGGTGTTGCTAGCCATATAAAGAAAAGACAACATAGTTTTCCAACAAAAAAGTCAATAAAGATAGGTTCATTCACAATTATATAAATAAATAGCACGACCACCTTATACTTATTATAAATAAACAAAATACTTACAATGCATTGTTCAGCCAAATATATAGGTCACCTAACAGAAAGAGGAGAGCTTGTTCAATAAATATAATTAACAACACCGCATAGGCTTATGCTTCACTAGAAACCATTGACAACACTTCTCAAGAGAGGTAGTTAGTTGCCATGTGCCCACATAGTCCATATATGTATGAAAGAAAATTGCAAAACCATAAGTATAAAAAAACATGAATATAAGAATGATGGCTATACATTCCTTTAATGAAAACAAATACAATTGTATACCTATAGATGGACATAGTACCATGCAACCTCATTACTCTGCCAAACTCACCAGAAAATTGTAAAATTAAAAAATTGATTAGAAAAAGCAATGACAACTTAATATATACGTGTGTGTGTGTGTGTGTGTGTTTTCTAGCAAAACCATTGAAAAAGAAAAGGGTAATATATATGTTCTATGCTAAAGATACAAATAAGAAAACATAGAAGACAAAATGAACTATAAAAATACAAACCTATAACTCAAAAATTGCAATTTCAAAATGAAACTGTCATCTGAACTTACTAAAACATGTGAGGGTGAGGATGGTTTTACGACTCCTCCATACCTTATTCAAATAAAGAATTTGTAAGTGTGAGGAGAAAAAAAATGCTAAATACACAATGAATAAGAAAGATATCAAACCCCTCCAAGTGAATTACCTGGTAAAAAGATGAGGATGGACTGAGCACTAATGGCATATGTCAAAAAAAGATCTGTCTTTGTTCGAGAGGATAAAAAAAATCATCCTCTATGTTTTTTCTATAAGGAATAAACACATGAGTTAACTGTGAAACCAAAGAAAGAAATGGTGATAGCATTAGTAAGTCTCACCTCCTACTACAGAGAGTATTCCTCTAGATATGTTAATGTATTAAAGGAAGAATCTTAACAATGGAAAAAGGGAGGAATGAAATCCATAATAACCACTCGCACTCAACTTAGAGCTGAGCGATGCTATGGCTGCCTAAAACCAAACAAGATAAACCAAATGATATTTGGGTTAGGGTTTTAGAGACTATCAAAACCCTAACGAATCTTAACCATTCAATTACTAGGTTAACTTCAAACCTCGATTTGGAAATGATACACCATATCATTGGCGTGGCATATCATTGGTGCACCATATGTATTGGAGGACCCACTTTATTATCATGCATTTATGAACCAAGTAAATGAAATCTTGTGTTCATAATTTTTTAGCCTTGGTAATAAAATATTAAACAATAATAATATGTGGTTCAATAAATAATGTTGGAGTGCATGGCACTACACTGAATTTATGTTTATACAAATGTCACTATAGCCTATGGTTAAAGGCTCTAGTGAATATACCTTTTATTGTTGTGGTTAAAGGATTTCAAGATATGAATTAGTTAACATACCCATTTCATATATATATATATATATATAATGAAAATTAAATTTTGTGGATACACATAAAGTTCAGTTTTAATTACAAATTACATTAGAATAAAACTTGGTATGTTTAGGCATTTTGATTAAAGGGAAATATGAGTTTTCATATGTAATAGTTTTAATGTCTTACTGATATCATATTGATGAAAAATAAGAGAAAGAATTTGACTTGGTTATGGGTACAAAATATTTCCTACAATTTAAACAATAGCGATAGAAAATGAAGATGTTTATTACAATTTAAGGAGGTGATATTAATAGCGAGATATGAAGTTATCATAAAAAATACCCCATTGCTATTTATCACTATAAATTAAAAAAAAAGGAATCATGCATATATGAGGTATGTTACATGTGGTATCATAGATGTAGGTTCAAAATTGAGGCTTAAGGGCCAAACCACAACTTAAATAATAATGCAAAAAATGTTATGTTCTGAAAAATTATTTATGGTTTTGTTGTAATGATGCAAAAAAGTAAGCAAAAAGAGAGTGCAGTGATGGCATAGCATTCTACCAAATTTCATGGTGAGGGAGACAATATTTAGGTTTAGTTAGGAGATGAAACTTCACCTCCAACGACCCAAGTTCTAGACATTGTAAGAGACATGAGGCAAGAATCCGCTAGTATAAGGGTCAACAATGAGCATTTGCTGAACGAAAGTGGAAAATAAGAGAATCTCATTAAAGAGTTAACTAATAATTCAACACATAAACCTATACATACAGAGGTAAAGGGGGGCAAAAAAAACTCGGTTAAGTGGAAAAAATGTTGAAAGTGAACATGACAAGTTTGAAAATGAATAATGAAGAAAAATCAGTTAAAACATCTTAAAAAATTTACCAAATCAAGAAAGAAAAAGAAAATAAAATTCCATGGATGTTGAATATAACCAAGTATTTTCAAGTATATGAATACTCCAACAATTTGAAGGCAAACTTAGTAATATATCAATTGCATTGCAAAGATTCTCTATGGTGGGAAGAAGCAAATAAAGTACAATGTATAGAAGAAAATCCAGTCACCTAGGAAGAATTCCAAAAATAGTTCAAGGAAAGATGATCTAGGGATAATTTTTTTTTCCCAAAAATCAAAGTGCTTAAAATATATCTAAACTAATTCCAAATCGTAGATCTCTTCATTTTGATTCCAATGATTCTTGAATCATCTCAATCCAACTTTGTATGAGAAATTTGTCTTGTTCTGAATTTTTTGGGAAACAACTAAAAAGTCAACTAGCAGGGTTGACTAGGCAAACCGTATGTTGATGTGGTGTTAACATCAGAAGGTGATTGTGAAGTACATTTGTCAGAGGACCAATCAAGATAGGACAAGTGGTGAGTTTATATTGGTTGCATTGATTGTGGTTGGGCCAACCACAGGCCACCACGTGGCCCAATGATAGGTTTCCACATGGCCCTATGTGAGGCTGCCACATGGCCCTGTTGTATGGGATAAATGTTTTTATGGACCAGCCAACCTCAGTGGGTTTCAACCCAAGACCTCCGGCAACACAAAACAACACCTTACTGTTAGATCATGCAATGCTACTTCTTATACGTAGTAGGCTGGTTATATTTAGATGTTAATAGTTGGTGTGTTTGGTTGGGGAGGGGGCTAACCCTAGGTTTTATGCATTGTATTATTACCATGGCCGAAGGTGGAAGGGGCATGGATTTAGGGCCTATCCCTAGTCTCTATGGCAGTTAACGTAACCAATTATGTACACAAGGGAGGGGAGGGCACGTGACACCCTGCCTGTGCCCAACCTGTGACCATAGGCCAGTTTATAGCACTATGAGTGGAGGGACAGCGGGCGTGTGGCCTCTGGCCCACACCCTCAGTCATATCGTTTCCATGTGACCATAATGAGGGGCGGAAGGATAGGGTCATGGCCTTATTGGCATGCCTAACTGTTTGATAATTTTCACATTTATCAATAGATTTGTTGTCGAACCCGCGTGAATTTGTTTCTTTACAATGCGGCCAAGGTCAAAATTTATTGACATTTTTTAACAACGGGTTAATTTTGTAGAACAATTAGCAGGGAAATAAAGAAGGAGACCTAACTTGGCCATTTCTCAACCTTTCTGAGCCCAAGAAGAGCCTACACATGGGTTTTTGGGTGTTCTAGACATAATGGCAGTGTTATTTTTTGCAAATTGAGCATGTATGTTGATGTAATTTTACATTTGAGCATATAATATAAAGGGTCAACGTTAGAATCTAGACCTGAAGATGTAGCCTAGGAAGGGTGAACTCCGTCATCGAATTGTTGTTTTGTGATGTTGCATGCTGTCTATTTTTCACTATTAAAATCCACAAAACTTAACTAAGTATATGTGCTTTTGAAATTTTGATTCATTGCCCATAAGACATAAACTAGCTTGCAAAATTTCCCAAGAAACCTTCAATTTTAATTTGAGATTAGTTTGGTATCAAAGCATGGTTATTTTGAAGGTTTGACAAATTTTGCATGTTTTTTCTTGAATAATTACAACATATAAATTGAGAAGAGGAGAAGGAGTGCTTGAAGAACCAAACACTAAAATTGGTTCAAGTGGGTAACAAACTCCATAAATTGCACCATTCATGTCACATGAAGAAGGAAAGGAGCTTATGTTTGAGGAATACATAGTTTTTAGAATGATTTCTATGAGTTTGAGATGGTGAAAGTGTTGTACAATGAGAGGACAACAAGGTTGCAAGAAGAGAGTTGAAATCATCAAAAATATAATGGTGGTATTGGGAGAAAACCTCCACCTCCACCTCATCCTTCACATCCATCCTCAACTCCTCTCATAGACTTACTCCTCCATCTCCAAAAGGACATGCTAAGTCTCCTTTGATTAAGCTTGATGTCAAGTTTGAATTTCCTATGTACAATGGGGAAGTAAACACCAAAAATTTGGATAATTGGGTTCATCAAATTGAAGTCTATTGCAGGATTCAAAATATTATTGATGTGTTACAAATATCCAACTTGCTTCTCTTCATTTGGAAAGTGTAGCCCTCATCTGGTGGGAGGCTAAAACTCAAGAATATTTGAAGAAAAGTGGTAAAATGATCTCTTCTTCGAATGATATTATTGTTGCATTAAGAAGGAAATTTTTTTCGTTAGGTTACACGAAAAAAGTAAGTATGGATTGGAAAAATTTTAGACAAGCTAAAGGTCAGAGTGTCTAAAGCTACACACTAAAATTTAGAAGAATAAATTTAATCTTGGGTGTTGATTTGTCTTCACAAGATACTCGCATTAAATACAAAAGTGGATTACATAATTATTTGAGACATATTATAGTTATGTTTAATCTCACCAATATAGATGAAGTATGTGTTTAGGAAAATCATTTAGAATGACGAGGCAAGAATGTTCCTCAAGATACTAGCAAGAAACCTTCCAAATCTAGAGAAAAAGGAAAGGGGAAGTTTAAAGGCAAAGGAAAAAAAAAATGTTATTGTCAAGAAAGAGGGAGAGAAACTTACCTATAAACATTTTTCAAAATAAGGTCATGATGAAGACCATTGTTGGATTTTACATCAAGAAATGAGACCAAAGAAGTTCAATAACCAGGGGAAACAAAATATTGTTGCTAGAACTCAATAAAAGCTATGATCTTATTCAGGTGATGAAATTAAAATCATAGCCATCAGAATGAAACGTATAACTTCTAATGCAAGTAATAGTTCTTCTAGTAAGCATATAGAACCTCAAAATGATAAATAAAGAAGTTATCTTTTGCATATCAGGGTCATTAAAAAACATACAAAATTTGATACATTATTTGATAGTGGATCCCAAGTCAATCTTATCCCTTACGAAATTGTCAAGAAAATAAATCTAGAAACTAATCCTCATACTAAACCTTACCCTTTGGGTTGGGTATGTGATGATGCCAAATTACAAGTGACAAGAAAATGTAAACTCAAATTCACCATAACTACTAATTTTATAGATGAGGTAGAGCTTGATGTTGTACCACTTGATATTTGCAGAATTGTTTTAGGAAGTCCATACTTGTATGACCAAAAACCCATATTCTATTGCCACGAGAACAAATATAATATTTTAAATATGGATTTGAGTATATTATTAGAGAACATCGCAAGAAGATAAACTTATCTGTTGTTAGTGTTGGTCAGATGAAAAGTCTTGTAAATGCTAGTAATAATTTTGTGTTGTTGATGATTAAAACTAAATATACTATTGAATTTGAAGCTTTCATAGGATACGATTCAAAAATCAAGCATGAATTCGTCAAAATTTTTAACACTTATGATAAGATGTTCTAGGAACCTAAAGGGTTTCCTCCTAAAAGATGAAGTTTCCTCCTAAAAGATGAAGCCAACATGAGCTTCGCTTGCAGCAGGATGCACCACTTCCAAATATTGACATGTATAGAATATCAATTTTAGAGAGTAGAAATAAAAAAGAAAATTCAAGAGTTGCTTGGCAAAGGGGTCATCAGGGCTATCACGTTTCCTTGTGGGTATCCTATTGTTTTGGTTCCGAAGAAAGATGGTACATGGCGCTTGTATGTAGATTTATGATCTTTGAATAAGATTATGACAATGAATCATTATGCTCTTCCTTGCATTGATGATTTTCTAGATTAGTTCAAGGAAGATATTTACTTTACTAAGTTAGATTTAAGCAGTAGTTATCATCAAATAAGGATTTCTAAAGATGATATTTGGAAAACTACTTTCAAGATAGAACAAGGTTTGTTTGAATAATTAGTTATGTCATTTTTAGGATTTTCAATTCACCTGCAACAATCATGAAATTTATGAATTCTGTGTTGAGACCATTCCTTGATGATTTTTTCATAGTCTACTTAGATGATATTCTGATTTTCTGTAAGACTAATGAAGAGAATGTCAAGCACGTCAAACAAGTTTTAGATGCATTGAAAAAAGAGAAGTTGTATTTGAAGATTTCTAAGTGTGAATTGTGGAAAATCTCTTTGGTATAATTGGGTCATATTGTGGGAGGGGATGAATTGTAGATTGATCCCTCAAAAGTTGATGTCACTGTGAATTGGCCTAAACCCAATATTGTAACAAAAGTTAGGAGTTTTTTGGGAGCAACTCAATATTGGAGAAATTTATCGCTAATTTCTTAGTCATTGCAACACCATTACATCCTTCGACAGGTGTGAAAAAGCGAGGCAACTAGCAAAAATCCCTTGACACTTTGAAAGAGAAAATCAATACAACATTAGTTCTAGCACTTCAGATCTTAAGCAGTCATTTGAGATCCAAATTTATGCAAGCGCTTATGCCATGGGAAAATTTTGATGCACCATGGTAAGGCAATTTGGTATCATTCTGAAACCTTTATCAATGTGGTAATTAACTATCCAAATTATTATAAAGAGTTGTATGGTTTGGTACAAAGCATGAAGAAATGGAAGCATTGTTTGATGGGTAAATAAACAATTATTCATACTAACAATCAACCTTTTCAATATTTACAATCGCAAACCAAGCTACAACAATATAGACAATCCAAGTGGATGGGATTCTTGCAACAATTTCATTTGGTAATCAGTTATAGGAAAGGTATATAGAACAAAGTTGTAGATACGTTATCGAGGCCGATTGTTAATGCATCTATTATTCTTTAGCATAACTGAAACATGCATGAAAGTTATATTAAACAATATGCTCAACTTGAAGATTTTAAAGATGTTTATGAAAATTTGAGTAAAGGAAATCATGTTGAAGAGTTTGATTATCATGTTCATAAAAAGTTGTTGTATCATATTGGAAATTTATGTGTTCCATAGGGTGAAATAGTCAATGCCATAACGGAAACTCACACTTCTCTTATTTCTTGTGACTTTGGTGTCAACAAAACAATTGCTCAAATTCATAGGTATTGATATTGGCCTTGCTTGAATGCAACTGTTTCAAAATATTTGAGAGGATGTTTCATGTGTGATTCTAGGAGGCCAAGAAATAGGAAATTGGGTTTGTACACTCCACTTCCTATTCCTTCTTGTCCTTGGGAAAGTATTTCTATGGATTTTGTTGGGGAACTACCAATGTCTAGGAAAGTTCATGATTATCTAAATGTTGTTGTGGATAGTTTGAACAAAATGTGTATGCTAACGTCAGGTAAGAAACATGTTACAACTGAACAAAATGTAGATATGTTCTTCCAAAATGTATGGGTTCACTTTGGGATGCCCACTTCTATTAATTTTGATCCAGATTCTCAATTTGTAGGGAAGTTTTGGTCAAGTTTAGGGGAACTCATGGAGACTAATTTGAAGAAGAACAACACATTTCATCCACAAACTGACATCTATATAGAAGTAGTGAGATAGCAATAGTGCATCTCCTTCCAAGATATTGTGGCAAGCATCCTAAACTTTGGGATGAGCATTCCCATTACATCCAACATGCCTACAATTGTGCTAAACACCCATCTATGCAAGTATTTCAATTCAAAGCTTGTTTGGGTTACTTTCCAAAGTCTCCTTTGGATTTCATCTCTGGTAAAGGTATTGAAATAAATGGACATAGTAATGTGGACAAATTCAAGCATTTCCTTGAACAAATTCTGTTAGTGCATCAAAGGGTATAAGACGACATATAGAAAAGCAAATCAAAGTACAAAGAAAGACATGGAAAGCATTAGGTTGATCATGATTTCAAAGTGGGAAATAAAGTTTGGTTGTACATTAGTAAGGAAAGACTACAATGTGAATGTAAAAAGCTCAAGCCAATCAGATATGGTCCCTTCAAAATCTGGGAGAAGATTGTTAACAATGCTTTCTAATTAGATTTTCCACCTTACATGCAAATTTATTTTGTTGTGAATGTGGAAAACTTGAGATTGTATGAGCCTCAAATGATTGATGATAATGAAGAGATTGGTAATATTCCATGTATAGAAGATTTTGATCTTGAATATTTAAATGAGTTGCAGGAATATTCAATTCTTGACAGGAGGAAAAGGACTTCACGCGAAGGCAATGTAGAGTATCTCTGAGTAGGGCTCAAAGGTACCAATATAAATAAATAAAAATGGATTGAGATCACGAAATTGAGGGAACTGTACCATAAATTAATTGCTGAGTAAAAATAAAATTTTGGTGGTGAAAAAGATTGCAATGGGAAGGAATGATCTAGGGGATTAAAAATATGCCCAAAAATCAAAGTGATTAATTCTCTTGAAAATAGTGCCAAAGCATATATTTTGTTGTTCTTATTCTAATGAAACCTGAATCACTTCAATCCAACAATGTATGAGAAAGTTATCGTGTTCTGAAATTTTTGGCAAAAATATAAAAAGTCAAGTTGTAGGGTTGACTAGGCAGACCATATGATGACGTCACATTGACGTCGATAGGTGATTATGTAGTATAGTTGTTAGATGACTAATCAGGACTTGACATGTGGTAAGTTTCCATTGGTTTTGGTGATTGTGGTTGGGCCAACCACAGGCCACCACATGACCCAATGAAATCTTGCCACGTGGCCCTATGGGATGCTTCCATGTGGCTCTATTGTATGGGCTAATTATTTTTTATGGAATAACTGACCTCGGTGAGGTTCAACCTTGAGACCTCTGACAACACAAACCAATGCCTTGTCACTAGATGATGCAATGTTACCTGTTATATGTAGTAGATTAATTATATTTAAATTTTAATAGTTGGCATGTTGGGGGGGAGGATGGTGGGCTCACCTAACCACCATAGCCCAGGTTTTATGCATTGTATTATGACCAGGATTAAGGCCCTAGACCCGAGCTCTATGATAGTTAACATAACCACCAATGCACACACGGGAGGTGCAGGCATATGACAGCTTGCCCACACCTGGTCCAAGGCCATATGTTACTTTCTATGATCTAGAGCATAGGGTCGGTGAGTCGTGGCCTCTAGCCCATGCACGTGACTATATCAAGGGGTAGAAGGATAGGGGCGCGACCTTATTGGCACACCTAACCGTCCGACAATTTTCACCTTTATCTATGGATTTGTTGCCAAACGAGTGTAAATTTATTGATTTACAGTGCTGCGAGGTCAAAATTCTTTGCCAATTTTGATAGAGGGTCAATTTTGTAGAACAATTAGTAGGAAAATGAAGAAGGCCTGACTTGGCAATGTTTTAGCCTTTTTGAGCCCAAGAAGAGCCTACACAGGGATTTTTGGGTGTTATAGACACAATGGAAGTGTTATTTTTTCCATTTGAGCTTTGTATATTGATGTAATTTGAAATTTGAACATATAATATAAAAGGCCAACATTGGAAGTTGGACCCAGAGATGTAGCCCAGGAGGGGTGAAGTTTGTCATTAAATTATTGGTTTGTGATGCTACATGTTGTTTATTTTTCACTATTAAAATCTGAAAAACTTAACTAAGTTTACTAAGTTTATGCGCTTTTGAAATTTCGATCCATTTGCCATAAGACATAATCTAGCTTGCAAAATTTCACAAGAAACCTTAAATTTAATGTTCAGATAAAAAAATACCTAAATGAAAGGTATTATGATGACTATGCCAAAGAATTTCATGATATGAAGCTCATAAAGTTAAGTATGGACATATTTGTGACCAAATTTGTAAACCTGTTAAGATATGTTCCATACATGTGAGAGGAAAAAGCGAAAGTGCAACAATTTCTAAATTTTCTTCATCTCTCATTAAAGGAAATAATTGAATTTGAAAATCCAAAAACCATAGGTCAAGCGGTGTGTAAAGCAGGTATTTTTTACCAACAATGGAAACTGAAAAGTGAAGGTTCAAAATCCTTGCCTAATAAAGAGAAGAGTAAATTTGGAACCGAAATTAAGAAATCAAAGTCCTTTATTTCGATTTTTTCTGGAAAGGACCATTAGTGTAAGAGGTTTAATTAGAGTAATCAACCACAACTTACATAGTCTCAAACCGACTCCAAACAAATTGAAATGAATAGAAAGGAGCGAATTGTGGAAGAGAGAGAGAACCTTTAAAATGTTTGGGTTGTGGAGAACCCCATTTAATGAGGAACTACCTATATAATGTTGGGTTAGTCCAAGCATTATGATCTATATAAGAATCATCCATAGTGTTGTAGGCCATTTTTTCACATCAGGTTAATAGGCCTTCAAATAGGATCATTCACATCTTTTGAACACTTTTTCATCCTATCTACACAAAGGCCTAAGCATGACTCATTTTAATCCCTGAGTTTCACCCTGAAATAACCTTGTTTTGGTCATTTTAAGGACTAATGCACCCTGGCCCGTTACTGGCCAACATTGACAACAAGGTTTCCCTACTTGTCACTTGCGGTGATCAGCACCAAGTTGCTCAGTGTTGGGGGTGTGATGATTCTAGAAATTTGGGAAAACAAAAAAGAATCATGAAGCTTACTCTTCGAAAATATTCGAGGATCTATTGTAACCATTTACCTCAGGTAAAAATATTGAATCCTATCCTATCCTAACTTGAAATTTTCGTCCCTTGTCCCTTGAGATCATCCTCTCATAAAGAGTAGATCTTAAGTCTAGATTGGTAAAAGGATAATAATTCATGAACTACCTCCTTCACCTATATATTTACTGCCATCCATAGGCAAGGGTTGGATTTTGGAGAGTGATTCTACCCTTATGCTGTTGTTACGAGATATATTTTTCCATGCATTAGGGTGGTTAGTGGTGCACTTCCTGACAAGGAAAGGACAAGTCAACTTGGAGGAGTTCTTCTACAAGATCAACACCTATTTTTGGTTGTAACTCAATCCATTTCTCTTAATGAAAAAAGTTATCCGTTTTCCTATATATTATTTTATGGTTTCATATATTTCAATACCATGTTGATCTATTGAATACAGTGATTAGATGATGCTACATAGATGTTGTGGATCATTGGCTTGTGTTATCTGACTGTGCTGGTTCTAATTATAGCGATGAGAGCTAGGGTTGGAGAATTCAATCCAAGGAAGGAGAGAATAATATGACATATTCCAAGTACGCTTCATCCCATTATCTATTTACTTTAAGGAAAAAATTAGTCCCTATGTCTTTCTATTGTTCTAGGTTAGTCCACAAGGCCTAAGGAAGATACTTATCTCCGTAGTCATAGATTCCACATAATAAATTAGCGATCATACTGAGGATTAGTAAATTCCCTTGGTGGTTTCTTTCTCCGTTGTGGTTATATTACCTCTTTTTTAGATATTTATTGTCTTATTCAATTAAGAAAAATCTAGGAATTCCTTTCATTAAGTCTCAATTGCAATCCTTATGTCATAACTTTGCATCCCTAGACCAATGCACCCTCTAGTCATGTGAAAGAGCATTGCACCCCACTTGAGCTTTCTTTGTGCCTTCGTTGCATAACACAGGTGCCTCCTTTGCAACTGTGTTGGCCATTTTTCATGCACAAGTTTGTTGTTTTCTTGATTTTCTCTCTGATAAGCCTTGTTCTAGCTGCTCTTCCTTCAGCCTTTGAGTGCCTTATTGTTTCTTTGAAGCCTCCATTTGGTTTGATTTCTTTTTGGTACCTTTGTTAAGGATTTTTTAAATTATTTTCCTTTTTTCTTATCATTAGGTTGTTTACAAACTGATTTTGTTTGATCGTTGAGTGCTTAGATGAATTGGTGTTCTAGTCTTCGTTCTGAAAATCTTGTTTGAATTAGTGATTAGACTTTGCATCTTAGTTTTATTCATCTTCAAAAGTTAAGTTACTTGAAAATAAAAATATTTTCATTGGAATTTAGGGTTTTGTGTGTGAATCAAAATTAGAACAATTGCAATTAATAGTGAGTTGCATTTTTGCACATTGTTTGATGCATACTGTTTGTCTTTTCCCTTAGATAGATTTTCATTGAATGGGAAATATTCCATTTCCTTGTGCTCATTTTTATTTTAAGGTATTCAGGTGACATTCTATAGAAAATTTGTGATAGGTTAACTTGATAATTCAATATAAATCAAAAGAATACTATAACCTACTTCTACTATTAATTTGTAGAAGCTTAAAGATCAAGTTGAACAATATAACCAGAAGAAGAAGAATCAATGGCAAAATACACATGAAAATACTTTGGGGAAGGCCTCAGCTAAAAACCCCACACTATTGTATTATCATACATGGTGGAAATACATAGGAATTATACAAAGCCTTAACTCTCACAGCTAGCCAACTCTCAATACAATCCTCACAGATCCTCACAGGAAATCTTGGCTTCTCTCCAGCCTTACTCTCTGCCCTCCAAGCTTCTATTTCCTTGCACTATTCCTTGTGGATGATTTTCCTTTTACCAAGTGGAAAACCAAGCATTCAAAACTGTGCAATCCTCAAGGATGAATCCTTGACTGCATGCATGATTTTTCTCCATGAGAAAACACATGCAACTAATAGTACAATGTCCTTGAACATTAATATCAACTAGGTACTTCTCAGAATAGACATGGATGAGTTTTTTATGAGGGAATCTTTAGTTAATTGGAGTAGCACTAGTTGAGTGCATTAATGCATCAACTGATTGTTAACTCACTATTAGTTCCTCAAATAGTTTGGAACTAATTTAACTAGACTTAACTTTGTAAACTAAGTTAACTAATTACAACTCAAATATAACTCAATCTTATCTCCTTAATTTAAGGGATAACTCTTGCATGACTTCAGAAAGACTTCTAACTTGAATTTATCCAACTAATTAATTTAAAATAAATTAATTAATTATTTCCAAGTAGTTCGTAAGGCTAAATTCGATTTTAATTCACAATTTAATTCAAGGAAAAATTAAAATGGAATATTCTTGTTGCCATATTTCAACACTCCCTCTCAACAAGAAAGGGATTATCTGCCACCCCTATCCTATCTCTATGGAACTCAAATTTACACTTTGAAAATGCCTTTGTCAAAATGTTGACATCTTGATCCTCTATCAAAATATACTACAACAACATGATCCTCCTCGCTACACAGACTCTGAGATGATGATACTGGATGTCGATGTGCTTGGACCTATCATGAAATATTGGATTCTCAGAGAGTTTGATACAACTCTGATTATCATAATATATCACAGTTGGATCCATCCTTTAATCAAACAAACTAAGTAGGATTTTCCGCATCTAGATGGCCTCACATGCTGCCTTACTTGCAGCCATGTATTCTACCTCTATCGAGATGAGTTCAACCGGCCTCTGTTTACTATTGTACCAAGAAACTTCCACTAATCTCAGGTTGAAAATCCCTCCTAATGTGCTCTTCTGATCTCATGGACTCCTTTCCCAACATGCATCACTGAAGCCCTGTAGCTTCACTCCCTCTATCCATCTATACCATAATCCATACTGAGATGTGCCTCTGAGGTATCTCAATACATTATTTGTTGCCTTCCAAAACATCTTGGTACGCTGAACCATTGCTTGACTCAGCTGGTTCGCCGCATAGCACAAATATGGTTGTGTGTTCACTACGTACATCACTAAACCCACAAGTTGCCTGTACAAAGTAGGTTCTACCACTTCTCTTGAAGTAGCAACCTCCTTCCTCCAGTTACCCGCTAGAGGAGTCTGCATGGGCTTGCACTTCTCCATGTGGAATCTCCTGAGTATCTCGTTGGAATACTTACCCTGAGACACAAACAACTCCTCATCCTTCTTCCACACTTCCATGCCAAGGAATTAATGCATGAGACCCATATCTTTGATCCCGAGTTCTCTTGAAAGGTCCTCCTTGCAAGACACAATGAAGTGATCATCACTAGTCAATATGAGATCATCCACATAATGTACGATGAATAAAAACTTACCTTTCACCATGATGTGGTACAGGTTCGCATTCACTTCACTCTTTGTGAAGCCCAACCCAGTGAAGTAGTTGTCTATCCTGGTGTACCAAGCACGAGGTGTTTGCTTCAGCTCGTACAATGCTCTCTTGAGTCGGCACACATGCCACTCATGATCGAAGGTCTCAAAACCTTCCGGCTGCTCTATGTACACCTCTTCCTCAATCTGGCCATTGAGGAATGTAGTATTCACATCTATCTGATGGATCTTCAAACCCATCTGCACTGATAGTGCCAACATCGCTATGATAGATGAGTACCTTGTGATAAGAGAAAAAGTCTCATCATAGTCAATCCCCTTGACCTATGAAAAGCCACGGGCAACAAATCTTGCTTTACACTTCTTCACACTACCATCAACAACTTTCTTTACCTTGTAAAGCCAACGAGAACTCACAACTGACTTGTTCTCTAGTCTCGGAACCACGTCACAAACACTATTATGAACTTTGGAGTCATAATCCTCCACCATAGCATAAACCCAAATCGGCTATTGTACTGCTTCCTCAAAGGAAGATGGCTTAGTCCCAACACATTCCCCAGCAAGGGCCATGTATCTAGTGTACCTCTCAGGTGACCTACTCTGTCTACCCTGAGAAGATGGTGCTCCCACATTCTTTCTCACATCCTCCAACAATCTATGAGCTTCTCTTGTGCACTTCTGTCCATATCTAGAATACTCTTCTTGAGTGTATGTCTCCACTCCTGGAACCTCTACATGCAGCTGCTCTACATCATTTTGAGGCTCTTCCTCCTTAGGAACCAACAGTTCCTCCATAGCCTATAGTTGGAGCTCCCTCTCAAGGGAAACTCACATGGCCTTCTACTCATCAAACTTGAGATCTTTGTGAACCACTGTCCTCTCACTCGTAGGCAAGTACACCTGATAGTTGTGAGGTGTATTAGTGTACCCCACAAATATCACCAACTTTGTTGTCATCTCAAGCTTCTTCCGTGCATCCTTTGTCACATGGAAATATATCAATGAGCCAAAGATCTTGAAGTGACCCACATCTAGTCTCTTACTAGAAAAAGCTTCCTCTAGTGTCTTCATCACAAGTATGCGATGCAGGCTTCTATTATGTAAATAGACCACTGTGTTGCATGCCTCAACCCATAAGTGAAGTGGTAGGCCTTGGTAATGTAGTATTGATTGTAGAAATTTTGAATAATTTAACACATATTCAATGGAGATTATCATGATCATGTACTAATGCGGAAAACATACACAATACATAAGCTCCTCTACGTTGATCAAGAATATAGCAGCATCAATAACAATAAAACATCAAGAGCATTCACACATTAACACAGTATGTATCACGGGGAAAGCATCTCGCTAAAAACCCCACACTATCTGTATATTAATGATTGAGTCATGTAACATTACACAGAATAATACTTCTCACAAGTATCTCCACCTCTGTTACACACAATACAGCTCAGATCTGATCTCCAAATCTCTTCCATTGCTTGCCTGCCTCCACTGCTCAATACCTGCTCTGAAAACTGATGAGAATTGCTTCCCAAACTCGATTTTCACCTGCAAAATAGTCACTCACTCTTTGTGGACGTGAGAAAAGGCTAAAATGTGGTCCAAATACGTGAGCAAACTCATTGGCATACTCAATCCCTTGATTGTGCAAGATCTGGTGCACAACTATAGTCACAACTGATAGCAATCTGATTCTCTACCACCTGTCCCTGTTGAACTGAACATGCACTGACATGCAACTGAGTTAACTGATGTATTCTTTAGTTGTATTATGAGTTAATAATTAGTTTAAAAACTCATCATTAGTCTATCTGCAGTTAGACTAACTACAACCAGTTTAACTAAGTTAAACTGAACACAACTCCATCAACTGTACCTCCAGTCCACTAAACTCAACTCACTTGAGTTCTAACTGAAGTCATGCATGCAACAACTCAACTGACTCATAAGAAAAACGAATTTCCTTCTGACAGCTGCATGTGCCACTTCTGTAGCTCAAACTGAAGTGCTCCAAGAGAATAAGATTAAGTTTATAGTCCAAATATTATTGTGAGATAATAATATTTGACTTTTCTATTTTTGACAGCGAGTCTAAAAATAGACTTGATCACTCACACTGTGATCACTCACACTTTCATCAAAAATAGAAGTCCATCTATTTTTCCCAACTTGATCAATCATCCATAAATATAGACATGATCCATATGTCTAAAAATAGACATAGTCTAAAAATAGACTTGCGCCAAAAATAGCCTGCGGGCCCACTTAGTGAAGGCGACTCTTTTCACTAAGCTCCATCATCTTGTTGCAATCTCAACACTCCCTCTCGACAAGATATGGATTATCAGCAACCCCTATCCTGCCTCGGTGGTACTCGAATTTGCTCCTGGTGAGAGCCTTCGTCAGAATATCAGCATCCTGATCCTCCGTTGGAATGTACGAAAGTAACATGATCCTCCGCTGCACACAATCTCTGATATGATGGTACCTGATGTCAATATGTTTAGATCTATCATGAAATACAGGATTAGCTGAGAGTTTAATGCAACTCTTGTTATCACAGTAAATCACAGTAGGATCCAAATGAGAACCGAACAAACCAACCAGGATCTTCCTCATCCATATAGCCTCGCATGCAGCCAAACTTGCTGCCATATACTCGGCCTCCGCTGAACTGAGTGCCACAGATCTCTGCTTCCTGCTGTACCAAGAAACTGCTGTCGATCCGATACTGAAGACCCCTCCTGATGTGCTCTTTCTGTCTGTTGGGCTCCCTGCCCAATCTGCATCCGTGAAGCCACATAGCTTCACCTCATCCTCCTGTCTGTACCACAAACCATATCCCGATGTGCCTCTCAAGTAGCGCAATACATGCTTGCCCGCCTTCCAGAAGAGCTTGGTAGGCTTAACCATAGCTTGTGAAAGCTGGTTAACTGCATAGCATATATCAGGTCGTGTATTGACCAAATACATCAGTGACCCCACCAACTGTCGATAAACAGTGGCATCCTCCTTCCTCCAACCTCCAGGAAGAGGAGTATCAACAGGCTTGCAGCCATGCATGTTGAACTTCTCCAGTATCTCCCGAGCATACTTGCCCTGAGAAACAAACAGTCCACCACTGCGCTGCCATATTTCCAATCCTAGGAAATAGTGAAGGAGGCCCAAATCCTTCATCTCAAACTCTGTAGCAAGATCCTTCTTGCATGAAAGTATCAACAGCTCATCACCCGTTAGAATCAAATCATCAACATACAGTACAATGATTAGCAACTTACCCTCCACCACAATCTGGTATAGGTTCGGATCCGCCTCGCTCTTGGAGAATCCAAGTCCTGTGAAATAGCTGTCTATCCGTGTGTACCAAGCACGTGGTGCTTGCTTCAACCCATACAACGCTCTCTTGAGCCTGCACACATGCGACTCGCTGCTGAAGACTTCAAAGCCTTCGGGTTGCTCAATGTACACCTCCTCCTCAATGACTCCGTTGAGGAACGCAGTCTTCACATCCATCTGATGAATGTGCCATCCCATCTGTGCTGAGAGAGCAAGAATCGTCCGTATGGAAGAATACCTTGCGACAGGTGCAAAGGTCTCCTCATAATCGATCCCCTCAATCTGTGAAAAGCCTCGGGCAACAAATCTTGCCTTGTGCTTCTCCACGCTCCCGTCAGCTGCCTGCTTAACTTTGTAGATCCATCTCGAACCTACCACTGATTTCCATTCCGGTCTAGGAACAATCTCCCATGCACTATTTCTGACAATAGAATCATACTCTTCCACCATGGCGTCTACCCATGCGGGATCCTCCACAGCTTCCTCGAAAGAGGATGGCTCAGTCACAACACACTCGCTCATAAGAGCCATGTATCCAGTGTACCGATCAGGTGACTGTCTCTGCCTGCGTTGGGTTGTAGGTGGTCCTATAACTTTCTCTGCATCTTGAGCCAGTCGCTCAGCTTCTGTCAAGCGCTTTCGCCCTCTGATGGTTGGCGCTGCATGAGTGGTCTCTTCCACTCCATGAACCTCGTCCTATGGCTGATCCACGTCCTGAAGCTCATCCTTAGGAACTAATAGCTCCTCATCTGCATGCAAGTGTAGCTCCCTCTCAAGCGAACACTTCATGGCTTTCTCCTCCTGAAATTTTATATCCCGTCGCACAACAGTTTTACCACTGTCTGGCAAATACACACGATAGTTGTGGGGCGTATCAGTGTACCGCACAAATATCCCAACCTCTGCAGTCGGCTCCAACTTCTTTCTGGCATCCTTCGTCACATGCATGTAAACGTTAGCACCAAAAATCCTCAAATGAGAAAGATCAGGCTTCTTACCAGAATAAGCCTCCTCGGGTGTACTCATGCCAAGTATCCTATGAGGACAACGGTTCTGCACATAAACTGCTGTATTGCATGCTTCCGCCCACAAGTGAAGGGGTAGGCCCTGATCATGCAACATTGCCCGTGCAGCACCCACAATCGTTCTGTTCTTCCGCTCCGCTACCCTGTTCTGCTGTGGGTTATGGGGAGCTATGAGCTCTCTACGAATCCCTTCTGCCTTGCAGAAATCCTTGAACTCGTCCGAGATGTATTCACCACCATTATCGCTCCTAAGAGCCTTCACCTTCTTCCCCGACTCCTTCTCGACCAGTGCTTTGAATTCACAGAACTTTGAATATGTCTCGCTCTTCTTCTGCATGAAGAAGATCCAGCACTTACGAGAGAAATCATCAACAAAAATAACATAATACCTGTGTTTTGCTGTCGAAGCAACTGAGAAAGGTCCACACACGTCTGTGTGAATTCTCTCAAGGATCGTCGTGGCGCGACTATCCTTCTCGTGAAAGGTGGCTTTCACAAACTTCCCCAAAGTACACCCCTTGCATTGATCTGACTGCGCAAGTGTGCCTTTAGGAAGCCCTGTAGTGATCTGCTGCAGTATCTTCAAGGCTCCATGGTGAAGGTGACCCAATCTCCTGTGCCACAACTCGCCATCATCCCGGCTCACCAATCCTTCTGCCTTGCCTGCCATTGCTGCGCATCCATGTACATGCAACTGATAAAGGTTCCTCACTCGAACCCCTATCTTCCGGGTCTCACCAGTTGTCTTGCTGCGCAGGAAGGCCTTTCCCTCGCTGAAAACAACATCATACCCCTTGTCTTCTAACATCGCCACTGAGATGAGATTCTTCTTCAATCTTGGAACATGCATGACTTCCTTCAATACAAAGGGTTTACCAGACTCCCTCTCAAAGGAAATGGTACCAATACCAGTCGCACTGTATCTACCATCATCGCCCATCTCGATGTGCACTCGAACATCTTTGTCCTCCAGATCAGAGAACAAATCTCTATCTCCCGTCATGTGAAAAGACGCACCACTGTCCAGGAACCACACTGATCCCATCACACTTGAAACCAAGCATGCGATCAATGAAAAATCAAGCTCAAACTGAGAAGCTAAAGCCTCTCCCCCTGCAGATCCAGCAGCTTGCTTGTTCTTCTTCTTCTGCGGACAATTTGTGGCATAGTGTCCATGCTGGTGACAGTGAAAACACTTCACCTTGGACATATCCTGCTTCTTGCCTTTCGCACCAGACTGAGAAGCTTTCTTTCTCTTCCCTTTCTTTGCTTTGGCAGCCAAAGCGCAATTCTCTTCATCAGATACCTTTGATGAAGATCCATTCTCACCTTTATTGTTACCGAGTTTATCCTTGAGTGCCAATTCGCTCTTGCTTTGGAATAACATTTGCAATCCGTTGAAAGACATTTTCAACAACACTGCTGCAAATTCGAATTCCACCAGCAACCAACTCAACTGCTTCCGATCAACCCTCGCTTGATATCCTGTAAAAATCTCTTCTACAAATCAAGCTGCTCCGATACCATGTAGAAACTTTTTCTACAATTATCTAGCTCTGATACCATGTAGAAATTTTGAATAATTTAACACATATTCAATGGAGATTATCCTGATCATGTACTAATGCGGAAAACATACACAATACATAAGCTCCTCTACGTTGATCAAGAATATAGCAGCATCAATAACAATAAAACATCAAGAGCATTCACACATTAACACAGTATGTATCACGGGGAAAGCATCTCGCTAAAAACCCCACACTATCTGTATATTAATGATTGAGTCATGTAACATTACATAGCATAATACTTCTCACAAGTATCTCCACCTCTGTTACACACAATACAGCTCAGATCTGATCTCCAAATCTCTTCCATTGCTTGCCTGCCTCCACTACTCAATACCTGCTCTGAAAACTGATGAGAATTGCTTCCCAAACTCGATTTTCACCTGCAAAATAGTCACTCACTCTTTGTGGACGTGAAAAAAGGCTAAAATGCGGGCCAAATACGTGAGCAAACTCATTGGCATACTCAATCCCTTGATTGTGCAAGATTTGGTGCACAACTATAGTCACAACTGATAGCAATCCAATTCTCTACCACCTGTCCCTGTTGAACTGAACATGCACTGACATGCAACTGAGTTAACTGATGTATTCTTTAGTTGTATTATGAGTTAATAATTAGTTTAAAAACTCATCATTAGTTTATCTGCAGTTAGACTAACTACAACCAGTTTAACTAAGTTAAACTGAACACAACTCCATCAACTGTACCTCCAGTCCACTAAACTCAACTCACTTGAGTTCTAACTGAAGTCATGCATGCAACAACTCAACTGACTCATAAGAAAAACGAATTTCCTTCTGACAGCTGCATGTGCCACTTCTGTAGCTCAAACTGAAGTGCTCCAAGAGAATAAGATTAAGTTTATAGTCCAAATATTATTGTGAGATAATAATATTTGACTTTTCTATTTTTGACAGCCAGTCTAAAAATAGACTTGATCACTCACACTGTGATCACTCACACTTTCATCAAAAATAGAAGTCCATCTATTTTTCCCAACTTGATCAATCATCCATAAACATAGACATGATCCATATGTCTAAAAATAGACAGTCTAAAAATAGACTTGTGCCAAAAATAGCCTGCGGGCCCACTTAGTGAAGGCGACTCTTTTCACTAAGCTCCATCATCTTGTTGCAATCTCAACATTGCCTGTGCTTCCACTACAATAGTTTTTTTTTTCCTCTCGTCTACCCCATTCCGCTGTGGATTATAAGGTGTTGTCAACTCTCGTTTAATTCCTTCTGCTACACATAAGTCCTTAAACTCTTGAGAGACATATTCTCCATCGTTGTTGCTTCTCAAGGCCTTGATCTTCTTCCTTGACTCTTTCTCCACCAAAGCTTTAAACTCACAAAACTTTGTGAAGGTTTCGTCGTTCTTTTGCATGAAATAAATCTAGAATTTATGAGAATATTCATCAATGAAAATCACATAATACCTTTTCTTCACTATGGATGCCATCGAGAACGGTCCATACAAATCAATATGAACTCACTCTAAGATATCCTCTGCTCAACTGTCTCAATCATGAAAGGAAGACTTGGTGTACATTCCCAGGGTACAACCTTTGCATGTGTCAACTTTCTCAAGTTTACCTTTGGGAAGTCTTGAAGATATCCGTTGCATTATCTTCAAAGCCCCATGATGCAAATGGTCCAACCGCCTGTGCCATAACTCGCCAATGCCTTGGTTTTGCACCGATTCTTCTTTCGTACTTAATGTTGCACAATCATTTACCTCTAGTTTATAGAGATTATTTACCCGAATCCTTATCCTTTTGGTCTAACCCGTGGTTATGTGTCTTAGGAATGCCTTTCCTTTACTAAACACAAAATTGCAGCCCTTTTCCTCTAAGATCATGGCCAATACCAAGTTATTCTTCAATCCAGGCACATACATCACATCTGTCAAGGTGAGAGGAGCTGCATGCTCCCTCTGAAGAGCAATCATGCCCAATCCTGAAACACTATACCTTCCGTCGCCACCCATCTCTATGCGCATCTTGAGGTCTTTCTCCTCCAAGGAACTGAATAAATTTTTATCACTATTCATGTGGAATGAGGCTTCAATGTCAAGATACCAGACACAACCCATCATTGATGACACCATGCATGCAATGAGGGTAAACTCCATTTCAAACTAAGAGGCTAATGCCTCACCTTTCGATCCTTCCAAGGATCAATTCTTAGACTTCTTCGATGGGAAATTAGTTGCATAATGTCCCATCTTGTGACAATTAAAGCATCTTACTTTAGACATGTCACCCTTATTCCCTCCACGAGAGGAATTCGATTTGAAATGGGAAGCCTTCCCCTTCCCTTTCCTTGTCTTACTTGCTAAGGCCATATTTTCTTCATCATATTTCTTGGATGAATAACCATCTCATGTTCTCCTCCCGATATCCTCCTTCATAAGATCTTACCGGAGTCATTCCCAATACGGTAGTTTCTCCCATCCATTCACAGAGTCTTGGTAGCTATTCCAACTCTTTGTAAGGCCAAGGAGAGTGAGGCTCACCATATCATCTTTAGCAATAGTTATTCCCACACTACCAAGATCATATTTTCAGGTGTTGAGCTTGTTCAGATATGTGGAAATAGTATCGCCCTTCTCCATCTTGATTCTTTGAAGCTTATCCTTAAGCACTAATTTGCTCTAGTCACTACTATTCTGGTAGAGGTCCTTCAATGTCTTCCACATTGAAAATGGAGTATCCTTCCCATGGAGACTCGAGATAATATGGTCTCGAACTCCCTCAAGGATGATCTGTCTAGCCTTTTCCACACACTTCTTCCACTCAGCCAACTCTTGTGCATTAGTTGAAGCTGGCTTTGGGATTTCTTGATCAATGAATTGTTGGCATTATGATTCAAGTGTTGTCCTTGATGGCAACTCACTCAGAGGTTGGTACAGGTGCTCAAAGGTTGGTACAGGTGATGGCAACTTAATCAGAGGACAGATCTTAGTACAGCATGTTGGCATTATGATTCAGGTGTTGTCCTTGATGGCAAACCCATTCAGGTGATATATCAAGAAGGACGCAGGAAATATGTTCAGCAAGTGCGTCCCCGCAGGTATACCATACAGAACCCGCGTCCAGGGACGCAGGCCAGCCGTTCAGGAGGTGCGTCCGTCCAGTGCACACATTTCAAGGCAGAGAAAAGCACGTGGGGGTTTCTTGTGTGGTATCTAGCCGACGGTTTTGTGTTTCTATGGTGTCGGCTCGTGGTTTTGTTCCATGTTTTGGGGAGAAGCTTGCCTATATAAAGCAAAGGAGTTCATTTGGATTGAGCATCATCTTGATTGAATATCTTTCGGTGAGATCTAGTCCAGATCTATGAAGGCGAATCTTCTAATGGACTGTGATCTCTATGGCGCATGATCAGATCTGTGGATCTGAGTGTTTGGGTTGGTTCTGAAGTCCTCATATCTTTTGTATCTGAAGGGACGCAGGTTCAGTAAAGGCTCAGGTGCGTCTCTGAGACAAAGGACGCGGAGCGACTGTGTTATTTGGTGCGTCTCTGAGGCAAAGGACGCGGCGCGACTGTGTTATTGGGTGCGTCTCTGAAGCGAAAGACGCAGCGCGATAGTGTTTCTGAGTGCGCCGGTCGCAGCAAAGCATAGAGGAACAGTGCGTCGGCACGCAGAACAGTGGAAGGTAGACTGCGTCCAATCGCAGGTCACAGAAAGAAAATATGCGTCCCTGTCTTAAGATGATCTGTTGACTGTATATTTCTGTTCATAAGGTGTTCTGGGTTATTTCTGTAATTACTGATCTGATATCTATAGTGGACTGTATCTGTTATATACTTGTTGATCATTTGATTCTTCATGAAAAGAAGTAGGGGGTTGTAGCTCCCTTCCAGGAGAAACTGGAAAACGAGAGAGAGTTGTAGCTCTCTGCAGGTTGCAGCCTGCGTGCTGGTAAAGGACTGCACCAGTACAAAATCATTGTAAAAAGAATTTCTTGAAAGAAGATAGAGACATATTGCAGCAGGTGGTTTTCTCCCGCATTGGGTTTCCACCTTACATCTTGTGTTCTTTGGTGTGACTGTCTATTTTCTTTATTCATGCTCATTGTTTTATGGTACTGATATGCAAGAATAATTCAAAAGATCAAATAAGGAAGATTTGGTAAATTGCTAGATAATACTGATTCACCCCCCCTCTCAGTATTATTTCCAACAATTGGTATCAGAGCGGGTCCTTCAGAAAAGCTTGATCGCTTGAAGGTAGATCGTTCATCATGAGCAACTACGAGAGAGAAGCATCAATCAGGCCACCCGTCTTCGATGGGACAAACTTCAATTATTGGAAGGTAAGAGTTACTGCATATCTTCAATCTCTTGGTACAGAAGTTTGGAACATTGTAGAATCAGGCTATGCCTTTCCTTCAGTTACTCCTACAGATCCAGCTGAGAAAAAGCAGTATGAAACAAATGCAAAAGCAGTCAGTACTCTATTAGGAAGTATATCTCAAACAGAGTTCATGAAGGTCATGCACTTCAAATCAGCAAAAGAGATATGGGACAAAATGATCACTAGCTATGAAGGAGATGAACAGGTAAAAGAAGCTAAACTTCAAACTCTCAGGATTCAATATGAGACTCTCAAGATGTATAATGATGAGAGTGTGGCTAATTATTTTCTTCGGGTAGATGAGATTGTTAATTGTATGAAAAATTTGGGTGAAGAAATAAAAGAGACTATAGTAGTTCAAAAGATTTTAAGATCTTTATCCCCCAAGTTTGAATCTAAAGTATCTGCAGTAGAAGAAAAGGAAAATCTCCGTGTTCTCACTATGTCTTAGCTGCATGGAATTCTAACTGCTTATGAAATGAGAAAGGGAGGTCCATCAGACAGAAGGGAAGCTGCTTTTAAAGCATCAGGCAAAGAAGATCACTATGAAGCAAGTCATGTTCCAGAAGAAGAGGTAGAAGAATCAAATTTTGTCAGAAATCTTCAAAGGGGTTCTGGAAGGTTCAGAGGTAAGCTACCTTTCAAATGTTTTGCTTGTGGAAGAGTAGGTCATTATGCTGCAAAATGCTCTTATAAGGATAAAGGAAAGGAACCAGTTAGATGGAACAAGAAACAGAGTACAAATAACAAAAGCTACTACACCCATGAAGATAGTGATGGCTTATCAAACAGTGATGAAGATGAACAAGGTAACAAATATAGATTGTTAATGGCATTTGAAGATGATGATTATGAGGATGCTGTAGATGTGGATAACCTTTATGATGAAATTACTAGACTCAAGAGATGTATAGAAGAAAAGAACATGATTATTGATACCCTACAATTTCAGATTGATGAAAAGGAAAAACATCTTGAAAAATTAGAAGGTGAAATTGTTGGTCTTAGAAAAGAAATTGAGAAAACAAAAACTATTAATCTCAAGTTTGTCAAAGGATCTGAAACGTTGAATGAGATTATCAGTGTGCAGCGGTCTCCACTAAATAAGACAGGTCTGGGCTATAATGGAGAAACTTCTCAAGCATCCACTTCAAAAAGTTATCTTGATGCAGCAAGAAGAAATGAGCAAGAGCACAAGGAAGATCATCAGGTAAAGCAGGGACAAACGTCAAACAGAAACTATCAGGGGCAATCCAGCTTAAGGGTGAACAAAAGCCACAACCAGCCACAGGTAAAATCTTCCCAATTTGGTTCAAGAATAGATGAAAATAGAAATTACAATCAGTTGGCTGGTAGATTCAATAATCGCAGAAACTTCTTCAATGGACAATGCTTTTCTTGCCATAACTTTGGTCACAAAGCAGCTCAATGTGTTGCGTATAAAACAATCATGACTAGGGAAGCTCAAAAACAAAGAAGTATGACAGGGATTACAAAAAGGACCTATAACAATTTTTCAGCTCTTGAAAATGAAGTTGAATGCTCTATTTGCAATAATTTTGGACATGAAGATTTTGAATGCAGAAGCAGGTTTCCGGAAAGAAAGGTACAAGAACAAAAAAGGGAACAAACCTCAGGCACCAAAACATGGAAAATAAAGGAACCTCAAACAGAAAGATGTGGGATAGCATTCTATGCAGAAGGACAAGAAAATCTATGGTACATTGACAGTGGATGTTCAAAGCATATGACAGGTGATAAAGAAAAACTTGAATCTTACTCTAATTTAGAAAAGGGAAAGAAAGTCTCTTTTGGAAATGATACTCCTGCAACTATAAAAGGAAAAGGTATTGCTCCTTTAAAAGAAGATGTTAAGGCTGGAAATGTTTTGTTTGTTGATGGACTAAAGCATAATCTTCTAAGTGTAAGCCAGATGTGTGATCAAAGAACCGAGGTTATATTCAGATCAAATGGATGTCTTGTTCGTGATCTTGATACAGGTAAAACAGTTCTCAAAGGAAAAAGAACTCCAAATAATCTATACATATTTGATGAAGGACAACAACAATGCTATCTAAGCAAGGATGAAGAGCACTGGTTATGGCATCGAAGGTTGGGACATCTAAGCTTCTCACAAATAAGAAAGCTTGCAAATATCAGGCAGTTCGCGATCTTCCAGATATCAAAATTCCTGACAACACCATATGCAGATCATGTCAGTTTGGAAAACAGACCAGAACTAACTTTCCAGAGAAAGAAGGATCAGCCAGCATGCCTCTTGAGCTAGTACATACAGATGTATGTGGACCATTCAGAAAAAGAACACCTAGAGGAGAGGAATACTTGATATTATTTATTGACGATTTCTCCAGGTTTGTTTGGTTAGGACTTATGAAGCACAAAGATGAAGCTTTCGAAAAATTCAAATCCTTCAAAGCTTTGGTTGAAAATGAATCAGGTCACAAGATTAAGTGCCTCAGATCCGACAGAGGTGGAGAATTTACTTCAAATGAATTTTTCGATTTCTGTGATGAACATGGGATAAGGAGAGAATTTTCTACAGCTAGAACTCCTCAGCAAAATGGAGTAGTGGAAAGAATGAACAGAACAATCCAGCAAATGGCTCGTGCTATGCTTGATGAATCAGGAACTCCTGCAACCTTCTGGGGTGAAGCTGCACATGCGGCAGTTATTATTCTCAACAAGACAAATGTCCGAGTGAACAGCACTCAAACTCCTCATGAGCTCTGGAGTGGTAAAACTCCTTCGGTAAAGAACTTCAAAATCTTTGGGAGCAAATGCTATATCAAGAATACTGAGGAGCAGCTTGGCAAACTTGATCCTAGAGCAGATGAAGGAATTCTTCTTGGCTACTCTCCACATAGCAAAGCATACAAATGCTACAATAAAAGACTTGGCAGAATTGTTGACAGCATTGATGTAGTTGTTGATGAGAAGGGATACATTCCTAGGCAAATACATCGTGAAGACATTGAAGAAGATGAAAGCTACCCTCAAAGACAGAATGATGAAGAAGAAGAACCGCAAGAACAATCTCAAGAAGGACCTCACGAAGAAGCAGAAGAAAGAACAAGAATAGAAGAAAAGACTCCATCCAGATATGTTCAAAAGAACCATCCAGAATCTCAGATCATGGGACAAAAAGAAGCAGGTATACAAACTAGAAGAACAGTTGCAGAAACTTCAAGTTATTTGGCATTACTCTCCTCTACTGAACCACAAAATGTGAAAGAGGCATGCAAAGATGAATGTTGGGTGAAAGCAATGGATGAAGAACTTGAGCAAATCGAAAAGAACAACACTTGGGAGCTGGTTCCTAGACCAAAGGATAAGAATGTTATCGGAACAAAATGGGTCTTCAAAAATAAATTAAATGAAAATGGAGAAGTAATTAGAAACAAAGCCAGACTCGTCTGTAAAGGGTATGCGCAGCAAGAAGGAATAGACTTTGAAGAAACTTTTGCTCCTGTTGCAAGACTTGAGGCCATCCGAATGTTCCTTGCTCTCTCAAGTTTTCAGAACTTCAAAGTATTTCAAATGGATGTGAAATCAGCCTTTTTGAATGGAGATCTGGAAGAAGAAGTATACATTGAACAGCCAGATGGTTTCATTCTTGGAAATGATCCAAATCTTGTATGTCGATTGAAAAAGGCTCTCTATGGTCTCAAACAAGCTCCAAGGGCTTGGTACTACCGGTTGGACAAATATCTTCATCAACAAGGTTTCTTAAAAGGTTCAGCAGATAGCAATCTGTATATAAAAGTTGAAAATGACAAATTGCTAATACTTGTTGTGTATGTAGATGACATCATTTTTGGCAGCAATGAAGAAGCTATGAGTCAAAGCTTTGCCTCAGTCATGCAGAAAGAATTTGAAATGTCCTTGCTAGGAGAACTGACATACTTCCTTGGTTTGCAAATCCAACAGAAGGAAGGAGGAATCTTTTTATCTCAAACCAAGTATCTCAAGCAGATTTTGAAGAAATATGGCATGGAAGATGCAAAACCAGTATGTACACCCATGGTCACAGGATGTAGTCTCAGTGCAAATGATGAATCTGCAGCAGTACATCAACCAACCTACAGATCTATGATTGGAAGTTTACTATATTTGACAGGTACCCGACCAGACATCATGCATGCAGTTGGAATAGTTGGAAGATTTCAGGCAAATCCGAAGGAGACTCATCTTCAAGCAGTGAAGAGAATTTTCAAATATCTTCAAGGGACTCAAAATTATGGCTTATGGTATCCTAGAGATACAGATCTTACTCTTCATGCCTATACAGATGCAGATTGGGCCGGAAGCGTGGATGACAGGAAAAGCACAAGTGGTGGTGCGTTCTTTATGGGTTCCAGACTGGTCTCTTGGTTCAGCAAGAAACAGAGTTCAATTGCCTTGTCTACAGCTGAAGCAGAATATGTTGCTGCTGCATCTTGTTGCACCCAACTCCTTTGGATGATGCAGAATTTGCAGGATTATCAAATCACTTGTACTCCTCCAATCCCTATCTTATGTGACAACACAAGTGCAATCAGCATCTCAAAGAATCCGGTTATGCATTCAAAAACCAAGCACATACCAATCAAGTACCATTTTCTCCGGGAACAAGTACTTGAACAGAAGGTCAAGTTGGAGTATGTTCCTTCTAAGGAACAAGTTGCTGATATTTTCACCAAACCGTTGCCCAGGGACACTTTTGAATACCTCAGGCAAAAGCTGGGGATTGTTGATGCATCATCTTACTGTTGATCATATTCCTATTGGTGGTATAGGCTCAGGGGGAGCACATAATGCATTGTTGGCATTATGGAGAAGGAGATCTTGGAAATAGCTGCAATATGTCTCTATCTCCTTCATGATGGATTTCTGGTTACAGATCTAGAGATGCATGAGCATAGGGGGAGCATACCCTTTGCCCTTGATGTCAAAGGGGGAGAATGAAGCTGAAGATTATATGGTTGCCATCAAGTCCAAAGGGGGAGATTGTTGGCATTATGATTCAGGTGTTGTCCTTGATGGCAAACCCATTCAGGTGATATATCAAGAAGGACGCAGGAAATATGTTCAGCAAGTGCGTCCCCGCAGGTATACCATACAGAACCCGCGTCCAGGGACGCAGGCCAGCCGTTCAGGAGGTGCGTCCGTCCAGTGCACACATTTCAAGGCAGAGAAAAGCACGTGGGGGTTTCTTGTGTGGTATCTAGCCGACGGTTTTGTGTTTCTATGGTGTCGGCTCGTGGTTTTGTTCCATGTTTTGGGGAGAAGCTTGCCTATATAAAGCAAAGGAGTTCATTTGGATTGAGCATCATCTTGGTTGAATATCTTTCGGTGAGATCTAGTCCAGATCTATGAAGGCGAATCTTCTAATGGACTGTGATCTCTATGGCGCATGATCAGATCTGTGGATCTGAGTGTTTGGGTTGGTTCTGAAGTCCTCATATCTTTTGTATCTGAAGGGACGCAGGTTCAGTAAAGGCTCAGGTGCGTCTCTGAGACAAAGGACGCGGAGCGACTGTGTTATTTGGTGCGTCTCTGAGGCAAAGGACGCGGCGCGACTGTGTTATTGGGTGCGTCTCTGAAGCGAAAGACGCGGCACGATAGTGTTTCTGAGTGCGCCGGTCGCAGCAAAGCATAGAGGAACAGTGCGTCGGCACGCAGAACAGTGGAAGGTAGACTGCGTCCAGTCGCAGGTCACAGAAAGAAAATATGCGTCCCTGTCTTAAGATGATCTGTTGACTGTATATTTCTGTTCATAAGGTGTTCTGGGTTATTTCTGTAATTACTGATCTGATATCTATAGTGGACTGTATCTGTTATATACTTGTTGATCATTTGATTCTTCATGAAAAGAAGTAGGGGGTTGTAGCTCCCTTCCAGGAGAAACTGGAAAACGAGAGAGAGTTGTAGCTCTCTGCAGGTTGCAGCCTGCGTGCTGGTAAAGGACTGCACCAGTACAAAATCATTGTAAAAAGAATTTCTTGAAAGAAGATAGAGACATATTGCAGCAGGTGGTTTTCTCCCGCATTGGGTTTCCACCTTACATCTTGTGTTCTTTGGTGTGACTGTCTATTTTCTTTATTCATGCTCATTGTTTTATGGTACTGATATGCAAGAATAATTCAAAAGATCAAATAAGGAAGATTTGGTAAATTGCTAGATAATACTGATTCACCCCCCCTCTCAGTATTATTTCCAACACAGCATGCCAAGGAAGTTCATACACGCAGGTTCGTTAAGCCCAAGTCGTGTGTACACGCAGGTTGGATTCAGTAAAAGAGCGTGTATGTGGAAAACGTATCTTTGGTCCGTGGCGGTTATTCCTTGGAAGTTGTGCCTACGGTTTTGGACCATGGTGTCTCGACGGACATGTTGATCCCTAGTTTCGAGGTTGATGGTATTATGTTGCTATGGTTTTGGCCCGTGGTATTGTGAAGGGCCTAAGGCTATATAAGGAGAAGATCATTAGGCAAAGATGTATGTAATGTGTGTGAGTTGTGAAGATCTGAGGTAGTGTGAGATCCAAGTGCTGGTTATGGGTTGGTGATCTGAACCAAGGTTTCACTCATGTGGAGGATGATGAATGATGGAACGAGATCTCAAGGCTTGGAATGATTATCTTCTTATGGTTTGACTGTGGATAGACTAGATCTATTGACGCATGTTTATTGTTATGATCTGGGTATGTTTTGATGTCTCATATAGCTGCGGAGTTTTAAGTTTGAATTTACAGATCTGTACGCGGGTTGTCTTTGGTAAAAGAGCGTATAAACGCAGGTTGGGTTCATCCAAGTAGCGTGTACATTGTAAAGCTTGATATTTGAAGTTGCAGATGGGTCTGATGGTTATTGTAGAGTTCTGTGTCTGCTCTGTGTTCTGGTGACTGTGTTGTTGACAGTGTTTCAGTATTTCAGTGTTTCAGTGATCAATGATGTAGGTTGTACTACAATGATGATTGTCTTATGGATCCAGTATGAAAATGTATGAAACGTGGTCCCGGGAAGATCGTAGGCCGGCACCTATGTACTGGTAAACATATTAGCCAGTACAAGAGCCAAGGGGGTTGTAGCTCCCTTCCAGGAGCAGCTGGAAAATGAGTGAAGGTTGTAGCCTTCTGTAGGATTGGCACCTACGTACTAGTAAATGGATCGGCTAGTACAAGAGCTATGAGGGTTGTAGCCCTCTGCAGGTTGCAGCCTGCGTGCTGGTAAAGGACTGCACCAGTACATTGTAAAAGAATTTTCTTATTAAAGAAGAAAGAGACGAATTGCAGCAGGTGGTTTTCACCCACATTGGGTTTCCACCTTATATCATGGTGTTCATGTGTGTGGCTTTTCTGTGATGATCTGTTCTGTTATACTGCACCTGTTTACTGTTAAAATGGTTAATAATGTTCTGATGCATTTACTGAAGATAAGCTAACTAAATCATAAGATCTCTGGATATACGCTAGTTGCTTTATACACAGTAGCGTGTACACGCGGGTTCACTTAACTGAAGTAGCGTATATGAATCTGAGTATGAAATTGAAAAGTTTTATCTGATCTGATAATACTGATTCACCCCCCCTCTCAGTATTATTTCCAACAGGAGACTCGAGATAATATGGTCTCGAACTCCCTCAAGGATGATCTGTCTAGCCTTTTCCACACACTTCTTCCACTCAGCCAACTCTTGTGCATTAGTTGAAGCTAGCTTTGGGATTTCTTGATCAATGAATTCCTTCAAGCCATTATCTTCTAATACAGCCTCCATTCTATCTTTCCATGCTATGTAATTCAAGCTACCTTCCAAGGCATACTCGAGTCTCAAGCCATAGAACGACATTTGCCAACCTTGAAGTATGATATGAATTCAATTTGCACCTACAACCTCGAACTTCGAACTTTGAGTTCTCTTCTCAGTATACTATTCACAGCTTTGATACCATGTAAAAATCTATGATAGGTTAACTCGATAATGCAATATGAATCAAAGCAGAATACTATAACCTACTTCTACTATCAATTTGCATAAACTTAAAGATTGAGCTGAAAAATGTAACTAGAAGAAGAAGAATCAATTGCACAATACACATGAAAATACTTTGGGGAAAGCCTCAGCTAAAAAGCCCACACTATTGAATTATCATACATGATGAAAATACATAGGAATTATACAAAGTTGTAGCTCTCACAGCTAGCCAGCTTTCAGTACAATCCTCACAGATGCTCACAGGAAATCTTGGCTTCTCTCCAACCTTCCTATTTTCCCTCCAAGCTCCTATTTCCTTGTGTTGTTCCTTGTGGATGATTTTCCTTTTATCAAGTGGAAAACCAAGCCTTCAAAATTGCGCAATCCTCAAGGATGAATCCTTCACTGCATGCATGAGTTTTATCCATGAGAAAACACATGCAACTGATAATACACTATCCTTGAACATTAATCTCAACTGGGTCTTTCTTAGAATAGACATGCATGGGTTTATGATGAGGGAATATTCAGTTAACTGGAATAGCACTAGTTGAGTGCATTAATGCATCAACTGACCATTAACTCACTATTAGTTCCTCAAACAGTTTGGAACTAGTTTAACTAGGCTTAGCTTAGTAAACTGAGTTAACTAATTACAACTCAAATATAACTCAATCTTATCTCCTTAATTTAAGGGATAACTCTTACATGACTTCAGAAAGAATTCTAACTTGAATTTCTCCAACTAATTAATTTAAAATAAATAAATTAATTATTTCCAAGTAGCTGTTAAGACTCAATTTGATTTTAATTCACAAATTAATTCAAGGACAAATTAAATTAGAATATTCTTATTGCCATATTTCAACACATTCACAGTGAGCCCAAAAAATGAACCTTAATTGAATATAAACATTAAAATTTATTGAATCAATATAAGGAGTGTATCCACCCTACGTTGAACTAGCTGGCAAGGCTTGCCTTGAGATTCTTGGGATGGCTAAAGTGCAATAATGTAGATATAGGATGGAAGGATGGGTTCTTTACCATAAACCAGGAAGTATGGTGAGGTATTTAGAGAGGGTTTTTGTGTTATGCGGTCAGACCATAATGCATTCATCAAGGAGGTATGTCAATTATGATGCTTAGAGTAAATAACACATATTTCATTAAAATTGGAAAAATTATATTACATGAAGATTGCAAAAATTGAGTTTTACGGGTACTTTGAAATTCTAGATCCATTGTTTAATTCCAAATTTAATGAAATATGTGTTAAATGATCCTTTTGATTATGCGCATAAGGTTTCTATTCATGGATTCTATTAGACCATTTCCCTGTGAGTATTAGTTAGATGAGTATTTCAACACAATACCATTTTGTAATGCAAAATCATAAAGTTTTAAAGACGAAAAGTATGTTTCATTATAAAAAACAAGCGATACCAGAATGCCAAAGCATGACATGATGTTTTGCTGGAGGAAGTTGATGACCTCTTGGTCATTCACTTGTTTTAGCATAACTGATTCTATTCACCACCTGAACTAATCAGTTGTTGTTAGAATGTACTGGTGTTGTTTTGATGAATGTGGGAAGATTTCCCCAATGACGTCTAGGCCCCATTGTTGGAACGGTTTGGTCACTACAACAGGGTGCAGTGGGGTCCTGACCTTCATGTTTTCTTGGTGCATTACTGACAGACCGGGTACTCGCGGGTGTACATATGTGCATCGTTGAATAATGTGGGCCAGTAGAAACCAGCTCACATAACTTTGTGTTCAGTGGTGTTTCCCGCAAAGTGACCCATGGCGGGTCCATCACGTAGATATTGCAATACCTTCTTTGATTCATGTGCCTCCTGGGACATAAGAAAAACTCTATTGTTGTGCTTCTTGTAAAGAACTCCATGCCCCGACTGATGTGCTAAAGCTTTGAGGCGTAATTCCCTCTTCTGTCTAATGTAAAAGTGAGAGGGTACAATGTCGTGCTCAAGGTACTGGTGCACATCTACGTACCAAGAGGTTCCATCTTTAGTGGGTGTTGTTCGCACTACATCATACATCTCAACTTCCTATTACCAGCTGGTGAGCTCCTCTTCATACTCTGGTGTGTGCACTGCTTCATCTGCAAGTTTACAGAGCCCATGTCATTTTAATGTGTGAGCCAGCTTGATTACAATATCATACTCTTTCAATCCTATCATCCAGTTCGGATGTCATTCACCCAGTTCTTGTTGTATAAGCAGTGTGCATAATGTTTGGTGAGTGACATAGACTTTGTAGTGGTTCTTCAAAAAGTAAGGCCTGAAGCATTTCACCGTCTTGTAAACTACATATGCTTGTTTGTCAATGGAAGGGTAGTTGAGTTCTGGTCCCTACATGCTTGTGCTCATGAAGGAGATGGGACATTCATCGTTCATCTCGTCCTTCTCAGTGAGTACTGCAATGAGTGAATTATCGAAGGTGAAGGTGTATAGTAGGAAATCCTTCTTGAGGTTTGGATTGTGGAGTGGAGGTTCTTCTACAATAGCCTGCTTGATATAGGTGAATCCATACTTCTCCCTCTTCTCCCAGCTATATACTACATATTTCTTGATCATATCCTACAAGGGCTTGACTATTAGCACATAATCTGAGGTGAACTTCTGGAGGAGGTTTATCATGCCCAAGAAGGACTACATGGCTTTCTTGTTGGCTGGGTGAGGGATCTATGTAATAGTCTAGAGCCGATCTAGATTAACCTTGATCTCGTTTTTGGCAAGAATGTGCCCAAGAAGGTTTCCCTCAGAAACTTTGAATACAATTTTTTTCAGATTCAAGGAAATCTTGTATTTTTGGCATCACTCAAGCATTTTCTTCCGATGGCATATGTAGTCCTCACGTTCCCTTGAGAACATAGTCACATCATCGAGGTACACAACTAAGCTCTGTCCAATGAGTCCGCGAAAATAGGTGTTGATGGCACACTGAAAGGTTGCGCCTGCATTCACAAGCTGAAACAACATTTGCCTGTATGTGAACATACCCACTTGGTACAAAAGGTAGTCTTAAGTATGTTAGGTTCTGCTACTAGAACCTTCTTGTATCCTAAAAGTCTGTTGAGTAGGGAAAACATATGTGCCCTAGATATTGTTTACAGAATGTGGAGCATATACACATGGGGTAGTTGTCCTTGCTTGAGGCGCGTTTCACGTTACAGAAATAAACACACAAGTAGATTTCCCCAGAATTATTGCATACAGGAACAAGGTTTGGGACCCACATGGAATGATGAACTTTGTAAATGATTTGTGCATCCAATAGCTTGGTGAGCTCTTTCTGTATGAGGGGTTCATGTGACGGATGTACTTTCCTCAGCTTTTGCTGATATGGCTTGACCCCTTATTTGATTGGAATAATGTGTTGGATTATTCGTGTGCCATAAGTTTTCAGATCATCGTACATCCACGTGAACAATTCCCGGTACTATTTGAATAGGCAGATAGAGGCTTGTCGCTGTTGTTGTGTGCAACATGTGTCGAGATTGATGAACTTCATATCTTGTTCTATTCCTAAGTTGATTAGTTTGGGCATCATGGTGGAACTGTGTGTTTTGTTGTTCCTTGGCCCCTGGAAGCATTGTTGAAATTTGTAAAGCTTCTCCAATGATGCCACACCCTTCGTGAGAAGGTCGCCTTTCCTGTTACCAGCTTCTTCTTGCAGATATCACTCATGCTTATCATCGTATATCATTGCATATTTGAAGACATCATTGTTGGCGATGAAATGTAGTATCTATTGATCATTATTAAATACATGTAAGCTAGTTATCTTATCTCGGATAGATGGTTTGTACAAAATTTCAATAGTAAATCTATCCCTAATCAGTGACATTCTAGAAGTTGTGTTTCCCAAAGCATTGACAACTGAATTACGCATATGTGGTACAAGAATGATGTCAAATGTTTGGAAGTTAGAGATCAGTCACCATACCTCTTGTTGGTAACTTTTGATATGTGGTGACAAACAATGAATGGAGTTATGTACCTGTCGTACCACTATCTATGAATCACCTATGATTTTCAGTGCAACAATTTTGAGGTTGATGACTTTCTGCAATCCCAACACAAGTACTTCATACTTAGCAACATTGTTCATGCACTCGAACTCCAAGCGACTTGAAACTAGATGCTTCCTATTTTTTGGGTCGATCAAGATACATCCGGCTCCTAAGCCATTCTGTGTCATCGATCCGTCGAAGTACATGGTCCACAACTCATCTGTACATGGACCATTCAATGTGCTTGTACTATTGCTACTACTACTATTGGTACAGTGTATTGTACATGATTCATTACCATCAATTGGATAAGGAAGGAGACCCAACTACATGTTTAGTGGGGTTGGAGTTGGCCGTTTAGGATAACACCCCAACGTTGTTTCTAGGAGCTAGTTGCCAATCATGAGTTCTGCGAAGGCCAATGGTTCATTGTCACCATTGATGGGAGTGACATTTTGCCTCATATACCTCTCGGATATCATCGAATTTGATTGTTTTTTCCCTTGTACAAAAGCCACATGTGCGACCAGTCCGTAGAAAAATATCTATTCAGTGTGCTGGACTAGTCTTTGTTGAGTAGCAGACTGTATGCTTCCGGTATGTCCATAACAACAATGTTGAGGCATTGGTGGACTCAACTATCATGAGATAGTCAGATGATCACATCTTGAAGTTCACCAATGGCTCATACATATGTATGATCAATTTGGATGATTTGCTTGGATGTCTTGCTCAATTGTGCATTGATACTTTTAGCAATGGAGAGAGGCATGAAGTTGGCTACGGCGCTAGAATCAACCAAGAATTTGTGAAAATTATAGTCGAAAAATTCATATGAGAGTAGGTATGGAGGGCAACCTGAGTTTGCTTCTCCCATCAAAAGTGTGTTTAGTAGTGGAAAGTCATCTAGGAGGTGTGCTTGCTACCTTGTTGATAGAGGTTGCGTTTTTCGTTTTTTTCTGTCCCAATGCATGCAATAGGATGTCTTGTTGACTCTGGATCCTAGCTAGCTCAAACAAACTGATGTTCACATGAGTTTCCTTCATGTCATCCACAATGTTGTATTCCATAGGGGGTAGACTCACCGAGGTTTTCGGTGTAAGATTGATGTTCCTGTTGTCCAACAGAGTATTCTAGAGTTTGTTGCTTATGGACGTCTTTTGTGTTTTCTACTTTGGGGTGGCTAGTGGATCAAAATTCATCATCAGCAGTGTCATATTTTCTTGTGGTCCCTCAACTGTAAATGGAGCCCCTTTGCTCGTAAGATTGTAACGGTCATTTTTCTTTGGGGGTTGTTTCTTGGTGTTCACCTTCAACACTGCTTGCAGGCACTAATACATGTTTACCACATGCCCAAAACTTCATGCTTCATTAAGTGCAACATCTTCATCATTATTTGTATCTTTCAGCTATTCTTGCATATTTTTTTCTGCATTGAATGTATGACTGCATATAGATCTTCTGACTTGCTTCCAATTTGAACAAGACCTCACTGGGTGATGTTCTTCATGGAATGAATAGAATTCAGAATTTGCGCACCGATCGAGCTGGAACGCAGAGCTCTACGTAGTTTTTGCAGGGTACTGATTGATACCTCATGACATGCTTCCTTATTTCTATCTGGGTAAATGGTTGCTTAGAGACGTGTTTGTTTTGTGTTATTTAAGTTCAGACACTTCTGTTGTTAAGTTCTTGAGGAGGTGAGTGAGGGTTTCAATATTGTTTTTTTCCTTGTCTCTACCTTTTCTTGCCATTGCCCGAGACATCCTGCTCGTGTCTTTGGAGTCCTTTGCTCATTCATCATCCTTGATGACTTGAATTGTGTGCAAGTCTTTCTCAATAGCAATAACCTCTTCAAATTTTTCGAATAGTGTTGGTTTCGCAACTCGCTTGATGAACTGCACAATGATGGTCGGCAGTGCGAACATAAGTAATCAATAGTGATGGATTCATGAGGTTTGGTGTCCAATGAAAACTTGTTCAATATGCATGTACACCTCTTACTAAATTCTTTTACATTTTATTTCCCCTCCATCTTCAGGCTTCCCAATTCTTTGATTAACAGGGGTGGGGTCTTGTCATCAGCAAATTTTTCAAAAACATGCATTTGAATGCACCCCAGTTCTGTATGAAGTTGTTTGCAAGGCTGTGATACCATATAGTTGCACGACCATCCAAGGTACATGGAAAAAATCTACATTCTACGTCGTCGTACAGTCCCTCAAGGGTCTGCAGATGCATGTAGAATTTGTCCAAATGTTCTTCTCCCTTCACTATGTTGTCAAGGTTGAACTTGATTCTCATTCTCTCCACTCACTTTGGCATCTTTTGCAAAGCACCCGGAAGAGCCAATGGTCCCTAAGTCATCCATTCCAAAATTTTTTCAGCCATCTCTTCTTCTTCTTCATCCTCCTCCTCTTCTTCAGAATCTGATAGTTCCAACTGTAATTCAATTGGTTCATCTTCGCCTCCACCTCCTCCGCTTCCTTCCCCTTTGCCTCCTCTACCGAAGTCTAAGCAGAAGATTAAGAAGGTGTCTCGTTCCCCCTCTCAGAAGACTAGAGGTTCTTTTGTGTGTTCAACAACTTCTGCCAGAACTTCAAGAGTGGAAAGAACTTTTTCTTCCATTGATGATATAACAACCCCTGTGGGAGTGGTTTTTGTCTTCCTTGATGCTTATGGAAGATCTTGTATGCCTGGGATTAGTTCGACTGCTTTTGCAAACTGTTGAGTGATGGGACAAATGGAGCGAAGGTGATGATAGGTAATTTCTTGTTCACTCCTAGGAGGTGAGAAGTAACTAACTATAGAGTTGTGCATAGGTGAGAGGCATTGCGAGTTACTGCCTTGACCAAATGGTTGATGAGTGAGTGTGAGACGAAGTTTAGTCATAAATGACTAGCGACCCTCCTTCTAGCACTAGAAATGTTAATGGTGCTAGACCCGCCAACTATCAGGGGATCAACTTGGTATGAAATCCCAACTATACCTCACACCATTTGGTGTGGAAGTCCCATCTGGTATGATGGCCCAATTGCCATTATCTTAAATATTTGCCTCATCTCTTGTTTTTCAGCAGAGGAGAGTGGTATGCTTTGCCTTTGAGTAGTGAGGTTCACGTACCTGTTGATTGCTAGTGTTAATTGTGTCAAGGGTTCTTTCACCATAGAGGGAAAGGTTGGGAGTGAGTCCCAAGTGAGATTGGAGGAAGCCCCAACTCTTTTAGGAAGATACAAAACAACAAGGCGTGCATAGCTTCTACAGGAGTAGTCCACACAGATGTAGTAGTCACAACACACAGGGAAAGATAACACATACAACACATAGTGGAGTAGTCTGCGCAAGTCTGACAGTCGTTATAGAATGTTTACTTGAAAGGTTTGTTTGATGTCCGGGGAGGTAACCAACATAGATAGGAGAGCGTTAACAACTCATACAACACATTTTCCTTAATATATATGTATTACAACCATTGAATGAGTTCAAGTGTTAAACACAAGTTAAAGCAATATGTATTACAAGTCTTCAAGATTAGTCTTACAACAATTACAACACGTGTTGCTAGCCTGTTAGCATGACTTTGAATTAAGCGAAAGTTCCAAAACACATCGTTACACCATACATCACTAACCCCGTGGGCCTGGTGTTGGAGCCACTACTTACTCCTAAGAGAAAAGATTATAGACTCTCAAGGCTATGTGGGAGGAGGTGTGGTGAAAAGTCTTTTGCATGTACAAATGAGGGCGTATTTATAGCCAAGGGTGAAACTAACCCTTGTGGTTGTTCAAGTTCCCTCATGAGAGTTTGACTTCCATGACCTTTCGACTTTACATGACTCTTGATACGACAAGTGGGTCTCTTGGACTTCCACGTTAGATTACATTAATTGACAATATGGCCCAAAGTAGAGATGTGGATTACATGAATCATGACAAGACTCGACATGACAGTGATGGTATATTTGTGCCATTGCTAGTGTGCATGTCGAGCTACAATCTTGCTGGGTGAAGGATGTCCTCACTGTGTCTCACAGCTTCACCTCTACATGGCAAGGTGCACAAAGTGTTTGATGGTCATTGGGTTCATTTGATTTTGCGTTTGCATGTTTCTCTTTGCTTGTATGTTAGCATGCATGATAGGTTTGTCTATTCTCAAAAAGTGCATGTTCGTTCGTCCATCTGTTCGTGAACACATATTTGCATCATCACTCGTTCGCGATCACATCTCTTTTCATGCATCGTCTGTTCATCCATTCATGAACGTGTCCTCTTGCATGTACTCCCCTTGTTCATCCCATCCGTTGTCGCATCATGTTTCCTTGTGTACCAATATCTGTAGTCACTCATGATGAGACGACATCAAATCTATAAACATCCTAGTCTACCATGATGCATGATCATTTCAAATGCAGACCAACGAGAGAGAAGAAAAGGTTGTGAAACTGCGCGAGACAATATTCGTGCTGGGATAGAGGCTCCGGGAACTGCTGGTGAAAACTGCTCAAAAGTCCCTGGGAGATAGTGACAGGCAATCTGGATCAACAGTGACTATCCGTGGGGCCTAGCTCGGCTGGCAGAGAATTCTGTGCAATTTCTTGGAGGAGCAGTTTGGGCTACAGGAAGGCTAGGCAGACAATATCTACGCAATTTTTTAAAGGAGCTGGTAGTCGGAGGCAAGCAACCAAAACTACACAATTCTTAGAGGAAGCTGACAGCTGGCTACTCGAACCTTGGCAACAAAACACTGTGCAGTTCCTGGAGGGAACTGGCAGTTGGTTGTTGGGAAAAAATGTGATGATGTTGGGAGGCTAACCTACTGATTAGCTTTGCATAGTTTCTGGACTGAGAAGACTGCTCGGAAGCAAAGGGCTTGCTCATGAAATCTGTGCAATTTCCCGAGCGAGCAGTTGGTTGAATGACTAGTGGGCTGAGTAGAAAAATAATGCCACTTTCTAAGGGAGACAAGAATGAGAATTGGGTGTCTGTCTGGCCTATTAGCGCAGTTTTCTCAGTCAATGGAGTGGGCATGTTCTACAACCTTCGCACAATTTTTGAGGGGATACATTCCCGAGGTGACTGTGAGGTCAAACTCCCCTATTGACCAGCATGAGGTTTGATTGATCAACTTGTGGGCAACACAACTTGAAATTACTTGCTTGGTGCTTCTGCATTATTTTAGGTGATCGTTGATTGATTCAATGGCACAATAAAGGTCCATTTATGGGAGGGTGATATGGTCGTCATAACTTGATCCAAGTGGATGTTGGTGGAAACCCACCTATCCCAGTTGGACCCCCACAACTATCTCTTTTAGTTTTTTTAGTTTCTGTAATTATGGCACAATTCACTATTTTTATCAATTTTTTGGGTCCTGAACTTCTGGAGCTGTTTTGAGTCCCTAAACGACATTTTTTTCTTGGGAAAATAGCAAGCAACATGGGTTGTAGATTGACATTTCTCTTCCCAAAGTTATAGTCCTTTGATATATCTTTCTAACGATATATTTTGTGTGTCAAACGGAGATCGTATGCCAAAGTTACGACCCCGGGAAGTTGATGTACCAATTTACCCAAATGGGGCCATAGTTTGGCGCTTCATCTCCTAGGGCTAGGTTTTTGGATGTTTAGGGTTTTCCATTATTTCTCAACAATAAATAGGCCTTTGAGCTTCATTGTAAAATAGTTCAGAGGCATGTAGCCACCACATCTCTTCACAAAGATAAGCTACCATCGCCCATGTACAAACTTCCTCTTCCTTTCTCCTTTGAGGAGGGTTATGCAAGGCCCCCAATGTCTACAACAACACTCTAGGACTTCTTCCATGTGAAAACACTTTGTGGGCATTAAGTAATTGCTCTCATTGATTCTATGGAATATAAAGAGCAAATGGGCACTTTGTAGAACATTTAAATGTGCATGCAAAACATCCCTGGCCTCTACCACATTTGCTCCTTCTAAAAAACAATTTGGCTATGCTAGAAAGAGACAATGTTAAAGAATGGTGGAGAAGCAAATCCCAATGATGGTAGCTACCAAGGAAAATGGGGAATGAATGTAGGGAACCCATTGAGAGAGAGAATAGGAAATAGATAGGCATACACTTATGGAAGTGAACCTGTTATGTTCAAGTCTCTATGGCACCAAAATAGAGAGTGAGGAGTTACTAAGAGGGTAAAAATTAACTAAACTTGGTTATGATACCATGTGAGGCCATGTTAAGTAACCCTAAAAACTTGAATGATTTGCCATTAAATTAACATACAAATACATACACAATGGTGTGAATTTTGGTTTTAACTTCTAAAGTCCAATATCTCTTCCTATTCTAAATGATCATATTTCCCATATTCACATATTTACACTTTTACAAAATTCATAAAATTAAAATATCTAAATTTAAAATTTAATTATTTAAATAATTAAACTTCAAATTATTATAATTATATTTATATTCTTTTTATCACTCCATAATTATATAAACTATCCCAAACACAAAGTATATTCTGATATAAACGTTATGATATAAAGGGACCATGGCAATTCAAATTACCAAGCTAATGTAACCCTTAATATAATTTTTTCCACTTAACGCTTAATATAATTTTTTCCACTTATAGCCACGTTTTAGAAAGACTAAAAAAACTATTTCTTGGTCTGTGAGAATATGGAGTTTTGAAGCGAGAGGCATTGAGCTTGTATGTAACATCTCAAGAAGGGAAACTAAAGCCGTTAAAAATAATTCTAAAGAATATTTGAAAATTATCAAATAAAGAGAACTAATTTCCAACCGACCAAACTTTGCGTCGGCCTAGGACAAAGAGGGCGTTGCATTTAACCTAACACATCCCATCATGATATTCAAATATTTACACACATATACATATTAAAAGGTAAGGTAAGATTCATCGATGAAACTTAAGAACTGTGAGCTGCTAGATATCCCACTGAATAGATTGAAACGATTGTCTTGACCCGGACAGAAAGATGGTGTTCTCAGGGGAGAATATTAGAAATAGTGAGAAGCATACTGTTTCCGATATGACATCTGAGACATCCAACTCACGTAAGTCACACAACTATTGACATTAATTGTAGCATTCAATTTCAATTGTAGCTTTTTAACGTTTCTTTGTTTAATCTATTTTGTGATCTTGCAGAAACAGATTTAGCAAATGGCCTGAGTGACGATATTGTATTGATGGGAATCATTCCTGGATTGTCACGGAATTTGGCATGGGATCAGCGGCCGGTCTTGAGCTTGTTGAGTCAATCGCGGGCTAATGCGATGACAAGCCACGAATCGTTAACCTGTGATCAACTTTACAGCCCAGATACTATCCTCTCCTCTCGAGGATTCATTGTATCTCGCGCTTTTTCCCCGAACCCGAAAAGCCCTTGGGAGGAAGATATGAGCCTGTGGGCGTGGAATCCCTTTGTTGGTATCACAAGCATGCTCCCCCCACCTCCGGCCCATTTGTTACCAAAATATGTAATAAAGTTTGTGTGCGACGGTGAACGCGTATATGCTATAATCCCAGGCTTTCAAACAGAAGAGCAAACCGTGGAGCATGAGGTGTAACATGTCTGGATGCTCAATTTAAGAGAGTTCAATGTTATTTGGAGGAAACTGCCTTTCATGCCAAGAGTGGGGCGAAATGTTGACGTCTCCAATTGTGTGGGAGATATTTACATATGCCAGCGAGACAACGAATTTTCATGGAAGGAAGATAGGATATGGAAACTTTCAGGAAGTGGAGCAGATAATAATGAACGGCATTGGCAAGATATTAACCCTAATATGCCGCCTCGCAAACGCTTGAATTTCAATACCTCTGATAGAGCGCCATCATATATTGATGTTGTTCTTAAGTGTCTATACGAAAGACAGTCCCTTCCCTATCAATTTCTGAATCCGATTCCAAGGATCCGACAATGTGCTTCATATATTTTCTTGATTCCGGATGCGGATGGTGCCGGAAGCGTTGAAAGCGAAAGCCACCCGGTCAAGTATGGAGAGATAAACGGTGGAGTACACCTATTAAAGGCAGAGTTGGATAATGAGAAAACAAGAATCGTGGAAGAGGGTGACTTCGTTGATTTTGTGGAGGGTTGGGCCGATGAGTTGGAGGACGACGCGGAGGGTCACAACAACCCTGAATTTCATAGCGGTAGCCAACGTAGCGCGAGGCCCATCCAAGCTTTTCCGTGCACTAAATGGAAAAAACAATATAGGCTCGATTTAGGGACGTGGAAAAGCATGGTAGATAACATGGGCATCGACAACGTGGCTCATTTTGAGGCAATCTATGTGTACCAATTAAAAGGTATAAAATTTGTTGATAGAACATTGAGATTTTGAATGAGATCTTCACAACCAAAGTGGCTGAATTTGGGTCTATATTTGAAAGCTGTGAAGATATTATGATGGTTGTGCATGATGAGATATATTTCTTTTGCAAAGCCTATTTTAACCCAAAAAAAGAAAAGAAAAGAAATTGGGAAACATATAGTATTTTGAAAGATTTAAGTATTTTCCATCGAGTGAAGACAGCCATGATAATTTTAAGTTTTAATTAATAATATTATAATATTAAAAAATAATTTTTTATTATTTATTAAAATAATATTAAATTTCTGATCAATTATCCGTTATAAATATAATATTGATTTTTTGATAAATTTAATTTTAATATATTTTGTTGAATTTGTTTAATAATTTGTTATTTGATTATTTTATTTTTAACGTATTTTGTGTTATGATCATTATAATTATAATTATAATGAGATTTACATGTATGAGATTCGAGATTTTAATGATATTGAAAACAATTTTGAGGGTAAATGTGGATGAAGGTTTAATAGTTATATATTTGTATTTTTGTTGTTTATAATTATTTGTAATCTTTTATTAGGTGGAAATTAATGTGGTCATACTTTTAAAACTTATGAGAGTATCGGTGGTGGAAAGATGGAAAAAAGATGAGTGTATTGGTGGTTGAAACCAAAATTGAAGATGTACTCTCATAACTCCTTTGTAATTAATATATTTCTATTGGAATATCTGCATCACATGTTAAGGTCATGAAGATGTAATATTGCACTCAGGATCTATAAATTTAAGAGGGGGAGTATGTAACACCCCACCATTGTATGTAAAACTTTGCTAACCAAAGATGAGAAAAGATAGGTATGATATGTAAGAAGAAAAGTAAATACTTTATGAAATAAATAAAATAATTAATCACTTGGAAAATTGAGACACCAAGAGATGAGATTCTTGCCAAATCCCATTCGTGAATGGGAAGAGATAATTCTTTCATGATAAAAATTCTAGATAAAATTCTAGATAAAGCTTTATGTATTGGGAGATAAATATCCAATATCTTTCTTAGGTGTAAAAGGATGCTATGCTTAACATAAAAGCCTTGTATGAGAGAAAGACAAGCTTTTTATGGGAAAAGTCTTTCCATAAAAGCCTTGCACGAGAGAAAGAAAAGTCTTTCCATTGAAAGCCTAGGCAAATGGATAAAAGACACCCACTTAAAAGGGGGATGCCGCTAAAGGAAACTATATCATGAAAGAGGGAATTAAATACCCATTGAAGAGATCAACAGAGGTAGTTGATTAGTGGAAAGAACTTTGAGCTAGTGGGTGAACTGGTGGAAGATCATTTTAGGCTCGGTGGCAGTGTTCAATTTTTCCAAGTGATTATGCTCAACTAAGCTACTTTACTTCAATTGCTTGGGATGTACTTTATGTCCCCTTTACTCTCTTTGTTTTCACATCTTTAAACTTATGAGTGCGATTACATGATCCTATCTTATGACTCATTACTCTTGTTGTTGTAGAATTTGTGAGTATATGATGCATGAATAATCCTTGCCGTGAGATGATGGAATAACTGTGATTAATTATTCATGAGACAACTAGGTTTAAAGAGTAATTATGTTTTAAGATGTGAAATTGTATAGTGTACGGTTTAGGCTATTTATGCATTATTTGATACACCATTATTTGATACAATAGAAAATATTCTCGCAATCACTTAGAAGGAAGGTGTAAAGTGGAGGCCAAGAGAAGTTCTAAATGGTCTTTGGGCATTATTAGAATACAAGAATTGCTTGGGAAAAGAAGAGAAGACAACACATGAAGACCACATGAGAAGGTGTGAGTTGCAACAATGACTGGAGAGAGAGAGGTCTCTTGATGTCATATCCAAGCATAAACAAGAGGAGGAGGTGCTGAGAGAGAGGTCTCTTGATGTCATATCCAAGAAGAAACAAGAGGAGGAGGTGGAGGGACAAATAAGATCCCCCGCAAGGTTTTGAAGATCATAGATAGAGAAAGAGGAAGAATCTAAGTCTAGGACTTGAGTGAAAGGAAACTCTACATTACTAAGGAAACTCTAAATAATGATAGTTTGATTGACAATAGGAGGGCTAGAAGGACACACACCTCAAGTGAGTAATAGTAATGGCTAGATTCCTTGATTAAATGGAGGGTGGAGATGGGTTAATCTCTAGATTCCCTTGAAAACTTGGGTGGAGGCTTTCTTCTTGTGTTCACGGTGAGGAGTTTTTTGAACTCTCCCTTTACTTGTTTCCTAATTTTGTCACAGTGCATTTTGGATTCTCAAGATTGGGTGGAAATAGTGTGCAATATCTCTTTGAGGATGTGGGTGAAACATCCATGGATACTTTTGTTTGGCTAAGTGTGGAAGCATTTTATCCTCTAGACTCCCATATTTGGTTGTTGGGTGGAGGTAGGAGGATCTCTGTATTCCCAATAGTGGACATTGTGAGAAGTACCTTGAAGTTCCTTCCTCAAGTTTTGAAATTTGGTTCATGGGTGACAAATACCAACCTTAGTTTCCTTGATTCCCTCATTTTAAGACAAGTGTTGATGCAACTTATATGAATGTAGAACACTTGAATTTGGTTATTATATTATGAGCACATATTATTCCTTGTGCACGATGGATTTCCAAATGGATACCACCATGTTTTTATTTTTGAGGATATGACTACTTTTAGACTATTGAATTATTGTTTGAATGTAATGGCTAAAGAAGCCATGATTGAAATTATTTGATTATGTAATTAGATTTCATTTTTTAATGAATAAATGGGTCATTTGGGAATAATAGGGAAATAACACATGAGTAAAGGAGTCTTCTCACTATTCTAGAAAAAAATGTTAGTGGTCAAATCCATATGGTGGACCTCCCAAATATTCTCCTAAAAATCCTAAGGAGAAAAATTCAAAATTTAAGAATAACATAATGGGAGATAAATATGATGTTAAATCCCTATGGAGGGAATTGATAAGTAGGGTGGAAAAAAAAGTAGAACATGAGGGAAAAGCTTGCTTTAAAGAAAAGTAAATATTTTTCTTATTTTAAATAAACGTCTTATTAAATTAAAGCATGCAAACCCTAAAATCAAGATGGTGCTAAGGAAAAATATATTGGGAAAAACTATAAGAAAACCACTTAGGAATACAAAAAAGGTTGTTGATTCTTAGATGTAAGAATTTTGAGCTCTAGTGGAATTTCTTTGGTTAGGAGGAAAGTGCTCTCTCAGTTAATATTCCGAAGAAAATGGTTAGAGTGAGATGGTTATATTTTATTGTTTTGATGTTGAGCTATTTATCTATTAATCGTGATTGAAACTTGTGAGTAAGAACTCTATTCATACTAAAACAAAATTTGTAATGTTAAAATAACTATTTGTAATTAATATTATGAATGAATTATAAATTGATTACAATTTGAAAATAATTATATCATGATAATTTTATTGAGTAGAAATTATAGATACATATGTTCTAAGGTAAATTAGTATACAAATGGAAAGAGTACTAATCTAAGTCTCAAGGAAGAAGGATGGACCAATTAGAGTTATGGACGAGTTAAAAGTAGGAGCATAATAATATATATCTATACAACTTTCTACTTTAACTGTATATATTATTATGCATGTATAGTTTGGTATATGAGATAGAGTCATATTTTGAGATCAAAAAAGGAATTCTTAGTTTAGTTATGGTAATAGGAATTGGAATTGAAGCAACATGATTCCTATAATATATTTAAGCCAAAGCTAGATAAGCTTATTAGTTGAAAAGAATTGCATAATTTAGAAATATAATTCCATCTAAACTGAAGAATTAAGATTCATCTGCAAGAGGAGTTTGGAGGATAGCCATATAGTAAAAAAATTGTAGATAACTATGATTAATGATTAAGGATACATGGAATTGACTTAATAATCTAAAATACCTTTGTACCACATTTGTTTGTGAGCTCACTTAGGCCTCTTGATGGAAAACTGGAAATTGTTTTTAATTAATTGAATATGATATTACAATAGCTACATCAAAGTGAATACTCTAGTAATAACTTCCACAAGGAAGTACAATTAATTGATGAACATAAATATTAGTAGTGTTTGTATATTATATATAGGACTTTACATACTTGTATAGTGCCTAGAAATCACCACCAAAGGGTGTGAATCTTTATTGATAATCTGAATAAGAATAATTGAGTATTTACTCAAGTATGATTCTTATGATAAATCTTATTGGACACATTAATTTTAAAGATGTAATGTACAAGATTTATGATAGATGTACATACATTGATAATGATGTCATACTTTACTAGAAAATTGCAAAAAAAAAAACTAAAATTAAAATATGGATGTCTATACATTAAAATTTGTAAAGGAACAAAGAAATCATTTAACAAAGTATTGATTGGAAAGAATAGTAAAGAGAATAATCATTAATTCCAATGGATATTCTATCAAAAGGAATAATAAGCTTATGACTAATGATAATAGAAAGAAATATAAGCACCCATGACAAATTATAAACCAAAATTGTAAATTACAATGGGATTGCAAGCCATAGAAAATACAATACATTAGGTGTTGCTAGCCATATAAAGCAAAGACAATAATAGTTTTTTATTATGGATAACCATACTTAAGAGAATGACCTTTTAATTCAATAAAGATCAGTTTATTGGAAATTATTGAGCAGAGAGGCTCTAAGACCTAGTGTGAATCATTCTACAACCTAGTGTGAATGCCATGTGTAAGTATGTTAATGCTCAATTTGGAGTTGACACATGTCCCTTTTAAATAAAAATAAAATAGTATCTAAGTAGAACAACAATGTTGGTTATAATAAAAAAGAAAAAAAAATTATACATGTTTAATTAGTTTTTCCTATGACTTAATATAATTTATTGTAAAATAATTAGCAGTAAAAAAAATATGTGATACTTCTCAAAACATTTAATGTTGTATAAAATAAAATATACAATGTGGGTTATGAATAAAATATTTTAATATCAATTAATTTTGAAGTATAATTAAAATATATTAATTAGAAAAAGCTATTTTTGATCTACATGTTTTGTAATCTCTATAGAATTCAAAAATACACTTTAAACAATGGCAAATTAGACATTGTTATTTGCATTCTAAAATAAGTTTTCACCTCAAGATTAGATCAGTATTTTAAATGGATCTATGCTGGTATAAATAAATAGACCCACTACTATATACTTATTATACATAAACAAAATAATTATAATGTATCTTTCAACCAAATCTATAGGTCAGGTAAGAGCAACAAAAAAAAATGTCGATAAAGATAATTAACCACACTACATAGGCTTATGCTTAGCTAGAAACCATTGAAAACTATTCTCAAGTATATGGACGAGAGGTAGTTAGTTCGCATGTACCCATGTAATCCATATGTATGAAAGAAAATAGGAGAACGATAAGTTAAAAATGAGTACAAGAAAGCATGAATATAAGAATGATGGCTATACATTTCTTTAATGAAAACAAATACAATTTTATACCTGGAGATGGACATAGTTTCATGCGACCTTGGTACTCTGCCAAATTCAACAGGAAACTGGAAATCGAGACATTGATTAGAGAAAACAATGATAACCTATAACTGAAAAATGACAGAAATTATAGAAGACTACGTGAACTCTAAAGATACAATGCAAAATTCCAAGTTTTTAAATGCCATAACTATGGTAAATAAACAACACTTGGGTTTCTCAGTGGTAAACCTTGGTGTCGAAGAATGATCCAAACCTATAACTGAAAAATGAAAATTTCAAAATGAAACCCTCATTCCAACTTACTAAAAAATGTGAGGCTAATTTTAGGATTGCTCCATACCTTATTCAAATAATGAATCTTTACATAACTAATAAGGAAGATATAAAACCCCTCCATGTGAATTTCCTGGTAAAAAGATGAGGATGGACTGAGCACTAATGGCATATGTCAACAAAAGATTTGTCTTCATTCTAGAGGATAGAAAAATTCATCCCCTACATTTTATCTATAAGGAATAAACACATGAGTTAACTGAGCAACCAAAGAAAATAAATGGTCGATAGATATCAAATGGATAAAGTTGAAACTGTAGCATCAGTAAGTCTCACCTCTTATTGCAGAGAGTATTCCTCTAGATAGACACGTTAATGCCTTGAACGAGCAAGCTTAACATTGGAAAAATGGAGGAATGACATCCATGATAACCACTAACACTCAACGTAGAGTCAAGCGGTGCTATGGCCACCTAAAACCAAACAAAATAAACCAAATGAGATTTGGGTTAGGGGTTTAGACACTATTGCATCCCTAACGGATCTCAACTGTTCAATTGCTAGGTTAACTTCAAAACTTGATTTGAAAAGGATGCTTTATGGGTGAAAACAGGTGTAGGCACATGATCTTGAAATATGTGGCATATTCTTGGTGCACGATATGTATTGGAGGACCCACTTTACTATCATGCATTTATGAACCAAGTAAATGAAATCTTGGGTTCATAGATTTTGAACCTTGGTAATAAAAGATTAAACATCAATAACATGTGGTTCAATAAATAACATTGGAGTGCATGGCGCTATACTGACTTTGTGTTTATACAAAGATCATTGTAGTCTTTGTATATAGGAATAGAGTGGGTTTAATGAGTTGAATCATTAAAATAAATAATATACCTTTTATTGTTATGGTTAAAGGATTTTAAGATATGAATTAGTTGTGATACCCATTTCATACAAAGAACAAAACATTATATCTATATCTATATCTATATCCATATCCATATATCTATATATATATATATATATATATATATATATATATATATATAGAGGGAGAGAGAGAGAGAGAGAGAGAGAGAGAGAGAGAGAGAGAGAGAGATTATGTAATGCAAACTTTGTGGATACATATAGAGTTCAGGTTTAATTACAAAGTACTTTAGGCTAAAACTTGACATAGAAATTTGGGTTAGAGGAAACATGAGTTTTTTATATTTAATAGTTTCAATGCTTCATTGATTTTATATTAATGAACAATAAGAGAAAGAATTTGACCTCGTTATGGGTACAACATATCTCTTGCAATTTAAACAATAGTGGTAGAGAATGGAGAACTTAATTATAATTTAAGGAGGTGATATTAATAACAAGATATGAAGTTATCATAAACAATACCACGTGACTATTTATCACCATATATTAAAAAATAAATCATGTGTATATGAATTATGTTACATGTGGTATTAGAGTTGTAGGTTCAAAATTGAGGCATAAGGGTGAAACTACAACTTAAAGAATAATGCAAAAAATGTTAATTTTTGAAAATTTAATTTTGGTTTTGTTGTAATGATGCACAAAGATAAGGAAAAAGAGACCGCAATGATGGCATAACCTTCTGCCAGATCTCGTGGTAAGGGAGAGCATATTTAGGTTTAGTTGGGAGATGAAACTTCACCTCCAACAACCCAACTTCTAGACATTGTAAGAGACATGAAGCAAGAGTTCACCAGTACAAGGGTCAACAATGAGCAATTTCTAAATGAAAGTGGAAAAGAGGAGAATCTCATTAAAGAGTTAACTAAAAATTCAACACATAAACCTATAGATACAGAGGTAAAGGGGCGCAGAGAAGACCCCTTAAAGTGGAAAAATGTTGAAAGTGAACATGACAAGTATGAAAGTGAATAATGAAGAAGAAGCAATTAAAACATCTCCAAAAATTTACCAAATCAAGAAAGAAAAATATAATAGAACTTCAGGGAGATTTCAAAAGGAATATACCACCCCTATTTTATCGAGAAAAAGAAGTAGATGCAGAAGCGTGAATGTTGAATATAACCAAGTATTTTCAAGTATATGAATACTCCAACAATATAAAGGATAAATTAGTAGTATATTAATTGTAATACAAAGCTTCTCTATGGTGCAAAGAAGCAAAGAAAGTACAATGCATAGAAGAAAATACTGTCACCTAGAAAGAATTCCAAAAATAGTTCATGGAAAAATTATCCAAGGGACAAATATGCTCAAAAATCATAGTGCTCAAAATCTCTCAAAACTAGTGCCAAATCATAGATATCTTTGTTTTGATTCCAATTATGCTTGAATCGCCTTAATCTGATACTCTATGAGAAAGTTATGACGTTCTCAAGTTTGTGGCAAACAACTAAAAAGTCAACCTGTAGGATTGGTTGTGCAACTCATTGGGCAGATCATATGATGATGTGGCACTAACATAAATAGGGGATTGTGCAATATGGTTGTAAGAGGACCAATCAGGATAAGACAAGCGGTGAGTTTCTATTGGTTGCAGTGATCATGGTTAGGCCAACAAGAAGCCACCACATGACCCAATAAATGGATGCCACATGGCCCTATGGGAGGACACCACATGGCTTTGTTGTTGTATGGGATAATTTATTTTTATGGACCAACCAACCTCAGTGGGGTTCAATGCCAAGACCTTTGGAAACATAGACCAATGACTTACCGCTAGGCCATGAAATATTACTTGTTATACGTAGTGGGATGGTTATATTTAGATGTTAACAATTGACGCATTCGGGGAGGAGGAGGGCTGGACCCAAGTTTTATGCATTGTATTATTACCATGGTTTAAGGCGGAAGGGGCATGGATTAAGGCACTAGCCTTGGGCTCTATGGAAGTTAACATAACCACCGAGGGGCTGAAGGAAAGGGGCATTGCCTTATTGGTGTGCCTAACTGTTTGACAATTTGCACCTTTATCAACAGATTTGTTTTTGAACCTACATGACTTTGTCACTTTGCAATGTTGACGGGGTAATAATTTGTTGCTAGTTTTGACAGAGGGTAAATTTTGTAGAACGATCAACAATCAAATGGAGAAGGATACCTAACTTGGTCATTTTCAAGCTTTTTGAGCTAAGTAAGAGACTACACATGGGTTTTTGGGTGTTCTAGACATTATGGCAGTGTTATGTTTTGCAATTTGAGCATGTATGTTGACGTAACTTGAAATTTGAGCATATAATATAAACCGCCAACATTAGAATCTAGACTCAAAGACGTAGCATAGGAAGGGTGAACTCCATCATCAAATTTCTGTTTTGTGATGCTACATGTTGTCTATTTTTCACTCTTAAAATATGCAAAACTTAACTAAGTATATAAGTTTATGTCTTTTTGCAATTTTGATTCAATGCCCATAAGACATAATCTAGCTTTCAAAATTTCACAAGCTACCTTCATTCTTAGCTTTAGATCAGTTTGGTGTCAGAATTATTACAAGGTATAAATTGAGAAGAGGAGAAGGAGTGCTTGAAAAACCAAATCCTCAAATTGGTTCAAGGGGGTCACAAAATCCATACAATCCACAAGTCATGGAACATGAAGAAGAAAAGGAGCTGATGTTTGAGGATGAGATAGAATTTAGAAAGGATTTCATTGATATGTTTGAGAGGGTGAAAGTATTGTACAATGAGAGGGAAACAAGGTTGAAAAGAGAGAGTTCAAATCAACCAAACTCTAATGGTGGTGATGGGAGAAAACCTCCACCTCCACCTCCTCCTTCACCTCCATCTACACCTCCATCCTCACTTCCTTCTTTACCTCCTTCATCTCATAGAACATATCCGAAAGGACAGGGTAATTCTCCCTTGATTAAGCTTGATGTCAAGTTTGAATTGCCTATGTACAATGGGGAAGTAAATGCTGAAATGTTGGATAATTGGGTTTGTCAAATTGAAGTTTATTGAAAGTGCAACCCTGATCTGGTGGGAGGCTAGAACTCAAGAAGATTTGAAGGAAAGTAGTAAAATTATGTGTTCTTGGAATGATTTTATAGCTGCATTATGAATGAAATTTTATCCACTAGCTTACATACAAAAAGGCATTATGGATTGAAAATTTTTAGACAAGCTAAAGGTCAGAGTGTCCAAAGTTACACACAAAAAATTAGAAGAATAGATTTAATCTTGGGTGTTGATATGTCTTCACAAGATACTCGTTTTAAATACATAGGAGGATTACATAGTTATTTGAGAAATATTATACTTATGTTTAGTCCCAACAATATAGATGAAGTGTGTGTTCATGCAACTCATTTTGATCCATGATACAAGAATATTCCTCAAGAGACTAGCAATTAACCTTCCAAATCTAGAGACAAAGGAAAGGGGAAGTTTAAAGGAAAAGGAAAAAATAATGGTATTGTTAAGAAAGAGGGAGATAAACTTACCTATATTTTTTCTTCAAAATAAGGCCATGATGAAGACCATTGTTGGAATTTACATCTATAAATGAGACCAAAGAAGTTCAATAACAAGAAAAAACAAAATATTGCTGCTACAACTCAACAAGATCTAGGATCAGTTTCAGGTAATGAAACCAAAATTATAACCGTGGGAACGCAAGCTATAACTTCTAAGGAAGGTATTATCTCTTCTAGTAAGCATGTAGAACAACAAGATGGTAAATAAATAACTGAGCTTTTCCATATTAGGGCCATTACATAACATAAAAAAGTTGATATATTTTTTGATAGTGGATCTCAAGCCAATCTTATCTTTGAAGGAATTTCCAAGAAAGTAAATCTAGAAACTATACATCATGTTAAACCTTACCCTTTGGGTTGGGTATGTGATGATTACAAATGACAAGTTACAAGAAAATGTAAATTGAAATTCACCATCACTGCTAATTTTATAGATGAGGCTGAGAGCATGATGGTGTACCACTTGATATTTGTGGAATTGTTTTAGGGATTCCATACTTGTATAACTAAAAATCCATATTCTATCATCATGAAAAAAGATAACATATTTTCAAATATTGATTTGAGTATATTGTTAGAGCACATCGCAAGAAGATGAACTTATCTCTTATTAGTGTTGGTTAGATGAAAGGGCTTGTAAATGCTAGTAAGAATTTTGTGTTGTTGATGATTAAAGCTACATATAATGATGAATTTGAATCTTTCACACGAAGTGATTCAAAAATCAAGCATGAATTCATTGAAGGTTTTAACATGTATGATAAGATGTTTTAGGAACCTGAAGGGTTTCCTCCTAAAAGAGGAATCCATCGTGAGATTCACTTGTAGCTGGATGCACTACTTCAAAATATTGGCATGTATAGAATGTAAATTTTATAGAACGTAGAAATTAAAAATAAAATTCAAGGGTTGCTTGACAAAGGGGTCATCAGGCGTAACACCTTTCCTTATGGATCTCCTATTGTTTTGGTTCCAAAGAAATATGGTACAACGTGCATGTGTGTAAATTTCTGAGCTTTGAACAAGATTAAGTGAAAGAATCATTTTCATCTTCCTTGCATTGATGATTTTTTATATTAGTTAAAGGAAGATATTTAATTTACTAAGTTAGACTTGAGAAGTGGTTATCATGAAATAAGAATCCCTAAAGATGATATTTGGAAAACTACTTTCAAGACGAAACAAAGTTTGTTTGAATGGTTATTTATGTTGTTTAGGCTTTGTAATGCACTTGCAACATTCATGAGAGTTATGAATGATGTGTTGAGACCATTCCTTGATGATTTTGTCATAGTATACTTAGACGATATTCTAATATTTAGTAAGACTTGTGAAGAGCATGTCACGCATGTGAAACAAGTTTTAGATGTCTTGAAAGAAGAGAATTTGTATTTGAATATGTCTAAGTGTGAATTTAGGAAAACCTCTTTGATTTATTTGGGTCATATTGTAGGAGGGGATGAAGCAAAGATTTATCCCTCAAAAGTTGATGTCATTGTGACTTGGAGTAAACCAAACAATGTAACAAAAGTTAGGAGCTTCTTGGGAGTAACCCAATATTGGAGAAAATTTATAAGCTAACTTCTTACTCATTGTGGCACCATTACATGCTTTGAAAAGTGTGAAATATGTCTTTTAGTGGGGAGGAAAGCAACAAAACGCCTTCGACACTTTGAAAGAGAAAATTAGCACAACACCAATTCTCGCACTTCCAAATCTTGAGCATCCATTTGAGATCCAAATCGATGCAAGTGATTATGCTATGGGAGAAATTTTGATGCAACATGGTAAGCCAATTTGTTATCACTCTAAAACCTTTACCAATCCAGTAATTAACTATCCAGCTTATGAAAAAGAGTTTTATTCTTTTGTACAAAGTGTGAAGAATTGGAAACATTTTGGGATGGGTAAGGAAACGATTAAATTCATACTAAAAATCAACCTTTTCAAAATTTACAATTGCAAAGAAAATTACAACAAGCTAGACAATTCCGGTGGATGGGATTTCTGCAGCAGTTTCATTTGGTAATCAGGTATAGTAAATATATACAACGAAGTTGTAGATAGTTTATCAAGGCCTATTGTGAATGCATGTATCATTCTTAAGAATAACTTAAACATGCATGAAATCTATATTGAACAATATGCTCAAGATGAATATTTTAAATAGGTTTATGCACTTTTGAGTCAAGGAAATCATGTTGAAGAGTTGGATTATCATGTTCATAACAAGTCATTGTATCATCTTGGAAAGTTATGTGTTCCACAAGGTTAAAGAGTCAATGTCATAAGGGAAGCCAACACTTCTCTTATTGCTGGTCACTTTGGTAGAGGGAAAACAATTGCTCAAATTTAGAGGTATTATTATTGGCCTCACATGAATGAAACTATTTCAAAATATGTGAGACGATGTTCCATGTGTGCTACTAGCAAGCCAAGCAATATGAAATTGGGGTTGTACACTCCACTTCCTATTCCTTTTTGTCCTTGGGAAAGTATTTCTATGGATTTTGTTGCAGGACTACCAATGTCTAGGAAAGGTCATGATTATCTATATGTCGTTGTGGATTGTTTAAGTAAACTGTTTGTATTTATGCCATGTAAGAAACATGCTACAACTGAAAAGATGGAAAAGGTGTTCTCACAAAATGTATGGGTTCTCTTTGGGTTGCCCACTTTTATTATTTACGATTTAGATTCTCAATTTGTTAGGAAGTTTTGGTCAAGTTTATGGGAACTTCTGGACACCAAGTTGAATAAGAGCACCACATTTCATCCATATACCAACTACCAAACAAAAGTAGTGAACAAAAAAATAATACATCTCATTCAAGCATATTGGGGTAAGCATATTAAACTTTAGGATGAGCATTTTCATTACATCCAATATGCCTACAATCCTGCCAAGCACTCATCTATGCAACTATCTCCATTTGAAGCTTGTCTGGGTTGTTTTGCAAAGTATCCTTTGTATTTTATCTTTCGTAAAGATATTGCAATAAATGGACATAGTGATGTGGACAAATCCAAGAATTTCATTAAACAAATTCAACTAGTGCATCAAAAGGTACAATAACAACTAGAGAAAAACAAAGCAAAGTACAAAGAAAAACATGAAAAGCATTAGGTTGATCATGATTTCCAAGTGGCAGATCAAGTTTGGTTGTACACCAGTAAGGAAAGACTACATGGCGAAGGTAAAAATCTCAAGCCAATCAGATATGGTCCCTTCAAAATCTTGGAGTAGATTGGTAACAATGATTTCCAATTAGATTTTCCACCTTTCGTGCAAATTTTTTTTGTTGTGGATGTGGAAAAATTGAGATTGTATGAGCCTCAAATGATTGATGATCATGAAGAGAATGTTCAGATTCCATCTATATAAGGTTTTTCTCGAAATAATTAAATGAGTTACAGGAAGACTCAATTCTTGATAGGAGGATAAGGGTTTGACACAGAGGCAATGTAGAGTATCTTCAAGTGGAACTCAAAGGTACCAATCCAGGTAAAGCAATGTGGATTGAGATTGGGAATGTGAGGGAGTTGTAACGTAACTTGATTTCTAAGTAAAAGTAGACTTTTTTTTATGTGGAATTATCCCTCTTCAATGCAAGAGTGATCTCCCTAGACCTTAGAGAAATCTAGTAAAAAACAACTAGGAAATGCTACTTTTCTCTAGACTACGATTTACTGAAACAAATACTATGATAGAATTCACTCATCATTTAAAACGAAATTCTTGATGAATTCTTTTTTATAGATTTCAACCATCCTCCTCTCCTTGATGCTTTAGATATCTTCCCATTGTTTCCCACATCTTCTTTGAGATTTCCTGAAGGAGATCTACATAGACAAAAATAAAGATGAGATCACAACATCCAATATATAGCATAAGATATAAATGAGCTAATTAAATATATGAAATCATAATCTATGTAGGTGATGAATAAATCATACAAATTCTATCAAAAAAGATATTATTGAGAAAGAACAATTGTCTTTATACTAATAAAATGGAGAATAGACTTACAACCATGAAGCCTTGATGTTGCAAGTCCCCTCCCACAATCTCCAACCCTCTGCTTGAATGAATATCCTTCCAACCTTATTACAATAGCATAAACCTTCTTCCAACAGTCCTCTCCAATCCTCAGGCCTGTGTTAGCCTTATAGGCCAACAAGGGGAGGTTTGGGATCCATTTCCGAAGGGATGAGATCCACTAATGGTGGGATAGGGGTTCCATAAAGATAGGGATTAGCTCCATGATGGGAAGGATCAGGGATGAATATGCATCCATTGAATGCTTGTTAGATTTGAAATATTTGAAGCTGAATAGGTATACTCCTAAAATAATAGTAACCACCTATAAATCCACCCCCCCCCCCCCCCAACACAGGCTTGTTGACCATGTACGTCAAAGAGGAATGGTCTATGAAAATTTTTAATTGAGTATCCAACAAATAATGGCAGAACTTCTTGAGCACATACACCATCACCAACCCTTCATGATCCATGGTTGAATAATTCTTCTCTGCATTAGACAACTTCCTCCTCGCAAATGCAATCGGATGGTCGATATCACCTGCGCTTGTTTTGGTTAATAATACTCGTAATGCTATGCAGGATGCATCTACATGTATGAGGAATTGCTTCTTCCAATCGGAGAACAATAGAGTAGGAAATGTAATCATATTTTCCTTTAATACATCTAATATTTTATGGAAATCATCATTCCAGCAAAATGTCGCATCATTCGTTAATAATTTTCCATGGGTGCAGTGATCTGCGCATATGATTTGATGAATTTTCTATAGTATCTTGTATGACCCAATGTTGTGTGCAATTGTTTTACATTTCTTGGAGGCTCCAAATTGATAATTATTGCAATTTTGGTAGGGTCCACCATCAACCCTTTCTTACAAACAACGTGGCCAAGAAGTATCCCATATGGTACAGAAAAGATGCACTTCATTAGATTAAGGGATATTTGATACTTTTGACAAGTATCTAGCATTAGGTGAGGACTGGAAACATGCTTCTTCACTAACCCAAACACTATCCAATCGTCAATGTAAACCTCAAAAAACTTATGAATAAATTCTTTAAAGGCTGCGACTACTAACCAAGAAAAGGTTGCAGGAGAATTCTTAAGTCCAAAGAGCATAAATCTATACAGAAAACAACCCCATTTTTTGGCGAAGGTAGTATCACTTTGATATTTTGGCATGATCTTGATTTGGTGATACACTACGAACCCATCTCAAAACGAGTAGGTTTCTTGAACACCAACATTCTCCAATATTTCATGTGTGAATGGCATAGAGAATGGGTCGTGTACACAAGCATCGTTTAACTTCCTTAGATCTACGCAAATTCAAATTTCACCCCACATTTTCTTCTCTTGAACCACCATATGACTAACCCAGTCTAGTTCTTCTACAGGCTTAATAATCCCTGCTGCAAGAATCTTATCGATTTCTTCACCCATTTTTTCTTTGTACTTAGGATTCAACCATTATAGGCGCTCCTTTACCATCTTTCACATATGGCTTTAGATTGTTCTTCATAAGAACCAGACTACCTACTATCCCCTTCTAATCACATAACTTTGTTGGAAACAAGTCCTAATATTCTTGTAATAACTCCGCGACTTTTTCAACTATGTCCTAATACCAATAGTCACCTATATTTGTGAACTTTTACTATGCTTTTGACCCAATGTTCACTTGCTTGGTCTTGAAGGGCTTTGAGATGTCATGAAATTCTGCCTTAGGCCCCGCGAATTCGGATTGTCCCTCTGACTTAGGGATACAAATGTTCCTGGGATTTTCCTCAACTTCTTCAAGAAGTAACATTGTAGCATTCCAGCGCATGGCGCAACTGCGTACTCCAGTCTAGATGTACCCATGTGACAGGTTCTATAGGTTTTTTGAATATTGTAGCCTTGATCTCCTGTAATGCCTCACCAATACACTCAAATCCATCCTTAAAATTGAACATTAACAAAAACGTTTCCTTGAGAACATCCCACTTTGTCTTTTTGCATTGCAACTCTGTTTCTAGATACTAGTTCATTGGGATAGTATCCAAAGTGTGGCAAAATATGTGAACCCATTCAAGTTATGGTTCCTCTCCCCATGCTTTCGTCCAATGAGCCAGATGCTCATGCAGATCATCCTTTCTTTTATAGTTGTTCGCAATATGGGTATTATCATATCCAAACTACAACTTCATCATCCTTCGGTACTCCTTCCAATCTGCAAAGTTGTGCTTATGTGTACCCCACCATCTGGTAGGTGTATCTCTAAGTGTGATTTCTAGTTCCTGGAACCAATGTTCCTTCGGTAAATCCCTTTCAAAGTTATCCAGAAATAAGTTTACATATTCTAAGCCATCATAATACGGTAAATTTCATACCTCGGTAGATATACACCAGAATGACTTAGTAATTTTGCCATATCACAATGTCGATATTTCATGTAATCTATTCTTCCAATGCTCAAGCTCCTCATTTGAATTTGATTTGAAAGGAGTTGTCTTTCTCCCAAGTAATTTGTCCATTCGTCGTAGGGTTGAATCAATCCTCATCCTGCAACGTAAGCTTATAGATTTGTTCAATATCATCCTCCTCATAGTAATCACGAACTGGTTTAGTACACCATGCAACCTCATCTGTATCCAAAGGAACAATGGCCCTGAGTTCCTTCTTCTCAAACATCATGTTGTGCTTCTTTAGGTTGATGACCACATTCATATCAAATTCCCAATCAATTCCAAGCAACACCGGGTATGGATTACTGTCATCCACTATTTCTATTGCTTCAAAATTAGTTATAGCATGTGCTCCTTTAATATCTAAAGCTACTCCATGTAAGAACCCCATCAAAATAATCTTCTGTTGGTTTGCCATACGCAGCAAAGTTTGGGACCAATATAGTGTCGACTTTCCCATTCTTTCCCAGGTTTGTTTAGGCAAAACATTCTGATTAGATCCTAAATCTAGGATCATTTGGTCCATTTCAAATTCTCCAATCAGTGTAGTCAATCTCATCTCGTGACCAATCCTTTTCATACTCTTCTCCACTTTGTGCATTAAGAATTGTTTAGGCAGTGGCTTACCCTTGCCAGTGTAGTTGTCTATCAACTCTTGTAGTCCATCTACTACTTTTTGGTCCCTTAGGAGCTTCATGTAGGTCTATAAGAAAGATGTTAACAATGAAAGTTTTATTTCCTACATAGCACTGACCTCTTCAAGCTTCGTTGTTCATGCACCCTGAATTTTTGATGTGGAAGCTCCTGAATCCGCAAAACTCTTTTTCACCTCCATAAAATTTCCTTTTCCTTATTTAAATTGAACTCAACATCTTTTTGAGTAGCCTTGCACACCCAGATATTGTCTTCTCCCTTGTATTTATACCGCTTCACATAACGATAATAATGTTGGGCCCATCGTTGGATGGTTTTGATATCATCATCTAGATGTTTTGAGTAGGCGGTTGGGTCTTCTTTTCTTGCATCTTTGCGATGAGCACGGGACAATCTTCTGTAACGTGATCAAATTGTTGGTAATATTAACAAGAGGGGTGTGTTGGATTTTGACAATCTCGCACAAAGTAGCCTAGTTCTCCACAATTGTAACAAATAATCTATCTTCAACCTCTTCCAGTTCCTCCCCCTTGTCCTCTTCCTTGTCCCTGGAATCCTCCACACGCCATAGTTGCACCTTATTCCTGTTGACGACGTGTCTCAGCCTGTACTCTATATGTTGGGGTTTTATCCATCATTAACTCATACATGCGGAAGTTATGCTCATGATGGCCTACATACTTACAAAAATTTCAAATTTGTTGTTGGGGAGACTGCACAAATTTCTGCAACAAATGAAAATTGTATTTCATATTTTTTCCTGTGATTTGGTAGATAGAACACCATGGTACTACACCAGTTCTCATCCTAATGATATTTTCTAGTTTTAGTGGGACAAGATGTCCCCCAATTAGATAATTTTGATACACCAAGCAATGGTCCTTGTCATGACCATGGCCTTTGCACTTTAAGCACCATACTTCCGCACGGGTCTCATCCTAGACCTATTTTCCCTTTTCAATACTCTACAACTCCATATGTAGGCTAACCAACTATGACTGAATCTATTGTACTCCTAGATTCATATCCTGAATAGGCGAGGCCTCCAACTTCATAGAAATCTCCAGTGCTTCAGTTTGCATTCCAAGCTTCTATTGTGACAATAGTAATCTCAAATGAGGTAACAATGAAGAAATATACCAATCCTTATGTTGCTCATCCGAGATCTATATATTAGCTTATTGTAGCAGACATTTCAACCTTTGATGACTCCCATGAATATTCATTCACCTTCTGCTTAATTTCTTTAACCTCAGGTACATACCAGGCTTGTGACTTGGGCTTATTGAATTCATTATTCAACACATCTTTCATATCTTTGAACGTTGCAGCGAAGTGAGTTATATTGTACTTAATATACTAGCTCAATGACCTATCTTGCAATGTTGTGACTGATTGCACTTTATTTAGGTAATCATCAGTTATCTATTGTGATTTCCACACAACATCTACTACAAAACAAAACTTTTCAAGGTCTTCAGTCCCCATACCCCTTGAATATAGGCATATTCATAGTGTTTGCCATATTGGAGAGAACAGGTGGAGGTGGAGGTGGAGGTGTAGGTGTGTGGGGTGGAGGTGGTGGAGGAGGTGGAGTGGATGGATGTGGTATTCCCAAAATATCATGATTTATCATATGTGGCACACCCTGAGGCATCTTCAGACTATTACTTTCTTCGTCACTATCAGATGCTCCCAACAAAGGACTGTATTCTGCACTTGAATCTGGATCTCTTCTAAATGGTCTCCCACTTCACGTAGCTCCTGTAAAGTCTCATCTAAACATATATTTAATGGCATAACCCATTCCTCACACAACAGTATTTTAATCCAAGTTTTTAGATACTTCAGATACTTACCTCTTGATCCTTTGAAAATCCAATGTTCATCTTCACTATAACTGACAGACGTGTCAATCACGAACTCAGTAATAAATCCACCCAGAATACTATTGATACAATAATCGAAAACCTTCACGATCTTGTTCTCTGATCCTTCCAAATGCCTTACTAATTTTGGAGTCCATACAATAGGGTTATCTAACTTCCATGTACCTTGACCATCCACTAATTTAGAAAAATATTTGTACAACTCGCACGAAAAAGAGTAGAAGAAAATTTCATGATCTTTTGTATAAAAGTATCTATTCAACCACTCTTCTTTCGACAGGCACGAATTCCTATTTTCTTGAGCTAAAAACTTGTGTAGCTTCTGATCTATCCATATTTCAATATATTTTCCAGTTGGTATCCACTTATGCCACATCACAGATTCCTCATATAAATCCTGGTCCCAACAATAAAACCATTTGTTAGCTTAAGGGGGCTTAGACCCACGTTTAGAGTTAGCTACGCTAACCAACAAAACTCTACACAACTGGTCGTTTCAGAAATAACCTGCATAACACAGGCTACAGTCTCACCTGAGGAAGTATTGGGGGATGCTAGAACCAGGTTTCTACATCTAAAGGACTATGTTATGTGTTTCTATTAAACTTAGGTCTTTATCTGGACCTTCGCGAACCCTAACCCTTAAAACCTGGAAATCACAACAACTAATAGTTAGTAGATATAAACCATTCGCTGATTGTGCTAAACCTTCATAACATCATATAAATAAGCATATCTACTTCTTCATGCATCTATTAAGTATTTTCTAGCTTAATTACATTCAACATATCAATAATAAATTAAATTCAAGATAAACAATAACACACAGATACACAGTTAATTCTTCAAAACCAGACTCTATTATCCTTAGATCCTCAATTACAAACTCTTCCAAGCCTGCATACACAGTTGCAGGGGACTGCACACTTAGTTGCGTACTTATCAAGGTCTCCACACACACATCTATAGGAGCCTTCCTATTTGCCTAAGTATAGAAAACAAACCCAAATATTTCACTTCTTACTTAGATCATTGATTTATTCCTTTCTATAACTCTTCTATGACTCCTTTTTATATATTTCTTCATTAGAATAGCATGGTATGCGAACCATGGGCAGGTCACAAAATAACTTTCTCTTAAAAAACTAAGAGGCTTTGACCTTCCTAAAGCCCCTTTGGCTCCTATCGACCTGCGCTACTCACACTTCACTCCTCAAAATGTGGAGACTTTACAAAATTTAACCTTAGGGGACCCTGTCCCAACAAGCACTGCCTTAATTATGGAAATGATTGAATATATTTTCAATATATCTCTTTGATTATACCTCTCATACAATGCTATTTATTGACTTACATATATTATATTAATTTGTAGCGTATGCCTACATTTGTTATGCACATGAAAAGGATCATAGATTTAACTAAACACAATCACATATGGTCAAAGTTTGACACTCTTAAATCCTCAAAAAATACAACTGAAGCTAACACAAATCCCTTACAAGGAACACTTTTTAGTATCATTAGTAACACAATACATATCGAAAATAATTTTGAAACTACTACATTTCATTTAATTAAGCTAAAAAAAATATTATTCCCAATGTAGAGACCAAGACCATAAAAGCTATATGCAAATGGATTATAAATGAAAGGTTTAGTGTGAAAGGGACATAAATAACACTCCACAACTTCCAACAACTTGTTTCTCTAACAACAATAATTACTGGACATTCGATATTAAGGCTAATATAGTAGAGACAACACTGATGACATATTCAGATCCATCATGGATTTTAAATTCATTGCGAATTTTTTTTAGTACAAAAAATCATTTCCAATAGTTGTTAACCACAACTTCCTCTTTATTTCTCCTTTTATGAGGATTATGAAAGGTCCCCAATGTATGCAAAAACACTTTATTATGTCATCGATGCGAAAAAACTTTATGGGGATTAAGGAATTGGTTTGGTTGATTCTATTGAACGTAAAGAGAAAATGGCAACTCCCTAGAACATTTTGTTCTCTGAAACATGCATGCAACACATGCCTTACCTGTACCACCTTTTCTCCTCCTTTCTTGTCCCCTCCCCACTATCCCAAAGCTCCGTCCCCTCCCTATCTACCCAACACTCACCTGCCAATGATTAAAGCTACCCCCCTTCTCCCCCTTGGACCAACTCATCCGAGTGTTTCTTTGTGTAGGAGCTTCGAGAGACTACCAGTTCAGTGTAGGCTCATGGAATCTCTCAAGCACGTGGCAGCTCTAGTTCAAAATTATTTTGGGTTCACAACAACAAACATTATCCACCGATATCTTGATCAACACAAGGTTGGTTTTCTCTCCTTTTTGTTCGATAGCTTGCAGAATAATATCGTTTTTTCTCAGTGGTGATGAGTTCATTAACAACCCTCATGCTCAGCCCATAAGTGCCAATTTTGCGACTGAGGCACCTCCAGTTTTGTTGCAATTCACATTTCTATGACCCCTTAGGCTACTATCTAAACACCATGAGGCTCAGTCCTCGAGTGTAATTTGTATGACCACACATTTTTTAGAAACAATTTTGAAGTTGTAAGCTCTGGTTCCCCCCTTCAGGGGCAAAGAAATTTTGATTTTCTCTCCCTGGTTTCCTCGTTCTAGGGCAGAGATGAACCTCATGGCTGTAAATATTGTATATTTTGTTCAGTTCATATAATATTCAAGATATGGTATGAATTGTTGGTAGAACAAATTAGGATTACTTTAATGCTCCTTCCATTCATTTTCTATCAACATATGTTCATGAATAAATAAAAGATAATAAAATATTAGTGCGTGTATCTCACAATGATTTGAATAAGCAACTTTGTTAACTTCATTATTTTTATAGTTTTTTCATTGCAATGTTGGTCGACCTGCGATTACATTTAATTATTGATCTTGGTAGGATTTAATTCTTACAAGACTATCACGCAAAATCTATGCTAAGGCATATGATGACTAATATAAAATAATCTCAACCCAAATTCATTGCACAAATAATCTCATCAACCAATAAATCTATTACACAGTACACATAGATTCAATGTGAAGAAATACTACAGAATAAGCTACTCTGTCAATCAACCACTCTCACAACACTCCTAAAAACCATCACTCATTTAATCTACAAACATAAAAATAAGTGCAATCCAAACTGCAATAGAAAAGAAAATAATTCATTTCCACACTAAACTAAGGGACCGATCGAGGGATTAAGCTCCCAAACCATGCAAATATTATTGCAATTAATTAAATTAGACACATAATTAACTATAACAACAATAGTAACAACAACCGTATAGGTGAGAAATATTTATGAAATCTATCATTCAACCACTGTCAAAGCACTCCTGAAAACCATCACTCATTCAATCTGCACACATAAAAGGAAGTGCAATACAGAGTGTAACAACAAAGAAAATAATTCACTGTCACACTAAATTGAGGGAATGGTATAGGACTTAAGTTGTCACACCATCCAAATCTTGTTGCAATTAATTAAATTACATGTAAAATTAATTAACAACAATATCATAAGTGAAATATTTATGCAATCTGTCATTCAAACACTCTCACAACACTCTTGAAAACCGTCACTCCTTCAATTGCACACATAAAAAGAAGTGCAATACAAATTGTAACAACGAAGAAAATAATTCACTGCCACACTAAAATAAGGGATCGACCGAGGACTTAAGTTGTCACACCATCCAAATTTTAATACAATTAAATAAACTATACACAAAATTAACTTTAAAAACAATAGTAATAGCAATCCTGTAAGTGATAAATATTTATCCAATATGTCATTTGACCACTCTCACAACACTCGTGAAAACCATCACTCATTCAATCTGCACCCATAAAAGGAAGTGCAATCCAAAATATAACAACAAAGCAAATAATTCACTACCACGCTAAACTAAGAGACCAATGTAAGGCTTAAGTTGTCACACCATCCAAAGGTTACCACAATTAATAAAATTACACATAGAATTAACTATAACTATAGCAGCAACAACAATCAAGTAACTGAGAAATATTTATACAATTATATATTCCACTCTAACTAACCAGTGATCCCTTCTAAGAAAGAGGGCCCTTCCTCTTCAACAAGGGCTGGTGTAATAAAAAACACACAAACTACTCAGAGGAAATTATTGAACCACAATGTTGAGATTTTATTTAATAAAAGTATCATGATTATAAAGCTCTAGTGTTCCCCTTTCTAATCCTATTATCCAAATCTTTGCTCTAGTCCTCATGGGCAAACAATATTTTATTTTACAAATACTAATTACAATGAGAAGATCATCATGATAATATTTCAATTCTCATGTGATCTTAAATAAAATGATATCTTAATAATTACACAATGATTTCCGTGGAAGGGGTAAAACTATAATATTTTCCTTTAATTACACATAGAGTTACAAAAGATCTCAACTGAAAGATCTAGATACTCCAAAAATATCTCCAAGTGCTGGGATGTTTCTTTTGACTTTGACACACTTCTAGATACAGTCTAATAAGGAAAGGCAACATGTGCTTAAGAAACAGTCTATGTAACAACAAAAACTCCTAGAACCTTAATTAATTCGAATCAGTAAAGGGACTGAAATGTAATCTTGTAACAAAAAGCTTTGATAGACCATCCAAACTTGAAACAACCTGTACATTAGTTTTATGAAAAAGGAAGCCTAAGAAAGTAGTTACAATGTAAAATTATTAGTAGAATTGGACTAAGAAAGTGACAAGTGAAAAAGGGTATACTTAGGTGAATAAGTGCTATTACAGTAATAAGATATGGTCTTTTTGGTTAAAAATGGTTAAAATAAATAGGAAAATTGTTGGGTAGCGGAGGTCTTGCGTAATAGTTTTGGGGCTTAAAGCCTATAAAATAGGATACTAATATTGTAAATCTCTGAAATATGTGGAGCGCGAAATGTAATAGTTCGATTCAAAGGGTTGTCCTCCCAAGATATAGTATAGAATAATAGGAAGTAAGTTGGCCTACCCGTGGTCCGCAGAACATGGGAATGTATAAATAAACTGTGGATCTAAGGGAAAAAGGGTAGTTAGTCTTTTGGATGGATCTTGGTGTTATGGTTGGGAAAAGGCAGTGGTTTCTGTGTCTATAAGTCTGAGTTAGGGTGTTGGTAGATAGGTAGAGGCTCTGCAGCTATGTGTGCAGAGGCCTGGTAGAGTCTGCAGCTATTGCGCAGACCCCTGTAGATGTGTGTGCAGGGTGGATCTAGTTGTAATAGCACAGAATTGAATAAATATAAGTTTCTTCTAAAATACTGTGTTAAATTTGAAATATTGCATATCTGGTTAATTCATGATTGATCTAACTATTGGGTCTACGTGTTTATGCTTATGTTGTGAGTTTATGCAGACCTATAATGTTTCTATATGTGCGAACTGGTTATCTCTATTAAATGTTTTCTTAAATACTGTAAACTGAATATCTGATCTATAATAGCTCATTAAGACTAAGTGGTAAAGATTTATCTTGTTTCGGATCTACATGGAGGCAGAATAGCGTAAGCCTATAGAATGACATGTGGACCTTCCAGACCACATCAAGACATCCTGAGGGTGCGGAAAACTGGTTCCAACACCCTCCCCTACTACCTCGGGTGAGACCTCAGTCCTCACTTCGTGGGCTATTGCCGTAAGGGTCGGTGGTTGTGCTATTTGTTTGGCTAAATAACTCTTCTGAACCTGGGTCAGGCCCATATAAGCCAACAAATGGTTCCGTTTCCAAGAACGGGATTTGCCTAAGGGGTGTCTGATGTCGAACACTAAAATCCTAGAAGGAAAGTGTCTGAGGATTGAGTGAATCAGGAGCGGTACAAGTTCATAAAAGATCCTAGTGCACTGATGCGCAAAAAAGTAGTTGAAGATGATGAGCACAATTTAGTTGCCGGTATTCAAAGGAGTAGGAAGCAAAGATGCATAATAGTTTTGGTTCATGGTGATGGCAATATGGGAAGTGCACGGAGTTACGAACAACAACATCAGAAAGGCTACATTGGTTAGCACGCTACAGGACTGTGCACTAACATGGTATATAAAGTACTCATGTGATCACTCAAATGCGGGGATAGTGGATATCCGGGCTAAATTGAAAAAAGAATTTAGCCGGCCAAAATTAGAAACACAGTCGATCATAGGGTTCAAGGAGATCGCGATGATGCTTGGTGAAACTCCGTGGGATCTAGATCAGATATTGAAAAGTGCAATCCATGAGGCAAACATGACGCTATCAGATGCACAACACTGCATGTGGTTTGTGGTGCCATTGACACCACATCTAAGGACAGTGCTATCACAGCATAAGATATCAACCCAGGTTGAAGCATTAGAGACAGCGATGAGGTTGCATGAAACTCCAATACAGGATGTGAGGGTTGGGAGTTTAACAAATCCACGTGCAAATACAAAACCTTTGTTTAGAAATGCAGAACTTAAAAAAGGAAAAGGCGCCCCAGACAGAGGTCAAGGAGGAAATGTGGTGTGTAAAGTGTAGAAGCCAGGGTCACGATAAGGATCACTTCCCAGTTTTTGCGAACTATGTGGCAGTGGGGGGACCAATGTCATTGCGACAGGAGGCATAAGCAGGGTTGAGTGCGGCACCATTGCTCTAGTGCGCAATCTAAGAGGTGGGAGGAAAGCACAACATAGACAACTATCATCTACTGCCAAAATTTAACTAGAGCCCCCAGCATCTGTTTTTCAACTTTTTCTGATCGGTGGACCACGAGGAGCGAGACTACCGAAGTTACAAATTATTGATGGACCAATCACCTACCTACAGAATGCAGACTGAAGCATGAGGTTAGGATCCAGCCATCGTGATATTGCGTGGTGGATTCCAGGGACGAGGATGATGATGGGGAGGAATGGGGCTAGGAAGGGGTCACAGGCAGCTAATCTATTACAATTGCGAGGGACTAGGACACTTTGCATGGGACTGTACCAACCCAACCATAATATCGTGCCTTTACTACCAGCAGTTAAACCATGAGATGATAGATTGCACCATATTGATAGCACAAATATGTGAGAAGAGGGCGGCATAACCTACAATGACGGAGAACGTCCAGATGATGAGGGCTGAACCACGCGAAGGAGATCCCAACATAAACATCGTGCTCAGAAGTGGCACAGCCATAGGGGAAGATAAGAGGAAAGTGACTGATGACGATGATGGGGTTTGCAAGGAAATAGATTTAGAAGCTAGGGAGAGATTCGTGAAAGTCTCAACCCCAGGTAGTAAGGATCAAACCGAGACGAAGAGGGATCCCTCAATGTTAACTACCTTATTAGAGACATGTATGAAATTGCTTCATGAAAATCGGGCGATTAAAGGGTTACAAGAATTGATAACTAGGTATGTAGGGTCAAGGGAACCTTGCATGGTCCGAAAATTGGGAAAACAAGTGTTACAGACTGGGTGGCAAATGCAGCTAATGGCGCAGATTGGTGACTTTGAGATGGATCAGATCATTCTGGACTTGGGCTCGAATGCAAATGTACTACCTAAATAGACTTGGGAATGCATGATGAATCAACAAAAGATTCTGCCCATGGGAAGACTGCAAGGAATTACAGTAGATATAGAAGGCGCAAGAACCTGAACGAACTTTGAGGTAATAGAAATCATGGATGAAACTAGACCATATCGTATGTTGTTAGGGATAGACTGGGCCACGAATATGAATGGGGTTATCAATTTAAAGAAGCAGAAAATGATATTTGAGAAGAAGTCACTTCGTGTAGTCATTCCGCTCGACTCGGCTGAAGGACTGCATTACATTGAGCCTGTGCACAATGAGGGAAGTGATGATGAGTTAGACTGTATCTACAAAATTACAGCATGAAATCAAGATTGGGTTAATCCAACTACAGGAGGAAGAATATCGTGGGGGCATGTAGAATCCTACACCGAAGATTCAGATGAGGAGGATGAGCGGTGACATAATTGGTTGAATGGGGTAACCACGTTAAACTGCGATATGATAACTAAGTCACTGTATTGCATCAAAGCTCAAGATGGCAAACTACCAATCTATGATGGGCTCATAACAATAGAGGAATTCTTGACCAAATTTGAAACCGTGGTACTAGAGACCCAACGGTCTGATGCGTTGTGATGGGCCTTACGTGCGATGCCTGTGCATTGACAGGGAACAAATGAAGGAGCTTTCGACAACTAGTGCAGATGCATGTGCATGATGCAAATAATATTTAGGAAGTCAGAGCTATGAATAGCTGAGAAATATGATGGATGTAATGACCCATGCAAGCACCTTACCAGATGGATCCAAGCCTATGGGGAAGAGCCTCAACCAGAATGGGTACACTTGTTCTATCATACCCTGGACGTCATTCCAAGGAACTGGTGTACAGAAACCAAGCTCTGACATGGCACAGGCAAGTGGGATATCTTGTGTGAAGGATTTTTGTTAACATTCTGTTTTGAATATCAATGGATGGATACGGTGGATGATGCATTGCAGCTGGTCAAGGCTGCTATTTTCATGATACCATTGGAACCAGAAGAAGTCATGCAGGCAGACTGGTCGCGATAGTTGAGCGAGGCCCTAGAATGATACAATGTTCAAATAGAAGATGATGAGGATGACACTAGGAACATCAATATTTCAGAAACAAAGGGGAGTTACGAGGTTCGTGGACTAGAAATTGAGCACCTTGACATCATAGCACCACTAAAAATGAAACAAGTCAACATTGGAATGAAGGAAGAGGAAAAGTATGCAATGCTTGGGGACTATTGGGACAATGCCACCATGAAAAAAGTCATTGAACTACTTTGAGAATATCAAGACTTGTTCCTGACTAAAATCACGGAGTTAAAAGGGATTCTCGGTGACCTAGGAATGATGAAAATAACCCTGAAGCCAGATGCGAAGCCAGTGAAGCAGCGGCCTTATCGGTTGAATCCCAAATATAAAGCAAAGGTCGAAGAAGAATTGGACAATATGCTTGCAGCAGGAATAATTGAGCCAGTGGAGGAGTCCAACTCAGTAAGTCCTATGGTTGTGCAGACGAAAAAATAGAAAGGTGAAATTTTTATCTAGGTGGACCTCGAGAAAATTAACGATGCATGTGTTAATGGTCCATTTCTGATGCCATTTATAGACGAGGTATTGGAAAATGTGGGAGGATAGGAAGCCTACTACTTTATGGATGGCTTCTCGGGGTATCACCAGATCAAGATTGCAGTGGAGGATAGGAGTAAAGCAATGTTTGCTACCTAATGGGGTTGTATTCAGTATACGGTGATGACCTTTGGATTAAATTATGTGTCTGCAATATTCTCGCGCGTCGTGGTAGCTACCTTCAAGGAATTCATACATAAGTTCTTAGAGGTATATCTTTATGATTGAATTGTATTTGGGCTAGTTAAGAAACATATCGCGAGCTTATGCCTAATGCTAGATATGTATCGACAACACCAGATTGTGCTAAACCTAAAGAAGTGCTTTCGTCATGCCCTTTGGGAACTTTTTTGGCCATGTGGTTTGTAGGCAAGGCCTCATGGTGGATCCGGCAAAGATTGTTGTTATACTCAATCTACAAGCGCTGCGAAGTGTCAAGTAGTTGCGTGCCACATTGGGACACACTGGTTATTATCAGAAGTTCATCAAGAGTTATGCACAGATCATGACACCAATGGAAGAATTATTGAAGAAGGACACTACTTATTTTTGGAATGAGGAATGTAACAAAATCTTGGAAACACTCAAGGAAAAAATGGCATCATCTCTGATATTGGTCTTTCCAAAATGGGACATCGAGTTTCATGTATTTGTTGATGCATCATGTATCACGTTGGGTGCAGTACTCACATAGGAAGGAGTGAAACGAATTGATCACCCAATAGCATTCGCAAGTTGATGATTTTCCAAAGCCAAGAAGAACTATTCCACTACACAGAGGGAGGGATTGGCGATGGTGTATGCGCTCCAGAAATACTACCACTACCTATTTGGAGGACACTTTGAGATGTACACTAACCACTCTATACTCAAACACCTAGTGAACAAGCTTGTGTTGGGGAGGCTCATTTGCAGATGGTTGTTATTATTTCATGAATATGATTTTAAAGTCATCATAAAGCTGAGACATCTAAATGCAAGGCTAAATCACCTGTCCCAGATTGAGAATAGCGAAGGACCCACAAACTTAGAGGAAGGGCTATCGGATGCACAACTGTATGTAGTATGGGTTGCAAATGGCCACTTTGAGGATATAATCCACTTCTTAACCATAGGAATCGCGTTGCAGGAATATTCCATTTAGCAGAAGAAAGAATTGGTGATACACGCAGCAGATTTTATTGTTATTGCAGGGCACCTATACAAAATGGGCAACGAATAATATTACACAGATATGTACCTAAATTCGAGCAAGGACAGATTCTGGCTGATGCACATGGGGGGGTTGCTGGAGGACATTATGCAGGCCATGCCACAACATAGAATATTCTTCCCACCCGACTATGGTGGCCAGCTCTACATCAAGATTCAAAAGCATACTGTCGGGCCTGCAACGTATGACAACGGACTAGAAAACCATTGCAAAGGGACAAAATTCCACTCAAGCCATAGATGACACTGCAACCATTTGAAAAATGGGCGATTGATTTTGTGGGACTAATCACACCTCTAGGAAAGACAAGGGCACGCTATATTATCACAGTGACAAACTACTTGACTAGATGGGCGGAAGCACAACCAGTTAAATGTTGTACAGCTGCTACAGTTGTGAAATTCTTATTCGAGAATGTGTTAACATGATTTGGATGCCCAACAATTCTAATGAGTGACCACAGAATGCATTTTCTCAATGAGACTATCAGCGCGCTCAATGAGGAGTTTTATATATATCATCAGTAGAGTACACCGTATCATCCGCAATGGGACTATTGAAGCAGTTAACAAAATTTTGGAGACATAGTTCACCAAGGTATGTAATGCACAATGAAAATATGGGGATTTACGCATAGCTACTGTGTTATGGACATACCGAACAACATGCAAAAAATTGATAGGCCGGACACCTTTTCGGTTAGTCTACAACAAGGAAGTTGTCATGCCCATGGAGTACATTGCACCGAGTTTGCAAATAGCAGTAGTGACATGTATGGTAGACTGTGCATCATTGGAAGAAAGGAACGCGCAATTGGAGGAACTATAGGAGGAGTGATTTCTGGTAGGATTTCATCAACAAGTACAAAAGCAGTGAGATAAGTCTTGGAATGATTTCCATATCAAGATGTGCACGTTCAAATAAAATGATCTAGTACTACTATATGATGGTAAATTCAAAAAATACCATGGTAAGCTTAGCATGCACTGGTTGGGACATTATGTAGTCAAAGAAGTTACAGATGGAGGCATGGTCCAACTTACTAAGCTCAATGGAGACCCATTCTTGGGAAGAGTAAATGGTAGTCACCTGAAGCTCTACACAAGTGGGGTGACCGCCTGGCCAACTATCCAGAGGATAGTCTCACCACTCAAGCCAATTAAAAGAGAGCGTGTGACGACAAATCAGTCTAGGGAGTAGTTGCCTAACAACCAGGGTGAGAGTAGATTTGATCTATCACAAGGGTTTCAGATGCATGGAAAGGGCTATGCTGCTATGGCAACAAGCAGAGAGGTGACCGTTGCTGTCACTATTCATTACAAGATGTTTGAGTTATGACAAAAGGGAGTGGGCGATGGGCAATTAAGAGATGGGGTACGAGCCAAATCCAGACAAATTTGTCGCAGTCTTAGCATGAGGGTATTAGAAAAGGCGGAAGCCAATGAATTTGAAGTTCGAGACACTTATAAATCATAAGGGGGCATCCATTGAACGAGTTACATTTCTGAAAACTGTGAGCTATTGTGCCTTCCCGCTGCTATGGAAATATTCATTATCAACGCTCAAGGAGTAAGGCCGAGGGTTGTGATCTAGCCATTGGAGGTGCCGGGAATTTTGAAAAGAATGGTGGTGACAGCTACAGGCACCACACAGAGTTCAACATCGCCAGTAGGGATGTGCCAGAAATTTGTAGACACTAAGAAGAACTGGTCCGGATGCCGCTGCCTCAACCATGGGTTGGCCAGTGAACCATGCAAGTTAAGGGAAAGTCTGTAAATATGGAGACAAATGATGGAATTGCAGTTATTATGTCATCTCTAATGCACCTTAGAGATTGGGATCCTACAGACAACAGCAATGGTCTTACAAAATTGCAAGACAAGCTGCAACAGAAAGTGCATAGAGATGATATGAAATTGGAAAATGGCTGTGTTGGTACGAATAATTCCCATATGCGACACCCTATCTAGTGCTAAAATCCTATGAGCGGGTGTTCTGTGTTAACTAAGAAGAGAAAAATGAGCAGTATCGGTCACGTGAAGTGGTAGCGACATTGGAGTAGGAGCTGGAAGAAGAATTGTAGGAGACAAAGAGGCAGAAGTACATCACTCACAGGAAGGTGAAACGTGGAGCCTAGGTAGCACGTATTGCTGCATCGGCGAGTGACTTGGGACAAGTCACGATCATTGTGTTGGGGGCCTGTTGGGTAGCATAGGTCCCATGTAACAGTTTTTGGGCTTAAAGCCTATAAAATAGGATAATAATATTGTAAATCTTTGAAATATGTGCAGCACGGAATGTAATAGATCGAGTCAAAGGGTTGTCTGCTCAAGAAATAATATAGAACAATAGGAAGTCAGTTGGCCTGCCCTTGCTCCACGGACCATGGGAATGTATAAATAGAGCATGGATCTAAGGGAAAAAAGGTAGTTAGTCTTTTGGATGAATCTTGGTGTTATGGTTGGGAAAAGACAGTGGTTTCTGTGTCTGTAAGTCCGAGTTAGGGTGTTGGTAGATAGGTAGAGGCTCTACAGCTATGTGTGTAGAGGCGTGGTAGAGTCTGCAACTGTGTGTGCATACCCCTGCAGCTGAGTGCGCAGGGTGGATTTGGTTGTAATAGCATGGAATTGAATAAAGATAAGTTGCTTCTGAAATATTGTGTTAAATTTGAAATATTGTAGATCTGGTTAATTCACGATTGATCTAACTATTGGATCTATGTGTTTATTCTTATGTTGTGAGTTTATGCAAACCTATAATGTTTCTGTATGTGTGAAATGGTTATCTCTATTAAATGTTTGCTTAAAGACTGTAAACTGAAGATCTGATATATAATAGCTCATTAAGACTAAGTGGTAAAGATTTTTCTTGTTTCGGATCTACGCGGAGGCAGAATAGCGTAAGCCTATAGAACAATGCATGGAGCTTCTAGACCACATCAAGACATCCCAAGGGTGTGAAAACTTGGTTCTAGCACCCTACCCTGCTACCTCAGGTGAGACCTCAGTCCGTGCTCCACGAGTTGTTGCCGAAAGGGCCGGTAGTTGTGGGATTTGTTTGCCTAAATAACTCTTCCAAGCCTGGGTCAGGCCCATATAAGCCAACAAAAATAAATAGGAAGAACATGCCAATTTCATGACCCAACATCTCCCCCTAGCTTAAGTAATGACAATTACATCAGTTTAATTCTAAAATGTGATGGTGTCAAAATGGTCTAATTATACATTATTATGGCAGGGTGAGTTATGTATGAATTGGATTTCTTAGATCCGGTTTAATTAGGAAAGGTAACACGTGCTTAAGAAACTATCTGTGTAACAACAACAACTCTTAGAACCTTAATTAATCCAAATCAAGGAACTGAAATGTAATCCTGTAACAACAAGATTTGGTAAACCTTCCAAACCTGAAACAACCCAATCATTATCCATTAAACTACGTAAACTCTAAGCACCATATACCTTAGCTCTTGACCCTTAATCCCTTAAAACGTATCCCCTAATCCCTTAATGCTCAATCCCTGTAACCTAAATCCCTATATCCCATAATCCTTAAAGCCCCTATCGACTTAACCCCCAACACCTCAAGTAATTAACTATTTAGGCACACAAGATGCTAATTCCGAGGCTAAAAAGGGAGATAACCAAGGAGGTAACATAGGTGCAAAAAAAGGAGGTAAACTCGACACTATTTCTGGGGTAATTGATGGTTTTATTTCCCTTGAATTTATGATGTTACTTCTGGCACTAATTACAGGCACCATTTCAAGCATCGTTGACATTGAAATTTACAACACTAGTGTTGATTGAATAAGTGCCTAAATGTTTTGATTGATGAAAGAAATTCCATAAAGTATGCCATCCCTATAAATAGCACCAACTTTGAAAAATACACTAAAACAATCCTTAGAAGCAAAAATGGGAGAAGAAAAGGGAGCTAATCACATCGATTTGTTGTAGTAATTATGCGTCTAATCACAACAAATAATCAAGTGATTATAATCCGAGTTTCACTCGTGATCCATTATCAAAAAGACCCAGTAAACCATTACAAAACCCATTTCGAACCCATAAAAAATAGGGATCAGATCAAAATAACATTGTAAAACAGAGAGTCCAAAATATTTATATGCACCAAAACTGAATCCACATGCCACATAGACTAGTCATCATTAGGAGGCAACTAATTTAGATCAAATTTCCTTTTTCAAGAGGCTCTAGTGCTATTGATATGGAAAACTTGTCATCATTTTTAAGCTGGAGATCCACATATAATGCTCAAAGAGCATCCAATTCATCCTCCATCTTTGACATCTACTATTGAAGAATGAGATGTTCATCTAACTTCTCAACATGAAATATGTATAATTGGAAATATTTTGCTTGCAAATCATAATTGACCATAATCAAATCCTCATGAATTTTCATGCAGTGATAAAAGTGGTTCGAAGCATCAAAGGTTTCTAATTGAACCATTTTTCATTGTTTCAAGCACCCAAGATCCTAGACAGAAGGTAGAAAAGGGTGAAAGGAGCTAAAGCCCAAGAAAAAAAGGACATAGAGGGAAAACAAGGAATTGATTGAAATTTACAAAATTCATAATAGGGAATACACTGAAACCAGGAAGGACTGACCAAACAAGATAAGGACTAGAAACACAAATCCATGAGGAGAGAAAATTAACTAGGGGGACAAGCCTTGGCTCAACCCAAAGAGAAAATTCCAAGAAATATCACCCCAATGAGGAGGGTCTACTTGTCTCTTTCCAACAATAAAGAAAGAGAAGTGCACAGAAGCCCATTGGTGTGATCAAAATTAGGATATGAAAGGAAAGATACCTTATTGTAAATAGATAATTCAGAGGACTCTTTGGTCCAAGGAGTAAGTAACTAGGCAACATAATTAAGAGAAGTCTCAAGAGATATCAAATTGTCTTGAGATCCTACAAGGCTGATGCGCCATAATTCCCATGAATAGAAGTGTCAAAATGACCAAGAATCAATGAGATGTATTGATACGAAAATCCTAAGGTGTAGAAGCCCTTCACAGAGCTTCGTATAGACTGAGTAGAAGGGAGCCACAATGAAGAATTTAACAAGCACACTACTTTCAAGTCACAATGCTGATGAAAAAACTCATAGAAACAATGATGACATATGAATAAAATAATAATCGAGGTGAGCTATATCCTTAATTCTCTCACTTGATCACATGTTTTTGGTTCTGCAACAATTAATTATCGTTGTGCTTTTACAAAAAAACTTTATATTTACCAAAAGTGGAGAATAGAGCACTGAACTTGGAATGTTGGAGATGAAATACCACACATTTGAGTTAGGAGGGATATGAAATGCATGATGAATCACAACAAGGAGTACCACATAATTCATATGCGAAATGAGCCATGAAATGAAGGAATCAAAGAAGGTCACAATGAAGAGGAGAGGAGCAACCCATTGAGGGGTATGGGTAAAGAGAGGGGATGGGAAGAATATATAAGGGATGGGGAAAGAGGGGAGGTGGGGGTAAGAGGAAAGGGGGTAAAGGGAAGGGAGAAACAAAACAAAAAAACTTAGGTTAAACCATGAATACTTTAGGGAATAGAATATAAACCATAAATTTCATTTATCACAAGATTGTCCTCATCCAAGGTACAAGCTTTATTTTCTTGCAAATCAACTTCCACATTGTGAACTCTAAGGATACTATAAAGATTATTTGATTAGAAGGAGTCAAGAAGGCTCTTGATTCTTTGAAGAACCTTAGCTAAAGAGTTGTCTTTTGGACTTATTTTCTTAATGAGATATTGGATTAGGATTAGAGAGTCTCCAAGAATGACAATGTCAGTGATACCTTTGTCTTTACCTATGCATTGTCCCTTAAAGAGGTTGTATATCTCAGCCTGATTGCTTTTTTTTTTTCCAACCCTGAAGCATACTTAATTTAAATAATTCCATGAAGATTAATGAGAATCCCCCCCTCCTCCCACCCCTTCTTATATATTTTAATAGTTAAAGTAAATTAGTTTTATGATTGTTTTTTTTCTAATTAATATATATAAAATTTATCGAATGATTTAATATAATGGCAAGAGGGCATGCAACTTTTATTTTCTATGGTTTGTAACATTTATTTTGTATGGTTTGATAGTGAGTATGTAATGACATCCGGTGTGAATCCAGTCTTTGTAAAGCTCTAATATGGCTAGTTGATAAGATTATTTTCATGCATTGTTTCTCAGATTTTAATTTTCAGGCAACTTTAATTGGTTAGTGCATCAACTATAAATAGAATACATGCATTATAGAGAAACATATGAAAGGAGTGGTTTAATATTTTAACTACCTTATTTTCACTTCTTCTTTATGATATATCATGAAAGGATTCTTTCATTAAATATTATATTACAAAAATAAAATGATAGATGGAGAGTTTTACTTTGGAATTCAGTAAGATTGATGATCTGGAATTTTTCCAAGACAAAGAATTAAAGGTATTACAGACTCATGTGCATGGATGTGCCTATGTTAATTTATGCAATGGATTGATAAGATTTTAAAATACATAGACATTGAGGTAGTTAGAGAAAAAATAACAGGAAAACATGTAATACAACAAGTTAAATAAGGAGTTCACCCAATGCTCCTAGGCTATGTCTCCTGGTCCAGCTTTCAGTGGTGGCCTCTCTATTATGTTTTCAAAGAAGAGTTTCTTTACAACAATGAGCTCAATTTGAGTCTCACTCAACAGATATGAATCAGTAGGATTTGAGTACATAGTCTCTCCTTACTGGTACTTGACCTCTACTGGTCACAGTAGTATGAGCCTAATATGAAACTCATACATGATAGGCCTATTCTGAGGAGCTTGCTTGAATATCTCAAGCTTTCTCTAGAGTGCACAGACTGTTTGAATCTCTCTGGCTCTGTCTGGCTCGATGCTGCCCTTAGGTCAACTCGACTTCTTCTCTCTGTTCTCTGCTCTTTTCGCTTTCTGTGTCTAACTCCTCTATGTGTGTGTGTCTCCATCCTCTACTTCTGTTAGTTCATGGCTTTAAAGCTAGTTTGCTTTCTTTCAGTTCATTTCCGCTTCCCGACGTTCTAGTTTTCATTCCTCTATCCGTTTGAACTACCCTATTCTACGTCATCATCACTTTGTAACACTTCACAGGGAGGTGGCCACCTATTCTGCAATGGGTGAGTGTGTCAGATTCCTTGGACACATTTGAATGGTCGTTATTTCCATTTTCTCCAAGACGTTTGAAAAACACGAATCTTCTGCCAACTCATCAACCACGTTGGACTTCAAATCCCATGTAATCTTGCTTTACAACCTTGTCAAATCTGGTCATTTATTGGGATGCACCTCCACCATTGATCTGGGCCCCGGAGATCCTACAGTTGTCATTCATATTGGGCGCATAAGTAGCATGATGTTTACCTATCTGATGTGAGTGATCTTCTCTCTCCTCTGTCAGACGTGTGTCACTCAATGTTTGGCATCAGGTGGGACTTAGTCAAAACTACTTACCACCACGAGGCCTTTCAATATCCTACCGGTTTTGTGGAATCCATGGAACCAAATTTAGTACTTTTCTACATTTCATAGCCATTTTGGATCCGGGCACTTTGGGGCTTTCCTTCACTAAGGGGAATGCCATTTGATACACAATTAGTTCCTTAGTGCTAATCGTGTATCATAAACCACCCCTGTTTCTTTAATTAGCCTCTGGTTTTTCCAATTTGCACCAGCGCACGTTACCATGGGCCAACGATCTGCACACTCAACCGAAGGTCCTCATTACTCCACGCTGATCACAATTGCAACTATTATGAGGATTCATTCTGATAACTTGATCTTTCTAAGACTTGAATCTTTTTGGCATAATTTGAACAAGTTTATGAAAACTTAGAGAGTGTTTAAGATCCAATTCGAATCATGGCCTTCCTACTGAAAAGATTTTGGACCAACAAAAGTTTATTTTTGTCCAGCAATCAAGTGAAGGTACTGATTCCTTGCTTTCCCAATTTCTATCCATTTCGCACTACTTGGATTTGAACCTTTGAGTCCAATCCTGAGGTACTCAACATCCCCTCTATGCATAGTTCTCACCTTCCTATCCAGAACTGTATCTTCCTACAATTCATTAAGATATTGAGGCAACAGATCATTAATAGAAGGCAATTGAGTCTCCTCTTCGGAATCTTCAATTAATGAAGGTTCAAATAATCTCAAGTTGTCTGCATTAACAATTGAGTAGATGTGCATGTAAGTTGGTAAATCAAGGCGAAAAGCATTCTCACCAATTTTCTCAAGTATCTTGAAAGGTCCATACCTTATTGGCTTCAGCTTCTTACCTTCACCTTGCATTCGGTCTTTACTGATATATGGCCACACTTGATCACCAACTTGGAAACTATGCTCCATCCAATGCTTGTCATGTCTTTCCTTGTACTTGTATTGGTTCTTTTCTAGCTGTTCCTATACTATCTGGTGAAGCTCTTCGATTTGTTCGATGAACTTGGTTGCCTTTTCCACATCATTATGTCCATCAACCGCTATGTCTTTACCAAAGACAAAATCTAAGGGAGACCTTGGTGTGAAACCAAAACAGGTCTCAAAATGAGATCTCTGTGTAGAAGAATGTTTAGCTCAGTTGTAAGCATGATGTGCATAACATAAATGTTCATCCCAAAGCTTGGGATGCTTGCTGCAATAACCTCTAAGGAACTGGATCGCTGTCCTGTTGACTACTTCTATTTGGCCATCTCTTTGTGGATGAAAAATTGGTCTCTTCTTCAGTCTGATGTCCATCAATTCCCACAGACTTGACATAACTTTCCAAACAAATCGGGTATCTCGATAAGATATAATGGAAGTGGGTAATAAAAAATGAACCCATACATGCTGAAAGAACAACTTTGTAGTTTTTCTAGTTGTAATCTATTTGTTACAAGGTATCAAAATACACATTTTGCTGAACCTATCCACAACAACATATAAATAGCCATGACCTTTCCGAGATTTAGGCGTTCCTCCAACAAAGTCCATCGAAACACTTACCCAAGGATGAGAAGGAACTGGTAGTGGAGTGTAGAAGCCTAGCTTTCTATTTCTGGGCTTGATTTTAGCACACATGGTACACCCTCTTACATATCTAGAAACTATCTCATTCATTTTTGGCCAATAAAAAAATCTTTGCAGTTGTGCAACTATTTTACTTACAGCAGAGTGACCTGATATTAGAGATGTGTGTGCTTCTTGAATTATCTTTACTCTTTATGTTTGAGGAATGCGTAAATTTCCCAAATGATACAAGAGTTGGTCCTTAACATCATAATCCAATTATTCTACCTATTGGCCATGACTTAAAGTTGCATATACATCTTTAAAATCTATATCTTGAGCATATTGTTGAATGTAGCTTTCATGCAATACTGAATTATGCTTAAGTATAGTGGATGAATTTATGATTGGTCTGAACAACATATCTGCAGATTTATTGTGTATGCCCTTTTTATATCTGATGACAAGATGAAACTGTTGTAGAAAACCCATCCACCTATTGTGTCTTGATTGTTGCAACTTAGTTTGTGAGTGAAAATATTGAAGTAGTTGATGGTCAGTATGTATATCTGTCTCTTTGCCCATTAAATAATGTTTCCACTTTTTCACACTCTGTACTAATTTATATGATTCTTTATCATATGTGGGATAATTAACTTCTGCAGAATTACATGTCTGAGAATGATAACATATGGGTTTACTGTGCTGCAACAACATTGCTCCCATGGCATAGTCACTGGCATCTGTTTCACTCTCAAATGGTCTTTGAAGATTTGGCAGTGCTAGTACTGGTGCTATAGTAATCTTTTCTTTTAAGGTGTCAAAGGCTTTCTGCTGTTTTCCTCCCCACTGAAACACCTTGTTCAATCCTATTAAAACATGTAAGGGAACTGCAGTTAAGGAAAAGTTAGAAATAAACTTTCTCCAATACTGTGCTACTTCTAAGAAGCTTCTAACATTAGTAGAAGATTTGGGTTTAGGCCAGTTTACAATGACTGCAACCTTAGTGGTATCTATCTTCAATTCACCACCCCCTATAATATGACCCAAATAATTCAAAGATGTTTTGCCAAATTCACATTTTGAGAGCTTAACATAAATATTTTTGTTTTCAAAACATCTAGAGTCTTCTTAACATGCTTTAAATGTTATTCCCATGTTTTATTGAATATAAGAATTTCATCCAAATATACAATGACAAAATCATCAAGAAAAGGTCTGAGTACATCATTCATTACTCTCATGAAAGTAGCAAGAGCATTAGTTAAGCCAAAAGGCATAACCAACCACTCATGCAATCCTTGCTTTGTTTTGAAAGCAAACTTCCATGCATCTTGCTCTGCAACTCTGACCTGATGATAGTCACTATGCAAGCCCAACTTGGAAAAATAAATAGATTCCTTTAACTGATACAATAGATCATCTATGTGAGGAAGGGGATAACGATTTTTTATCGTTATCTTATTCACTGCTCGGTAATCAATGCACATTCTCCATGAGCCATCTTTCTTTCTCACCAAGACAATTGGAGACCCACATGGTGATGTGCTAGGTCTGATGAAACCCTTCTCAAGTAGCTCCTATACTTGCTTCTTGATTTTTTTTCATTCTCTAAAGCAAACAACCTATACATTCTGATGTTAGGCAATGGAGCATCTTGCTACAAATTAATATCATGTACTATTTCCTTTTTGGGTGGAAGACCTTTAGGTTCTTGAAATAGTATATCATATTCTGTAACAACTTTTTCTAAATCAGCTTATTGTTTAGCATCACAGCCCTCAAATACATTGGTTTTATTTGGTTTCTTTTCCTTTACAACCATCAGTAAAAATTGTTTGCAGGAATTTACAGTTCTTTTCATTTGCCCTGAGTTTATGAGCTCTTACAATATATTTGATTCCATGTTTAACGAGTTGATACTTGTTCTCAGCTTTATAGAAAATAGATTTTCTATCATACAAGTAAGGACTTGCTAAGAAAATTCCACATATATCCAAAGGAACTATATCTAACTCAACCTCATCTACAAATGCTGACCCAAAAAAAATCTAAGTTTACATTGTCTAGTCACTTGTAGTTGTGCTTTATCACATAATGAACCTAATGGATATGGCTTTTTGTGAGGTGTGGTTAGTAATCCCAACTTCTTTACAATTGCTTCTGAAATTAAATTTACTTGTGAGTGATTATCACACAAAGTATCAATATTTTTATGCTTGGAAATAACTCGAATATGAAAAAGATCATGTCTTTTCCTCTCATTTTCTTCATTATCAGTAGATTGTGTAGAATTACTCGTAGATGCTTCAGAATTTTTACATTTTATACCGGTGGCTGCGATTGGTGTCACATCTCCTGAGTCTAACTGCAAATCCTTTTGAATAGTTGCAACATTATTCTTCTTATTGCCCTCGAACTTCTTGAGTCTCAGCTCCGGATGCAGGATCCAGCAGTGTTCATCATCATACCCATCGTTCTTTTAGTGAGTGCATGAAGACTTGGTCTTTTGTACAGTATTGGCCTTCCTCTCTTTCCATTTCTTTTTTCTCTTTTCCTTACTTTTTCTTGCCGTGGGTTTTGATGATCCCCCAACTTCTGGGTTCACATTCTTTCCTCTAGCACCTAGATGTGTAGCCTGAATAGATATCTCATCTATGATAGTGGGATTAAACATGAGAATAGTGTGCCTTAAGTAGCTGTGTAGACCACCTATATACTTCAAAAGAGTTTAAGATGAGTATAAAGGAATTCTTAGAATCAAAGCTATTTTCCTAAATTTTTGAGTGTAACTTTGTACACTTCGCCCTTTCAATTGTCGAAGAGTTTGTCATCTCATCATGGCTTGCTACATATAGGCTAGTGGATAGAATTGCTTTTAATTGCAGAAAAAAATTCACTCCAGATAGAAAGAATCTTACCATGCTTCTTCATGTCAGCTTGTGTCTTGCCTTCCCACCATACAAAGGCAATGCCTCCAAGGCATAGGTTGGCTAGTTGAATCTTACTACTGTTTGAATCAATGCTTTGCACTCTGCAATAAACATCAATCTGTCTAATCCAATTATCCAACTTCTCTGCATTCAACTCTCCATCATATATTGCTAAATCAAATTTAACATCTAATTTAATCAAAGATGTCTTCTTTTTGTTTTTAGGGCTACTAGGAGGTGTGGGAAGTTTTTCTTCTTTCCCCTTGCCTTTAGAGTGGTCATGGAGGAGACATTCTTCTACTCCTTTATCTCTTTTGGCAGTTTGATGCATATTCCTCTCTACCTTTCTTAAATTCTCTATACATTTCCTCTACCATGGCTCTCATGGTCATGAAACTATCCATGAACTGAGGGTTTGATTCCAAGGGACTTTCTTCTAACATTTTCCTCTCAAGATAGACTCTTCCAATTTCAGGGTTTGTTTCAACCAACTCTCCTTCTCCTAATTGAAGCTTTGATCTAGTTAGCATTTAACAACAAAATCCAGCACAATATTGTCTAACCTTAGTAGCCTAGAGCTCTAATACCACTTGATCTAGAATTTATCCAGGGCAAAGAATTCAAGGTATTACAGAGTCATGTGCATGGATGTGCCTATGTTACTTTATGAAATGGATCAATAAGATTGCAAAATACATAGACACTGAGGTAGTTAGAGAAAACATAAGAGGAAAACATGTAATACAACAAGTTTAATAAGGAGTTCACCCAATGCTCCTGGGCTATGTCTCCTGGTCCAGCTTTCAGTGGTGGCCTCTCTATTATGTTTTCAAAGCAGAGTTTCTTTACAACAGTGAGCTCAATTTGAGTCTCACTCAACATATATGAATAAGTAGGATTTGAGTACACAAACGCTTCTTACTAGTACTTGACTTCTACTGGTCACAATAGTATGAGCCCAATCTGAACCTCATACATGATAGGCCAATGCCGAGGAGCTCACTTGAATTTCTCAAGCTTTCTCTAGAGTGCACAGACTCTCTAACTCTCTCTGGCTCTGTCCGGCTCGATGGTGCCCTCAGGTCAGCTCGACTTCTTCTCTCTATTCTCTACTCTTAGGTTTCTACATCTAACTAACTCCTCTGTGTGTGTGTGACTCCATCCTCTACTTCTGTCAGTTCATGGTTTTAAAGCCAGTCTACTTTCTGCCAGTTCATTTCCGCTTCCCGGTGTTCTAGTTTCCTTCCTCTATCTATTCAAACTCCCCTGTTCTGTGTCATCATCACTGTGTAATACTTCAGAGGAAGGTGGCCACCTATTCTGCAATGGGTGTCAGAGTGTGTCAGGTTCCTTAGACACATTTGAACGGCCGTTATTTGGGCTTGATCCAAGATGTCCATGAAACACGAATCTTCTCCCAAATCATTGTCCATGTGGACTTCAAATCCAATGTAATCATGCTTTACAACCTTGTTAAATCCAGTCATTTATCAGGACGCGCCTCCACCATTGATCTGGGCCACCCAGATCCTATAGTCGTCATTCATATTGGGTGGTTAAGTAGCATGGCGTTTACCTATCTGATGTGAGCGATTTTCTCTCTCTTCTATTGGATGCATGTCACTCAGTGTGTGGCATCATGTGGGACTCGGTCGAAACTACTTATTGCCACGAGGCCTTCTGATATCCTATCGGTTTTGTGGAATCCACAGAATCAAATTTATTACTTTTCCGCATTTCGTAGCCATTTCGGGTTTGGGCACTTCGGGGCTTTCCTTCACTGTGGGGAACACCCTCCGATACACGATTAGCACTTTAGCACTAATCGCATATCAGAAACCACCCCCTTTTCTTGAATTAGCCTTTGGTTTTGCCAATTTGCGCCAATGTGCTCGACCGAGGGTCCTCGTTGTTCCGCGCTGATCACAGTTGCAACTGTTACGAGGATTCCTTCTAATAGCTTGATCTTTGTAAGAATTGAATCTATTTGGAATAAATTGAACGAGTTTATGAAAACTTAGAGAGTCTTTAGGATATAATTCAGATCAATTGGAAGCCTTATTATATTTAATTATAATATAAATAGTCATATTTTTTTCATGATTGAAAATTATAAATAATATTGCATATTTTGAATTTAGAAATGAAAATTTATATTTGAGGTAGGCAATTTTGGACTTCTTCAGGATATAGAAGAGGAAGGTTAACTTTTCATAAGTTTTTGGTAGTGATAAGAAAATATAGTTTAGAATATATGTACATATTTTAAATATATTGTTGAATAAAATAATTATATTAATTTTTTAAATGATATTGTAGGAATTTACAGGGTAAGTTCCTCAGACAGAACACCAAAAGGACACCGCTCACAACTAGATCGCAGATCAATACACCCGTATTTTGACGTGGTTAAAACCCTCAAAGAGGGAAACATTCCACGGCCTGAGCCAACGCGGCCACTTCAGGCAATTTATTAATAAAAAAATGAAAATTTACATATGTTTCTCTCATGCACGGATTACCCTACAAATGACCCTCCATGCGCTTTAAATAGAATTCATGGACCAATCGGGTGTCAAGCCACGGATCAAGTGTTGGTAATACCGAGGAGAGAATGAACCGTCGGATCACTACATATCGTGACCGTCGGATTGTAATTTAAAAAATGTACAACGTAAAGAAACACACTTTACCTAACTCTATACCTAACTCTACACAAGACCAAGTTGTACTTAACTATTTCCTATGTGTCGGAATATCCTAACATCCCCCCTTAAGAACAACTTGGGATAGGATTGAAGGATTTACAAATATGACACAATAGGAGAAGGAAGGAGGCACTAGAGCCTATCCCCCCTTAGTGACAACTTCCTGAACTCCAACCATAAATCGAAGTTTAGTGTACCTCACCTCTATGAGAGCCTTTGTGAAGATGTGTGCAACTTGATCATCTGTTGAACAATATTGCACTTCAAGAACATGGTCGTGAATGAGATTTCTGATGAAGTGCATGTGCAGTTCAATGTGTTTGCTACGCTGATGTTGGACTGTATCTTTGCATAGCTGAATGGCACTTTGATTCACACCAAAGTGTAGTCGGATGCTACTGCTCAAAGCCAAACTCTGACAGGATCTGACGAAGCCACAAGGCTTCCTTACTAGCTTCTACGTCACCACGATACTCTGCTTCTGCTGATGAAAGAGAAATGGCATCTTGTTTCTTGCAAGCCCATGTAATACGTCCTGAACCAAGAGTGAACACATAACCGGCAGTAGACTTCCGATCATCAGGGTCACCAGCCCAATCGGAATCAGTGAAACCAACCAATAGAGGAGCTGCTTCGGCACTGTAATTAATCCCAAACTGAACTGTACCTCGAACATAACAAAGTATTCTTTTAGCTGCTTTCCAATGACTTTCACGGGGGTTTTGCATGAACCGAGCAACAAGGCCAACAACAAAGGAAAGGTCAGGACGAGTATGGGTTAGATACAAAAGTTTTCCTACAAGTTGACGGTATAAGGTAGCATCAACTTCAGGAGAATTACAAGTGACTGAAAGTTTGACTCCAGACTGAAAGGGAGAAGGGGCTGGCTTACAGTCTTCCATGTGAAAATGACGTAGAATATTACAAGCATACTTGGACTGGGAAAGGGAAATACCCTCCTTGGATTGCAAGACTTGAAGACCGAGAAAATAGTGTAAGTGTCCTAAGTCTGTCATTTCAAATTTCCTTTTAAGGCTAGACTTCACATGGTTTATAAGGTTGGGATCACTACCAGTAAGGATAAGATCATCAACATAAAGAACAAGGATGCTAAGAGAGTTGCCCACTTTCTTGGTGTAGACAGTATTGTCAGAATGACACCTAGAAAATCCAGATTCTAAAAGAAAGCTATCCATTTTGGCATACCAGGCCCGAGGAGCTTGCTTGAGACCATAAAGGGATTTCTTAAGTCGACATACAAGGCTAGAGTCTGTTTGTATGAAGCCAATGGGTTGTTCCATATAGATTTCTTCATGCAATTCCCCATGCAAGAAGGCAGATTTAACATCCATCTGATGGACTTCCCATTTGAAAGAGGCAGCAAGGGAAAGAACAAGGCGGATAGAGTTCATTTTGGCAATAGGGGAGAAGGTTTCAATGTAGTCAATTCGTTCAACCTGTGAAAAACCCTTAGCAACAAGACGAGCTTTATGTTTATCAACTTTCCCATCTGTTCCATACTTGGTTCTATAAACCCATTTGCATCTAACAAGTTTTCGTCCCTTTGGTATAGGAACAAGATCCCATGTATCATTTGCCAACAATGAATGATATTCTTCATTCATAGTGGCTTCCCAATCTAGATGGCCTGAAGCTTTTGCAAAGGTGTCAGGATCATAATTTACTGGAGCTTGAGCCAGTAAAGAAGAGGCTCTCTCGAACTCAGAATGTGTATGTCGCTGATCTGTAGGATCACCGGCAAGATCACCTGCTGAATCTCGAGTAGCACGAACCCATTTTCGAAGCTCAGGAGCTGAAGGAGGGTCCTGAGATGGTGGGGGAGGATTGTCATCCTCACTTTCATCATCTGAAGAAGAAATGTTTTCAAAAGTAGAAGAGATAGGGAGAGGTGGCACAACCGTCGGACTAGGCTCGCAGGCCGATATATTTTCATCAAATTTTACATGTCTTCTAATGATAACATTTTTGGACTTAAATGGAATAAGTCTATAGCCTTTGACATCTTTATAATATCCAACAAAAGTACATTTTTCACTCTTAGGTTCTAAATCTTTATGCTTTTCATCTGGAATATGGGCCCACGCTTCACTTCCAAAAACACGAAAGTGACTTACATCTGGTTTGATTGAGCTCCATGTTTCTTCTGGAGCGATATCCTTTAAAGCCTTAGTAGGAGTGCGATTTATTATGTAATTTGCACAGTTAATTGCTTCTGCCCAAAAACTAAGACCAAGTCCTTTAGATTGTAGCATACAATTAGCCATTTCCTTTAAGGTGCGATTCTTCCTTTCAGCTACACCATTTTGTTGTGGAGTATATGGAACAGTATGTTGCATTTGAATTCCATTCTCAGTGCAATAGTTGATGAATGTGTTTTTAACATATTCTCCGCCATTATCAGATCTTAACTTAAGAAATTGATGTCCAGATTGTTTTTCAACAAAGGCCTTGAAGGCCAAAAAAGCGTTAAATACTTCACTCAGGAGTTTTAAGAAGTATACCCAAGTGCGTCTGGAGAAATCATCAATGAAAGTTAAGAAATACTTGCAGCCAGAGAACGACACAACTGGAAGTGGACCACATAAATAACTCTGCACAAGCTGTAAAGGGGCTGAGCCGTGCCAAGAGGCACGTTTTTCAAAACTGTCCAGATGATGTTTTCCGAGTACATCCGGAACAAACACAATCTCTGCAAGATACCATAGGAAGCCCTATCACCATATTTTCTTTACATAGATGCTGAAGGGAGCGATAGTTTAAGTGACCGAATCGCTCATGGCAAAGTTTGCTCACTTCATCGTTATGAGCAACAAATACTGAGGGAAGATTTTATGACCCAGAGTTGTGAAACTTATACAACCTTGAAGAATCATCAGCAATGCCAGTAGCCAAAATCTGTTTAGGATCTCTTAAGTCCTTGATTACAACATCATGAGGTGAAAATTCAACGATTTTACCTTCACCTGAATGAGTTATCTGATATACAGATAAAAGGTTGCAAGATAAGGTTGGAACACATAATACATCATTAAACTGACCATTGTCTAGATGAATAGTTCCAGTCCCTACAACATTAAGAGATCTATCATCACCAACATATATATTTTTGGTGTTACAATCATTTAAAGAAGAAAACATGGCTTTGCTTTTTGCCATGTGATAAGAAGCTCCAGAATCAATGAGCCACTCATGAGAATGAGAAGAAGAAGATACATTTAATGCATAGCTAGACCGAGATGCTTGACAACCACATGTAGAAAGTGCCATTCATGAAGATGAAGTTGAAGTTGAATATTGCCCCAAATTTATGCTTCTTCATTGCTGCTTCCAAGGCTTCCATCTTTTTAAAGCATTTTGATTCTAAGTGGCCATCTCGATTACAAAAATTGCAATGTCTATCAGTCTTCTTCCCTTTGTTTTTATTTGTCTTATCATTTTGTTGAAATGATTTTTCATGTTGGGGCTGAAATTGCTTAGGACCGTTGTTTGGTTTAGGACCATTCTTTTTAGGATATGACTTCTTGGGATTCTTTGAATTTGTTTGCTGCTGGGCGGCTAACGCTTTCTTGGAAGAGTTTCCGGGATTAAGAAGACCAAGGTGTAAGAGTTTTTCTTGTTCTCTTATGAAAGAATCACAAAAAGAGTCAAAGGAAGGGGGCTTGTAGTATGTTCCTTGAGAAATGAAGGCTTCTCTTGTAGAATGGAAGGTGGAAACAAACACAGAGTAGGCTGGTCCCAACTTTGTAAGAATGGAATAGATAAGGTTACTATCTTCCTTCTTAACTTTAACACCTTCCAAAAGATATCTAAGGGTCTTGAACTTGGACAAGAAATCTTCAATGCAAGAAAAATTATTAGGGTCCAATGTAAGCAACTCATTTTCAAGTTGATGGGCTCTAATTTCATTTTTAATCCCAAAAACTTTATTGATTTGTTTCATTGCTTCATCAGGAGTATCAATTTCTGCAATATGGAATCTAAGATCTGGAGAAATAGACATCCCTATCAATCCACGTGCTTGATCTTGCCTATTTTCCCATTTAGCAGCTTTATCTTCATCCTTTGGTTTCTTTTCTTGGCCCGAGGCTATTCTATAGAGAACTTTACTTCTAAGTAAATCCTCAATGTAAGCCAACCATTGGAAGTAGTTGGTGTTGTCAAGGGTAACTTGGTATTGACTTTCCATTTTAATGGAAACTGAAGCTAAATATGCTGAAAATAAGTGTTCCAATGGATAGATCTCGAAAAATTAGGCTGGTTTAAAAAAAATGACTCTGAAAATGGCTTTCGGATGAAGAAGTTATGGCTTTTTGAAAAAAAGTTGTTGAAGTTGCCGACGAAGTGCGGGAATGTACGGAAATGAAAAAGTCCCCCCCACAAAATGGAGACTTGAACCCAAGACCTCTACTCTCTTAAAATAGCTTTGAACCAATTGATCTATACAAAAAATTTGAGAGAGAGAGAGAGAGAGAGAGAGAGGGGGGGGGGTGCTTTGGGTTGTGTGCTTGCTTTGAGAAAGCTCTTTTTCCCTACAAAACAAAAAAAACAAAACCCAACACGGAAATGAAAAGAAAGCGAACCTTATGGCTCGAAGTTAGCTTTAGCCAAAAAACTAAATATTTTCAAAAATGAACCTTGCGGCTCAAAGTTAGCTTTGGCCGGAAACTAAATATTTTCCTCAATGTTTATGATTTTCCGAGATCACCCTAAGGCTCAGGGAAAAGAGCATATGCATGAGAAAAATCCTTCCTTTCTGTATCTAATTTGCCCAGATCGCACAGACTCGCAGGCCAAAGAGCATACGCAGAAATGAAAGGTATAGATCCTGTATTAAAAAAGCTAAATAAACCGAAACCGAAATAAACAGAGAGAAAATAACAGTAATATGCAAATAAACACTGTATACCTCCAGATCTTAAAAATGACGCAGCTAGGGCTACCGGAAACCTTTTCGTGTGAAAAGAAAGGGGTTCCTCACTGGAACAGATGCTCCCAACACAACAGAGCAGTCCTCTCGGCCCGAAAGCAGTCAGAAACAACAGATCTAGGAAACAACAGTCAGATGCAGTTCTACCGGCTTCAGATTTGGATCACCAATGGACGCGGCCCTCAAATAGCTCTGATACCATGTAGGAATTTATAGGGTAAGTTCCTCAGACAGAACACCAAAAGGACACCGCTCATAACCAGATCGCAAATCAATACACCAGTATTTTGACGTGGTTAAAACCCTCAAAGGGGGAAACAGTCCATGGCCTGAGCCAACGCGGCCACTTCAGGCAATTTATTAATAAAAGAATGAAAATTTACATATGTTTCTCTCATGCACAGATTACCCTACAAATGACCCTCCATGCGCTTTAAATAGAATTCATGGACCAATCGGGTGTCAAGCCACGGATCAAGTGTCGGTAATACCGAGGAGAGAATGAACCGTCGGATCACTACATATCGTGACCGTCAGATTGTAAGTTACAAAATGTACAACGGTAAAGAAACACACTTTACCTAACTCTATACCTAACTCTACACTAGACCAAGTTGTACTTAACTATTTCCTATGTGTCGGAATATCCTAATAGATATTCCGCATATGTAATTTTGATAGAAATTTAGTTGGTAATTGCATAATTTACTTTTAATTTTGGGTAATTTAATATAATTTGATTATTTTATGAGTAATGGGCTTACAATGGGCACTCATACTATATGGTTAACGAAGAGCATCTCCAATGTTCATGTTTAGAATGGACATCAATATACTGCATATTAATTCCATTTGATTTTCATGATAAGAAAGAAATATGATTTCTTACTATCTTTAAATGATCAAATAAGTATTGAATTATATCGTTAGCTGTGTAAGTCTTGAATTATACCATTAGTTGTGTAAGTCATTGGTCAATTCATGTTGTACAATATGTATTATGAGTTTGAACGAATACATCCTCATTTCTTAAAGATGACCCTAAAAAGATTTAGGTCCTAGAAAATCCTATTAAAACTATAGAGGTGGAGAACCTAGTTTATCTAGTGGAAGAGGTAGATGGCCGCTGATATCCACATGGATCATAACGTGCCTTACCTAAAGACCATATTATTGTTTAATAAATGTATACTTCTTAAATATTTTTCTCTAATAAAATGCAAATCTATATCAAACTAGTACATTGTAGAAATCATATAATTTGTTCACACTTCTAAGGCATCCAATAAAATCAAAAGACTTTTTCTCCCACATTAAAATTTGATTTTTTCTAAACCTCTACAGTTTTTTTTATAACAATTTTTCAATATAATGCTTTGACCACCAATTTCAATAATAAAATAGACGACCAATATTTTTTGTAGAGACTAATTTCTTCATAATAGAAAATTAAAAATGAACTATCAATTTTGGAAAATTTTGCAAATAATAAAAATTTCCTATATTAAACTCTCTCAAAGACTAAACTATCTAGCAAAATACGTGCTTAAGAATGGCTTCTCCATTAACTAGGAAAACAATTTACATAGAGAAAGTAAAATCTCACCATATTTTCATTTAGACACGATTTTGAAATGAGACACTTTCTTAATTCATGTTTTGAATGTTTAATGGCAAAGGATAAGGGAGCCTTGATGTGGAAATCAAGGAAAAATTGAGCCTAGAGTTATAATCATTCCACTATAGCACAAGGTGTCTATTTTTAAGAAGGGTTTAAATGAACTACTTAAGAAAATTTTCAACTTGTGTTTCTTGTAATAGAGTGGCACAACAAATAAATGAGGTTTGATTTTTTTATTTTAGATAAAACTAAATGTTGATCTCATAGCTAAATAAGGGCTTTCTAATTAAAGGTGATCAATATTAGGAAATTTTTACTACTTTTGTGATTTTAGATAAAAGTAAAAGCTGATCTTATAGTCAAATATGGGCTTTCTAATTAAAGGTGATCAAAATTAGGAAAATATTACTACTAAAAGGACTAATGAAATGTTTATTTTTACTTTATGAAATATTTATTTAAAATAAATAATTCAAATTTTAAAGAAACCATTTTATGAAAGAGTTGAATTTCAAAATAAAAGCTATAAGTTTATGGAATGAAAGATCAAAGGGATTTAATGGGAAACATTTGTTAGAGCTCGTAAAGTTAAGGAGATGTGATAGATAAGAGGCATTGGTTTCAACACGAAAATTATGACTTGATACAAAGTATTAGGAAAACATATGTTCTGTATTTTGATATTTTGAATAATGATATTAATCAAGGTTAGGGTATAGAGAGAGTCTTCAAGTCACTTCAATTCTTCAACACATAACTTTCTCCTTGCATCTTTGATTATGGAAACATATTTTGTAAGGTGAATAGGATATATAATTCTTTTCAAAAAATTGTTACATTAACCATTTCAAAGAATAAGAATATTTATGACAAATCATAATCACATTACTTGTACCTACTTGACCTAGAATTTGTTTTTGAAAGTAACATTGAGTTTTTAGTCCTTGAAAATGGTGTGCACCTTCTTGACATCAAAATAATATTTTAAAAGTAGCCCCAAATTCACATATAAATGTATCTTTTAATGATATTTCATATTTTTTTAAATATTAATTTATAAAAACAAATTTTATAAATTAATATGTGAATGTAGTAGTTCCTTAGTGTTGAATATAAGCCCTCATGATGTGATGATGTGGAAATTGGATTGAAAAATTATGATTATGGCTCTAGGATTCAAATTTTATGCTCTTCAATTGTGATATAATACTCCCCATATGATATTGATTCTCAACAAAATTCTTCTCCTTATGTTCACAATTTCCTTGGATCTCCACATCCATTTTAAGAAGCCTCTCCAAGGGATTATTTTCCATTTCAATCATGTATGTCCCATTTCATATAACAACAAGTATAAAGAAATCATTCATTCCAAGTATCATGAAATGATCAGGTTTCCACCAACATCACCTAAAACAAAATTAATGGCATCTCTTAATTTACTTTCCATTTATGCATTCCCTTCATTGTTGTTATTAAATTTTATTAACAAAATTATTACCTAGTTTCCTCTCAATATTTTGAGCATACTATAACTTACCTACTTGGTTGTTGGTAGTTATTGGATTCTACATAATAAGCTATTATTTCAAGTGGGGTTCTTACACTCCTTTTCACCAAACTCTGATCAATAATTCATTATCCATAGACCTATTAACATAAGAATATATATATATATATATATATATATATATATATATATATATATATATATATATATATATATATGTATATATGTATATATATGTATATATATGTATATATATATATATATATATATATGTATATGTATATGTATATGTATATGTATATGTATATGTATATATATATATATATATATATATATATATATATGTATATGTATAATGATCGTGATGACTAACCATGGGATAATGATGAATATGTAACCAATAATATATGTATATGTATATGTATATATATATATATATATATATTATTGGCTACATATTCATCATTATCCCATGGTTAGTCATCACAATCATCTTGTGACAACAAACTACTTTGACTATGTAAGAGTATCATATGTAAAGTTTCAATAATTATTTACTTGAACCTTTCCATATATGTATGCATTTATAATCTCGTTATCCTTAGGCATATGAGTGCATATGCAATATAGGTTTTTAATCCCTTGTCATATCATGTATATGCTCTTATTTATCATCATATTATAGGGCTTTTCATAATTTAATAAAGCATCAAAATAGTTGGAAATAAGTTGAGATATTCCCCCTCATAATCATGGCCGCATTACTTGGTCATGTGCTTCTATAGTTATCATTTATTAAACTATTCAAGGGATGTCTACTCAGCATTTTGACTATGTCCTCTTCCACAACCTTGGCTATCAACATTGCAACAAATCTCTTCATTTTTTGCATCTTCAACAATATTTCCTCATTCTCTTAACAATGATATGTTACTCTTCTCATGAAGCCATTATGTACATATTACAGGCTTGGGTATATAGAAACACCTTGTTATACCCAATGAACTTGGTTCCATGTTGTACAACCTTACTGACATAGTTTTTGCTCTATAACCTCTATAATATTACTATGCAAACCTTTCTTTTCTAGTCATTATAATTTTCCCATCTAAGTCCATTGATGAACCCTTTTTGTTACCACATTGTATTGGAGTAATAATAGATACAACTCTATAGTAGATGAGTACCTTTGCAATCCATTTTGGTACTACTTTGCAATTAAGACCACCTTGCAACAATGTTTTATTTTCATCCTTGTGGTACATTTCTAGCCATCTAAGCCTAGTTTTTGAGCCACAACTCTAATGCCACTTTGTATCAAATATCCAACATTATCTCATATAATCTTATACTTCTAGCTTTTGTCTAGTCCAAATGTTGAAACTTGGTTTTGACACCACTTTGTAACATAGCAGACATACTAATGTTGCATTAGGGTTGTGGAGAATAAATAGACCCAATCTTAAAGGTTTATTATGAAGATCATGTTTTCAAAATTTCCTTCTTGTCAGGAACGTATAATCATATTTTTAATATTTCCATCATCTTCTACTCCTGGAGATATTTTGAACAATATAAATTTCACTTCATTATGAGCTTTGGGGAAAAAATTATGCCCACTTGAGCATCATCTTTCATATAACCCATGTGGCCAACACATTGTGGCCCTTGGAAACATGTGACTCCCACTCTGGTTCACATCTAATTGATATTTTTCATATGAGGACCTGGTGATATTGACAACTACGCTTGAATGCAACTTGTCCAACCATATAACATTTTAGTATAACTGAGATACATGTATGGATGATATGGTGATATAGCCAATACGCCCATATACTAATATTTCCAATATAGTTGATATCCCAAAATAGAATACAAGGATATTATGATATTTATTATAATTAATCCATATATGGGTATGTAAAGGAAAAATGGATATCAATAACATAATAAATGAAAATTATAATATCAATGAGGCTAAGTTCTAGGGACATTACTTCTAGTGAGCCTAAGCACCATTTTAAAATTTTCAAACTTTTCTCTTCAAAGTGCTTTGGTGAAGATGTTTGTAATTTGCTAAATTTTGGAACAATGTATTAGATGAATAACCTTGGAATCTTCATGATATCAGGTCAAATTAATTTTTTATTTTTATGTGTTTGGTTCGATCATGGATGTTGGCCTTCTTTTCAACTTGATTGTAAAATTATTGTCAATCATAAGAGGAGTAGAATTCACTTTTTCCTTTTGAAAGAATTCAAGGATTTTCTTGACCCACACATTTTTTGCTCTGTTATCGAATAATATTCTGGTACTTACTTTGATTCATGAGTAGTGAGATGTGTGAAGTAAATACTCCATTTTCCTTATCTCCATAAATGTCTGAAATACAATATCCAACCAAGATGAATTCATCCATTCGCCAATTCTTGAGTCCAAAATGTTGATTTATTTTCAAGAACTTTAGAAGTCCTTTTGCAATAGAAAAATTTCATTCACATGGATTTTGGATAAATATATAAACTTTTCCAATAACAAATGAAATATCTCATTTGATAGTTGTGAGGTAGATAATACCTCCCATAAGCTATCAATACTTAGTTGCATCTTGAAATTCATTCTGTTTTTTTGATGTGAGATTCATATTATATTCCATAAAAATAGATAATGGATTGTGTTCACACATGTAAAAAATGTTCAACAATTTTCCAATTTACCTCCTTTCAGAATGGAATATATATTTTAGATGTTGGGTCACTTCAATGCCCAAGTAGTAGTGAAGGCATCGAAAATATATCATCCCATATCCTTTCATCAATTCTTTATTTATGGATGCAATATAGTTTTCATTGTTCCATATTATTTATAAATTATCTACATAAACCACCAGATATATGACATTTATTAGAACATTCTTGAAAAATAGAGTCACATCATCAAGACTAAAGTTTTTGAAATTTAATATCAAAAGATGCTCAATTAACTTTTCATACTAGGCTTAAGATGGTTGTTTTAATTCATATATGGATTTGAGTGTTAACAATCTTTTATGCTCTATTCCATTTACAAAAAAAACATTGTGTTTAAGTCATGAAGCCATTTCGTTTCAAGTCACCACTCACGAAAGTAGTATTCACATCCATTTTCATGAAATTTCTGTCCATTCTGAGCTACCAAGGCAAAGAGAGTTTGGACGATTACATATTATATTATGGGGGAAACCTGTCTTCATAACCAACACCTTACTTTTGTGGAAATCCATTTTCCGTGAGCCTTTCTTTGTTCTTGTCAAGGTAAGCATCTGATATGTACAAGATTAAAAGCACCATAGGTTACTCTATTGATTAAGATGGGGACGCGTCAAGGTTTATTATTTTGATCCTTTAAATGATATCACTAAAATGGTATTCCTAAACTAAATAAGTGGCCAAGACTTGATGAGGGGGACAAAATGCTTTAAAAGGAGATTCCATATATTTATTCAAGAAATGGACCTCGCTTCAAGATGTGGAATCTCAATATGAAAATATATGATATGTTCTTGCACGATTGAATATATACAAACAATAAATCCATTGCTCAACATTTTTGTTAGTCTTGGAGGATTAAAGAAAAATCAAATACCTAGACAAAATAAACTTCTTGTTTACCTCATCATAAAGACAATATGCCTTGGTGGTATATGAGTGCTCCAAGAAGATACATTTCAAAATCCTTCCTTTCTCCTTGGGAATAAGGCATATAAGGTGGAGTGAGATGCCTTACTAAAGGAATTTGATCATACCATATTTCATAAGGACTCTTATTTTTTGGAGCATGAGATGGACAACATTTTTTCGCATATATTACACATAAATCTTCATCAACCCAAAGCATCCACTTTACATTATTGAAGAATGAGAAAATCATATTCAATATAATCCCGTTCATCCTTTCAACAACATTATTTTGTTGAAGATTGTATGGAATAGTAGATTGATGTTGAATACCATGTTTTCAAATATAGCTTTCAAATCCATTAAAAACATATTATGTTCCATTATCATTACAAAGGGAGCCAATAAGTAATTGTGCATCATTTTTAGTCATACATTAAAATTTCTAAATTCTTCAAAGGCTTGTACACAACACATCCTAGTGTAATAATAAATAAAAAATCATGTATACCTATTTCCAATTTTAGAAAGAACAAGCATGAGGCCACACAAATGAGTATGAATCAACTCAAATTTTCTTTTTTGTTTGTAAGTAGAATCATGAAATGGTTATTTACTAAGTTTTCCCAGGTACAAGCATCACCTTACTTTAGATTCCTAAGAATAGTTTGCAAACTAGAAATACTATTCTTTTTTAGTAAACAATGATTCTTAATTAAGATATCGAAATTTTGGATGATATATAAGACTAAAAGACAATGGACCTGAAGAGTTATATGCATGAGAAAATGTTCCTTCCAAATTCAACAATATTTCCTCCTCTACTCTAGTCATCACAATTATGTTTTTATATGCTTTTTTCATTTCTACTTTTCCATCAAACATATGAGCAAATTGAACTTGCTAGAGAATGTGAATAAGGAACATCATATTTCATGTAATTAGGCTAAAAAAAATATTATTCCCAATGTAGATACCAAGACCATAAAATATATATGCAAAAGGCTCCTAAATGAAAGCTTTAGCAACTTGTTTCTCTCACGACAATAATTATTGGGAATTCCATATTAAAGCTAAGATAGTAGGGGAAACACATGCCAATTATTTGTTGATCTTCACTATGAGTAAAAATAATAGTAGGAAAACTAGGAGTATTTCGGAGAATGCGATGAGGGCTTCCAACGAGGGTTAGGGTTCCGGCACGGACCACTTCTGGAAATCTTGTTCCTGGGACAGAGATCAGAGGAAGCTTGAAGCCACTCATATCTGATTAGAGAGCCGAGTAGCGCAAAGGAAAGAAGCAGTGAGGGGAGTTGTAGAAAGGCAAGACTAATAGAGAAATGACAGATGGGGAGGGGAGGTGAGAAATCCCCTCCTACAAAAATGTAGCAGCAGGTGAGACCAGCAAAAATGGGGGATACAAAGGTGCCGGAAGGAGTAATAAAGATATTCCAGTCATGGGTGCTCGCTGGCAGACAGGGTTGGGAAGTAGATGTCTACCCAGAGCAATGAAAAGACCCAGGTACGTAATTCCAAACAATAAACTAGAAGAATATAGAGAATACATGAAAGATCATGCCCTGATTTGTAAGTTTGTGGGAACCTGGTCATCTAAGAAAGACTTGGCCAAATGGATGCAACAACGATGGAAGCCCAAGGGACATATAGACTTAAAACTAGGGGCAAAGGGGCTTTTTACAGTCATTTTCACTAGCCTGAAAGATGAGGAGAGGATATTTGAGGGGGGACCATATTTCTTGAATAATGCTAGAATATTCATGAGGCACTCGAAGGAATGTTATAACCTAGATAAGGAGAAAATGTTAGTGGCACCTATCTGGGTAAGATTGTTTGGACTCCCAATCGAGTTCTGGGATCCAGAGATTTTGGAAGGGATAGGAAACACGATTGGGACATTTGTTAAAGTGGCAGAGACTACCAAAAGGGGAAAATACACATCCTATGCCAGGATCTGTGTATACATGAATATCACAGAACCACTATTAGAGTATATCGAAGTAGAGTACGATGATGAAATCTGGCAGCAAACAGTGGATTATGGGCATATCCCATTTAGATGTCGAAGATGCCACGAATACGGTCATGATGTAGGAGCACCTAGACCTGGCCAATAATGCGACGGGGTGGTCACATGTTGTGTCTAACGCAAGATTGGGAGGAAGACTTAGTTGTTAAATTTGTATTAATTTCAATAAGGGTAAGTAGTTAAGAGCGGTCTAGTTTGTTTAGATGAAGATACGATTGAATTATAACTGTATAACTAGTTCCTTCATGTGTGGAAAGAAGTAGTTAGATATGGCATATGTATAACTTCTTTTTGGGGGATTTTGGGAAGAAGGAGGAGGCAACAGGGGAGAGATAGATTGAGTGAAGGGAGGTCTGATAGTTAGAGACGGCTAGGGTAGAGCACACTCATCCTTGTATGAACAGGCCGTTGACGTAACAGTAATATGCTAATAAAGATTCAACATAAAAAATCTGTAATAGTTCTGTGTTTCTGTGACTTGATCTCCCCATGGTCAATTGGACAAGTGTGTAAGTGTTGGCTCAGAAATCTCTGTGTGATTTCTGTAATGATCAGTAAATGATTAATGAATATATGAAATGTTGCTTAGAAATTCGCATGTAATCCCTATAATACAAAATGGAAATGTTTGAATGCATGAATTGTGATCCTTGAATGGGTTTCTCCTGGTAGTTAATGGCATAGGAATTATGAGGTTCCTATAGAAGGGTTTGAATAACTTTATCGCACAGAAATTGTTGTGGTTGATATGAATCAAGTTTTGTATGTTGTATTAGGGGAACCTGTCATAAATTAAATCCAGAATCAAGTTTTGTATGTTGTTTAAGAGGAAATTGTCATAGGTTAAATCCTGAGTCAGTAATAAACTATTAATGTTACTGGAATAGCCATGGGAAATCTCTGCATGGTGTTTGTTAATTTCTATTTCACGGAAGTCACCTTTTGGGTTTAAATGAACCAAATTTTCTATTGATTAGGGTCCCACTCAGAGATCTGGAGACCCTGCTTGAAAGGTTAAAAAAACAAAATCGAACCTGAGATATCCGATCTCATCACAACTAAGGATACAGAAACTCTATTTGAAGCCACATCTAGGTAAGAAGATGACGTGTTCTTTCATCAAACAGTTAGTGATCGCATAGCCATTGTTCTTGGCAGTAACCGAAAGACGAGGTGGGCATCATTTGTGTTCTTGGAGAAATGTCTAAAAAATATCCCATTCTGAGGGAGAATTCGAGAAAGCTTCCATAACAGAGTTTGCCTTTGCAAACAAGCTACCATCGTTGATGACTTTCACTAGGGAAGGTGCTAATATGATAGTTGACAGTTCTATAAAGAACCAAACCCTGCTCTCTGTAACTGCCAAGGATTATGAAGAGATCATTCCATCGTTTGAGGACACTACAAAAGCATTTGAGGGAAAAATTATTTTGGTGCAGGTTGATTCCGACAATGTTGATGTTGGGAAACTAGGTATGGAATGCTTTGGCGTAAGTGGAGATGAATCAAAGATAGACTCAAGCCTTTCTTAAAGTCCCAACGTGTGCCTGCAAAGAATGATGGAAACATAAAATGTATTGGCCATTAAGTAGTATTTAAAATCTTGATAAGGTCCACCGGTTGTGTTTCCATAAGGTTGCATCATTTTTGGGATCAAAGCGGGAAAATATTTCTTGCAGAAAGGATTTTTTGCGTGCTGAGAAAGAAGAGTGTGAGCAGCCAAGGTGGTAGAGCTGGTAATCAGAAAGACTGGTAGGATAAAATGACTAAACAAGCGTGTTTTGTGTGCAAGGGTTTAAAGGTTGCATAGGGAGAAAGTAAGTCTTGGAAGAAAATAAACGCTGACAGTAGTAAGGAGGTAAGATAGCAAAGGAAATATTGTAGAGGGAAAATGGCCAAGGATAATAAAGGTCAAAGATAACAGAAATGAAAGATAGCAGAGAGAGTTGAGAATTTCATTCTCAAGGGAGATTTTAAATCTAAACACATAGCATAATAGAGAGGAGAAGAGTTTTACTCTAAAAGAAAGAATTTACGGAAAGCAAATAATTTGAGACAGTACATGCAAAATGTATATGGACATGATCCTGCAGGGATCATTATATATATATATATATATATATATATATATATATATATATATAGATATATATATATATTATGCTATTTGTTTTAACTAAGTTAATAAACTGCGCTTGAAGGTTTTCAGTAGCAGGCAAAGGGCAAATTAGAGCAAAGAAATCACTTTGAAGTGGCAATGAACCTAAAGAATCCAACAAGAGATTAGACAACGAGGACAACTAAAGTGTTCTTAAGGGAGAGTGCGAGCTTGTAGAAGCCTAGGAGGAGTAAAGATGTTTCTCAAGAGAAGGTTCTAGATAGAGTACCATGCTTACCAAAAGACTGAGTGTGGAGAGGTTAGTGAGGTAAGATTGCAGTGAGGAGGAATTGTTGTTTTGGAGGCTTGTTGTAGTGGAGAGAGGAGCTCAAGAAGAGAAGATGAAGACAAAGGTGATGGAAGGTCATTGCAGAGGTTCTCAAGAAAGCCACTATAGAGGGAAGGATTCCAAGACAAAAGGGCATGAAGAGGATGAGTCAAGAGGAGCTTGACAAGCAAGTTGTTGATATGAAAGCAAGATTGGAGATATTGACAGAGCTGCTACAAGACCTAGAGGACTAGAAAAGAGGATGGACCTTTCCACTAAAAGGAAAGAGGGTGATTTGGCACTCATTATAGATGAGGTGGAAGTAAAAGGAGATTGCCTTATGGAAAAAGGTACTCAAATTCCTTGAGTCAAGGATAAGAATTGAAGATGTCGTAGGCAAATTTGTTCAGAGGAAAATGCTTGAAAAAGAAGGAGAAGCCGATGAAGTTATCTGCAAGCCAAAGGAAGGAATATCTCTAGATGATGATGAGGAAGAGGTGAGATTGTATGGAGGTCTCAAAAGCTCAGAAGAGAACTTGCATGAGCATACTAAAATGTTGACAGGAACACTAGAAGGAAGCTCAAGGAGATATACTAAAATGTTGACAAGAAGACTAGAAGGAAATTCAGAGAAACAGGTTGAATTGGTGACAGAAGGTAAAACTGATGGAACCATGGAAACACAACCTTATGGGAAAGATGAAAATAAAGTAATTGATGTTCCACATAAGCTTCCAACATTGCATACACCATGGATAGAAATCTTGGCTACAATGTTACCGCTCGAAGGAAGTTCAGGTATGCAAGAAGGCCAGATGAGCATCAGGAAGAGTGTTTTATCAGTAAAAAAGAATTCGTTAATTCAAGATGTAAAATCTAAAAAATATTCTGTAGAGGATGTGAAACTTTCCAAGAGCAGCCTGAGAGAGACAATAGAGGTAAAAGAGGATTTAAATGACGTGGAAGTATCAGTTCGATAGGAAAAGGAAGACAAATTATCGTTTAATATTCCATTTGTTGGTCAATGGAAATCTGGCAGAAATGCCATCAAATGTAGTGATCAACCCTGTTCTGCTCTCGTGGTTTGGGATGCACATAAAGTTGGTTCCCTTGAGGAGTTGGCAGGTGAGGACATAAAATCAATTGAAGAAAGGTTTAAGTTGTCGACATCTTGTCTTCACGGTGATAGAGGTAATCTTACAACATTAAAAGAAACTCGAAATTTGAAAAATTTAACTTTGGGAAACAACAATCACCCTGTCAACCCAGGACATTTAGATTCCACTGAGCTGGATAATTTATCAATAACCCAAGGTTACCCATAGTTGGTAGAGACATTTCTTGGCAGGAAGCATGTTGTCCTAGCTATTTTTGCTCTCCACGCAACGACTCCTCAACATTGTTTTCAAGCGATTCAGTATCACCCACGTGGAGTGTAGTTGATAGTCCTGGAAGAGAAAACTGCATAGAAGACGAGAGCTCAAAAATATTAGTGAAAGAAACATATAAATGTGAAAAGGGACAACCAATGAAGATTATCAAAGAAGTTCATGAAGAAGAAACTATGATTTCTGAAAACATAGTAAAAGATCATCACGATATCATGATGATATGGCATGATTGAGTCAACCATGGGAGATGTTGAGTTGATCAACCTAGAAAACATACCTCAAGGAAGATGACATGAAGCAGAAATTCACCTAGCAAAAGGCGAAGAAAAGGAAGAAGAGCTGAGAATGACAAGAAGTCAACAATAGGATCAAGGGGAAAAACAAAGAAGCACTCATCAAGAAGCTAACGTGTGGGAGAAGGAGCTAGAGTTACTGGAGAAATGGCTAAAAGCACCAGTACCTGATGAAGACTGCAAGAGGTCTGTAGTAAAGGAAGCAGAAGCAGAGGAAGAAGTTCACAACTGTGAACCAGGGCAAGCAAGCATTATTAGAATAGATTATGTAGAGGAAAAACCTGAAAACTATTTGAAGGAGTTAAATCAACACACTAAAATGGTGATGAAAGAATAAAGTCCAGAACAATAAGTTGAAATACTGTTGAAAGGTGACACACAGTCTAAATGTGTGAAACAATGGAAGATGCAGCTGGACAGAAGCAACAAGCTAAAGTAGGAAGGAAGAATTAATGAAGAAGACCAACAAGAATATCAACTGGAAACAAAGATTGAGAACATAAAGAAACTGATGTTGAAGCAGACCAGAAGGCAAAGGCTAGCAGCATCAGAAAAGGTGATCAGTCAAGTACTAAACTATTTTCAGCAGGTTCAGAGAATTTGTCCAAATTGTCATGATGCCACGAAAAAGCTTGAAGAGACCGAAACATCAGTCAAAAAAGTTAGATTTATTGAGGCCATCTTAGCGGATGACCTTGAGAATCATTCTATTTTTGATTCCATTGATTTTCATTGAATAAAGGTAGAGCACTAGCATAAAATAGAAGGAGAAAATGTAACAATGGAATTTATAAAGAAAATGATGGATGACTTCAAGAATCAAAAAAATATACACAGAAGGTGAGCATTTCAAATATTATTGCACGTAAAGGATTTGCTAGAGGCGATGCCATCGCTGGTTGACATCAATATTCTGAATGGAAAATAATTCACTGTTTGTGGTGACATCCATGGTCAGTATTATGACCTTTTGAACAACTTTGAGATTAGTGGGCTTCCTTCGAAGGATAATCCTTATCTTTTTAATGGTGATTTTTTTGATCGAGGATCATTTTCAGTCGAAGTCATACTTGTGCTATTCGCATTCAAGTATATGTATCCAACTGAACTCTATCTTGCAAGGGGAAATCATGAAAGCAGGAGTATGAACAAGATTTATAGTTTTGAGGGAAAAGTCAATCCCAAGTACAGTGAAAGCATGGTTGAGCTTTTTGCTGAAGTGTTTTGCTGCTTGCCTTTGGCTCATTTCCTCAATGACAAGATTTTTGTTCTTCATGGTAGTGTTTTTAGTGTTGATGGTATAAAACTGGAAGATATCAAAGAAATTGTTCGATTCTGAGAGCCACCTGAAGAGGGTCTGATGTGTGAAATACTTTGGAGTGATCCACATCCCCATAAAGGTCATGGACCCAGCAAACGAGATGTTGGTTTGTATTTTGGAGAAGATGTGGCCAAAAGGTTTTTCCAAGAAAACAATCTTGAGCTGCTGGTCAGGTCTCACGAAGTTAAAGAGGAAGATTATGAAATTGAACATGATGGAAAATTTATTACGATTTTCTCATCTCAAAACTATTGTGACCAGAGAAGGAAGATGGAGCAGGATGCAACTGACATTCAGCCTAAATGGAGGAGCAGAGCATACGGACAACTCCAGGACAAAGTCTAGGATCCAGGAGGAATTTCTTTCTTCGTTCGTTTTTGAAAGCACATGATTAGGAGATGATGAATGTTTTCAAATGTGAGAGTCTGATGCAGGAGCATCTAGATGTAACCAACAATGTGATGGGGTGGTCACATGTTGTGGCTAACGGAAGATTGGGAGGAAGACTTAGTTGTTAAATTTTTATTAATCTCAATAAGGGTAAGTAGTTAAGAGTGGTCTAGTTTGTTTAGATGAAGATAAGATTGAATTATAACTACATAACTAGTTCCTTCATGTGTGGAAAGAAGTAGTTAGATATGACATATGTATAACTTCTTTTTGGGGGATTTTGGGAAGAAGGACGAGGCAGCAGGGGAGAGATAGATCGAGCGAGGGGAGGTCTGACAAATAGAGAGGGCTAGGGCAGAGCACACTCATCCTTGTATGATCCGGCTGTTGAGGTAACAGTAATATGCTAATAAACATTCAACATAATAAATTTGTAATAGTTCTGTGTTTCTGTGACTTGATCTCCCCATGGTCAATTGGACAAGTGTGTAAGTGTCTGCTCAGAAAACTCTGTGTGATTTATGTGATGATCAGTAAATGATTAATGAATACATGAAATGTTGCTTATAACTTCACGTGCAATCCTTGTAATATGAAATGGCAATGTTTGAATGCATGAATTGTGATTGTTGAATGGGTTTCTCCTGGTAGTTAATGGCACAGGAATTATGAGGTTCCTGTAGAAGGGTTTGAATACCTTTCTAGAACAGAAATCGTTGTGATTGATATGAATCGAGTTTTGTATGTTGTATTAGGGGAACCTGTCATAAATTAAGTCCAGAATCAAGTTTTGTATGTTGTTTCAGAGGAAACTGTCATAGGTTAAATCCTGAGTCAGTAATAAACTGTTAATGTTACTGGAATCTCCATAGGAAATCTCTGTGTGTTGTTCGTTAATTTCCAATTCACGGAAGTCACCTTCTGGGTGGAAATGAACCAACACTTCTGTTGATTAGGGTCCCGCTCAGAGATCTGGAGACCCTGCCTGAAAGGTGGAAAAAGAAGAAAACCAGACCTGAGATATCCGATCTCATCACAACTGAGGATACAGAAACTCTATTGGACTCATGGACCACAACTACTGTTGGTTTGTTTCACTCACTAGAGGGCACTGAAAATAAGAAGTTGAAGCCACGTCCAGGCAAGAAGATGACGTGTTCTTTCGTCAAATAGTTAGTGATCACGTAGCTGTTGTTCTTGGCAATAACCCAAAGACGAAGAGGGCAGCATTGGTGTTATTAGAAAACCGCCTAAAAAATATCCCATTTTGAGGGAGAATTTGAGAAATATGTCGTAACACAGTTCACGTTTGCAAACAAGCTCCCATTAGTGACGAAATTCACTAGGGAAGGTGCTAATACGATAGTTGACAGTTCTATAAAGAACCAAACCCTGCTCTCTGTAACTGCCAAGGATTATGAAGAGGTTATTCCATCATTTCAAGACAGTGCAAAAGCATTTGAGGGAAAAATCCCTTTGGTGCAGGTTGATTCTGACAATGCTGATGTTGGGAAACCAGGTACGGAATGCTTTGGATTAAGTGGAGATGAACCAAGGATAGACTCAAGCCTTCCTTAAAGTCCCAACCTGTGCCGGAAAAGAATGATGGAAACATAAAATTTATTGGCCATTAAGGAGTATTTAAAATCTTGATAAGGTCCATCGGTTGTGTAGCCATAAGGTTGCATCAGGTCACCTTATTAAACAATACTCCTTCAATGCATCTGGAGAGGTAGCTGAACAAGGGAAGGAGGAACAAAAGGAGACAAAGCCAAACAGGGAAGATGACAAAGGGTTCACGGAAGTGCTTACTAGAAGGAAATCTCAAAAAGGATCAGTCCATATAAAATCAACTGCCAAAACAGTAACTAGAGAAAACCAAAACAAGTTTGGAGTACTACAGGAGGAGGAAATGGAATTGGAGAAGGCAGCCAATGAAGAGGAACTAGGGGAACCTACAAAAAGGGCTGTAGAAAAAGACACGATGCAAACTATAGTAGAACAAGAGAAAGTAGGAGAAAACCTGGGAACTCCCCAAGGCTCATCTGAAATGGAAATAGACCCACAAAAGGAAAAAGGAAGTGAAGAAGAACAAGTAATGAAGAGACTTCTGCAAGAATGGCATCATCTGGATGAAAGATTCATCTCGGAGGAACAAACACAATTATACAAGGAAATGTTCTAAAAATATAAGGAGAAAGGAGGGACAGCTGTAGCAAATCAACTAGAATAGCTAGGAACACAAGGAGGACAAAGCATGGAAGCGGGAAACACTGGAAAAGCAGGGAGGAAAAGAGGGAGAAGACCTATGAGTGAAACCATCCAAATAGTTGGAGAAATGTTAGTCAACTCAGGATGGGTCATATCTCTATCATAGGTATTCCAACAACCACTTAAATTGTTAAAATGATAATAAAAACGTGGAATATTAGAGGGTTAAACATCAAGGGGAAACAGAGATACCTAAAGGATAGGTTGAAAAGAGACAAACCCAGTATAATGATTATTCAAGAAACAACAATGTAAACTTTGAAACGGGAACTCTGGCCCAAAAACCCCAAAAGAACATCAAAAATAGTGCTAAAAACAAAAAGTGTGTATACTGGAACGATGTTTTTATTTTTTAGGTGTTAATTTTGAACATCTATTAAAAATGGCAGTGACTACGAAATTTACTATGAAATTTTCGTGCAAAATATAGCTTCAAAATGAAAGTGATGATACTGGAATAATGATTTTTTTTTTAGGGTCAATTTTCAAAATTTTAAAAAAATGCTAATAAAACCAAATTTTTATGTGTCAAACAAAGTTGTCTATGAGGAAAAAAACACATTAATGTTTTTGGTAGAATATCATTTTTCTTTTCTAAGTATAAATTTAACATGTTTTCAACCATAACATGCTAGATACAAAAGAAATTGAAATTTTTTCAACTATAAAATTAAAAAACCATGACATTATGAACAAATTACATCACTAAATGAATTCAAAAGTCATTATTTGTATATTGAATAAAAGTCATTATTTGTATATTATATCTCTAATTTAATATTGCATTGTAGATATTTTAAAAAATAAAATTTATAATAATTAAGACATATAATCCAACAACATAAAAATGCCTCAAAACCTCTCATTTAACACCATATGGAAAAAGATGTGATGCATAGATCAGTGATATAAACTATCTTAAACACTTATTCAAAATCACTCATATTTTCTTTCACACAATCAGAATTCACATCTTCAGATGATTGACTGGATGCTGATGAAGATGTTCCATATTCTTCTCTTTCATCAACTAGTGCCCCACCTGAGTCCACATGCATGCCCAACATTTCAGGTTTCAAAATTCTTCTAGATCTACGACTGGTTTCAGTAGACTCCCATGTCAACACTGTTCCTTCTGGTAACAACCTTTTTAGAATCGCTATTGTATTGAAGCGAAGAGTTCCTCTCTTTGTTAAATTGAAGTCATAAACAAGTATGTCAACATCCTCCAATTTTAATATGTCTGTGCGGCGACGATTTATATCTGTACCCTTTCTCTTTCTTTTTCTGCCATTTTTTTGTCAACTACCATCTCTGGCTTATACACACCATTGAATGGGTGTGTATTTGTGGCATACCAATGTACTTCAACACTTGTAACATCCTCATTTTCTATAAAGACCTTTATAACTTTAGCAATCCAAAATGGATAGCCATTAGGATCTCCATCTGCTAGCACTGCAATCATGCAAACCTCCTTAATATCCTGTACTGAACCCCTATAAAGGTCTTCCATGGCTTCATGTTGTGCACGAGATATTCTCGAACCAATATACATCTCTCTTTCCGCTGCCTGTGAAGAATTAATAATACCTTGAGATTGTTGTTGTTCAACAATGTTTACTTCCTCATGTTCATTCGACACATTTTGTGGCCAAATAAATGGATTTTTCAAAGGTATATCCTCATTTGTTGTTGTTGAAATGAGATCACTTTGATTATTGAAAAATGACTCTCACCAAACTGAATCAGCAATGTCAAAGTACTCATATGTATATCTAATACATTTTTTAATTTCTTCCGGGAAATCAGAATAATTTATATCTCTGTTCTGTCTGCGTGCATTTTGAACTTCACCAACTGATTGTAATAACAATATTTTTGATGCAAATATTGGATGATCTAGAATGAACTTCAAAAATTGCAAACATGATGACAGTGCCCATTCTGTAGTAGTTGAATACTTCTTGCCCCATATTAGTGTTTTCCCATCAAATTTTTTGATACGAGATTGATGTTGGAATCTAATGTCATTAAGTTGTTCAATGCATTTCCCCTCACCATATTATCCCATAATAAACCTTCGCATGTCAACAGTTTCTTCCAACACATCAAAAGTAGGCTCCAGCATGTATGATTTCTTAATACATTCAATTAGTGATGGCAAGCTCCCAACTTCCTTCCTCCTCAATGTGACTGAAAAGTTACTGAACATCTGATCAATATTGTCAATAGTGTGCCCAACAAGAAGGAAACCAACCTTTACCTTTTGAAAAATTCTCAATTCAGCAAGCATGTTTAGATATACAAAAGCAACCTGATTTTTGTTTTCACAGCAAGTGTTAACCAATTGTAGATACAAAACTTCAGGAAGATTACTAGACCAATGAGAAATCATATCATGAATTATGGTTATGGTCAGATTTGCATCATTATGAATATTTGGAGCTATGAAGTACACCCTTGGCAACATTTTCCCATTGAAGACCATACAACCAACCAAGTGAAACTGAATAAAATTTTCCTCCTGTAAATTTTTGGGTGTGCGAAAAGAATGTGGTAAAAGTGTTTTCTTCTGGTCCATACCATCAATTATCAAACCCAGATATTTATTCGGATTATCATAACACTTCTTTCGATGCTTGTACAACTTCTTCCTTTCGTTTTTTTGTTTTTCACGATGCTCCTAAAGTTCTTTGACAATTAAATCTACACAACATAAAAGAAATTCATTAAGAAATATGTTTTCATAGTTGATGACTATACAATTTTGAAAGTTAAAGTTATGAACGCTTACCTCTTTCTGAGCCTTCACATTTGTCCCTTTTTTATTTAAGAGAAGCACATGTACTACAAATCTCCATCCTTGTCTTCTTAGGAATACGGACATTGTTGAATTCTTTCTTCAATACCTTCACAAAATATTGATATGTAATAAACTGGCCATGTCCCTCGGCACCTTTTGCATATTCCTTGTATAAGTTGTAGATTTATCATCTTGAAAAATTATCTGGAATATGTATTGTCTCTCTATTTGGTATACACTCTCCATGCTTTGAAAAGAAATCTTTCATCCATGACATTGCAATATTTGATAATGGCCCAAACTGTCTTTTATGACGTACTTCTGAATAAAATGTGGGATCCTTTTCCAAATTTTCTTGAATTCTTGAGAGACAAAAATTCCCAATGGAATGAAACATTTTGAAACCTTTTCTAGAGATAAATAAAGTCCCAATATGATAATCATAACCTGACAATGTAGATTGCATGCACCCAACTAAATATGAATTTTGCATGATTTTATTCATTGACAAATATCTCTTCCTTCCTTCTAATGCAAATTTGAAATCCATATGTTTTGAGCAATCTTTTTGGCAACATTCACTTGAAATGAGAGCACTGATAGAACTTCTTCTCGTCAGATATTCTGCTCTACCCCTTGTATAACTAGAACAACTTGCATTGATACAAAAAGGTCTGCTCCTACTCCTTGATACAATATTTCTTGGCAACATCTCCATCATTGGATCATCATTTGTATAAGGATTTTCCTCATCATTAAGATGAATGTTATCCACACTATGATCAACTCTGCTTTTCAAATATTGACTTGGAGGATATTCTTCATCTTCTACTTCTTCAGTGCTACTGTCGTAGTCCTTAGAATTCGGACTGAATGGAAAATCTGACTCGATCTTTAATGGATATTCTTCCTCATGTGCATTGTCAGTGCTACTCTCATAGTCCATAGAATTAGGACGACATCGAAAATGTGATTGTTTACTTATTGAAGATGCTACATCCTGTCCTTTGTCACTACTACCTTTATAGTCATTACAATTAGGACTAAGTGAATCATCCTGTCCTTCATCGCTGTTGCTCTCATAGTCCTTAGAATTAGGACTAACAGTACACAGTGACACTCCATTCTTTTGAAATTCATCATCATGCTCTTCATAACAATTGCTCTCATAGTCCAGAGAATTATGACTAAGTGGACACTGTGACACTCCAATCTTTTGAAATTCATCATCCGAGTCTTCATCACTGCTACTCTCATAGTCCTTAGAATTAGTACTAATGAGACACCGTGACACTCCATACTTTTGAAATTCAACATCATGTTTTTCATCACTACTGCTCTCATATTCCTTAGAATTAGGACTAAGTGGACACTTTGACACTCCATTCTTTTGAAAATCATTATCACGCTCTTCATCACTACTGCTCTCGTAGTCCTTAGAATTAGGACTAAGTGGACACTGTGACACTCCATTCTTTTGAAATTTTCCATCACGCTCTTCAAAATTTCTTCTCTCATAGTCCTCAGAATTAGCACTAAGTGGACATCGTGACACTCCATTCTTTTAAACTTCACAATCATGCTCTTCAAAATTGCTGCTCTCATAGTCCTCAGAATTAGGACGAAGTGGACACCGTGACACTCCATTATTTTGAACTTCACAATCATGCTCTTCAAAACTGTTGCTCTCATAGTCCTCAGAATTAGGACTAATTGGACACCGTGACACTCTGTTCTTTTGAACTTCACCATCATGCTCTTCAAAACTGCTGCTCTCATAGTCCTCAGAATTAGGACTAAGTGGACATCATGACACTCCATTCTTTTGAACTTCACCATCATGCTTTTCAAAACTACTGCTCTCATAGTCCTCAGAATTAGGACTAAGTGGAGATCATGACACTCCGTTCTTTTGAACTTCACCATCATGGCCTTCATCACTGCGGCTTTCATAGTCCTCATAATTAGGACTAAGTGGAATCTGTGACTCTTTATTTATTTGAAATTCTTCATCCCCTCATTCATCAGCGTTGCTCTCATAGTCCTTAGAATCAGGACTAAGTGGAAGAATTGAATTTCTATTCATAGTGGAAGAATTCCCACTATATTCATCGATATGAATAGAGTTGTTACGCGATGAAGATGTTGATGGTGTATAAATTGAAACTTCACTATCAGAACAATCCATCACTTTCAAATAGAAGATGTTGAGGATACAAATGGAGAGTCCCCTAAAGATATTATATAGCTTAAAGAATGAAATTTTCCCTCCAAAACGTTTCGTGAAAATATTTCCCTCCAAAAATTTTCACGAAAATATTTCCCTCCAAAAAGTTTGTTAGATTTATTTACCTTCAATATTTTGTTCTACAATTTATTGAAAAACGTAAACTAATTTTTTTTATGAAATAAATCATTAAAATTAAAATTGTATACTACAACTTCTACATTAATTATTTTAATAGTTAAAGCATATAATATTAAACAAACAATTGAATTTTTTTTTTTTAGATTTTTATAATATATTCTAAAACAAATTATCCCACATTCAACCCGTTGTAAAACAATTTTACAATATTCGCTTTATAATATTTTAAAACACTTATATATTAAAATTTCATTATCACTATTACTCACATCACATCCAAGCTTTCTGAAAAACGTTGAAAGACTCGTGAATTTGTGGAGCAGCTACATCGCTATCAACAACATATTCAATAAAGAATTCTCACAATTTAAAGGTAAGTTAAACTTTTTTCCTCAAATATTTTTTTTTAAATTAATAATTTTCTTGAGCCAAAATAACAATTACATCCATCGTAAGCATGGTGGGCCCGATCAAACTCAATCGCCCAATACTCGTGCGTGGACCGTCGTGGTGTCATGGGGGCAGGAAGGTCGGGCGAGCAGGCGGGGTGTGAGGACGTGGGGGGGGATAGGGGAGTGGGGGTGGCCCAACAGCTCACACACCTGTCGTGGGGTTGGGAGATTCTCAGAATCGCCCAATCCCTAGGGCGGGCGAGTGAATTGCTAGGGTGGGCCCCATAGCTCGACTTGTCCCCTACCTCCAACCCCCTTCCCGACACCCTCATTACCTTCACCCACACCCCGTGCCCCTGCCCCCTTAATCCCTACCAACCCAACCCACTGCCCGCCCTGAGCGCCCCCATCCTTCCCCTTGCCCAGCCCGGGCACCCTCACAACCCCCCGAGCCCCAACCCTCCCTAACCCCCCTACTGGCCCGGGCACCCTGCTAACCCCCCATGCCCGGGCGCCCACACAACCCTCCGCGCCCCAACCCTCCCAACCACCCCAGGCCCCCAGCCCGGGCAACCTCACCCGCCCCCCGGCATGGGCGCCCTCACCCATCCTCACACGCCACCCCACTCGGCCCCGGCGCCATCACCCGCCCCCCCGCCCGGGTGCCCTCACCCACCAACAACCGCGCCCTCACTCGGCCCTGGCGCCCTCACCCGCCTCACCCGCCCGCCTCCCTGCCTCAACCGCAAACCCAGCTGGCTCAGGTGCCCTCACCCGCCCGCCCGCCTGGAGTCCTCGCTCGCTGCACCTGCCCGGCGCCCTCACCCCCACCCAGCCCAGGCGCCCTCGCCTGCCTCACCCACCAGGGCACCCTCACCCGCCCACCCGACACCCTCGCCCGCCTCACCCGCCCGCCCGCCCGGCACCCTCGCCCGCCTCACCTGGCCGCCCGACACCCTTGCCCGCCTCACTCGCCCAGCCGCCAGCCCGCCCAGTGCCCTCGTCCGCCCGGCGCCCTCGCCTGCCCAGAGCCCTCGCCCGCCCCCCTGCCCAGTGCCCTCGCCTGCCCGCCCGCCCGGTGCCCTCACTAGTCTCACCCGCTCGCTCGTCCCACCCTCCCACCTGTCGCCTTGACCCTCCTGCCTCCCCACTCGGGCGCCCTCACCCGCCCGCCCTGCCCGGCGGCCTGACCCACCCTCCCTCGGCCGTGCCACACGGGCCGCCCTTGCCCCCCCTAGCAAGCAGTAGGACGATTCCCGGAATCACCCCGCCGCCTGCCGGGTGGGGGCGAGGGCCACACGGGTGACATGGCCAAGGCCTGTGCGACCCGGGCGGTCGTCGCCCCCGCCTAATAGGAGGCAAGGTGATTCCCGAGCTGCGTGACCCAGGCGGCCCTCGCCCCCGCCCAGCAGGCAGTAGGGTGATTCCCAGAATCGTCCTATCGCCTGCAGGGCGGGGGCGAGGGCCACCCGAGTCTCGCAGGCCTCGGCCGTGCAACTCGGGCGGCCATCGTCCCCGCCTGGCAGGCAACAAGGAGATTCCATGAATCGTTGTGCCGCCTGTCGGGCGGGGGCGAGGGCCCCCCGGGTGGCGCCTGCCTCGGCCACGCCACCCGACCGGCACTCGCTCCTGCCCGGCAGGCAGCAGGGCGATTCTGGGATCGCCCTGCTGCCTGGCGGGCGAGGGCGAGGGTCGCCCGGGTCGCGCGGCCGAGTCCTCCATGACCGAGGCGGGCCTCGCCCCCGCCCGGCAGGCGGCAAGGCGATCCCAGAATCACCATGCAGCCTTCTAGGCGGGGGCGGGGCCGAGGGAGGGTGGGTGAGGGCGGGCGGGTGAGGGCACCCGGGTGGGGGGGCAAGTGGGTCAGGGCGTCGGGCGGGTGAGGGGCGTGAGGGCGCTAGGTGGGGGGGTTGGTGAGGGCACCCGAGTGGCGAGGGCGCCGGGCGGGTGGGTGGGTGAGGGCGTCGGGTGGGTGAGGCGGGTGAGTGGGCGAGGGCATCGGGTGGGGGGGCGGGTGAGGGTTCCGGGCGGGGGGGTGGGTGAGGCTACCCAGGCGGGTGAGGGCACTGGGCATCCGGGCGGGTGAGGGTGCCGGGCAGGTGAGGTGGGTGAGTGGGCGAGGGCGCTAGGCAGGCGGGCAAGCGGGCGGCCCGGGTGGGCGAGTGCTCTGGGCGGGGCGGGTGGGCGAGGGCGCCGAGCGGGTGCGGCGGGCGAGGCGGTCGAGTTGGACAAGGATGTCGGGTAGGGTGGGCTGGCAAGGGCGTCGGGCGGGCGGGGCGGGCGAGGTGGCCGAGGGCGCCCTGGTAGGCCTAGCGGGTGAGGGCGCCCGAGTGGGGCGAGCCGGTGAGGGCGTCGGGCGGGGTGGGTGGGCGAGGGCACCGGGCGGGTGAGGTGGGCAACAGTGCCGAGCGGGTCGGGCAGGCGAGGGTGCCGGGCAGGTCGGGCGGGCGAGCGAGTGAGGGCGCCCTGGCGGGTGAAGATGTCGGGCGGGCGGGTTGGTGAGGGCGCCCAGGCCGAGGGTTGGGGGGAGGATTGGGCGGGTTGGGGAGGGCGTTGGGGGGGTCGTTGTGGGTGAGGGCGCCCGGGGCGGGGGGGGGTGGGGGGGGGTTGTTGGCGGGGGGGGGTTGGCTTGTTTGTTGGGGGGGGTTGGGGTAGGGGGGTTGGGTAGGGGGTGCCTGGGTCACCGGGGGGGGTTGGGAGGGTTGGCGTGAGCGGGTGGGTAAGGCTGCCCGGGCGGGTTGTCGGGTGAGGCCGCCCGAGCGGGGTGGCGGGAGAGGGCACCCAGGCCAGGCGGGGTGGGGGTTTGGGAGGGTTGGGGCACATGAGGTTGTGAGAGCGCCCAGGCGGGGGGGTGGGTGAGGGCGCCCGAGGGTGTGGTGGGAGGGTTGGGTCGTAGGGGCACAGGCGGTGGGGGGGCTACATGGGTGCCCGCAGGGGGGCTTGGGTGGGCACCCCTGGGGCGCTGAGGGGTTGGGGTGAGGCGCCATTACATATTTTTTGTACTTATTACGTTGTTAATTTAAGTTAATATGTTTTTATTATTTACTGATTTATATGTTTCTATTTTTTAGGAAAATGGCATCAAAGTGAATTTCAGTGAATCTTTCTGGACCAAAGACTCTTAAAGGTGCCTCTTCAAGAAACATTGGTAAACAAACTCCACCTAAGCTCATGACTACAAATCTTTCAAGTGATAAGAAGATGATTTTAGACTAGAAGAATTTGAAAGAAGTGAAATTTCCATCAAGAATCTAGTATGTGAAAGAAAAGGAAAGGACAAATGTGAATATATATCTATATATTGATATATAGAATTATAATGGAAATTTTGAGGTAATGGGAAGAGTCATAGATATGTGTTCGGTACCAGACACTGAAGTTGTTTACATACTTACAAAGGCTCCCAAGTCACATGAAAGGATTAAATCCCGACTATCATATTCATTGTATGACACGAGAGAGGTATCTACAAAGTTGTGTAAACAAATCGTAAATGAGATGACACAAAACATCGTAAGTATTGTTATTTATATTTGTATTTTGCATTCTTGAAAGTGTCTCGCTATATTTTTTATCTTTGTTTTTTATTGACATATTATATTTTGTTTGGCAGAATTTTGTTGAAATTTGTTCAATTAGGTTGGGAGGTGTTCATTTCATAGAGCATGATATCATGAAAGTTGTCAGCAGTTTTTACTCAGTGTCAGAAGAAGATATTGAAAATAGGAAAAATGTGGTGTGATGCTACAAAACTACATCCAAAGAATCAGAGAAAAAGGCCTCTGGTGGATAAATCTAGCAAGGGTAAACAAGTTACTTTTGAGAACGATGAAGTTGAAATTGACGGTGAAGCATATGTTGCCATTACTGAAGATGACATTGGAACTGAGAAGAGCCATAAAAAACCAAAAGTAACAACGCCCAAGAACAAATTTGTTGGGAATGTTATGACCAAGAAAAGTAACGCTGAAAATTTTGAAGCAGTCATTACCAGTAGTCATGAACCTAGCGAAACTTCAAAAGAAAGCAGAGAAATCATTACACCAGGAGCTGATTTATAGGATGTCATTATCAAAACAAAACAAAATGTCATTTGAGAGAATTTGACAAAGAGAAACTTAATTGATGGTGGTCGCACATTTCAGCTTAATGTCAGGAAAACCTATAAAGCAAGTGAAGGACAATGCCAATATCAAGTTAGAAAGCCACATCACCTGCATGTTCACAACTTGAAGACATTGATGAGGTACAATTCATATGCTCATGTGATTAGTTATGTGCTTCCTTTTGATCCACTTCAAGTTCCCAACAAAGAATCATTTGATAAGTCAAAATGTTTTGAATACAATTATTATGTGCTTGGGGGGAACCATTCTATAGAAGCTCAAAGACAATTGATGGATGAATATCCTAATAACGCAAGTTTTGAAACAATGAAATGTATCATTTACGCTGGTTTATCAGATACAGAAGCAAAGTTAGTGGCATGGGATCATAATTCAAATAATGAATACAGAATGTCTATGACTTTCATCCAAAGGGTTAGATTTATTCATAGTGAATTTGAAGAAAAATGTGGTGGGGATAGGATAAATGTTAGTGCAGATTTCCGAAAGGAATGTTGTATGGAAATAGGATATCAAATTGAAGAGAAAACAAATTCAAAAGGTGGAAAATGAAACAAACATAGTGATTTATTCAGAGGTGTTGATAACATTTTCCAATTGGCATTTAGAACTAGAGATGTTTGGAAGTTGATTGATGAGATTTTTACCATGTAGGAAGACATTGCCATTAAAAACCAGAAGGTCAAAAATTCTAAGCCATTGATATGTGGCAATAGTAAATTAGCTCCTGAAATGAGGCAGCTTCCAAACGATATGACTATCACACCTTGGAGGGTGATGCAAGGAGTGAAAGATGATAAAATTGTCTAAACAATATTATCTCGTGTGAGGTCATGGGAATTATCATTGGAGGAAATGTCTAAAGAATTTCAAATGTAAGTTTGTTGAATTATTTTTATTTATTTCTAGATTATAATTATATTTTAAATAAAACATGTTTTTCTTCGTAGTACTTGTTATACATATCATTATATTAACTTTTTGTTACTTTATCTATGCAGTCAAAAAGTTTATATGAAACTTCAAGAACAAATGGTTAGATTGTTGAATGAAGATAGTTGGGATGATGTTGTACGCAACTATCCAGATTCAAGTTCTACATCAACATTAAAAGATTTTTATCTTGCATTTAAAAAGGTATCTTGATTTATACATTCATTTTTATTCACCTGTGTACTATTTCTAATTTATAACTTACACATATATTTGTTTATTTTATAAAAGATGAGGAAGGATGATAATGGAGCGCCAGATAGTTTCAAAACCTTTACTGAAAAATAAAGATTAAAAGAATAAAAAAGAAACGTATTAAGAATGTTCAACTTGATCCAAGTCTTAATAATTTCATTTGAAATGGGCTAGACACTATTCAATATCAATTAATACAAGGCGATTGTGAAGACATTGCTAAACTCATACCTAAAAGGGATTATGCCCTAGTCATTGCAGATATTCCCCATGGTTTCAATATTCCAAACGTTGACTATGATAGTGACCCCTATACTTATCAAGCTTTTAGTAAAGTGGTTGAGGGATTTGTAGAAGTCATGTCATCACCATTATGGAGATTTGTGACATTTCATTCAGACACACAATTGACATTCATATTGTCAAGCTTCAAGGGGAAAACAAATTCAAGGATGCAACTTACATGGTAAGACATTTAAAATGTATATTTGATTAATGTTGAAAATTTTATTTATGTACAAGTTAATTCAACTTTTACTATTTCATGTTACAGGAAAAAGCCAAATCTTCTTAAAAATGAAGATCAACAATCTATAAATGATTGTGAGTTCATTCATATTGATAGTTGGGAAAAAGATGATAGACATATGTCTATGATTTTCAATCGAGTAGACGGAAAGAGTCATAGCCAAATACTTACTTATGATTTTGTTGTGAGAAAACTAACGTATGAAGACAAAGAAGCAAAAGGAGAGATAGTTAACATTTATCAAAAACCACAATTATTGATTAACTATCTTATAGACATTTGTTCGGATGAAGGAGATTGGGTTCTGCATTTATTTTCTGGCTCAGGTAAGTTTTATTATATGGAATTGAATTTCAATATGTTATTTTTTAATTAATATGTCATTGTACTAATTTAGTTGATTATTTATTTTTTGCTTGATAATTAGGTACAACACCAGCATGTTGCCTTCAAAAAGGAAGAAATTGCATTGCAATTAAAAAAGATCCAGTACAGTGCAATTTCATTCAGCAAAGAATTAATGCTCTTCAATTTCTTCCAGATGCAATGCAAGAAATTGGGTTGAAGAAAGGGGACTTTAGTGAATCATGTGTGGCAAAAAAGGTAAAGGAACCCCAACCACCATTACATGGAATGTTTGCAAAGACATACATTGGGAGATTCGCAGACATCAAAGACCCATTAGAAGAGGAATATGAGCAAAATGAAACAGAAAATATTGTGGAAGAAGACAATGATGAAACTCTAGAGGAAGAAGAGTTTGGATTACGTGACATTGTTGATTAAATTTAAGTTATGCTTGTAAATCAAGCTTTGCAATCTTTTGACTTTGACATTTTATGAGAAGAATAAACACTCAATTAGGGTTGTTATACGTTCAATATTTGTAATATGCGATTTTTGCACTGATTTTTAAGTTAATCATTATTTTTTGAAAAAATAAGTGATTATTACTATTTTTTTGACATGAAATTCATAAAAAAAAACTATTATTTTACCATTTGTAGTTAAAGTTATTGAATAAAAATTGTGATTTTGACATGTCAATTCTAGCAAAAAATTATCAAAACATGTAGTTTTTTAGTTATATTTATGTTAAAAATGGTTATTTTTATGTCCATTGTTAAAAAATATTGTTTTTTTAGAAACAATTATTTCATGTGGATTGAAAAATTAATTAAGGATGTATAAATATGTAGAATATTGAAAATTCTAAATATTGACCTCGTAATTTAAAAATGCAAAATAATAAAAACCTGACTAAAAAGAAAGTTAAAATTAAAATAAAAAACAAGAAAATGTGAAGAAAATGACCACTTCAAAAATGATCAAATTTACAAAATAATTATTTACATTTTATACATTAGAAAATTTAAAGCCAAAAAAAAGGTCTTTTAAAAAAAGGGGGTGATGTAGAATACTCACTTTTTTAAATCAGCATGAAAATCACTACCATTATAAAACGATTCTAAAATGTAATGTACATAAAAAAATTAAAGTGCCAAAAACTATGCTCTAAAAAAAACATGTTCGTTCTGCATCACCCATTTCCAAAATCAGGTCACTTTTTTGCTATCTCTACGAAACGGGTAACAATATCAGTTCCCGTTTCAAAGTTTACATTGTTAAACCAAAATAAGTAAACAGAAATTGAAAGAAATAATGCAGAGATATCAACCTCATCATGGAGTAATGTGATAGGATGCTATAGGTAGTGCAGCAAGCTTGGCAATTCTTTGGAATATAGAGGAAGTCCAATTTGAAAATTGGGTAAGCTTGCCTCGAATCCTCTCAAGAAAATTCGGGAATATAGGTTCTCGAGAATGGGTCCTTCTCATTGGAGTGTATGGCCCCCATTTAATAGGAGAACGTAGAAGCTTCCTCCAGAAGGTAGGAACATTATGAATTTTATTCCCTGATCTACCTTGGATAGTAGGAGGTGACTTTAACATGATTACTACCCTAGAGGAAAAACATGGGGGTTTGAGAAGAACAGATCCGGACATGGAAGCCTTTGGTAATAAGATATCGGAAAAAATATTGCTGGAGATATCTACTACAAATGGGATATACACATGGAATAACAGAAGAGGAGGTACAAACCAAATCACTTTAAGACTGGACAGATTCCTACTATCTGAACAAGTTCTTAGTAGAGACATATTTGTTGAAGCAAGGATCTTACCAGGAATGGGTTCAGATCATTGGCCAATCTAACTAGAAATTGACATTAAGGCATGCCCAAAAAATCGCCCCTTCAGGTTCGAAGCTTTTTGGCTTAGGGACCAGAATTTCATGACAAAAGTGGAGGAGTGGTGGAACCAGAGCCAGCAAAAAGGCAGAAGTAGAATGCAGACCTTCCAATTAAAATTAAAAGAGCTTAAGGGGAAAATCAAAAAATGGAATAGGGAAGAATTTGGGAATATATTTAAAGAGCAGCAACTATTAGACTAGAAAATGGCAACCCTTCAACAAGAAATAATCTCAGAAGGACGAAGTGAGGAAAGAATTTAGGAGGAAGGGATATTAATAAGCCAAATAGAAGAAAGAAGAAAACAGGAGGAGATTCTATGGAAACAAAAATCAAGAGTGAACTGGCTTAGAGAAGGAGAAAGAAACATGAAATTTTTCCATCAAGCCATGATCCAGCACAGACAGAGAAATAGAATTTTTTCCATCACCAATGAAGAAGGAAGACGTTTAACCCAGCATGAGGAAATGGAGCAGAATCTAGTAGATCATTTCAAAGACCTCCTTATGGAACCCCAGGTCAACAGAAGAGCAGCTATAGAAAGGATTTGCAATGAAATCCCTGAACTGATCACTAGGGACCAGAACTTAGCCCTCATGAGAGCTGCAACCCTAGAAGAAGTGGAAGAGATTGTGAAAGGGATGAAGAAGAATAAAGCTCCAGGACCAGATGGATTCACTGTGGAATTCTACCAAGAAGGCTAGAAATTCTTGGGACAAGACATTTTGGAGGTAGTGGAAGAATCACACCGAAATCAGAAGGTATGTCCTGGTCTTAACTCAACCCTCTTGTCTCTCATTCCCAAAAATGCTAATTCGAATACTGCCCAAGGCTTTAGACCCATAGCTTTATGTAATATAATTTATAAGATTATTGCCACATTGATAGCCAAGAGACTGAAGCCAATTCTGTCAAGTATTATCTCTCCGGAACAAACTGGGTTTGTGGAAGGAAGACAAGTACTAGACGGCCTAGTAGTTTCTCAAGAAGTAGTGCATTCATTGAAAACCAAAAAGGAAGTGGGAACGATTATTAAGCTGGATCTCTCAAAAACTTATGACCTTCTGAACTGGGATTATCTTAAATCGGTTCTAGTAAAATTTGGTTTCAACAATAGATGGCTTCAATGGGTGTAAGATATGATCGCTACACCAAATTTCTCCATCCTCCTGCCTCGATGTTCAATGCCATAAGAGGGCTGAGGCAAGGGGATCCTCTATTCCCTTTCTTGTTTATCATAGCAGCAGAAGGACTTAGCAGATATATCAAGAAAGATCTGAGAGAAAGGAAAATTAAAGGGTTAAGACTTTGGGGTAACAACCTACCGATCACACACCAACAATTTGTAGATGATATCATGCTTTTCTGTGCAGTCTCTCTAAGAGAAGTAAAAGGAATGAAAAATATTCTTGATCTTTTCATGGAATCTTTAGGTACTCAAATTAACAAGGATAAATCTTGCACATTCTTCTTCAACACACTGGGTAATGTTAAATCCTTTTTGACAAGAATATTGGGCTTCTGCTCTAGAGATTTACCCACAAAGTATTTAGGGACACAATTAGCCCTAAATCCACTCAGGATGGCAAATTGGCATCATACCATAGAAAAACTCCGGAATAGATTGGAAAATTGGTCCTTTCGAACCTTGAACATAGCAGGATGAGTAGTGCTTCTAAGATCGGTCCTACGAGAAATTCCCATTTACCTCCTATCGACAACGGTGGTTCCAAACGGAGCATGTGAAAAAATGGCAGAGATATTCAAAAAATTCATCTATGGAGGACCACAACAATAGAGGAAATGGGCCCTGATATCATGGAAAGGCCTGACAAAAAATAAGGTAGAAGGGGGACTAGGGCTAAGAGATCCATACATCTTGAATCAAGTAATGGGAGCGAAGCTGTGGTGGAGATGGATGAAGGGAGGAGGATACCTATGGAAAAGAATCTGGATGCAAAATTACAACATGCCCACTAAAATTAAAGACCTCTTAAGACTGGAAGAATCTCCAAGAGGCTCTATAATCTGGAAGTTGGCCAGTCAATACAGAGATATGATCTCCAAACATTCATTCTGGGAAATCCAGAATGGGTAGTCAGCTAAATTTTTGGATGAAGCTTGGCAGCAGAGAGAAAAACTGAAGGAAATGGAGGGCCTTAGGAATACATGTGAGACGGCTAAGGAGGAAGGACTGAATCATGTAAAAGATTACTGGCATGAAGGAAGACAGGAGGAAACCTAGAGAACTTGGAAGGACCCAGAGGTGTGGGATAGAAACACAGATACGCAACAAAGAGAGCTACACACAACAGAAATGAAGTCTAGGAGAATAATCATTCGAACAGGTCCAGATATATTAAGATGGGGTAAATCTACGATAGGAGCCTTCACAATTAAAGAAGCCTACCATCTAACCACACAACAAGGGCAAGATGAAAATGCTTCCATATGGAAATAAATATGGCAGAGTCGTTGGTGGCCAAAGGTAACCATATTCTTATGGTTGGCTGGAAAGAGTTCTATCTTGACATGGGACCAGATTCAGAAGCATGGAATCCATGGACCCCCTAGATGCTGCTAATGCAAGCAAGCCCAGGAAACTTAGGAACATCTTCTAAACTCATGCCCTTTTGCCCAACAGTAATGGGATGAAATCAACAAGCTATTCGAGAAGACAAATAAAGATCCTCAAAGCATAAAAGAAACTATTAATCAATGGGGACGTGGCCAATTCTTGAGCCTGATAGTAAGAAGAGCCTGGAGTTTAACGATGGGCTTAAAAATATGGATGATATGAAAAGAGAGAAACTGAAGGATATTTCAAGATAAAGAAATGGCCCTTGAATTGATATGGAAAAAAACCCAAACCCACATAAGAGAAACTATCTTAATGAAAAACTAGAATCAAGAAGACTCGCAAACAACTTCGGAGAAAGGTAAGACCTTGACATACCTCAATCTAGCATAAGGAATGGTTCACCCCCAAAAACATAAGGATCTAGTAATGATTGTCAGCAACCCGACCAACTTTAGATGCCCTCAAGACGGCTTCATAAAACTTAACTTCGATGGAGCCTCTAAAGGAAATCCAGGGCCAACAGGATTTGAAGGCATCTTCAGAGACCATCAAGGGAGGACAAGATGGGTGTACGCAGATCATGGAGGCATTATGAGCAACAACGAAGTGGAATTAATAGCAATTCACCAAGGACTAAGAATAGTGATCAGAAATGGATACAATAATCTGGAAATATAGGGGGACTCAAAGATAGTGATAGAGATGCTTAGAAAGCTAAATAATGGAAAGGACTGGGAAAAAGTAGCGCAGAGCTAGAGGACGACAGGCCTTATTCAAGACATGGAAATGCTCATGAAAAGAATAAGCTACAATATTATCAATCATACCAGAGGAGATGGCAATATGGCAGCAGACTTCCTTGCTAATTGGGGATGTAATGAACAAAAGGGGAAAGTGGATAGTATATGGCTGATGCATACGAAAGATCAAAGGTGGGAGTCCCTCAAAGAAATTATCAACCATGACAATAATACGGACACGATCTCAAGGTAATAGTCATAAGTGGCCCCCGATTGGGATGAGAGATGGGAAGATGATGTGGGAATGGATCGTGGAGGGGAATGGATGGCAGTGCCGGCCTCCAAACATTCCCATAATAAAACAGGATGCGGGGACAGCATGCAGATGGGACAACTCCCCAAGGAATAGAGCTGATAGGGGAATGGAGGAATAAACGGTGGAAATTGGTGGCGACGGAAAGATGAGACGTGGGACAGATGATAGAAGGCAAATAAGAGAGGAGAGGGTAATGAGGGTGGTCATTAAGAAGCGAAGGAGGAAGACAGCAGGAGCGAAGGACAAGTTGGTTTCACTTGAGGTGACGCACAGGTCTAGGTATGTTTTCATAAAGCCGAATCATGTAATTTTCTTAACTGTAGATAGTCTGATGGAAGAAGGGGGAGAGCTAAGAGTAACAGAGAGAGGGAGAAGTATATTAGAGGCAGTAAAATCCTTTAAAGATGGTAGTAAGGAGGAGGAAGGAGGGTCAAAGGAAAATTCATGGGAAGGACACAGAATGGGAGGAAACTGAGGCAACCAGGGCAAAGCCCCACTAGGTTTCTGCAAAGGAGATGATGCAGGATAGCTTGAGGAGGATAAAGAAACAATCTAGGAGATGGGGAAGACTATAAAGGTTACCCAATTATCTGGGATAAGGGGAGGAAAGAATGAGAGCAGCCAAACCATAGGGAGAAATTGGAGCGGGGAAGGCCAGTTCAGGGGAATGGGTACTCAGGAGAGGAGAAAAAAGGAAATGGTAGAGAATCTCACCTTTGCTATTGGACATGATACACAGGTGATTGTAAGGGGCAAAATGTCGTGGATGGGATGGGGAAGGTGGCATGGTGGAAGAGGCTGGTCTAACCAACCTGGCCACAACAATAACGCAACCTCAACGTCGGCCCCACAAAGATGTAGCTGGAGAACAGTGAGGAAAACCATCTAGGAGGTGGAAAGGGCGTATCGAGAAGGCACAAATGAGGACATACGCAGGCTCATTAAGGAGCTTGAAGAAAATGTAATGGAAGAGGACTCAGAGCTAGAAATGGAAGAGTGGGGGGACTTCATCCGAGACCCGGGTAACACCAAGGGACACATGACCTTATATAAACAGGCCTTGCACGTTTATTGGGTGTTGAAATGCCTACTTGCAAAGGCGCTGGAGCAAGTTGTAGGAGAAATGGTGGAACTGGCCCAAGGCATGCCTAACATGAAAAAGGAAATGAAGAACCTTCAAATTACCATGATCATGCAGGATAGTAAGCTGGACGAAATCTAGCAATAGCTGAAGCAGCTCATTCCAGCACAACGAGCAGATGTGGTACCGGCCGAGGGAGTGGAAGAATGACATTTAAGTCAAGTTGTTATTTCCATGGCTAGATTTTTGAGGATAATATTTCATCCTTTTTGCCTGTTTTCATGACTACTCGATATATGCTTAGTTTTTTCTGTTCTGAAGTTTATTTAGCATGGATTGATAGACTTACTCATTTTTGTTACTCGATGGCTTATTTTAATTTGAGGTGGCCAACAGACTCGGTTTCCATTTGGGCAAGTTGAGGCCACCAAAACGATTTATATGGCTTAACCTGGATTTGTATGAATAGAAACAAAAAGGCACTACTTTAGCTTACAAAAAAAAATATACTAGAGGCAACACCCATGACATATTCAAATCCATCATGGATTTGAAATTCATTATTTTTTTTTTTAGTATAAAACAACATTTACAATAGTTATTGATACAAACTTCCTCTTTCTTTCTCCTTTGACGAGGGTTACACAAGGCCCCCAATGTCTGCAACAACACTCTAGGACTTCTTCCATGTGAAAACACTTTATGGGCATTAAGGAATTTCTCTCATTGATTCTATGGAATTGATTCTATGGAATATAAAGAGCAAATGGGCACTTTGTAGAACATTTAAACGTGCATGCAACACATCCTTGGCCCCTACCACATTATCTCCTTCTTAAAAACAATTTGGCTATGCTAGAAAGAGGCAATGTTAAAGAATGGTGGAGAAGAAAATCCCAATGATGGTAGCTACGAAGGCAAATGGGGAATGAATGTAGGGAACCCATTGAGAGAGAGAATAGGAAATAGATAGGCATACACTTATGGAAGTGAACCTATTATGTTCAAGTCGTGATGGCACTAAATAGATAGTGAGGAGTTACTAAGAGGGTAAAAATTAACTAAACTTGGTTAAGATACCATGTGAGGCCATGTTAAGTAACCCTAAAAACTTGAATGATTTGCCATTAAATTAGCATACATATACATACACAATGGTGTGACTTTTGGTTTTAAATTCTAAAGTCCAATATCTCTTCCTATTCTAATAGGTCATATTTAGCATATTCACATATTTACACTTTTACAAAATTCATAAAATTAAAATATCTAAATTTAAAATTTAATTATTTAAATAATTAAACTTCAAATTATTACAATTATATTTATATTCTTTTTATCACTCCATAATTATATAAACTATCCCAACACAAAGTATATTATCATATAAACATTATGATATAAAGGGACCATGGCCATTCAAATTACCAAGCTAATGTAACCCTTAATATAATTTTTTCCACTTATAACCACGTTTTAGAAAGATTACAGAAAACTATTTCTCGTTCTGTGAGAATATGGATTGTATGTAACATCTTAAGAAGGGAAACTAAAGCCGTTAAAAATAATTCTAAAGAATATTTGAAAATTATCTAATAAAGAACTAATTTCCAACCGACCAAACTTTGGGTCGGCCTAAGACAAAGAGGGCGTTGTATTTAACCTAACACATCCCATCATGATATTCAAATATTCAAAGGTAAGGTAAGATTCATCGATGAAACTTAAGAACTGTGAGCTGCTAGATATCCCACTGAACAGATTGAAACGATTGTCTTGACCCGGACAGAAAGATGGTGTTCTCAGGGGAGAATATTAGAAATACAGAGAAACATACTGTTTCCGATACGACATCTGAGACGTCCAACTCACGTAAGTCACACAACTATTGAGATTAATTGTAGCACTCAAATTCAATTGTAGCTTCTTAACGTTTCTTTGTTTAATCTGTTTTGTAAACTTACAGAAACACATTTAGCAAATGGCCTGAGTGACGATATTGTACTGATGGGAATCATTCCTGGATTGTCACGGAATTTGGCATGGGATCAGCGGCCGGTCTTGAACTTGTTGAGTCAATCGTGGGCTAATGCGATGACAAGCCACGAATCGTTAACCTGTGACCAACTTTACACCGCAGATACTATCCTCTCCTCTCGAGGATTCATTGTATCTCGCGCTTTTTCCCCGAACCCTAAAAGCCCTTGGGAGGAAGATATGAGCCTGTGGGCGTGGAATCCCTTTGTTGGTATCACAAGCATGCTCCCCCCACCTCCGGCCCATTTGTTACCAAAATATGTAATAAAGTTTGTGTGCGACGGTGAACGCGTATATGCTATAATCCCAGGCTTTCAAACAGAAGAGCAAACCGTGGAGCATGAGGTGTACCATGTGTGGATGCTCAATTTAAGAGAGTTCAATGTTATTTGGAGGAAACTGCCTTTCTTGCCAAGAGTGGGGCGAAATGTTGACGTCTCCAATTGTGTGGGAGATATTTACATATGCCAGCGAGACAACGAATTTTCATGGAAGGCAGATAGGATATGGAAACTTTCAGGAAGTGGAGCAGATAATAATGAATGGCATTGGCAAGATATTAACCCTAATATGCCGCCTCCCAAACGCTTGAATTTCAATACCTCTGATAGAGCGCCATCATATATTGAGATAAACGAAGTATTTTATATGGATGTTGTTCTTAAGTGTCTATACCAAAGACAGTCCCTTCCCTATCAATTTCTGGATCCGATTCCAAGGATCCCACAATGTGCTTCATATATTTTCTTGATTCCGGATGCGGATGGTGACGGAAGCGTCGAAAGCGAAAGCCACCCGGTCACGTATGGAGAGCTCTATTGCTTTGAAGTTCATCACGGGGTAAATGATGGAGAGGTAAATGGTGGAGTACACCTATTAAAGGCAGAGTTGGATAATGAGAAAACAAGAATCGTGGAAGAGGATGACTTCGTTGATTTTGTGGAGGGTTGGGCTGATGAGTTGGAGGACGACGCGGAGGGTCACAACAACCCTGAATTTCGTAGGGGTAACCAACGTAGCGCGAGGGCCATCCAAGCTTTTCCCTGCACTAAATGGAAAAAACAATATAGGCTCGATTTAGGGACGTGGAAAAACATGGTAGATAACATGGGCATCGACAACGTGGCTCATTTTGGGAAAATCTATGTGTACCAATTAAAAGGTATAAAATTTGTTGATGAACATTGAGATTTTGAATGAGATCTCCACAACCAAAGTGGCTCAATTTGGGTCTATATTTGAAAGCTGTGAAGATTATTATGGTGCTTGTAGTTGAAGATAAGTTCGAAGGCTATTTAGAGGAAGAAGGATGTGATGGCACCATCTTAGCTGGGATAGTCGTCATCCTTCTTCTTTATGTTGAAGATATTGTTGTTTTGGCAAGGTGCCCATCTCATGTTAATAAGCAACTGAGGCTTCTTAAGGATTTCTGCTCTACCATGGGTATGACTGTTAACAGTGACAAAACAAAAGTTATGATTATCAAATCCAAGAAGGACACTTACGCTAATTTTATGTATGACAATAATAACTTGGAGGAAGTGTATTCTTAAAAGTACCTAGGAATTGATATTCATCACAAGCTCAACTCGAACCATAGCATTGAGAAAAGGATTAATGGCAGGTGGAAAGGTTACTTTGGTCTTGAAAATAATTGTAAAATAGCAAACCTTGTAATGTGGGATAAAAAGAAGTTCCTCTTTGAAACTTTAGTCACTGGTGTTATCTTATATGGGTGTGAGGTTTGGGGTTGCAGCATCTCCAGAGAATCATGGAGAAAGATTGAGCAAATCCAGAAGCGTTTTATAACTTATAACCTAAAAATTAAAAGTAATACACCCTATCCTATTCTCCTTATAGAAGCAGGTCTTTCCCCTATGGAGAGCCTAGCTATGCTTAGGTTTCTATTCTACAAGCACAAAATCAGTAACATAGACGATCATAGACTTCCTAAGCTAGCTTTAAATTCTAGCCAAAACCACCTAAGGCTCAATCGAGGGTGGCATAAAGACACAAGGGCCTCGTTAAACTATTGGGAGATCAACGAAAATGATGCATTGCAAAACATAAATAACATTAAAAATATTGTTACTTTTAAGTTCAAAAAAAATGTGGTGTGAGAAAGACTTAGCGGCTAAAAGAAAATTAAGTTATTATAAAAAGGTCATCAACCCCACGGTAGAAGATCAAAAGTATGTGTCTATTTTAACTAGCTCAAAGAAGAAAATTAATATAACAAAGATTAGAACGAATTCTCATGAGCTCCATAGTGAAACAGGTCGTTGGGCAGTTCCTAAAATGCCATGGAGGTAAAGGATGTGCCATATATGTGAGAATATGAACATCGAGGATGAAAACCACTTCCTCTTAGAGTGCCCCGCGTATAACCACATTAGATCTCACTTGCACAATCTTTGCTACAATACTGACCTTCCTAGCCTTTTACAATGTCAAAATTATAGTGAGCTCGGGAGGCTTCTCTCCAAGCTTTTTGAGCATAGGAATAAAAACTTAAATCAAAATAGATAATTTGTTTATTTAGGTCCGATAGACCATTATTTGGTCTCAGTGGATGTTAACCATCATCATCATCATCATCATATATATATATATATATATATATATATATATATATATATCTTTATTTTAATATATAAAGCTTTATTTTAATAGTAAAACCTGAAAAGCATGCAGTATTTTGAAAGATTTAAGTAGTTTGGACCGAGTGAAGGTAGGCATGACAATTTTAAATTTTAATTAATAATTTATAATATTAAACAAAAAAAAAATTCTACTATTTATTAAAGTAATATTATAATTTTGATAAATTATCAATATAAAAATAATATTGAATTTCTCGTAAATTTAATTTTAATATATTTTGTTGAATTTATTTAATGATTTATTATTTGAGTATTTTAATTTTAATGTATTTTGTATTATGATAATTATAATTATAGTGAAATTAATGTGGTCATACTTTTAGAACTTAGGACTCTATAGTTATATGGAGAATTTATTGGGTGAATTCGTGGTGAAAAGATGGAACCCAAATGATAAATGACTCCACGCAAGGTTATTTGATAGAATATTGTGGTAGAATATTGTTAACAAAAAGAAAACATTGAAAAGTTGAACTTACAATAGTGTTGATAAACATGGTAATCTTATACTGTAATAAATGTTGAATAAATTTGAAGTAAATGTGATTATTATTTCATTTTTCATTTTAGTGAACTAAGCCAAAGAACATGTTGCAATGAAGTGGAGACCACACGGAAGAGAGTGGTGGGGTTGTTGTAAGGTGAACAAAAACCTATGAATTATCTTCTATGTAGTTAATTGTACCTATAACGATTGTTCTAACATTTGCTTGTAGTGTAGATAGACTCCATAATGTTTTCCTAGTGATGTTTATTTTTTTTCTGGGTATATTTTCACTGAATCATGATTATGGGGCTAAGCATTCTCTCATTGCAAAAGGTTACATCAATTGGAATCAAAGCAAAAGGTTTACATTCCTTACAAGGCCAACCCTTTATCATCAATATATCATAATTCGTATAGCTTCTAGAACTCAATAAGGGCTATGATCTTATTCAGGTGATGAAATTAAAATCATAGCCATCAGAATGAAACGTATAACTTCTAATGCAAGTAATAGTTCTTCTAGTAAGCATATAGAACCTCAAAATGATAAAGAAAGAATTTAGCTTTTCCATATTAGGGTCATTAAAAAACATACAAAATTTGATACATTATTTGATAGTGGATCCCAAGTCAATCTTATCTCTTAAGAAAATGTCAAGAAAGTAAATCTAGAAACTAATCCTCATACTAAACATTACCCTTTGGGTTGGGTATGTGATGATGCCAAATTACAAGTGACAAGAAAATGTAAACTCAAATTCACCATAACTGCTAATTTTATAGATAAGGTAGAGCTTGATGTTGTAACACTTGATGTTTGAAGAATTATTTTAGGGAGTCCATACTTGTATGACCAAAAATCCATATTCTATCGCCATGAGAACAAATATAATATTTTAAATATGGATTTGAGTATATTATTAGAGAACATCACAAGAAGATGAACTTGTCTATTGTTAGTGTTGGTCAGATGAAAAGGCTTGTAAATGCTAGTAATAATTTTGTGTTGTTGATGATTAAAACTAAATATATTATTGAATTTGAAGCTTTCATAGTATACGATTCAGAAATCAAGCGTGAATTCGTCGAAGTTTTTAACACTTATGATAAGATGTTCCAGGACCCTAAAGGGTTTCCTCCTAAAAGATGAAGCCAACATGAGATTCACTTGCAGCAGGATACACCACTTCTAAATATTGACATGTATAGAATATCAATTTTAGAGTGTAGAAATAAAAAATAATATTCCAGAGTTGCTTGGCAAAGGGGTCATCAAGCCTATCATGTTTCCTTGTGGGTCTCCTATTGTTTTGGTTCCAAAGAAAGATGGTACATCGCACTTGTGTGTAGATTTATGATCTTTGAATAAGATTATGACAATGAATCATTATAATCTTCCCTGCATTGATGATTTTCTAGATTAGTTCAAGGAAGCTATTTACTTTACTATGTTAGATTTTAGAAGTAGTTATCATCAAATAAGGATTTCTAAAGATGATATTTGGAAAACTACTTTCAAGACAGAACAAGGTTTTTTTGAATGGTTAGTTATGTAATTTAGGATTTGCAATGCACGTACAACAATCATGAGACTTATGAATTCTGTGTTGAGACCATTCCTTGATGATTTTTTCATAGTCTACTTAGATGATATTCTGATTTTCTGTAAGACTAACGAAGAGAATGTCAATCATGTGAAAAAAGTTTTAGATGCCTTGAAAAAAGAGAAGTTGTAATTGAAGATGTCTAAGTATGAATTTTGGAAAGCCTCTTTGGTTTATTTGGGTCATATTATACGAAGGGATGAATTGAAGATTGATCCCGCAAAAGTTGATGTCACTGTGAATTGGCCTAAACCCAATAATGTAACATAGGAGTTTTTTGGGAGAAACCCAATATTGGATTAATTTATCGCTAATTTCTTACTCACTGCAACACCATTACATGCTTTTACAAGTGTGAAAAAGGGAGGCAACCAACAGAAATCCTTTGACACTTTGAAAGAGAAAATCAATACAACATTAGTTCTAGCACTTCAGATCTTAAGCAATCATTTGAGATCCAAAGTTATGCAAGTGATTATGCCATGGGAAAATTTTAATGCACCCTGGTAAGCCAATTTGTTATCATTATGAAACCTTTATCAATGCAGTAATTAACTATCCAAATTATTATAAAGATTTGTATGGTTTGGTACAAAGCATGAAGAAATGGAAACATTGCTTGATGGGTAAATAAATGATTATTCATACTAACCATCAACCTTTTCAATATTTTCAATCGCAAACCAAGCTACAACAATATGGACATTTCAAGTGGATGGGATTCCTGCAACAATTTCATTTGGTAATTATTTATGGAAAGGTATATACAACAAAGTTGTAGATACGTTACCAAGGCCTATTGTTAATGCATCTATTATTGTTAAGCATAACTCAAACATGCATGAATTTTATATTAAATAATATGCTCAAATTGAAGGTTTTAAAGATGTTTATGAAAATTTGGGTAAAGGAGATCATGTTCAAGATTTTGATTATCATGTTCATAAAAAGTTGTTGTATCATATTAGAAATTTATGTGTTCCACACGGTGAAAGACTCAATGCCATAATAGAAACTCACACTTCTCTTATAGCTCGTCACTTTGGTGTCGACAAAACAATTGCTCAAATTCATAGGTATTGATATTGGCCTTGCTTAAATCCAACTATTTCAAAATATTTGAGAGGATGTTCCATGTGTGCTACTAGAAGGCCAAGAAATAGGAAATTGGGTTTGTACACTCCACTTTCTATTACTTCTTGTCCTTGGGAAAGGGTTTCTATGGATTTTGTTGGGGAACTACCAATGTCTAGGAAAGTTCATCATTATCTAAATGTTGTTGTGGATAGTTTGAACAAAATGTGTATGCTAACATCATGTAAGAAACATGTTATAATTGAACAAACTACATATATGTTCTTCCAAAATGTATGGGATCACTTTGGGATGCCCACTTCTATTAATTCTGATCAAGATTCTCAATTTGTCGGGAAGTTTTGGTCAAGTATAGGGGAACTCATGGAGACCAATTTGAAGAAGAACAACACATTTCATCCACAAACTGACATCTAGACAGAAGTAGTGAGATAACAATAGTACACCTCCTTCGAGGATATTGTGGCAAGGATCCTAAACTTTGGGATGAGCATTCCCATTACATCCAACATGCCTATAGTTGTGTTAAACACCCATCTATGCAAGTATCTCAATTTGAAGCTTGTTTGGGTTACTTTCCAAAGATTCTTTTGGATTTCATCTTTGGTAAAGATATTGAAATAGATGGACATAGTAATGTGGACAATTCCAAGCATTTCCTTGAACAAATTCTGTTAGTGCATCAAAGGGTGTAAGACAAAGTATAGAAGAGAAAATCAAAGTAAAAAGAAATACATGACAAGCATTAGGTTGATCATGATTTCAAATTGGGAAATAAAGTTTAGTTGTACATCAGTAAGGAAAGACTACAAGTTGAAGGTAAAAATCTCAAGCCAATCAGATATGGTCCCTTCAAAATCTTGGAGAAGATTGTTAACAATGCTTTCCAATTAGATTTTCCACCTTACATGCAAATTTATTTCGTTGTGAATGTGGAAAACTTGAGATTGTATGAGCCTCAAATGATTGATGATAATGAAGAGAATGGTCAGATTCCATGTATAGAAGATTTTGATCCTGAATATTTAAATGAGTTGCAGGAATACTCAATTCTTGACAGGAGGAAAAGGACTTCATGCGAAGGCAATGTAGAGTATCTCTGAGTAGGGCTCAAAGGTACCAATTTAAGTAAATAAAAATGTATTGAGATCGCAAAAGTGAGGGAAATGTACCCTCAATTAATTGCTGAGTAAAAATAGAATTTTTGTGATGAAAAAGATTCTAGTGGGGAGGAATGATCCAGGGGATTAAAAATATGCTCAAAAATCAAAGTGATCAAATCTCTTGAAACTAGTGCCAAAGCATATATTTTTTTGTTCTTATTCTAATGAAACTTGAATCACTTCAATCCAACAATGTATGAGAAAGTTAACATGTTCTGAAATTTTTGGCAAAAATATAAAAAGTCAAATTGTAGGGTTGACTAGGCAGACCATATGATGATGTTACATTGACGTCCACAGGTGATTGTGTAGTATAGTTGTTAGAGGACTAATCAGGACATTACAAGTGGTAAGTTTCTATTGGTTTTGGTGATTGTGGTTGGGCAACCACAGGCCACCATGTGACCCAATGAAAGGTTGCCACGTAGCCCTATTGGAGGCTGCCATGTGGCCCAATAGGAGGCTTCCATGTGGCTCTATTGTATGGGCTAATTATTTTTTATGGAATGAATGACCTCGTGGAGGTTTGACCTTGAGACCTCTGACAACACAGACCAATGCTTTACCACTAGATCATGTAATGTTACTTGTTATATGTAGTGGATCAATTATATTTAAATTTTAATAGTTGGTGTGTTGGGGAGAGGATGGTGGGCTCACCTAACCACCACAGCCCTAGGTTTTATGCATTGTATTATGACGATGGTTGAAGACATAAGGGACGAGGATTAAGGCCCTAGCCACGAGCTCTCTGATAGTTAACATAACCACCAACTCACACACGGGAGGGGTAGGCATATGACACCTTACCCACACCTGGCCCGTGGCCATATGTCACTTTCCATGATCTAGAGCAGAGGGTCAGTGAGTCGTGGCCTCTAGCCCATGCCCCTTGTCCTATTTTTTCCACATGAACAGATCGAGGTGTAGAAGGACAAGGGTGCAACCTTATTGGCACACCTAACCGTGCGACAATTTGCACCTTTATCAATGGATTTGTTGTTAAACTAGTGTAAATTTATTGATTTATAGTGCTGCTAGGTCAAAATTCATTGCCAATTTTGATAGAGGCTCAATTTTGTAGAACAATTAGTAGGGAAATGAAGGAGGCCTAACATGGCAATGTTTTAGCATTTTTGAGCCTAGGAAGAGCCTACACAGGGGATTTTGGGTGTTATGGACACAATGGAAGTGTTATTTTTTTAATTTGAACTTTGTATATTGATGTAATTTGAAATTTGAACATATAATATAAAAGGCCAAAATTGGAAGATTGACCCAGAGATGTAGCCCAAGAGGGGTGAAGTTTGTCATTAAATTATTGTTTTGTGATGCTACATGTTGTTTATTTTTCACTATTAAAATCTGCAAAACTTAACTAAGATTATTAGGTTTATGCACTTTTGCAATTTCGATCCATTTTCCATAAGACATAAACTAGCTTGCAAAATTTCACAAGAAACCTTAAATTTTATGTTCAAATAAAAAAATACCTAACTAAAAGGTATTATGACGACTACGCCAAATAATTTCATGATATGAAGCTCATAAAGTTAAGAATGGACATATTTGTGACCAAATTTGTAAACCTGTTAAGGTATGTTCCATACATTTGAGAGGAAAAAGTGAAGGTGCAACAAGTCTAAATTCTCTTCCTCTCTCATAAAAGGAAATAATTGAATTTGAAAATCCAAAAGCCATAGATGAAGCAGTGTGTAAAGCAGATATTTGTTACCAACAATGGAAACTGAAAAGTGAAGGTTCAAAATCCTAGCCTAATAAAGAGAAGAGTAAATTTGTAACCGAAATTAAGAAATCAAAGTCCTTTATTTTGATTTTTTCTGGAAAGGACCATTAGTGTAAGAGGTTTAATTAGAGTAATCAACCACAACTTACATAGTCTCAAACCGACTCCAAACAAATTGAAATGAATAGAAAGGAGTGAATTGTGGAAGAGAGAGAGAACCTTTAAAATGTTTGGGTTGTGGAGAACCTCATTTAATGAGGAACTACCCATACAATGCTAGGTTAGTTCAAGCATTATGAGCTATAGAAGAATCATCCACAGTGTTGTAGGCCATTTTTTCACATCATATTAATAGGCCTTCAAATAGGATCATTCACATCTTTTGAACACTTTTTCATCCTCTCTACACAAAGTCCTAAGCATGACTCCTTTTAATCCCTGAGTTTCACCCTAAAAGAACCTTGTTTTAGTCATTTTAAGGACTAATTCACCCTGGCCCATTATTGGCCAACATTGACAATGAGGTTTCCCTACTCTACACTTGTGCTGATCAGCACTAGGTTTCTCAGTGTTGGGGATGTGATGATTCTAGAAATTTGGGGAAAAAAAGAATCATGAAGCTTCCTCTTCAAAAATATTTGAGGATTTGTTGTAACCATTTACCTCAGGTAAAAATATTTAATCCTATCCTATCCTAACTTGGAATTTTTGTCCCTTGTTCCTTGAGATCATCCTCTCATAAAGAGTGGATCTTGAGCCTATTAAAAGGATAATAATTCATGAACTACCTCCTTCACCTCTATATTTGTTGCCATCCATAGGTAAGGGGTTGGATTTTGGAGAGTGATTCTACTCTTATGTTGTTGTTACGAGATATATCTTTACATGCATTAGGGTGGTTAGTGGTGCACTTTGTGACAAGGAAAGGAAAAGTCAACTTGGAGGAGTTCTTCTACAAGATCAACACCTATTTTTGGTGTAACTCAATCCATTTCTATTAATGAAAAAAGTTATCTGTTTTCCTATATATTATGTTATGGTTTCATATATTTCAATACCATGTTGACCTATTGAATACAGTGATTAGATGATGCTACATATATTCTATGGATCATTGGCTTGTGTCATCTCACTGTGTTGGTTCTAATTATAGCGATGAGAGATGGTATTGGAGAATTCAATCCAAGGAAGGAGAGAAGAATATGACATATTCTAAGTACACTTCATCCAATTATCTATTTACTTCAAGGAAAAAAATAGTCCTTATTTCCTTCTGTTGTTCTAGGTTAGTCCACAAGGCCTAAGGAAGATACTTATGTCTGTAGTCATAGTTTCCAAATAATAAATCAGCGATCATACTGAGGATTAGTGAATTCCCTTGGTGGTTTCTTTCTCTGTTGTGGTTATATTAATTCTTCTTTAGATATTTATTGTCTTATTCAGTTAAGAAAAACCTAGGAATACCTTTCATTGAGTCTCAATCACAATCCTTATGTCATAACTTTGCATCCCTAGACCAATGCACCCTCTGGTCGTGTGAAAGAGAATTGCACCCCACTTGATCTTTCTTTATGCCTTTGTTGCATAACATAGGTGCCTCCTTTGCACCTACGTCGGCCATTTTTCATGCACAAGTTTGCTGTTTTCTTGATTTTCTCTCTCATCAGTCTTGTTCTAACTACTCTTCCTTTAGTCTTTGAGTGTCTTGTTGTCTCTCTGATGCCTCCATTTGGTTTGATTTCGTTTTTGGTACCTTTGTTAAGGATTTTTTTAATTATTTTCCTTTTTTCTTATCATTAGGTCATTTACAAACTAATTTTGTTTGATCGTTGAGTGCTTAGATGAATTGGTGTTCTAGTATTCATTTTGACAATCTTGTTTGAATTAGTGATTAGACTTTGCATCTTAGCTTTCTTAATCTTCAAAAGTTAAGTTACTTGAAAAGAAAAATATTTGCATTCGAATTTAGGGTTTTGTGTGTGCATCAAAATTAGAACAATTGCATTTAATAGTGAGTTGCATTTTGCACATTGTTTGATGCATACTATTTGTCTTTTCGCTTAGATAGATTTTCATTGAATGAGAAATATTTCATTTCCTTGTGTTGATTTTTATTTTAAGATATTCAGGTGAAATTCTGTAGAACTTTTGTGATAGGTTAACCCGATAATGCAATATAAATCAAAGAAGAATACTATAACCTACTTCTACTATCAATTTACAGAAGCCTAAAGATCGAGCTGAACAATATAACCAGAACAAGAAGAATCAATGGAACAATACACATGAAAATACTTTGGGGAAAGCCTTAGCTAAAAACCCCACACTATTGTATTATCATACATGGTGTAAATACATAGGAATTATATAAAGCCTTAACTCACATAGTTAGCCAACTCTTAGTACAATCCTCACAGATGATCATAGACAATCTTGGCTTCTCTCCAACCTTACTCTCTTCCCTCCAGGCTCCTATTTCCTTGCGCTATTCCTTGTGGATGATTTTCCTTAACTGCATGGATGAGTTTTCTCCATGAGAAAACACATGCAACTAATAGTACATTGTCCTTGAACATTAATATCAAATAGGTATTTCTCAGAATATACATGGATGAGTTTTTAATGAGGGAATCTTTAGTTAACAGGAGTAGCACTAGTTGAGTGCATTAGTGCATCAACTGACTGTTAACTCACTATTAGTTCCTCAAACAGTTTGGAACTAATTTAACTAGGCTTAACTCAGTAAACTAAGTTAACTAATTACAACTCAAATATAACTCAATCTTGTCTCCTTAATTTAAGGGATAACTCTTGCATGACTTCAGAAAGAATTCTAACTTGCATTTATCCAACTAATTAATTTAAAATAAATTAATTAATTATTTCCAAGTAGCTGTTAAGGCTAAATTCGATTCTAATTCACAATTTAATTCAAGGACAAATTAAATTGGAATATTCTTGTTGCCATATTTCAACACTTCCTCTCAACAAGAAAGGGATTATCTGCTACCCCGATCCTATCTCAATGGAACTCAAATTTACACTTTGACAATGCCTTTGTCAAAATGTCAGCATCTTGATCCTCTTTCAAAATATACTACAGCAACATGATCCTCCTCGCTACATAGACTCTGAGATGATGATACTGGTTGTCGATGTGCTTGGACCTATCATGAAATACTGGATTCTCATAGAGTTTGATACAACTTCGATTATCACAATATATCATAGTTGGATCCATCCTCTGATCAAACAAACCAACTAGGATTTTCCGCATCCAGATGGCCTCACATGCTTCCTGACTTGCAACCATGTATTCTTCCTTTGCCGAGATGAGTGCAATGGACCTCTATTTCCTGTTGTACCAAGAAACTTCCACGGATCCAAGGTTGAAAATCCCTCCTGATGTGCTCTTCTGATCTCATGGACTCCTTGCCCAATCTGCATCAGTGAAGCCTTGTAGCTTCACTCCCTCTGTCCATCTACACCATAATCCATATTGTGATGTTCCACTGAGGTATCTCAATACTTTCTTTGCTGCCTTCCAAAACATCTTGGTAGGTTGAACCATTGCTTGACTCAACTGGTTCAATGCATAGCACAAATATGGTTGTGTGTTTACTAAGTACATCAGTGAACCCACAAGTTTCCTGTACACAGTAGGTTCTACAACTTCTCTTGAAGTAGTAACCTCCTTTCTCCAGTTACCTGCTAGAGGAGTTTGCATGGGCTTGTACTTCTCCATGTGGAATCTATTGAGTATCTCGTTGGCATACTTACCCCGAGACATAAACAACTCCTCATCCTTCTTCAATACTTCCATGTTAAGGAAGTAATGCATGAGACCCATGTCTTTGATCTCAAATTCTCTTGCAAGGTCCTCCTTGTAAGACACAATCAACTGATCATCACTAGTCAATATGAGATCATCCATATAATGTACGATGAACAACAACTTACCTTTCACCACGATGTGGTACAACTTCGCATTTGATTCACTCTTTGTGAAGCCCAACCTGGTGAAGTAGTTGTCTAGCCTGGTGTACCAAGCATGAGGTGTTTTCTTTAGCCCGTACAATGCTCTCTTGAGTCAGCACACATGCAACTCATGATCGAAGGTCTCAAAACCTTTCGGCTACTCTATGTACACCTATTCCTCAATCTGGCCATTGAGGAATACAATATTCACATCCATCTGATGGATCTTCCAACCCATCTGCACTGATATTGCCAGCATAGATCTGATAGATGAGTACCTTTTGACAAAACCAAAATTCTCATCATAGTCAATCCCCTTTACCTATGAAAATCCATGGGAAACAAATCTTGCCTTATGCTTCTCCACACTACCATCAGCAGTGTGCTTTACCTTGTAAAGACAATGGGAACTCACAACTGACTTGTTATCCAGTCTCAGAACCACGTCCAAAAAACTGTTACGAACTTTGGAGTCATAATCCTCCACCATAGCATTAACGCAAATCGACTACCACACTACTTCCTCAAAGGAAGATGGCTCAATCTCAACACATTCTCTAGTAAGGGCCATGTATCCAGTGTATCTCTCAGGTGACCTACTCTATCTCCCATGAGAATATGGCACTCCCAAATTCTTTCTCGCATCCTCCAACAACTGTTAGCTTCTCTTGTGCACTTCCATCCACCTCTGGAAGACTCTTCTTGAGTGTATGTCTCCAGTCCTGGAACCTCTGCATGTAGCTGCTCTGCATCACTTTGAGGCTCCTCCTCCTTAGGAACCAACAGTTCCTCCGTAGCCTATAGTTGGAGCTCCCTCTCAAGGGAAACTCGCATGGCCTTCTACTTATCAAACTTGAGATCTCTGTGAACCATTGTCCTCTCACTAGTAGGCAAGTACACCTAATAGTTGTGAGGTGTATCAGTGTACCCCACAAATATCCCCAACTTTGTTGTTAGCTCAAGATTCTTCTGTGCATCCTTTGTCACATGGAAATATACCGATGAGCCAAAGATCCTAAAGTGACCCACATATGGTCTCTTACTGGAGAAAGCTTCCTCTAGTGTCTTCATCACAAGTATCCGAGGTGGGCTTCTATTATGCAAATAGATCGTTGTGTTGCATGCCTCAGCCCACAAGTGAAGTGGTAGGCCTTGGTCATGCAGTATTGCTCGTGCTTCCCGTACAATAGTTCTATTCTTCCTCTTGTCCACCCCATTCTATTGTGGGTTAAGAGGTTTCATCAGCTCTCGTTTAATTCCTTCTGCTGCACATAAGTCCTTAAACTCTTGAGAGACATATTCTCCACCATTGTTGCTTCTCAAGGCCTTAATCTTCTTCCCTAACTCTTTCTCCACCAAAGCTTTAAACTCACAAAGCTTCATGAAGGTTTGGTCCTTCCTTTGCATGAAATAAATCCAAAATTTATGAGAATAGCCATCAACGAAAATCACATAATACCTTTGCTTCGCTATGGATACCGTCGAGAATGGTCCACACAAATCAGTATGAACTTGCTCTAAGATATCCTCTGCTCGACTGTCTCGATCATGAAAGGAAGACTTGGTGTACATTCCCAGGGTACAACCTTTGCATGTGTCAACTTTCTCAAGTTTACCTTTGGGAAGTCCTGTAGATATCTGTTGTATTATCTTCAAAGCCCCATGATGCAAATGGCCCAACTGTCTGTGCCACAATTCGATAATGTCTTGGTTTTGCATCGATTATGCTTTCGTACTCAATGTTGCACAATCATTTACCTCTATTTTATAGAGATTCTTCGCACGAATCCCTATCCTCTTGGTCTAATCCATGGCTATGTGTCTTAGGAATGCCTTTCCTTTACTAAAGACAACATCGTAGCCTTTTTCCTCTAACTTGCGACCGATACCAAGTAATTCTTCAGTCCAGGCACATACATCACATTTTTCAAGGTTAGAGGAGCTCCATGCTCCCTCTGAAAAGAAACCGTGCCCAATCCTGAAACACTATACCTTCCATCATCACCCATTTGTATGTGCATCTTGAGGTCTTTCTCCTCCAAGGCACCAAATAATTTTTATCACTAGTCATGTGGAATGAGGCTCCACTACCAACATACCAGACACAACCCATCATTGATGACACCATGCATGCAATGAGGGTAATGCCCATTTTGAACTAAGAGTCTAATGCCTCACCTTTCGATCCTTTCGAGGATCCCTTCTTAGACTTCTTCGATGGGAAATTAGTTTCATAATGTCCCATCTTGTGACAATTAAAGCATCTTACTTTAGAAATTTCACCCTTATTCCCTCCATGAGAAGAATTCGATTTGAAATGGGAAGCCTTCCCATTCCCTTTCCTTGTCTTACTTGCTAAGGCCATATTTTCTTCATCATCTTTCTGGGATGAAGAACCATCTCATGTTCTCCTCCTGATCTCCTCTTTCATAAGATCCGACCATAGTCGTTCCCAATCCGGTAGTTTCTCCCATCCATTCATAGAGTCCTGGTAGCTATTCCAACTCTTTGGAAGGCAAAGGAGAGTGAGGCTCACCATATCATCAGCATCAGTAGTTATTCCCACACTACCAAGCTCATCTCTGTAGGTGTTGAGCTTGTTCAAATATGTGGAAATACTATCACCCTTCTCCATCTTGATTTTTTGAAGCTTATCCTTAAGCACTAATTTCCTCTAGTCACTATTGTTTTGGTAGAGGTCCTTCAATGTCTTCCACATTGAAAATGGAGTATCCTTCCCTTGGAGACTCGAGACAATATGGTCTCAAACTCCCTCAAGGATGATCTGTCTTGCCTTTGCCACACACTTCTTCCACTCAGCCAACTCTTGTGCATTAGTTGAAGCTGGCTTTGGGATTTCTTGATCAATGAATTCCTTCAAGCCATTGTCTTCTAATACAGCCTCCATTCTATCTTTCCATGCTATGTTATTCGAGCTACCTTGCAAGGCATATTTGAGTCTGAATCCGTAGAACGCCATTGACCAACCTTGAAGTATGATATGAATTCGATTTGCACCTACAACCCCAAACTTAAAACTTCGAATTCTCTTCTCAGTATACTGTTCACAGCTCTGATACCATGTAAAAATCTGTGATAGGTTAACCCGATGATGAAATATGAATCAAAATAGAACACTATAACCTACTTCTACTATCAATTTGTGGAATCTTAAAGATCGAGCTGAACAATATAACCAGAAGAAGAAGCAATGGCACAATACACATGAAAATACTTTGTGGAAAGCCTCAGCTAAAAACCCCACACTATTGTATTATCATACATGATGGAAATACATAGGAATTCTAGAAATTCATAGCTCTCACAGCGAGCCAGCTCTCAGTACAATCCTCACATATGCTCACAGGAAACCTTGGCTTCTCTCCAGCCTTCCTCTCTGCCCTCCAAGCTCCTATTTCCTTGTGTTGTTCCTTGTGGATGATATTCCTTTTACCAAGTGGAAAACCAAGCCTTCAAAATTGCACAATCCTCAAGGATGAATCCTTCACTGCATGCATGAGTTTTATCCATGAGAAAACACATGCAAATGATAGTACACTATCCTTGAACATTAATCTCAACTGGGTCTTTCTTATAATAGACATGCATGAGTTTATGATGATGGAATGTTCAGTTAACTCGAGTAGCACTAGTTGAGTGCATTAATGCATCAATCGACTGTTAACTCACTATTAGTTCCTCAAATAGTTTGGAACCAATTTAACTGGACTTAACTCAGTAAAATGAGTTAACTAATTACAACTCAAATATAACTCAATCTTATCTCCTTAATTTAAGGGATAACTCTTGCATTACTTTAGAAAGAATTCTAACTTTAATTTCTCCAACTAATTAATTTAAAATAGATTAATTAATTATTTCCAAGTAGCTGTTAAGACTAAATTTGATTTTAATTCACAATTTAATTCAAGGACAAATTAAATTGTAATATTCTTGTTGCCATATTTCAACACATTCACAGTGAGCCCAAAAATTGAACCTTAATTGAATATAAACATTAAAATTTATTGAATCAATATAAGGAGCATTTGTAACATTAACATAAACATTTAGAGGCCTAGGCTAGAGACGTGTTCCAATGTCATTAAACATAGGAGTTTTCATGGCTTTCTAGTGTCGTATCCCATGGGTGAGATATTGTTCCACATACGTGAGTGTATAGGATCATTGTCCACATACCTTTAGTTATATTGGACGACGGTCCATGAATGTAAAGTATATGGGAATGTTCTCATCGAATGGTTACACATTAGGCAACACTACTATAGATTGCACTTCCACGTACCATAGAGTATATTCTAGAAGTTCCCTATAGGTTGCTATCCTCACCATAGGTAACTGAGTTGGCTGCCTTTGTTTACCATGATACACTAAACACAACATTCAAGGAGATTGCGTGCATGTACGTTAAGTTATAGGTTTGCCAAGGTGTGTATTGTAGTTCATGGTTGCTTGGTAAACATTTTGCCTAGTTTACCCCTTTGTTTTATTTTGTGTTGTTAATTTCTAAAATCAATTAATTGACAGTTGAAAAACATCCTTACCTTGGAACAACTCCTTAGTAGATATTAGGTTGAGTCTAATGGAAACATTTCCTAGGTCTACCAGTCAAGGAAACCCCTCGAATGGAAATCCTAGTCCTTTTTCACCTTTCAGAAATATTGGTGCTCCTTATATGGCAACATTGTCCCTTCCCGGATTTACGTTTGGTTTGAAAGTTTGGTTTTTTTCGACCCCTATGGTTCTGAATGTCCGAACTTCTTCTCAACCAGGTTCTCCTCCACCTAAACAATATCAACCTCAATTTTATCTTAAAACTGACCCCTTTATTTTGCCACTTATTCAATCTTATTCCTCTTCTCCCTCTTTATTTGGTGAAAGCCTCCAAGTTACTAACTAGGTAGAGAGGAAGAAGAAGAAGCAAAATAAGCAGGGGGGAAACCAAGAAATCATTATGGAAAAATATTCCAATCAACCCTCCAAAGTTAAATTCCCTTGCAAATTATGTAAGGGTGATCACCTTCTTAGAGATTGTCCTATTATTCCCAAGGTATTAGAAGTGTGGTCCAAAGGCTCACATCAACCTTTGTCATCATCCTTTGGAGATCATATTGGTGATAAACCTTTGACTAGTGATAGTAAGGTCCATGGGGAAAAGTGTAAAGTCACGTTTCCATGTAGGTTACTTGAAGGGAATAATCCTATTCACCATTTTCCTTATATGGATGAAGCATCAAAGTATTGGAAAAGCTTACAAGTTCCTAGCCTCGTCTTCCGGTTGGTTATCAGAAGCTTTCTCCCAATCGTCCACTAGTTTATGACGTGATTGATCATAATCTAAACCCAATCAATCCCACTCTCTGAATGTGAATCCCATGAGTCTATTCCTCACCAACCATTGGTTGAGAAAAAAGTTGACTCGATTCCACCTTTCGTTGATCGTACCTTTCCTGTAGAGAGTGAGTCTCATACCACTCAGGTTTTTCTAGTTTCTTCAGATTCCAATGAACTAAGGGGAAATCATCTCATTCCCATGGAAAAAGGGGAAATACTCCCATTTCCATGGTTCATGGGGACAATTATCCCATTCCCATCAAACAAGGGATAATTTCTCCCATTCCCATGACATACCATCCAAGTAGCATGGCAACTTCCTTTGAGGAATCAACTGACACGATATTGTCTTCCTCCTTACATGCCATTTTAGATCATAGTACAAGCTTATAATGTGGTCATACCTAGCATAATCATAGATGAAGGCACATCTATTAGTATTCTATCCTTAACTACTTGGCAAGATTTAGGTTCTGTGCAGCTTTTTCCCATTACCCATAATCTATTGGCTTTTAACAGAGCAACCAAACAACTGTTAGGGATCCTTCCCAAGTTGGCTATTAATTTGGGAGGAAAGATGACTTATATCTATGTGATGGTAGTCTAAGGCTATTTGGATTATAATTTACTCCTTGGGTGTGAATATGTTTATGTCATGGGAGCTCTTGTCTCTTCACTCTTTCATGTGATGTGTTTCCCACATGAAGAAATAATCATGAATATTGACTAGCTTTCATTTGTTGGTCCTAATTTGACTCGCAATCAACCAAAAATTCCCTAAATGGTCCTTATATGGAAGTGGTATCTTCCCTACCACATGTTAATTATGTGGCAACCTATCCCATTCACATACCTACTGATGAATTTGAGCCTTTCACTATATGCTCAATTTCTTTTGACATAGATATAGTAGGTGATATGTTGAATCATTTACTGGGGGCATTAGAGTCTAATATTTACATTAGATCCTTTGATATATATCCATCTAGAGAACTTTTCTCCCATTTCATGAGAACCCATTGGAAGCCATGGCCTTCTGTGTGTCATAATGAAGGTTCTTGGAGAAATGTTCCTTTTATTGTGTCAAGCTCATTAGAAAATGAAACAAGGTCATGAGAATAGTTCCTTTTCTTGTGTAAGCTCATTAAAAAATGAAACAAGGTGCCATGAGCATAGTTCTTTCCCTGTGTAAATCTCATTAAAAAATGAAACGGATCCCCTTCCAATTATCAGCTTTGATTAGATCTTGTAAATTCCCAGTCGAGTCTTTCACTTGATCTTGTAAATGAACCTTCTTTCCATCCACCCAATAACCAATATTCTACTTAGGTGAATGAAATTAATCTTTGGGGAATGTACCTCGAATTGAGCCATTATGATGGGGGCATGCAAACTTATTTTAAGAATAGTTTGTCTTCATTTCAATCTTGTGTAGAAATGACACTGATTTCAAGCATAATTTTCCATGTTTCAAGCTTGTGTAAAAATGAAACCATTATTATCTTATCCTATGTGATTTCCATTTCTATCAGCTTGTTTTTGCTAGATGATCCTTGGTCTTCTCATTCCATTGTCACCATATTATTGGATGATCATACACTTTCACTTGGATATTTTACCTATTCCTGAGGGACAACTGCGATGAGTGCTCATGTTAGGTTTCCTATTGACCTTTGTTTATTTTAAGCAGTTCCATCATTAACGAAACCAGTTGCTAGTCTTTAATACCACTCTTTCCTCTAGGATGAGTCCTCTTTTAGGTCATTTTAGACTCCCAAAATATGAAAAGATTGTTGAGCACTTGTCTTTTCAAACTCATTAAAGTAAATGAAAAGACATCTACTTCATATAAGTATAACACTTTTCTAGACTGATATAGACTAACTACAAAAAAGTAATACCTCAGTCGAACATGGATAAGAGGTTCTCTTGGGAATTATTTTCTACCTTTTCATACCTAAGGGACTATCTATGAAAAAAAAAATCTAGATTTTTCTTCTCCACCTCTTTTTCAAACTCTATAAACATGAAAAAGTTGTTTAGTTATACCATCATTGGACTTGTTAAAACATTAAACAATGATGGACTCATCATTGATGATGAGACCAAACCACTTCTTCTCTGGGTTGATTAAATATTCTTAGAGGGATTCATCAAAAGGATGAAATTACAGATCAAGAATATGTTATCCTCCTTAAGATCATTAAAAAATAAAGAGGTATTGACCACTATGGTCGGTGAAATTGGGAAAACATGGTACTCCATTTGTTAATGGAAATGAGTCACTCTTGAACACAACACTCTTCCACTTCATATCCTTGGCTGATGGGTTGGAAAATTTTCTTGTCTTTTGGTTCATCATACCATTTTCAAAGCCTCTGTTTTTGGTTTTAGGTCAATGCTGCCAACTCCATTTAGTTTCAACATTGTGTTCAAGACAATTCATTTAGTTAATATTTTCTACAATACTCTTAAGCCTTCATTCCTTGTCTTCCTTTCCTAATCCAATTTTATATTAGTATCATTTGATCATTCTATATGAAATTATCATACTCGTTTTGTGTCGTTGATGAGGGATACATCGAGGTCCTTGTGCGACCGTTTGCTTCTTGTCGACGTCAACTCATTATCGAAGAAGTTGACTTAGAAACATCCCTTTGTACTTTGGTTCTTGCATACATCGATGGAAAGCTTCTTCACTCTTAGTGATAGGTTTACATCATTGGCCTTCAACCAAAAGGTTTTGTGTGTTGTTCGATATCAACTCATTTATTCACACTATATGGATTGTACTACATTACCTTGAGAGCCATTAACATCATCGATGATTTCTCTCACATCTGTTAATTATTTACGTCATTGGCCGGTAATCAGATGATGTCTACCATGTTTGACTCTACCTCGTTGAATCACATGGTTAGACTCATACATTAGTTGGTCATTTGAATGAGATAGAAGACTTAAGATGTAGTTTCATCCATCTGGGTTGAGATTGTAGGAGTAATACAAGATCACAATATATGATGGATATGATCATACAAGTATTCATCCAGTCGTGGGTCCACCATCGGTCATCTGTGGATGTGTCCTTTTATCATTGTACATGTAATGTTAGCTTATGTGCTAAGTATGGGTATTACTCCCTTAGCAAATATGTCATGATGTAAATGTATTATAACAGATGATGATCTCTCGAGTTGTTATTGATTCTGACTTGTAACAAGGTAAAGCACTTCAGTCATCAGCTATCATTTCTGACTTTGAACATAGGGATAATTATGTTATAGGAAAAATTTGTCACATCAGGTTAATATGCCTTCAGACCAGATCATTCACATCCTTTGAACACTTTGTCATCCACCCTACACAAAGCCCTAAGCATGACTCATTTTAAACCTCGAGTTTATACCTGAAAGCACTTTGTTTTAGTTATTTTAAGGACCAACGCACCTAATCTCCTTAATGGCCATCGTTATCTACCAAGTTTCTATACTCTACAATTGCATAGATCACTAGCAGGTTGTTGAGTGTTGGGGGTTTACTGCTTCTAGAAATCTGGGAAAACTAAAAAAATCCCAAAGCTTCCTCTTCTAGAAGCTTCTAGGATATGTTGTAACTATTTACCGTAGATAAAAATCTCAAATCCAATCCTATCCTAACTTGGATTTTTCACACCTTATCACTTGAGCTCATCCCCCCATAAAGAGTGGATCTCAAGCCCAAATTGGTAAAAAGATAAGAATTCATGAACTGCCTCCTTCACCTATATATTTACTGCAATCCATAGACAAGGGGTTGGATTTTGGAGTGTGATCCTACCCTTATGCTATTTTTGTGAGAGATATATTTCCATGCATTAGGGTGATTAGAGGTGCACTTTGTGACAAGGAAAGGACAAGTCAACTTGGAGGACTTCTTCTACAAGATCAAAACCTATTTTTGGTTGTAACTCACTCTAGTTTTATTAATGCAAAGATTTCTTTGTTTTCCTATATATGATGTTATGGTCTCATATATTTCAATAACATGTTCATCTATTGAATAAAGTGATTGGATGATGTTGCATAGATTTTGTGGATCATTGACTTGTTTTTTATGATTGCATAGGTTCTAATTATAGCGATCAGATCTAGGATTGGAGCATTCAAGCAAAGGAAGGAGTCAAAAATACGACAAATTCTAGGTAGGCTTCAACCCATTATCTATTTAATTTAAGGAAAACATTAGTCCCTTTGTCTTTTTATTGTTCTAGGTTAGTCCACCAAGCCTAGGGAAGATACTTCTATCTGCATTCGTGGATTCCCTATAACACAGTAAACAAAATAGCCAAAAACATATCAAAGATTAATGTAATCTTATAAGAATGAAATACAATGCATCACTCAACCATGATCAAAGTTGTAGGTAAAATACTAGACCAGCTTTTATATGTTTTAATAGATCTAGGAGTTAGTCTTACTTATATCAGTCCCAAAGTTGTGGAAAGATGCAAGTTAAAAAAAGAGAGTTAAAGATTCATGGTTGGTGTAGTTAGCTATAGGAACTAAAAGAAAAGTAAAAAATTGTGTCAAACAATGTCCTGTAAATTTAATGGATGTAGAGTAGAGTTAAATCTAAACATAGTAACTCTAGGCTCCTATGATATGTTGATAGGAATGGATTGACTCTAGGAGAAAAATAAATTTGTAATTAACTATTTAGAGAAAGTTGTTACTTATGTCACTCAGTAGGTAAAAGTTCAAGTGATAATGGGTTTACGTATGGCTATCTCCACTAGAAAAAATTCACCCTTACTGTTGAAAAGATGTGCCCAAAAATCATGTAAATTGTTTGTTTTCCGGATAGAAGAAATCATACAGACAATAGGAAAAAAAAATATAAATGATTTAACAATGATTAAAGAATTTAAGGATATTTTTCTAAAATAAATTCTAGTAATACCACTAAGAAGAGACAAATATTTTTCAATTGGCTTGGTACCAAGACCCACACCTATATCCAAAGCACCTTATAGAATGAATGTGCTTGGAATTATGGAGATGGAAATGTAGTTATAAGAATTATTAGATAAAAGGGTACATCTGGCCAAGTGTTTCCTGTTGGAGAGCCTCACTGCTATCTGTAAAGAAAATTTATGGGAATTTCAAGATGTGCATAGATTATAGATAGTTAAAAAAATTAACAATTAAAAATAAATATTCCTTACCTCGAATAGATGATATGTTTGATCAAGTGAGACAGGGAAAAGTGTTTTAAAAAATAGATCTTGTATCAGATTACCATCAACTAAGAATCGAGAATACATACATTCATAAAATGACATTCAAAGAAGATATGGACACTATGAATTCATGGTAGTTCGATTCGATCTTACCAATGTACCTACTATTTTTATGCTCCTAATAAATAATGTGTTCAACAAATATCTCGACAAGTTTGTACTGATTTTTATTGATGATATTCTGATATATTTGAATAATCAAGAAGAACATGATGAACACTTAACAATAGTGTTATAAACAATTATTGAACATCAACTATATGCAAAGTTCAACAAATGGTATTTTTATAAATACAAATTTAGTATTTGTGGCATGTAATATCTAAGGAAGGCATCTCTATTGATCCTAGAAAGTCTAGGGCCATTTTGAATTGGCCAATACCTAAGGATGTGGCAGATATTAGATCCTTCATGGGCCTAATTGGTGTTATATAAGATTCATCAAAGGTTTTTCTAAACTAGCCTATCCCATCACTTCTTTGCAAAAATGGGGAGTGAAGCTCAATTTTACATTAATATGTTAAGAAATTTTTGATAACATTTGGGTCATGTACTTAAAATTTAGTATTTGGGACATGTAATCTCTAAATAAGGCATATCTATTGATCGTGGAAAGGTCAAGGCCATTTTCAACTGGCCAGTATGTAAGGATGTGGCATATATTAGATCCTTCATGGGCATAAATGGGTATTATAGAAGATTCATAGACATTTTTTCTAAGCTAGCCTATCCCATCACTTCTTTGGAAAAAAGGGGACCTTCATGTGAAGAAAGATTTGACATATTAAAGTACTTATTAACATTAGATCCAATCTTAAAAATTACTGATCCAAAAAAGTAATTAATTGTATGTACATATGGATGTCATGAAGGGCTAGGTGGTATATCAATGGAGGAAAATTATATGGTTTCTTATGAATCAAGAAAAAACATACTTACCAATCAAACAAAAACTATTACCTCAAAACAGGTACTTGAACCCAAAAATTCCCCAAAAAAATGAAAAAACAACCCAAAAATAAAAAGTGTTGATTCTGCATCACTAATTTTTTTTGTTCAGAGTAAAATTTCAATATTTTTTAAAAATAACAGTAAAAACAATAAAATCAATTTTGTTTGGTGCAAAAAACACCTTGAAATAGAAAAGTGTTGATGCAGGAATAACACCTTTTTTTCAGGGTACATTTTCAACATTTTTTAATAATGACGTTAAAAATAAAATATCATGACTCTTAAAAACTTTACATTTCCAATGATTTTCAAGCATGACATTAACGATAAAATATCATGTCTTTGAAAATCCTTAAAATTCCAATGATTTTTAAGTATGACATTAAATTTAGAATATCAGTTCTTTAAAAAACCTTAAAATTCCAACAATTTTCAATCATGGTGCTAAGAAAAAATATTTATAACCATTTTCAACCATGGAGTTAAAACCAAAGATTATGACTACAAAACAATCTTAGGTTTTCAAAATACTTCAAGCATGACATTATGGAAAAAAATTGTGATTAATAAAACTTAAAAAATGAACACCTGAATAAAAGAATTATTATACAAAGAGTAATTTTTTAAAAATTCTAAATGTATAGAGATTTTAAAATCTTAACCTAAGACAACTTTGTACATTGCAAAAAAATTTAAAAAATAAAAATAAAAACCAAAAAAAAAAAAATCAGAATTAACTTGTAAAAATGAAAGATTTAAATAATAAATAAAACAATAAATTGTATAAATAAATATAAACGAACGAAAAAATAAAAAAAATAAGAAAAATATATAATTTAAAAAAAAGGTAAAAAAAAAAACATTTTTTAAAGTTAAAAATAATAAATAAAAATTTAAAAAATCATTTAAAAAAAGGTTAAATAATTACCAAAATATAAAATTAAATAAAAAAAAAAAATAAAATAAATAAAAACATTCAAAACAATTAAAAATATTTAAATTTAAAGATTTTTTTTTTAATTATATTATCAAATACAAATTATAAATAAAACAAAAAAAAAAAACATTTAAATTAAAAAAAAATATAAAAATTATAAAAATTAAAAAACAAAAACATTAAATTTTTTATTTAAAATTAAAAAAATAAATTAAATATATATATTTTAGATTTGAAAGAAAAAAATAAATAAAAGACAATGGAAAAAAATTATTAATAAAAAAATCCCAGCTCCCCCCTCTCTTCGACTCACCCCACCCCACCACCTCTCTCTCCCTGCCCACCAGCCTGTCCCCCATCCACCCCAACCCCCATCTTGCCCCCTCCCCTCTCCTTCCTCGATGTCTCACCTGACCTCCTCTCTACCACCCCGACCCTCCCCTCTCCCCTTTCCCTACCTCCGCTCCCTCACTGACCATCGACCCCCCATCCCTCATCCCCCTCACCTCCCCACCTAACCCTCCCCACCCGCCCGGGCCCCTTTCCAAGAATCGGTTTACGGCCCCTCGGTCGATGGCTAGGGGCCCATTTGTTCAATTACTCTTTTACCTGCAAATGCAATGTACGCTTTAGGTTCGGCAATAATAATATCTCCCAACATGCCAAAACTACCAGTCACTCCACCAGTTGTTGGTGACGTCAGAATCGATATATATAGCAACTTTTTCTCCTTTGATGAATATATAATGCAGAAGCTATTTTAGCCATTTGCATTAAACTAAAACTTCCTTCTTGCATACTTGCTCCTGTGGAAGCACACACCATAATTAATGGAAGAGATTCCGCGGTAGCGCGCTCGATCAGACGGGTTATTTTCTCACCTACTACAGAGCCCATACTACCTCCCATGAACTAAAAATCCATAACGCCGACTTCGATAGTAAGACCATTTAATTGACCTATGCATGTTTAGATAGCATCAGTTAAACCTGTCTCTGTAGGCAGGGAGGGCTAGGAGGGGTGGGGGGTTTGCGAAAGGGGTGGGGGGTTGGCGGGGGGGTGTGGGGTAAGCGAAGGGGAGAGGGGAGGGGTGGGGTTGGGGAGGGGAGGGGTAGGGCTAGCGAGGGGATGGGATGGGGAGGGAATAAGGGAGGAGGGGGAGCGAGGGGATGTGGAGAAAGAGGGAGGCAGTGGGTGAGGTGGGGCACAGGCAGGGTGGGGGGTTTAATTAATATTTTTTATTTTATTTTTTCTAATGTTTTTTATTTTATTTTATTTTTTTAATGATTTTTTTAAACTTTATTTTAATTTTTAAATTTAAATATTTTTTAAATTTAATTCGTTTTTTTAATTGTTTTCAATTATTTTTTTTTGTTTTAATAATGCTTTTTTTTTTTTTTAATTGTTTTGAATTTTTTTTTTTTTAGTGTTTTTTTCTTTTAATAATTTAATTTTTAATTTTTGATATTTTCTTTTAATTTCTTTTATGTTGTTTCTTTATTTTTATAATTTTAATATAAAAATATAATTTTAATTTTTTTATTTTAATTGATTTTTGATCTTATTTTATTTTTTTTCTAATGAGGTTTTTATTTTTTATTTGTTTTTTAACTTAAAAAAATGTATATAGATGTCTTTCGTATTAATCACAAAATCATGATTTGGTTGACGTTTCGAACCAACTAATGTGGTCCATCCTCATCACACGGTGAAGAATCAATCTATCTTAAGGAATAAATAGTATGGATGCATCATTTCCCACAATTAGCTGTTGAAAACTATCGGTTAAAATAGTTAATAAGGTAAGTAGAATATTATTAATTAGTAGTTACATTATTAACTAATTTAACAGCTAGTTTTCAACAACTAATTTTGGGTAATGATGCATACATACTATTTATTCCTTAAGATTGATTAATTCTTCACCTTGTCCTGAGGATGGACCACATTAGTTGGTTTGAAATGTCAACCAAATCGTGAATATGTGATGAATCGGAAAGAGATCTGTCTACATTGTGGATCAAAAAATACTTATATTTAAAAAAAAAAATGTTTTTAGATTTTTTTTGGTTTAATTTGTTTTTCTTTAAATTTATATATATATATATATATATATATATATATATATATATATATATATATATATAGATATAGATATATATATATATATATATATATTAATTTTTTTATTTATTTTCTAATATATTTTTATTTCTTTTTTGTTTTCTTTTTTTCTAATAATTTTTTATTCAACCTTTTTATTTTTACAAATTAATTTTGGTTTTTTTTTTTACATTTTTATAGGCTTTTTGTTTTTTTTTTAATACAATTTTTTGTATTTGCTTTTTTTTGTCATGTTTTTTATTTTTATTTTTATTTTTATGTTTTATTACTAATATGGAAATCGTGAACATTTAAAAAAATTATCCACACTTAATTCATAAGAAAATTTAAGGTGTAAAAATTAAGCCGTCTAAACAAAAAGGGTTGATGCTCATCAAAACTTTTCAAAATCAACATGAAAATCAGTAACAAAAAAAAAAATATTCACACTTTATACATAAAAGAATTTAAAGTGTCAAAAATAAACCCTCTAAAGAATGTGTTGATGTTGCATCAAAACTTTTCAAAATCAGCATGAAAATCACTAACATTTAAAAAAATTGTTCATACTTGATACATAAAAAAAATTTAAAGTGGCAAAAATATGCTCCAAAAAAAAGGTGTATTTTGAATCACCGTTTTTCAAAATCCAGTGATTTTTTGCTACCTCAGAAAAATGAATACGAGGTAATTTTCACGTTTGATAGGTAACTATGTTAAATTTGAAGAATACTAAAAATAATTGTGTTGTTTATGTTCAAGAATTGGATGATGTTATACATGCATTAAAAATGTGGAGGCATTATCTATTAGGAAAAAACAAATTAGTCTTATTATTGACCACATAAGTCTGAAGTATTTTTTCAACCAATGAAATCTAAATGCTACATGGGCAAGGTGGATGGAATTCCTAAGTGAATTTGAATTTAACATTAAGCACATTAGAGAAAAGGAGAATAAAGTAGTAACTGCCCTGAGTAGAAATGCAAATCAAATAGTTGAAATTGTTGTTAGTAGCGTTGGAACATATTTCGTAGAACAAATAAGGGAAAGCACATTAAAAGATTAAGTTTATGAGTTGTTGTAATAGAAAATGCACTTGATAGAGTTGTTTGGTTATGTAGAAAACAAAGATGGATTATTAACTTCCAGGAACATAATATATGTTCCAAATGAGTATTCCTTGAAGTAGCTAATTTTGAATGAAAAATATCGGAAACCTTTTTCAGGTCACCCTAGATATCAAAAGATGATCACAACTTTAAGAAAGGAATTTTATTGGCCACGCATGAAACAGGAAGTGGCCAAGTATTCGGCTAAGTGTTTAGATTTCCAACAAGTTAAGGTGGAGCACCAACACCTAGTTGGACTATTAAACCCTTTACGCAGTTCAGAGTGGAAGTGGGAAGTCATTTCTTTTGATTTTATCACTGGTCTTCCTAAAACTAGGGGACATCATGATTAAGTCATGGTAATAGTGAACAAGTTAAGTAAAGCATCCCACTTTATGTCTGTTCACTCCATATTCACAACAACATAGATTGAGAATATTTTCATGAAGGAAAATTTTTAGTTACATGGAATACATAAAATAGTTATATCATATAGAGACACTAAGTTTACTTCAAATTTTTGGAAGACACTATATGAAGGAATGTGTATACAACTAAACTTTAGTACAAACTACCATTCTCAAACAGATCACCAATTAGAAAATACAAATTAGATACTAAGGAATATGTTGTGGATGTACATTATGGATCAACCCACTAACTCGAAAGATTATATACATCTAGTAGAATTTTCTTAGAATAATAACTATCAGGTGTCTATTAAAATGATCCCATTTAAAGCTCTATATGGCTATAAATGCCACACTCCATTGAGTTGGACTCAAGAAAAAGAATGATTGGTTCTAGGACTTGATCTTCTACAAGAAATGGAACAAGTAGTAAAGAATATAAGACAAAATTTGAAGACTACCTGGGATAGGTAGAAAATATACAGAGATCAAAGACGATGCACAAGATTACATGGTAGGCGAATATGTATATATCAAAATTAAGCCAAAGAAAATTACTTTAAGGCTAGCAATGTGTGATAAGTTAACCCCAAGGTTCTTTGGACCATTCAAGATACTAGTTAGAGTTGGGATAGTGGCCTACCAACTAGCGTCACTGGGTCATATAAAAGTGCATAATGTTTTTCATGCCTCTTTATTGAAAACGTATATTCATGATAGTATTCATGTGATTCATTGGAATGTGGTGCAGGTCAAACCCTTGAAAATATTATATCAGAGGGAAACGATGCTCTGAAATCGAGCAATCACTCAGGTTAAAGTACAATGGAGGAAATTTAGCTTGTAGGAGGCTACCTAGTAGATGAAGGATAAAATGCGTGAATTTTTTCCTACTTTGTTCCAAGAGAAAGGTGACTGAAAGAAGAACATTGAGGATGATGTTTATTTTTAGAGGGGGAACATGTTCCGCCCTATGTTTTTATTTTTGAAGATATGATTATTTTTAGAATATTCAATTATTATTTGAATATAATTGCTATGGAAGCTAGGATTAAAATTATTTGATTATGTAATTAAATTTTATTTATTTAATGAAAAATGAGTCGTTTGGGAATATTCGAGAAAGATTGCATGAGTAAAAGAGAGTTATTGCTATTCTAGAAAAATATTTTAGTGGTCATGTCCAAATGGTGGCCATTCCCAAATATTCTCATAAAATTCCAAAGGAGAAAGATTCAAAATTTAAGAATAGCATAATGAGAGAGAAATAGTATGCTAAATCCTTAGATGGAGAGAATTTCTTCGTAGGTTAAAAAAAATAAAAGAACAATAGGAAACAAATGCATTCTTTAAAGGAAAAGAAAGAATTTTTCCTATTTTTAATAAAAATCCTAGGAAATTAAAGAGTGCAAACCCTGAAAACAAGATGTTGCTAAGGAAAAATTTGCTAGGAAAATCTATAAGAAATCCACTTAGGAATACAAAGTGGTTGTTGATTTCTATATGCAAGAAGTTTGAGCTCAGGGAAAATTGTTCATTGCAATTCATTGGTTGGGAGGAATATGCTCTCTCTTTAAATATTCCTAAGAAACTGGTTAAGGTTAGATGGTTGTATTTTATTTTTTTAATTCTAAGTTATTTTTCTATTAATTGTGATTGACTCTTGTGGGTTAATTATCCAAACAAATCCCTCTACTGTTGGCCTTTTCAACAACAGTCCGCAGAGCGCAGATTGAGGTCTCACCCAAAGTAGTATGGGAGGGTGTTAGAACCAGGTTTCCGCACCCTTGAGTTGTCTTAGAGGAATGACTGGTCCTTGGTTTGTTCCTATGTGCAGGTCTTCGCGCACTTCTCGTTCCTCGCATCTCGATACATTGCCTTCGTGCAACCCTAACTAGGCGTTGTGCCACGCTCTACACTATTACCTGAGATCTTACTTATCTTCCAGTGTTCATTAATTACCTTTGCCTACCTGAATGTCTTAAGCTATAATTAGTAATACAAAACATTCATACACGACCATGCAGTAAATAAACATTGTACTTGCAAATTATATCCAATCATGCATTAAAACACGAAAATATACACAAACTTGATTCTCCCAATGATTACAAACTTGACCTTCCCTGTGCACTCAGCTATCAACTACTAGGCCTCTGCACAATGAGCTGTAGATCCTTCTCCTACTCTACAACCCATAGACACATTTTATGCTTCGACTCAATCACTTAGACTTCTCATACTTTCCTTCTATTAATTGTTTTTTACACTTAGAGTCTCACTCGATTTATACAATCCCATGGTCTGGGGACCATGGGTAGGTCTATCTAGCTAACATTACATTACAAAAACTAGGGTGGCAAACCTTGTGACTCTATTATGAATTCATGCTATGTGCTTGCAATTCATGGAGCTTTTACAAAAGGATTTGATCAAGACTTGGGTGTTAAGCCCCAAAGCATGCCTTGGGGGGATTCCATGCCTAACAGGCCCCCAGCATAAACATCATGACTTGTCCTTGAGTCACTCTGTTGATGTGGAGATCTTTGCGCGGAGTCCCTCCAACTCTTCTCAAACTGCAATAAAGTTAGCAGCACACTAAGCTGCTGCTTGCTGGATCTTCTCTATACATTGTTCTGAGACCTTTGTGTCGAAAGTGCTTCTTTGCATTAGTGAGTGCATCCCTTGCATGTGTGAGATATTTCCTTCAATTTATATTGTGATGGTGAAAGCCTCGTCGATCCAAGGCTGAACGTGTGCCTTCAGGACTGCTTGCTTATGTCGTGCCATGTCCACCTAATTTTTCAGCACTTTAGCCTATTGCACCTGCGTGAGCCTCTAAGTGAGAGACATCGTTTGCGCAGTTCCTTTGATGCTGTCATCCTGCTATTGGATTTCCTGAGCCTCTGTATCTAAGTGCTGGATGTTGGGGTCCTCCTGCAGATTTGTGAGGACCTCAAATGATTCTTCCACATGCTCATGCAATCTTGCACTGAACTTCCAATTTCATCTAGTCTCGCTGTGATAGCACTAGTTCTCTAATCTCTTACTTCTGGAGGGGTGGGTGGCTATGACTTTAACTACAGTTTGACAATCTGAAGGTTCAGCTCCAATTGAACCTCATTCATTTCCTCTCGTGCCTCATGCACCCTTGCTGCTAACCTGTGGACACATGTCTCTACTGGTATGTCTGCTGGGATGGCCAACTCTGGGAAACTTTGGCAAGCTTCATCTATTACCTATACCAGCTGTTAATTTTGTGATACCACTTCATCGCGTTGTAAGCTCATTATTCTATATTGAGTTTCTTCTTGCTGAGGACTTGCAGTGCACAGCTCTCCCTAGCTTATAGCTCTGCAGTTATTCCATCCTGCAAAACATATAAGGTCTCTCACAGGAGTGTAGCCATATTGATACCGAGACCCTTCAACGTGCTAATAGTAGGCCTGTCGGCATAATTTATTGTCACTAGTGCCCCTTCCAGTAGAACTATGGTATTCACCATCCAAACGTGTAACATTTGTTCTGCTATTGTTGTTCCGACTGCGAGGTTGGTCAAAAGTGTACTAGCTTGAGGAGGGCACACCTGTAATTCCTACAACTACGCTATGAGGTCCGCCAACATAATCTGGTTCTCTTACATGAAATTTTGTAGGGCCTTAGAGGTAACATCATGCATTTTCTCGCTGATGTCGTGCAGATCACCCTCAGTTAGGGTGATTGGGTCAATAGACAACTTCGATGCCTTGACCTTCTTGCGTGACCTTATCTGCTTTGTTGGGTGTTGGCACTTCAACTGTATTGATGCAGTTTGTGAGTCTGTGCCTCCTTCTTCTTTCTCTGTTTCCTGCCCATGTGAAGGCAACACTTGGCCCTTGTGTGCCTTCACGGCTACCTCCTATGCTCCTGCTACTACTGCGGTCTTTTCCTGCTCATTTTTTGTTTGTGCAGCATCCCGTGCCACCTACACTTCTGCTACCTTTGCTTCCTTCCTTCTCCTTTCTGCCATCTGTATGATGTGCAGCTTGGCCTCATCTTTCTTCCTTTGTGCCACTAACTTCTCTATCTCTGCGATGTTTGGAGTGTGGCACTCTGCGACCATGTCTCTAGGACATTAAAGATGACATCACTTGTGGCTACAAAGGGTAGCTTCCTCCATTATTTGGTCGGGTCCATGCACGCTCTAATGTAAATGCTATGGATGTTCTCTTTAAATTCTGCAAAACTTTGAAGGTTGTTGTAGACAGTGGGCAACAACTACGGCTTGCAGTTCATCCCCATTCTGAGGTTCATCTCCATGAACACCTAGAATATTTTACTGTTGTGGATCCTATTGGCATCCTTTATGGCCTAGAATGACGCGACCTCTGGCAGATCTCTCAATTGTGGGGAATTGACTATCCTCTGTTAATTCTCCTGCCACGAGCACTATGGATAGCAGAAGCCATGGATAGTGGAATGTTTTTCCCTATTCTTGAGCTTCACGAAAATTCTCTAAAAAATCCTTGCATAGGAACTTAGACTAGTTAAACCAGACCCCCTCTGTGCACTGCTCAGCCAGTGCTACCACCAACACGGGTACCTCACCTGCGCAGCACATGCGCATAACCTTACCGACTAGTATTTGGGTTGCCACTTTCACTTCCTTGTCATTGATGATGGATATGGTGTAGCCCCTTTTCTTCTTTTCCAACTTGTATTTTTTCTTCATGGACTCTGCGATGGCCAAGTCACTACTTTTCCCTTCTGAGATGTCTGTGGGGTCCTCTCCTTTGAATGGAAGCTAGGAAATGCAGTGAATCAAGTCTACCATGATGGGGATGGGCTCCTCCAACCACAAACATGCATCATGCACTAGGCATAGTGGTTGTCTGATGATGAAAATGGTTATTGGGCTGCGGTGGAAATGCAACACCCATAGCAGGTTCAGTAGCCCAGCCTTTTCCACTCCGTGAAACAACTTTCGCGACACTAATTATATAGCCCCCGCTGTGACATTATGCTTGGGCTTCATGAGGTGCGAGGTCTGAAGGTGAGGGAACTTCTCATGGTCAGCGAGGTCCCAATCTTTGAATTTTAGGCTCGGCACCTATACCAGGTGTGTGCCCTAAAAAATAATGTTGTTTGGGAGGAGAAGGGTCTGGAGCGAGATCTTGGTCTTTTAAGGTCCTTGGGTACTCTAGCCTTTCCTTTCCATAGGGGGAGATAGGCAGGCAGCTTTATCGGGGGCTGCACAGGCTCAGTTTCCTCCTCCATGTCTTCTTCCTCATCTTTATGATGATTAGGTACTCTAAGTCTTCCTCTTCTTCATTGCTCTCTATGGTGATGACTTTCCCATTCTCCCCCATTGACAGCTTGGTGCTCAATGGGTTCCGCAGGGACACATGTATGGGAACCATCACTTGTTTATCCTTCGTGGGTCTTGGCGTGCACAGTGATTTCAGGATTTCTGCCACAATCCCGGCAGCTTCCAGAGCATCCCCCACATTCACGGCCTACACGGCCTCTTCTGTGGTCAGTTATGTTCTCCACATACTGTCCTCAACTATTGCCATCATGTCCATCTAGAAATATAGCACTCGCAAACTCAGGGGCTCAATTAATGCTTGGCACACAACAATCAGCGCTATGCTCAATATCTCAATTCACAAATGACCAAGTGTTTTTTGCTGGGTAGCCCTTTGTAATTTATAGTGCTTTTTGAATTTGAATTCGACCTCTCCCCCCAAATTCGACCTCTGGTTCATTAATGCTCGCTTGGCGGTAGATTTTCCCAAATATTGCCCATAAATTGTGTCTTAAATGCCTACCACCTACTCCATTTGGTCTCAAGTCGAGCATCCCATCATGAATAGTGAACCTTCGTAGCAATGCAGCCCTCTATGCGCGGTTGCAGACCTTGTGACTCTCTACTTCTACGCACAGCTCCAACATAACGTAGCTCCCAGGAAGAATAGTTTATAGTCCCGTGGTTCCTCTCAATTTCCTGGAGCACTAAGATTGTACATTCTTCAGCTAGTCAGGTGGTCGCACCACCCGTGTGAAGTTTCATCCTATCATCCATCATGTTTCCTGTAGAATACCCACCTTTTATTATTACGGTCAGCATTGTACACTTTACCATTTGCAACACACTGCCCTGGTCAATACGCTTAGCAATGTACGGTCCAAGCCAAGGCATCAAACTAATCAATTCACAGTGATCAGCCTTAACCATGTCATCATGATTGTACGCATCCTGCCTTATCACCTTGATCTTTTTTCCAAGAAAATCTTCCTTTATCTCATCCTCCAGCTTCTTGACTTTTGCGTCCACCAGAGCGCTTTTCTTCCTTAATCGTACCCTTTCTTCTTCCAGTTCCTGGAGTCTAAAATTTCCCTGTTGGATTTTTGCTTCCAAGGTTCCACGAACCGTCGTATCTACCGGTGTTATCATGCGCGGTCTAAGCTCTCCAAGTGCTATAGGGCTTACCACACCTGCTTCATACTCTAGCCTTGACGGTGCTTGTGCGGTCAATTTTCTGCACACAGTCCTATAGGCCCAGAGAACTACTGGAATGCGCAGGTCCCAGTCAATCTGCTTCACATTGTGGATCTTGTTAAGTGCTTCATGTACTTTGTTAAAATTTTCTACGTGGATATTCTTCTGTGCACTTCGCCTTTCCATAAATCATGGTCCCAACCAGAGGGTCGTTCGTTCCATTACCTTACCCGCACCTTCTTATTGATCGTGTCTCCTACTACGAGGATGGTGCGCATTTGTGTAGGTTTCGCACCATATGCCTATATCCACTTGGATAGGTGGGTGTGTAGGTCGATTCATCCTTCATACTTGTCTTTCAATCACATCTAAGGCTTCCCAAACTGCATGCGCAATATCCTTCTACATTTGTGCCAGTCCTCAAAACTTCTTTCGTGCATACCCCACCATCTTGCGGGTGTAGCTCGCAGTACCCATTTTAGAGCATCGAAACATTGTTGTTCTGGTACTTCTCTTTCAAATTTTTTCAGGAAGTCATCCACCTCCCTTAACCCGTCATACGTAGGTAGATTTCTTACCTCTTTTGCTACGTAGTGTTGAGACCTTGTCATCATGTTACAGTTGACTGTGGTTAGCTCATCTAATCAGTTTTTCCATTGTTCTATTTGCTCGCTAGAATCGAATGTGCAGGAGCTTTCATGCTCCCATGAGATTCGGTGATCTGCAGTTGGATTTATCTAGTCCTACTCCCATGTAGTTATCTTGTAAATGCAATCCAAGTCATCGTACTTATCATAGTCGCACATCGGCTCTGTGTAGCACGATTCCTTTGTAGGGTCTAAAGCTACCACTATGCGCATAGACTTTTTCTCAAAGATCACCTTGTGCTTCTTTAGATTTATCACTCCATTCATGTCAGTGGCCCAACCTATTCCAAATAGCGTGAGGTAGGGATTTCTATCATCAATAATCTCTATCACATCAAAATTTTCTAGCACGATTTCTCCTTCGATATCTACTATGAATCCCTATAATCTCCCCATAGGTATGATCTTTTTCTGGTTTGCCATTCTTAATTGGATAGGAGACCATTGCAATGTAGATCTTCCATGTGCTCCTATGTCTATGTTGGTAGGACGTTTGCATCCGACCCAAGATCTAGAATCACTTTGTCCTTCTCATATTCCCTAATTTGCGTGGTCAATCTCATTTCCCTTCCTGTTCACGTTGTGTGCTTCCCAAGCTTCCACACTACACATGCTTCTCCTAGCATGGTCCTAGCGCATCTAGTTATGAGTTCTTGTAGCCCCTTTATGGCCTTGTTGTCGTGCAAGAGCTCCATTCATATCTCCAAGAACGTAGTGAGCATTGATGGGTCCATTTATGGCTCCAGTCTGCCTTTACTTCTTGAAGTGGAGGCATCAGTGAAGCTCCTCTTAGATTCCATTAAGGTCTCCTTATCACGCTCCAAATCAAATTGTGGTTCTTTCATTAGAGCCTTGGGAATGCAGGTGATTTCTTCAGGTTGCTTACCTTTGTCACACAATGTCGTAATACCACTCTAAAGCATGATATTTATATTAGGGTCTTCCTTGCGTGGGTCAGACCTCGTTATTTGCAGGTTCTGAGTTGGGGGAGGTTGGAGTGCTCCTTTATTGCACAACCTCGCTATTAGTGTCGGACAATCCTCTGTCCCATGGTCGAACAATGTACAATACAAGCATGATGGTTCCGTTGGATTCCTACAATCATGGGCATAATGCCCTGACCCTCCACAATTGTAACATATCAATTTTCCACAACCTCTTCCTGGTCCCCCTCCACCTCGGCCTTGTCCACATCGTTGAAATCTAGTGTGTGTCATTCCTGTGTTTTGATAGAGGGCTCATGTTTCGGTCTGAACTCTATAGGTTGGAGTTCAATCCATCATCAATTCTTAACTTCGACAGGTGTGCTCATCATCTCTTACTGACCTATAGAAATTACAGAACAACTATTGTGAATTTTGGGTACACTTCTATAATAGATGGCAGTTATCTGTAGTGTGCTTTCCTCCTATCCAACAAATTGCATACCATAGTGTAGGCACCACACTTGGTCCTACTTTTGCCGCCAGTCCTAGTGGCATTGGCCCTACTCCTGCAAGGTAATTTTTGAACACTGCGTAGTGATCCTTGTCGTGCCCTTCGCCCTCGCATTTTACGCACCATACCTCATCGCGCATCTCTGGGCAAGTTTTCCTATCTTGTTTCAAGCTCTGCATCTCTAGGCACAAGTTTTTCAACTACACGTGAATTTGCTAATCTCCCAAGTTATTAGAGTCTCGTGCAATCTCATCGCGACCTCGAAAGCCTCAACCTGAGTGTTTATCCTTTGTTGTGACTATTCATTCCGTAGATGCAGCGTTAACAATGTTACGAACCATTCGTGGTGTTTCCCATCTATTAATGTCATGTTCGCTTCACGAATTGTGCACTTCAGTCTTTGATTGAACTCCAACGGGGTCTCACCTAGTAGCATTGTGATTTCCTTGAATCCAATGATTGAATATGATTCTGACTTTATCTTGCTAAATTCTTTGTTTAGCGCAGCTTCGATATCCGCTATCCCCACATTCGGATTGTCATTTCAATGCTTAACGTACCAGGTCAACGGGTGATCCTACGGAGTGCTAACCAATGTTGCCCTCTTTAGATTGTCATCCATGACACCCTATGCTTCCCATACAACTTTTATTACGAACCAAAACTAGTACGGATATTCATTCCCTACTCCCTTGAACACTGATACCTTTATCGTGCTTGCCATACTGCTTCGTGGTGGTGGCGGAGGTGGTATGGGTGAAGAGAGTGAAAATGGTGGTGGTGTGGGTGGGGTTGGTATACGTGGAATTCTCTGTCTTATCAGATTGAGCAGACTTATTGGTGAGACCTTCGCGAGCTCTTCTTCACCCCTTCATGGAGGTGAAATCAAGGGGCTATCTTCTAGTTCTATGCTACCTTTGTTTCTGTAGATTCTCCCACTCCACTTATCCCCAAAAATCAATTTATTCGCATAACCCACTTTTCACACAGTAGCATTTTAATCCAAGTGTTTAGAGCTTTAATGTACTTACCTCACAGTCCCTTGAGTAAGTGTCGTTCTGCCTCGCTATAGTTGACTGAAGTATCTATCGTGAATTTGGTGATGAATCCTCCTATGATTCAATCGAGCCAGTGATCAACAGTGCACGCGATGTTATCTTCTAATGCTTCCAGTATGCGCACCAATTCTAAAGTCCACGCAATAGGTTTTTTGAGTTTACACCTTCCTTGGCTATATGTTTGCTTTGCGATCTAGTCATGCAACTCAATGGGGAAGGATGCAAAGAAATTTTTTTGGATCTCTATATACAAGTAGCAATCTAACCACTCTTCCTTTACTATTCATGGACTCTTGTTTCCCTACACTGCGAACTCATGAATTTTTCTATTCAACCAATCTTCAATTCATTTCTTTGCTGGATTCCAGTGATACGACATCAGACATCTCTATGCAGATCCCAGTCTCAGTAATCAAACCATCTGTTAGCTTGTTGGGGCCTGACCTAGGTTCGAAGTTAATTAGCCAAACAATTTACTGTACTACTAGGGCTTTCGGCAACAGTCTGCGAAGCGTGGACTCAGGTCTCACCCAAAGTAGTATGTGAGGGTGGTAGAACTAGGTTTCTACACCCTTGATTTTTCTGAGAGGTACGACTGGTCCTCAATTTGTTTCTACCCATAGGTTTCTTCATGCACTTCGTGTTTCTCGTGGCCTGATACACTGCCTTCGTGCAGTCCAATGTTAATTAATTACCTTCACCTACTTGAATGCCTTAAGTTATAATTAGTAATAGAAAACATTCATACACAATCGCATAGTAAATAAATAGTATACTTGCAAATTATATCCAATCATTCATTAAACCAGGAAAATATACACAGAATTATAGCAAAACTTCTCTTTATTGATTCTCCCAACAATTATAGACTCAAACTGTCCTATGCAATCAGCTGCAGGGGTCTGCACACTCAACTGCAGACTACTAGGCCTCTGTGCACTCAAATGCAGTGCCTTATCCTACTATACGACCCATAGACACACTTTACACTTCAACTCAATCACTCAGAATTCTCATGCTTTCCTTCTATTAGTTGTTTTTAACACTTAGAGCCTCACTCTATTTATACAATCCCATGGTCTGAGGACTATGGGTAGGTCTATCCAGCTGAGATTACATTACAAAAATGAGAGTGGACAACCCTATGACTCCATTATGACTTTGCGCTCTGCACCCGCAATTTGTGGAGCTTTTACAAAATTATTTGGTCAAGACTTGGGCTTTAAGCCCCAAAACATGTCTTGGGGTGGTTCCATGCCCAATAATTACAAATTGAAAATAATTATACAAGGTTGACTATATTGAGTAGAAATGGTAGAGTATGCTTGAATGTTTATGCATGATATGATATATTCAAAGATAAACTAGTACACAAAAGAAACTAGAACTAAAATAAGTCTCAAGGAAGAGAGTTGGAATAATCATAGTTATGGGCTAATTAAGAGTAGGAGTGGAATCATATATATGTATAGTACTTTAATTATATAGGTTACTATGTACGTATGATTTTGTATACAATATAGGGTCATATTCTCAGATCCAAAAAGTGACTGTTAGTTTAGTTCTAAGGACAAGAATTGAAACAACCAGCTTCCTAAAATATATTTAAGCCAAACACATATAAGTTTATTAATAGAAAATAATTGTAGAATTTTGAAATATAAATCCATCTGGAATGATGAATTAATATTCATCCACGAGAGGAGTTTGGAATATAGCCACATGGTAAAAATTATGTAGATGGCTATGATGAACAAGTAAGGAAGCATGGAATAGATTTAATAATATAAAATACATTTAAGCTACATATGTTTGTGAGTTTGGTTAGGAATATTGGTGGAAGAGTGGAAAAGGTTATTAGGTGTTCTTATGTTAACTAGAGATTATGTTATAATAGCTACGTAAAAGTGAAAACTCTAATAAGAACTTCCAAAATGAAGTACAATCAATTGATGAACAAAAAAGTGTGTGTATATTATATACATGACTTTACATACTTGCATAGTGTTGTACCTCTGAGGTAATAATAGTCAGCTATTATGCCAGGGCATCTAAGATAAATGTCTTGGGGGTTTTGTTTTAATTTGGGAGACCAATGAATGAAACAGATATAGAACTGATATGCCTAACCTTTTGAATAATATCAATATCTCAGCAGAGGGCTGCTATAAAATTTTACACAATGATAAAGCTTGAACATTGGTGAGGGGAAAAAAATAATATGATTATCACAATTCTCAGATAGATAACTAAATAGTCATAATAATGAAAACCTTTGACCGATATTCAGAAGGTTCAAGAGAATACACTTATGCTTACAACAAGATGCTGATGATTTATTGATTAAGAGGGAATTAATTAAATAGATAGTTCATTAATCCATTCTCTTTAAGGATTATTGCTTCAGAAAGCTTATAGGAATAGATTGAAATATGATTACTCCTACCTACTTATCTTTGCAAGACACAAGTATATGAAGAAAAACATAATGAGTAATACCAGCAAAACTTATAGGAAACACAAACTATGTAAAATAGAATTCAGAATCCCTTTCTTTGTATTAAGGTTCCAGAAAAGTCAAGTACATCAAATGTCTATAAATGCTTCATCAAGAAAGCAACCCATGATAACTCGTGAAGAGAGTTATTTATACAATAGTGGGATGAAAAATATCCTAAATTGATTTTACAAAAATATAATATTTACACAATCAAAAATAAAACTATCTAATGATCTGGGACTACTTTGGTGTTGTGTTGTTTGATGACATATCACTGAAAAAGTTGAAAAGTGGTTGAAGCTAGTTAATTGTTCCCTCAAAAGATGAATGTTATTCAGTAATCCTTAATTAAGTAAATATGTTAATTCTTCCCAGCATTTCTTATCTGGGATAGAAATCTTTGTTACCCTCCTATAGATTTCATCCATATCGATGTATTTAGTAAAAGTTGGTTTTACCAAAAATATATGCTTGATTTCACCCAGGATGAAGAAAGAATCCTTAAGTGTTTTTACTATGAGAGTTGTATACTTTGTCTGGTTGCTCTGTTTTAACAGTCAAGGCTCTACATGAATGTTTTCCTCTTGGATTTTGTGTGCAATGGTATCCTTGTAAAGTCTTGGACTAAATAGGTTCTGCAACTAGTATCAAAACTGATTATCGAAGCTCTGGTCTTCGACTAATTACCTACAAAACACAACAATAATTAGAAAAACAGAGGTTCGGTAGGAAATGTGATTAATGACTTTGTTTGCACAGGGACACCTAACAAAGGAATTGTGGCAACGTTCTGAACGTAATTGGAGGTCAAATGGCATCACAGAGGTTCAGGGCGGCGCTGAAGGGTTTAATGGGTTTTAAATGTGAAATGGGTGAAAGGCACGAAAATGAAGGTTTTCAAGGTTTTAAAGCGTAAAAAAGCAATTTTTTGAATATGGCACGAAATTTCATGTTTACGACTAATAGGTGGTTTATCAGGTTGGCGGGGAGGTGATATTATGGATTGTCACACCGCTTATGAGGTGAAGGCGATTTTGACGAGGGGTCACCCAATATACTCTGGATCTTGACACATAGCCTCAGGATTGTCGAGGAAAACCACTTTGTCAGACAGGTATTGTTCGACCATCGGGTGCAGTCGATATGGATGTGGAGCATTGGATTAGGTGGGTGTTGATCTAATGGTAGTCGGGCGATGGAAGCGAGCAGGAGATAAAGCATGGGCTTAGGGAGGGGCCCAATTCTTTAAACCTTGGTGGCATAGGTTTATTTAAGGTTAATGATGGGTTTAACAATGATCTGGTAGAGCTTAATGAAGTGACGTGGAGTGGTGGTAAGTGGGTGATTTAATGAATAAAGTGATAACATATCACAAATCGCACTTTGTTTCACCCAATGGTTCATTCACTTATGAATGATGCAATGAGATATGATCCTACGGTTAGGAATCACTAGTCATCCAATGGTTGACAGCGTTATCACACATCGCACTTTCTTCCACCTAATGGTTCATTCAATTACGAATGCAATGCTATATGATCCTTTAGGAAATAACCATTTCATCATTTCAAATCTTCAATTTCTACCTACCCTGCGATTCCTAATTCCTTATTTCTTCCATTGGCTCATATTAAACTGTCGAGCCAAATTATTTTCTACCTATGAGAACAAATTTAAAACAAATCCAATTATGATGCAATAAAATAACCTAGTGTGGCACCTAAAAAAACTGCACACAACTATTATTTTTCAAACTGAATTTAGAACAAAGTAGTGGCATTTATATTTGCAACACTTTTAGAGTTTGTTTCTTTTTATTTTCTGTCTAACCTAACATTTTATTTTTCCTTTATTTTTTAGGGCATCTACCCTAACATTTTCTTTGATATGGACATATTTATCAAAATATTTTCCTAACATATTTTATTCAATATTCTTTTTGTCCATATCCTATCTTAACATTTTGTAAATACATTTTCATTTTTTGTCTAATTTATTCTATCTTTTCAAAACCAAAAACTACTACATCGGCTCCAACTAGGGACTACTTTCTCTTGTAGAATGCAGAGAACCTGTAGATCCATGTTCTTTCTCCTTGGGTTGTGGAGTCCCTTGCTATAAAAGATCTCACCGATAGCTTAAAAATAAAATAAACTGGAGTATTTACAACGAAATATCCCAATTTCTTAGTATTGAATGAAATATTTGATAAACCTTACATTTACAGGATAAGCGGAATATTGTCCCTCAAAGATTTTGTAGCACAAAAGTGTTGTTACCATTTACTTTAGCAATTGCTAAAGGAGCAAACCATAGGTTATCAAACTTACCATGCTTTCCCTTTTCCTCCCTTCTGGAGTCCCATCTTAGAACTAGGTCACCTTCTGTGAAGTCCCTTTCTCTGGCTCTTCTGACAAACAAGATTTTCATCTTATTTTGATATTTCTTCAATTTATATTGAACTTCATCTGTGTTTTCATTTAGTTCAATAATCTGATTTATCCTTCTTGAAAAATCATCAAGTTCATCTGTTGAGTCCTACAAGAATTTTAAAACTGGGAAAGCCAAATTGGTGGGAAAAATTACATCTTTCCCATAGACTAACTGAAAAGGAGATTTCCTAGTAGATCTATTTGGAGTTATTCTATTTGCCCATGCTACATAAATTAAATGAGAGTCCCATCTCTTTTTATGATCTACTAGGTCTTTTTTATTACTACCAAATTAGTAGCATTTCTTACTGGAATTACTTCTACCTATCTATTGAAGTAGTCTATTGCTGTGAGGATCCATCTGTGCTAATTAATTGAAGTAGGATGGATTTCTCCAATAAAATATAATCCCCATTGAAGGAAAGGTGCTAAGATTATTGATGGTACTAGTGGAAGAGCTGCTAGTTTTTACTTACCAGCAAACATCTAACAAGGAACACAACCTTTGACCTTTGCCCCTACTTGTAAGAACAATGTTGGTCAATAAAATCCTCCACTTAAATTCTTGTATGCTGTTTCTCTCCAAGCATAATGTCCTCCACAAAATCCTGTATGAAACTAATTGATGATTCCTTCAATTTCTAATTCTGTTAAACATAATAACAAAATATTCAGTGGATGTTTCCAATACAAATTTGCATTTATGATGAGTAATTGACAGCCTTCAATTTAAGACTTTTATGTTGGGCTTTGGAAAATGATGTTGGGCATTCAAAATGGAGCATAAAATTTACAATGTCTTGATACGAATATGACAATAGAAATTTGTCATCAATATGTAAAGGGTTGATCTGACCTGAAGGTAAACGTTCTTGTGGATTCTTTTCTTCAGGTTGAAGAGAAGGTTGTTATGGATTCTCCCCTTGCAAAAGTAGCAAAATGTTCTTGTGGATTCTTCCGTTGTGCAAGGACAGAAGGTTCTTGTGGATTCTTCTCTTGTACAAGAATAGAAGGTTCTTGTGGATTCTTCCCTTGTGTAAGGATAGAAGGTTCTTGTGGACTCTTCCCTTGTGCAGGGTTAGAAGGCTCCTCTAGATTCTTCCCTTGTACTTCTAAAATAGAATTGATTCCAAGCACTTTGCAATTGGATTCTATTAGAAGCTTGGCTAATCCCTGGCCTTTTACTAGCTTTGTAGTTTTGAAATTTAGATAAAACTCAGGTATTTGACTGATCCACCTACCTATTTTCTGATTAGTGTCAAGTTGAGTTAAAATGATTTTTACAGCACCATTAGGAAGATAAGCAGTAATAGGTGAATGTAGGACATACATCCTAAAAGATTTCAGGGCTTGAATGAGGGCATATGCATGCTTCTCGATTATTTCATACTTAAGCTCAACATCTTTCATAACCTTACTCAAAAAGGCTATGGGCTGGTCATGGGAATCTTCATTCTTTTGTAATAGAATAGCAACAAGGGTTGTTTCTAAGGCAAAAGAAAAGATACTGAATGGTTTATTATAATCAGGGCTAGCCAAGGTAGGAGATTCGGAAATAGCTTTCTTGATCTGATCAAATGCATGCCTGGAAGAGTCAGTCCATTTAACTTCATGATCCTTTTGGAGCATGTGAGTTATATATTTTACAATGTCTGCATAATTCCAGATGAATCTCCTTAAAAAATTAATCTTACCCAGAAAAGCTTGAATTTCTTTCTTGTTTCTAGGTAAGGCCAATGTTTCAATGGCAGACACATGGTTTGGATCAATTACCACTCCTTCCTTTGAGATTATATGGCCCAATAGTTTTCCTTCTTTGATATAAAACAAAGACTTTTTAGGCTTCAATGGTATCCCAAATTTCCTATAGCTGTCAAAAACCTTGATCAAGTGCTTTAGATGTTCCTGATGAGATTAGAAAAAACCGTAATTTCATCAAGACAAAAAACCACAAATTTGTTTACCTGACCCATGAAAGCTACATCCATAGCTCTCTGAAATGTTGCTCCAGCATTTGATAAGCCAAATGGCATTCTAGCATACATAAATGTACCCCAGGGTGTACTGAAGGTTGTCTTTTCCTTGTCTGCTGGATCAACATTCACTTGATTATAACTTGAAAAACCATCAAGCATAGAAAGTATTTTTTCTCCTGAAACCATTTGAAGTAACTGATCCATTTTAGGCAAAGGGTAGTTATCCTTTAATGATGCTTTGTTCAAATTTCTAAACTCCACACAAAGCCTGATTTCTCCATTATTTTTCCTAACGGGAACCAAATTTTCGACCCAATTAGAATATCTAAGAGGGAGAATGATTTGGGCATCTAGAATTTTCTTAATTTCCTTTTTGACAGTTGGTACAAGGACTGGATTAATCCTCCTATGTTTCTGTTGATAATGTACTGCTTTTGGCTTCAAAGGGATCTTATGCTATATTAATGAAGTATCATAAGCTTTTAGATCAACATAGATCCAAGCAAAAACATCCTTATAATTTTGAAGTAACTTAAGATATTGAATTTTAAGCTTAGGGTCTATAGATGCATAGATTTGATGCTTTTGACATCATCATTTTTTCTAATGTTAATTTATTCTATGTCCTCTTCTGAAGAAATGGACTAAGGATTTCAGAGAACATCATTTTGATCAAACAATTTTTCTAAAGGTATCAAGCCTTTCGGAATAAAATTGTTAGACAATTGAATAATATCATGATCAACAGTTTTTGAATTGAAATCTGAAGTATCATTCTAACTTGTATTTTCATTTATTTTAGATCTATCTTCATTAATTTGCAAACGAGAAAATTGATCTACAAGTTGCAGAAAAGATTTCAAGTGTTCATCATCTTCAAATATCTGCCAATGTTTCAGATTGTCTGGGATAGATGATCTATACTTGATGTGTATTTTGTAGTGTAAATTAGTCTAATTGGGAATTTTAAATGAACTAGCAAAAACAGCTAAGGCATCTGCATGAATATTATGATCTCTTGGAATATAAGTCAGCTTAAAAGCATCAAATAAGTTTTCAACTAAATCCCATCATTTCGGTAAGACCTAAGTCTAGGATGTTTAGTCCTGCAAATATTTCTCACTTGTTTGACAATAAGCTCTGAATCAGAAAAAACACGTAAGTTTTGAACCTTTAACCTTTTGGATAATTGCAATCCCAAAAGGAAAGCTTCATATTCAACCACATTGTTTGTAACTTCGAAGTCGAGCTTACATTATTGGGTAATGTTTTCTTTTTCTAGTGATATTAAAACTACTCCAATCCCTGATCCATCTTTTGTACAAGAGCCATCAAAGAATAGTTTCCACATATCAGTTTTATTTGGTAATGGACTTTCAATTACATCTTCAATTTTAACTTGAGTTTCATGCACTTGGTTTGAAGAGGGTTGAACCTAACCAAAATCTTGGTCAATTGCATTAATGGGATGGTTCCTTGGTTGTTATGTTTTGTAAACAGTGTGCACAAATTTCACCTCCCTATGTAATCTTAGTTGTTCTCCCCCATAAACTAAAATAATAGCATAAGACATATCCATTTGAAGAGTTCCCCCTAGTTTGGCACAGCAAGACCTTGAAAGGAACATTCAAAATTTGGGAGGGATATATGTGACAACTATATCAAGTACTACACTTTTCACTGGAATTTTGGCAAGGGTGACTAGTAAATCCTTAATCAATCCTAAGTACGCCCCTACACTGGCAGTACTCTTCCAACCACACTATAGGAGGTGCGGCACCACCGACCACTTTCTTTTCACCAATACTTGTGATCATGGACTATGGCTAACTTTCAATACTTAGTTTATTTTCTTCTCTACCAAGTATATGTTTTCTTTATAACACAGTGAAAACCATTAACATTCACCATAAACAACATTAACCATAAATGCACAATAGTTATAAAGGGAGGGAAAACTCCCTATAATGATTTTGCCCACAATATCAATATATATATATATATATATATATATATATATATATATATATATATATATATATATATATATATATATATATATATATATATATATATATATATATATATATATATATAAGTTACAATCTTGGGAAACCCCAAATTTACACTTAGCTAAATTTTACATTCACCCGGCAAACTCGATTGCCCAGCTCATCAACGCACCCGCACAGTCGCCATATGACTTGCCCAACTCGTCATTTACCCCTTAATGCATTCGCTCAGCTACCGTGTCATTTTCCCAACTCGGGTGCTGCTACCCATGTCACCGTGCCACCTTACCTGGGTACTTCTACATGTTAGCCACACCTTCATTCACAAGCCAATGCTTCGTTCATCGTTTCGTTTCACTTCGCACTTCACCACATTGGGTGCTCCCACTCACCGGTCGACTTGCACTAGTTAACTGATTCGTTCCACCATTCATTCAGTAGGTGCACACACCGTGTCACCTTGCCCAACCTCATTCATTTATGTTGTCCATTTCACCCATCTTGTGGGCTCATCGCATGCCCTGCTCCACCATAGAACCATTGAATTCCTAGCTCGCACTTCGCATTTATTTGTTGATCAAGTATGATGCGATGTGATGCCTCCTCAACTTGCCATCCTTTGGTTATATATATGTCTGCCCGTCTTTCGTGTGGGCATTCAGCCAACCCACCATCCATAACGCTTTGGTTTATTAACATGTAGGCCCACACCATGTTTCATGCCCCATTGTTATATGGCTCAAGTCGGCTCATGGGCTTGAGCTGCCCACTCACCCACTATAAGTCCACGGCCTAGCTTGTCACCACACTTCCCTTCCTCACTTGCCAACCACAGATCGCATTGCACTCATGTCTCTCCCTCACCAACTCATTGTTTCCTCTGTTCACCATGCCCGATGGGCGTACCCGTGCTGCTCGACTGCCGCAACAACTACAGGGCATCACATCCTCCCCCACCTAAGGCCATTGCTATCCTTGGCAATCTGGATATCCACCATAACTTCCATCTATCACCAAGATGTCCATACGAATGCCACATAATCCATCAGTATGTGCTCCACGAATAGTCATCTTCTTTATCCATACTTCAATCCATCTATACATTACAAACATCCCTGCAACATATATAATATGATAGTCTCCATCATGTATTGTTCCATCATGTGAACTCCTCTACATAATACTCCAGCCAAAAAACATCTCAGTCGAAACCAATACATCTATCTGACACTAACCGAGTGCACTGCATGCCCTCATGTCATCGAACTGATTGGGTAGCTAATCCAACCGTAATGCTCAATCCATGAGAATGTACCTTCTCCATGCCACTGTCAGTTGTTTCTTAAGCATCCTGTCACAGTCTCAGAGTCAACCAAGGAACTACTCAAAACCTATGCTCAGGTCCTTGGAATCTCCATCCCATCTGCAACATGTCATGATACTAATGCCAATGTGTCGCCTCGTAGTCACATTCATTCCTGCATCATCTATCTGTCATCATAAAGAAGCCTACTCCAAGGCCCCCTTGTCAAGGTGGTGTAGTCCCCTCGAACCAAGGTCCCTGCACCAACCCATCTACGAGGTTGTCTATCTAGAGAAGAGGGCCAGGGATTTCCCTCCCTAACTCTCATTCACCCATGTATCAGATTGGTACTATGTCCTCAAGTATCTGTGTACAGCATCAACCTCTTCACATGTACACCCAAGCTTCTCAAGCTTGCATTTCGTCAACTGAAAGTCATATATGCACAGAGCATACCTGCAAAACTCCACTATGTCAGCCGGATCTCTACCTATATAATCCTTCCCAACCACTACCTCTGAAGAAGTACTTGGACTTCCTCCATCTGCAACCCCATCGTGAAGATCTCTGGTAGAAGATGTCTATGCCAAGTGCTTCATGATTCGTGAGATTGACCGCCCACTTCCTTCCTTCTCCTTTGCTCTTGCAATGAAGTCGATTAACTTCTCTTCCTTCGTTGTTTGAGTCATACTCGCAAGTCCACTTTGCTCCACATAGTCATGCTTCACATTTGGATCCTTGTAATACAAAGTCATAGAAGCCATCCTCGGTTTATACCCAAGAAACTCTTCTATTCATCATAACCAACATAGTTGTCCCTTCAGCTGTGATCAAGAGAATGTCCCGGTCCACCATTGGTATGGCTTTTGCAAGCTTCACAAAGTCTTGCCCTAGCACCATAGAGTGATCATCCATGTCCATGATCCTCAAGTCCATCTTTCCGAACCACGAGCCCACTCTCACCTGAGTGTTCTCCATCACACCAATAACAACTTTCATGGTAGAGTTGACTGCTTTGAAAGCACTCCACTCTTTCTCCATCTCAGCTTTCTTTCCAAAAGACTTTACTACTTTCCTGCTTAGGAAATTACGAGTAGCTCCCATATCCACCAAAGCTACAAATCTCTTGCCTTTTACGATCACTTGTACATAACGCAACTTCAAGGAATTACCATCCTCTTTCGGCTTGATCTTGCACCTTACATCAACGACCGTCTTCAACAATTCAACCTTAGAAGAGTCCATTGACTTATGCTCCGACCTGACTTCTTTCTTAAGGTACTTCAACTCCTTTCTTGGCTCCTCTAAGCAACTCAATCTTCCTTGAAGCTTGTCCTTCATCACATTCTGCTCAAGTGCACCAACTAAGTGCCCATTGAATACTTCCATGGAACTAAGGTTCCAAACATCTACCTAATTGTTCCAGTAGTAGTCCCCAATTCTATCAATGTTATTGAGCTCATCTTGCTCAATTACAACGACCTTCTTAAGTCCTCCCTCATTGCACCCTCGTATTGGTCCTTGAGTTCATAAAGTTCTTTCTTTATCTTGACACAACCTTCTCGAATCTTCATATTCTCAGCCTTCATCGAAGCCCATTCAGAACTCCATCTCCTCATTTGTTCCAATACCTTGTACTAGAAAGCTTCACCTACATTATGGCTAGACTCATCTGTCACAACCTGAGGTTCACTTGCCATCTCTGCCATCAGCCTCCTTTGTGATCTAGGATAGACCATTAACCAAAGATACCATTTGTGACGAAGTGATACACTTCCTTTCGCAAACTTGAATCACCCTTTAGATTTACGAACCAGCTCTAATAGTTTCCCATCGATCATCAGCTCTGATTCACCTATCACGATAGTGCAGTGGGATCAGCTCCTTGACTCACTAAACAAATTAGATCGAAACTTGATAAATTTTGCTGAGGAACATAAAACTAGATTCCCTAGTATGGTTGCCACTATGTTATCACCTAGATTGACCTCAGGTTGAAGGGAGGAAATTTCCAGGGTAACCACAAAACAAGCTTAACCTAGTAGCTAGCCCTACTAGGTCAGGATAGGGCTCTCTCCTTATGGATCTCACTCAAGATGAATGGATCAAGAACAAGACTTTATGCTAGGTATAGTAGCTCAAAGGTTTTGATAGTTTTTGTTGGTGTTTTTCCAGATCGGCAGGAGCTGGGCTATTTGGGTCTGGGAAACTAAGTCAAAATTGCAGGGTGTTCTATGCGGCAAGGTAGGCATAAGCTTTATTTCCTTGGGCTTGATGAGGTGAAGTGCTAGACTAGTGAGGAGTTAAGAAGGGCATGAGAAATTCATGAATCCTTCTTAAACAGAAAAAGAAAAAGACATGAAACACTGGTGTGTTTTCCCAAGGTAGAGCATCAAAACCTAATGGATTCCACCTATCTAACTTGAAAACATCCAATTAGAAGAAATTACATGAGAGAGGAATACATGAAAAACATGAAAACATAATAATAGAAGAAGAAACTCATGCTAAAGGCCATACCACAAGGATCCCATAAAAATAGGTACAACTTTATTTACTTTCCTGCCAAACTGCAACAAGATGATGTATATTCAGTACATGAGCATCTAGTTGAATCCAACCCTTGCAAATGACAATGGGAATACTTGATATAGACATCTAAACCATTCATCCTAGCCAGTAGGGGTCGAATTCATCAGAACAAGAGTTGTTTCAACCATTTCTAAACTAAGAACAGGAATTTAGGCAGTCAAACAACTTGCCTCTACAAGAGTGGAAACGAATTCATTACCCTCAAAACCACTTTTTGTCCATGAATCTACCATTTACTAGTGTTTAACTATTACATTTACAATCCATGGGATTAATTACATCAGAAAATTCACTTTCATGAGAGAAAAATCAGGAAAACAGGCGAAATTAGGCAAAAATGTCATCCTAAGTGAAAAATACCCTACGTGCAGTGCCACTGGTCCTACACGTATGGCCACTTTGAGTCCACTCTTTGAGGCCTTTGCATCATCCAAATTGAGCCCAGGATAACTCATTTGAAATCCCTTCAAGTCTAGTTTCTGGAACATCTAGAATTTGTAGATTTGGAACTCATTTGCTTCCTCAAAAACCAATTCTCCCAAGGCTACTTCTATGTGTCCAAAAGCTGGCAGAGAGGTGAAAATTTTTGGGTGTTGTTGGATCTTTTGGTGGACTAACTGTGCTTCAAAAATTCTTAAAACTAGTAGGGTGCATGTCCTCGATTTGCTAAATCCAAAAATGCAAACCATTTGTGCATTGGATGCCCCTAGAAAAAGCTCAGCGCCAGTGGTGCTGCACTTTTGGGTAGATTTTCTGTGTTTTGAATTTCCAAAATTTCAAAATGACAAAATTTCTTCAAAATCTGCCAAAATTTGGCATGAGACACCACCATCATCTACTTTCATGGGCTAGGGAGGCTTCAACCAACATCTTTAATCTATCTTTCTCCCTTTTTCCTTCCAAAGCTCTCCTTAGCCTAGCCTTAAACTATCTAATCCTCATGTTACAAATTTTGTTGTGGGTCATATAATGTTATGCCATGTGCCAAAGCATTTTGTTGTCCCTGTTGGCCTTCTCAATGAGCCCTTGACGATGTAGGTTGACACTTTCAGGCCAAGTCTCCCTATCCTTTTCAATTTCTTGCTTGATAGGAGTCAAAGTGACATAAGCCTCTTTGTCACTTTACCTCTTTAATTTCAGTAGTTTAAGTTCCATGAGGACCTGTTTATCACTTAATTATTTGTTCTCATATTCTAGGTAAGTGATGAAAAACTTTTCTCTCTCTAAGTTATCCATCACAGCTTGTGCTTGAGCTTCTTTCTCCTGAATGATGATATCTTTGACAATTTCCCTCTCTTGAGCCTCTAGATCAATAACCCTAGTGTCATGCTTCTCACGCTCATCATGTTCTTCCAACTCAAAATATCTTTCTTGCTCATCATCTAAGACATCCTCCTACACCTTTTCCTTCCCTTTTTTCAGCTACTCAACATGTACCTGTTTTTTCGATGTAGAAAGCAAGGCCCCTTCCACATCCCATGGAAAAAACACATGTCTAGCTGCTACAAAATGTCTAGTGAGCTCTGGGTGATATTGCACTCTCTCAACCTATTCACAATAATTCATAGCATCCAAGGTGTCTAAAACATGAAACTGCCAATGGAGAGGCATGTAGTTCTCTTAGGTTAGTTGGCTTTTCTCTTGTGGTCTTGCCTCCCTTATGAGGCTTTCGTTGTTGCCTTCTCCTATCCACTGAACTATCACTCGTTATATCCTCATCAAAGTCATAGTCACCTATATCCATGTTTAATCAATTTTCTTAATCTGAAAAGTTTTAGACAATGTATGGGATGAATTTAATGCTCTAGGGTTTGTAGGGATGGGTGTGAGTGAGTTTTAGTAGCTATGGACAAACCATTAGAGGGAGGAGAAGGTTTAGGGAGTGATAAACAGGTGGTAGAATGTGATGAGAGTGAAGGGAATGATAAGTAAAGGGTTTCAATTATGAGACTAGGTGATGGGAACAAAAAAATGACTAGGGTTTTATAGTGAAAACTAGGGTTTCATATAGGGAGTGAAAAAATTATCTAAAACTTCACATATGCAAACTAATCACCAAGTAGAGCAACAATACTTACTTGTTCAAGGTGAATTTGGAGGTGATTTGGAAAAAAATTGAGGATTGGAAAGTTTTTGATGCTTTCTACCCTAAGTGTAGTGCACTTGCCCAGAAGTGCGGCGCTGGCTCCTATGCATAGTGCCCGTTCATTTTTGAACTAAAAAAAATTTCCCTATGCGCAGTGCACTGCTCTATGCACAATGCCTCCTTCTCTACGCATAGTTCTTTTTTCAGGCCACTTTTGGAGGCCTTACTACTATCCAAATTAGGCATAGGATAGCTCATTGGAAATATTATTGAGTCTACTTTCCATAACATCTTGAATTTTTTAATTTGGAGTTCATTTTCCCTGTCAAAAGTTGAATCTGCCAAGACTGATCAAAATGTGCAGAATGAGGCTGCCAAAATGGAGAGTATTGTTTTAGTCAACTTTTCGAGGTCTTCCTAGACTCCAAGTTGAGCTCATGATAGCTCATTAGAAAGATATTTATGTCTAGTTATCAATTAGATCATCAGGAATGTAATTTCGTCATTCCATCTAGGAAGAAATTGATTTTTCCAAGGTCACTCCAGAAGTGCATCAACCCTTCTCAGGCAAATGATGTTTTCGACATTTCTCCCAAACCATCAAACATGTGTAAAAAATGAAATGTATTTTTCTTCTTGGGTGAATGATGGACAAAAATCTCTCTCACTTTTGTCAAATTCATCTTTTCTTGCTTAGAAACATCATTTGAATAAAACCTATCCTGATGTATGGAAGAGGGGATTTGTAGAAATGAAGGGAAATGAAGGGGATGAGGGGCTTCTAATTTCTTTGAGAAAAATTTGGGAAGTAGGGAGGGATATTAGGAAGCAGGGGAATGTGGAATTTCAAAGATTGAGTGAGCAGAAGGGGTCCAAAAGGGAAAAACATAGGCCTAACCTAGAAAAGTGTCAAGTTGTAGCAATAAGCTAGGGTTTGTTGGAAAATGATGAATTTGAGGGATATCAGTGATGGGAAGTGCTTAAGAAGGTATATTAAGGATAGAGGAAGGTGTCTGAGCATCAAGATACAAGTTTTGTTGAGGATTTGACTATCCAAGAAAAATTACCTTCAAAACCCTGGAGAGGGAAATGAGCCTTACCTAACTATAAATGAAACACGAACAAGGTGTAAAATGATCCATTCGAACCTGACATGATGATGACAACTCTTTGAATCATGGCACACTCGATCGAATGGTGACATGGACCGACACTCAGAAAACTTTGGAAGGAGTGAAAAAAATCCTAGACCTAATGCCTAGTGACACAATTTTACTTGAAGACTCACTAAAATGACAAAATTTTGACTTTGACACCCTAAGACCACTTTATAAGAGCATATTTGAGCACTGGTGGAAGACTGCAAAGACTGACACTAACATTGGATCCATTGCGGATGCTAGATCCTTGGAGGTCCCAAGAACACCGTAGACCTAGTATCCTTATCCATTGGGCAATGGGGTAAAAACACTCAAGTTGAACTACATGACTGAATACTAATGACTCAAATACATAAACTAACTCTTACTCAACTAAAAATTGACTTGATAGTAAAACATAATTGACAAACTAGAAAATATGCTCAAAATGGAGATTATTCAATAAAACCTACTCTACCATTCCATTCATCACCTAATTAGGTGAAATGAAACAACCAATGCAACCACGTAAGCATTCTAGCTGTTGTTTGAATTCTCCACAAGTGCTTGTTTATGAGAAAGAATAAAGAACTAGTGAAAGGCAAATCCCATGAAAACTTGTAAACAGACCCAAATTTTCCCAAATTGAATAATACAAATTCTCTATCTGACTCCAAAAATACTGCATAAGGATATTCAAATTCATATGCACTAGGACTTAGCTCATCCAATGGATTAATTTGCTTCTCCTCATAACATGAATGCAAACTTTCATCTAAGATTTCTGATAGGACTCCTGCTGAAAATGACAAAGAAACCAACTGCCAGATCAAGTTTTTATAAATACTTTTTCCAAGTTCAAAGTTAGCTAATGGAGAAGGACTTTGACTGCAGACATCATCCAACACGTCAGCTATTGGATCGTGAAAAAATCGAAAATATTGTTGCAACCCATTTTCTATTGGTTCCAATGAGATTGTATGATTTTCTACATGTTGCTCATTTGAAGATATATTCTGCAAAATTCCTTTCAAAAACCAGAATGGTACAAAACATAATGGTACATAATCATCTTGCATCATTTGGTCATATGTTCCAGCTTCCAAGTCTTCATCTACAACTTGACAATCAATGGCATTCGAGAGCTGCAATTATAGATATGAGAAGTCTTGAAAAAGGATTTCATTGCCCTCAAGATGGTCCAGATCAAAACTTGTCGACAATTGATTTCTGATTGCATGAAAGTTGTCTTTGATGAATTGAAATGAAGAGCAACAGAAAGGAAAAGATCCTTCACTTACTTCAACATTTGCTGCACTTTCCTCCTCACTTCCATAGCTGATATGCAACGGCTGATCACTGTATTCGAGTTGCTGAAACTGAACTTCCTCCTTCCATAAACCAACTATTGATTTCTCTGCAAGAGTAGCTTCTATTTGGAGAACATAATCTTCATCTTATTGATCAAACTTAGGGAAATCATCAGTATAAAACACATAATCAAGAATACATGTCATATCAACAGATATCTCTTCTCCAAGATGTTCTATAAAATAATCATTATCACGTTTATGACAACCAAGAAAAGAAATAAAATGTTTTGGATCAGCCACTTGTTCCTCTTCAATTAGTGAACCGTGGTCTTAAACATCATACTCTTTCCTTGTGGTGATCTTCTGCATCATCTCTTCCACTGCACTTACCAAAGTGTCGAGCTTTACCTCTAAAGATGTCCATTCCTCTAGATCTATGTTCTTCATCTTTTCTTCCTTCAACTTTTCCCTTCTGATCAATAGGTTAGCCTCAACATCTACTGCACTATTTTGAATGTCTTCAGGTGTTGCAATGTTTCGTTCCCTCAGCTGAAACTCCATTTTTGGATCAAAGGCTTCTGGGTAGTGTAAGAGAGCGAATCCAGGAGGAGGTCTTATATTAACAAGCATCGAATAATAAATATGGTTAAATTTGGAAAAAAAATGTTGTAGTGTCTCCCCTCGCTGTCTATTCAGCTGGTTATACTCTTCTTGAATCAAGAAATCGTTTTGTCTGACCACCCACTTATCAAGGAAAACTTTGACGAGCTGCTGGAAATCTGAGATGCTCGCATCAGGCAGGGTTTTGAACCAACTCTTGACTTTGTCTTTCAAAGCAAGAGAAAAAAGCATAATACTGACATCCTCTTCATCAACTTCAAAAAGGTCAAGCAAAGATTCAAAATTTAGTACATGTCTCTCAGCAATGATGTTGTCATAGTCACCATCAAATCTTGGTAGATATAGGTAATGATTTTTAGGGAAAGCATGGGATATAGGAGGTAAAATTAGAGGCTTGTATCTATCTAGAATTTTACAAGGTATACAAATATGTATAGAAGGTGTAGAATTAGTCTTGCTTTCTTGAGGCTCATCAGTTTGAAGACGGTCATCATAAGATTGAAAAGAAGGGTCTTGATCAAGATTAAAGCCATGCGAACATTTTGTATTCACAATATTCAAAGGGAAGAACAAAATGCAGGTCTAGGATCCTTTCTCGAATACAGTATACTTTGTAAATCCTTCTTGACATCCTTGGGAAAAGAGAAGAAATAATTTATAACAAAGAACATAATGTCTTGGATGAAATTCCAACTTGAATACCTAATCTTTCCATATTGTCCTTTCATGATTTTGCTGGTCAGGTTCATCCTCTTGTTATGCCCCTATACCAATAGGTGTCATTTATCATGATTGACTTGATCATGTTCTGAAATATGTTCATACCTTTACTTTTTGCAAGGGTTTTCCATATTTGTGAAAAAAAAAATTAAAAGTGTAAAGAGGGTATGCCCTAGAAAAATAATAAAAGGGTAAAAAGAATAAAGAAAATTTCAAAAAATGAAAGAAAATGAACCCCAACAAAAAGAAAAGGCCATGAAAGTGTGCAAGTCTAAATGCCACTACTATTTACTTTTATGTATAATAAATATTGTGTGCAATTTGTCACCTAGGGCACAATCCATGGTAACAAAATAGTTTAAACTTGGTTATTCCATGTTTTCAATTTCATGTTTTAGAAATAAAGAATAGAGATCTGACCAAAAAAGTGTTGGCAGATAAGTAGATATGTAGAGTGAAAAGGAGCCCAATAGTTTAATCTGAGTGCTTGGATGTAATAAGTGTAGATTTAGATAGGAAAATCATATGTAAAGGAAAAAGAAAAGTTTGATAAGGGTTTTCTGGTCTAAGTGCACCCTAATAAAGAACTGAAAATGCTAGGATAAAGTAGGTAGGGTAAGTAGATGATAGTTGCAGAATAAATGTGTGGTGAATGGTTAAGTTCAATGCTTAAATCTTTTATTTTCATCACTAGGCAAAGGCATGTATCACATGGAAAGGCACATCAACATTCAAAGTCAAAATAATTAACTTCCCTACTCATTCCCCTAAAATCTTCACTAATTCCCTAAGTGCTAAAGGTAATTGCCAAAGTTAGACGAGCTTAGAGCATTTCTCTGACTTTTGGAGGGACCAGACCCTCAGCCCAATAATTGGAAATGCCTAAAGTACTTAAGTCCCTTTCATCAACATTACCCCCCCATAAGATCACTCATTCTTTTGATAAAACTTTTCCTAAGTAAAATCCTATTTTACTTAGGGAAATTGAAATAAATCGCCATAAAAACCCCTTTCATACTTTTAGCCTACTAATATGTTATATGATGAAATACTTTTAGAAAACATTGGACTTAACGCTTTCCCATTCATTTGGTCATATTAACCACTAATGTTTTAATATATAATTCCTGAACAAAACAAAATTATCCACGCTCGTATTATATTATTATACAAAACCCCAAATTATTATATATCCCACCCTTTGGTTAAATATAACCATAAAACAAATAGATAAACATGATTAATTAACTAATTCGTAGTTAATTGAGAGCCCCACCCCGCCACCATTTAATGAGGATTAATTACATCATTCGGACTAATTAATAACTCGATAATCAATCAAATTTTCCCCAATATGCTTAAACCGTTAATTAATATCGGGCCCGCCCTCCGCTATCTATTTGTCACTTCATTACCCCGACCACCGTTCAATCGGATCCCTCAAATGCAACGGACATCGCACATATCGTACGGGCCTTTTGGTCGACATTTAACGTGCGATGAGAGTAGTTTCCCAAACAGCGTCGATGCTAGATGTAGCAAGATGTGTGGAATTGCTCGGTCCTCCCTAAAAATCACTTCCCACCCATGAGCGGTGTGATGAAACCCACTTACTGCCTCCCGCTAATGATAAAACATCAAGTCGCCTCCCCGCTGATCCTAGTTGTGTGTGTCATGAACCTAAAAAAAGCTTTGACTCTGCATAAAAATTGAAAGTTCATACAGTTTTCGTTCTTATTCTAAAAACTCATGCATGCAACCAGAATGTAGAAGTTGACTAGCTCATACTCCAACCATCAACTACCCTAAAAATTGCACTCTGACGCCTCTCTAATCCAACATTTGCACCCAGTGAACCAATAATCCATTGCCAATCACTCCATAAATAGGTATTTACCACCTTCCTTCTAGAAACCCTGTAAATACTTAATTTCCTATGTGATTACATTGAAAACCCCAAAATTCATTGTAATTTAGTTGCAGGACCCTCTATTACACCTTTCTTCACTCAAAAATCCCCATTTCCATCTCTGAATTCATGAGAACTAGAAATGGAAACCCCTGTGGCCCTCAACGTAGTTTCAATTACCACTCCTTACCAGGATTTGGACTACCTCCCCCTAGTAGATAAAGACTTCCAGATAAAATATGTTGAACCTAATAAAAACCCATTGACAGACTATTGTAGATGCCGAGATGATTATATGAACAATTCTGACATTAAAAGACTATGGGAATCAAATCTCCCTAAATATATATTCCCCATTGTGTACATCTTTCCAGACATTGTTCACCAATGCCATGCCAATTACAACCCAAATCTCAGAGCGGTAATGGCCCCCGACCAGTCAGTCTTGTTCACCGTTATTGCTGATTCAATCAATGAGATGTTACAGCTTCAGCCTGGCCAGAACCTCACTCCCATTTCTGTTGCAGACCTACTAGAGAAAGCTTCCAAAATGTCCCAGTCCGAACTCAGTTGCCTTTGTCAGACTTTTATGGATAAGAAACATCAACCCAAAGATCCTCCTCCCTACATGTCATTTTTATTCACTGAGATAGGCAAAAATATTGTCAATATGATTGCTACAGTTATGGATTTCAATACTAGTGAGTTTGTTGATAAATTGACCCTAGTTCTCATGTCTATCTTCACCCTTGGTTAGCCTCCCACTGTCAAGTATAACTATGCTCCATTTATTGTTGAGAGAGTCCATGACCAGTACATGAGGCTAGAAAATGAAAAGCTATTCAAGTATTCTGCAGTCCTATATCACCTCATCCTTTACTATCAATCCGACAAGTTTCCTTTCCTGTACAGAAGCTTGATACTAAAGGTAATGCAAGGTCAGTTATTTTCTGGACCTCTATTTTCCACTACTCACCCTCTTCTCCCTGCTCATACATATACTTCATTGACGAGTTTGTCCATCCTCTGGATACCATGCTAAAAGGAAATCCTCCTCCAAGAATTAGTGATGAAATCAAGAGAATCCTCCAACTATCAAAGCAATACAAGATAGGTGACTAGTACTTGTACCAGAATCGCACAGAGATCTGAATCTATGGTTGTGAGCTTCCTCCTTTCAAGCTACCTAAGTATGTCCCTATGAGATTGTTTGCCCTAGAATATTACAGGAAAATGTTAAACTCTAACCAAATTCATTTCACCCAGGCAAAGAAGAAATCCCAGTTAAGGATTAAAGACCACTTATGCTCATTTGTGTGCAACAATAGAAAAGATGGAGTAGCAATAGAAGAAATCATAGAAAGGAAGATGCATCTAAAGAAAATATTTGGTTGGGCTTATGACCCATAGGGTTTTGTTTGTGATAGAAGAACAAAACATAAGTTGTCACTTTATATCCATCACAGAATCCCTGAGATAGAATAGTATGCAAATATGAATGAATGGAGGGAAGGGACTCTAGATGAAATGGATAGTGATCAGGTTGAAGTTGAGAATGTAATGAAAGACTTGGAAAAGAGACTTGACCTAGACTATTTTGCACAGGTGACAGCTGAATCTTCTCAGAGGCGAACACTGGAACCTAGTGCCCCCACAGCAGAAACTTCTCAAGGGCACACACAAGAAACTAGTGTTCCCATAGTAGAGCCACCATAGCAACCAAACTAGGGAACAAGCGCACCAACTTCAGAATAGCCAGAAGTATCAGAGTAGCCTAAAATCTTCGAAGAACAAGCTCCACCACAACCTCATCCAAAGCACAATCAAGGTCATTCAGAGGCCACTGATCTACTATTCTTGACATTCCACCAAATAAAGCCATCCCCAAGTGGAGCCACTGTTATGCCTCTATACTAATAGGTGTCATATATCATGATTGACTTGATCTCTTTTTGAAATATGTTCATACCTTTACTTGTTGTGAAGGTTTTCCATATTTGTGAAAAACAAAAAATTAAAAAATATAAAGGGGGTATACCCTAGAAAAAGAATAAAACGGTAGAAAGAATAAAGAAAAGGTCAAAAACTGAAGGAAAATGAACCCGAACAAAAAGAAAAGACCATGAAAGTGTGCAAGTCTAAATGCCACTACTATTTACTTTTATGTATAATAAATATTGTGTGCAATTTGTCACCTATGCCACAATCCATGGTAACCAAACAGTTTAAACTTGGTTATTCCATGTTTTCAATTTCATGTCTTAGAAATAGAGAATAAATTTCTGACCAAACAATGTAAACTTTGCAGATAAGTAGATAGGTAGAGTGAAAAGTAGCTCAACAGTTTAATCTGAGCCCTTGGATGTAATAAGTGTAGATTTAGATAGGAAAATCATATGTAAAGGAAAAAGAAAAGTTTGATAAGGGTTTTCCAGTCTAAGTGCACCCTAATAAAGAAGTGAAAATGCTAGGATAAAGTAGGTAGGGTAAGTAGATGATGGTTGCAGAATAAATGTGTGGTGAATGGTTAAGTTCAATGCTTAAATATTTTACTTTCATCACTAGGCAAAGGCATGTATCACATGGAAAGGTACATCAACATTCAAAGTCAAAATAGTTAAATTACCTACACATTCCCCTAAAATATTCACTAATTCCCTAAGTGCTAAAGGTAATTGCCAAAGTTAGAGGGGCTTAGAGCATTTCTATGACTTTTGGATGGACCAGACCCTTGGCCTGATAATTGGAAATATCTAAATTACTTAAGTCCCTTTCATCAACATTAGACCCCATAAGACCACTCATTCCTTTGATAAAACTTTTCCTAAAGTAAAATCCTATTTTACTTAGGGAAATTGAAATAAATCCTGATAAAAACCCCTTTGATACTTTTAGCCTAAGTAATACATTAGATGATGAAATACTTTCGGAAAACATTGGGCTTAACGCTTTCCCAATAATTTGGTTATATTAACCACTAATGTTTTATTATATAATTCTTGAATAAACAAAATTCCCCGCGCTCGTATTATATTATTATACAAAACCCCAAATTATTATATATCCCACCCCTTGCTTAAATATAACCATAAAACAAATAAATAAACGGAATTAATTAAATAATCTGTAGTTAATTGAGAACCCGACCGTGCCACCATTTAATGAGGATTAATTACGTCATTCAGACTAATTGATAACTTGATAACCAATCAAATCACACCTGATATGATTAAACCTTTAATTAATATCGGTCACGCCCTCAGTTATCTATTTTTCACTTCATTACCCTGACCATCGTCCGATGGGATCCCTCAGATCCGATGGCCATTGCGCATATCGCAGAGGCCTTTCGGTCGAAATTTAACGTGTGATGAGAGCGGTTTCCCAAACAACACCGATGATACGTGTCGCAAGATGTGTGGAATAACTCGGTCCTCCTTAAAAACCACTTCCCACCCATGAGCAGTGTGATGAAACCCGCTTATTGCCTCCTGCTAACAACAAAATGTCAGGTCGCCTCCCTGCTGATGCCACCTGTCTGTGGCACGAACCTGCAAAAAGCTTTGACTTTGCATAAAAACAAAGTTAACACAGTTTTCGTCCTTATTTTAAAACCTCATGCATGCAACCAGAACATAAAAGTCAACCACCTCGTACTCCAACCGTCAACTGCCCTGCAAATTGCAGTCCGACACCGCTCTAGTCCAACATTTGCACCTAGTGAACCAGTACTCCATTGCTAATCACTCCATAAATAGGTATTTACCAGTTTCCTTCCAGAAACCCTATAAATACTTAATTTTCTCTGTGATTACTTTGAAAACCCCAAAATTCATTGTAATTTAGTTGCAGGACCCTCTGTTACACCTTTCTTCACTCAAAAAACCCCATTTCCATCTCTGAACCCACAAGAACAAAAAATGGAAACACTGTGGCCCTCAACGTAGTTCCAATTACCACTCCTCACCGGGATTTGGAATACCTCCCCCAGCAGACAAAGACTTCCTAATAAAAGATCTTGAACCTAATAAAAGCCCATTGATAGTCTATTGTAGATGCTGAGATGATTACATGAACAATTCTGACATTATAGGACTATGGGAATCAAATCTCCCTAAATATATATTCGCCACTGTGCACATCTCTCCAGACATTGTTAAGTAATGCCATTCCAATTACAACCCAAATCTCAGAGTAGTAATGGCCCCCAAACAGTGAGTGTTGTTCACCGTTATTGCTGATTCAATCAATGAGATGTTACAGCTTCAGCCTGGTCATAACCTCAATCCCAGTTCTGTTACAAACGTACTAGAGAAAGCTTCTAAAACGTCCGAGTCTGAACTTAGTCGCCTTTGCTAGAATTTTATGGATAAGAAACATCAACCCAAAGATCCTCTTCCCTACATGTCATCTTTCTTCATTGAGATAGGCATAAATATTGTCAATATGATTGCTGCAGTGATGGGTTTTAATACCAGTGAGTTTGTTGATGAATTGACCCTAGTTGTCATGCCTATCTTCACCCCTGGTCAACCTCTTGCTGTCAAGTATGACTATGCTACATTTATTGCTGAGAAAGTCCATTACTAATTCATGAGGCTAGAAAATGAAAAGGTTTCAAGTATTCTACAGTCCTATATCACCTCATCCTTTACTGTCAATCAGACAAGTTTTTTGTCCCTGTACAAAAGCTTGATACTAAAGGTAACCATAGGTCAGTTATTTTCTGGACCTCTATTTTCCACTACTCACCCTCTTCTCCCTACTCATACATAGAATTCATTGACCAGCTTGTCCATCCCATGGATACCATGCTAACAGGGAATCCTCCTCCAAGAATCAGTGATGAAATCAAGAGAATCCTTCAACTATCAGAGCAATATGAGATAGGTGACTGGTACTTGTACTAGAATCAAACTGAGATCTAAATCTATGGTTGTGAAGTTCCTCCTTTCGAGCTTCTGAAGTATGTCCCTATGAGATTGTTTGCCTTGGAATATTACAGATAAATGTTAAACTCTGACCAAATTCATTTCACCCAGGAAAAGAAGGAAGCCCAATTAAGGGTTAAATACCACTTAGACCCATTTGTGTGCAACAATAGAAAAGCTAGAGTAGCAACAGAAGAAATCATAGAAAGGAAGATGCATCTAAAGAAAATATTTGGTTGGGCTTATGACGCACAAGGTTTCATTTGTGATAGAAGAACAAAACATAAGCTGTCACCCTGTATCCATCATAGAATCCTTGAGATAGAAGAGTATGCAAATATGAATGAATGGAGGGAAGGGACTCTAGTTGTAATGGATAGTGATCAAGTTGAAGTTGAGAATGTAATGAAAGACTTGGAAAGAGACTTGACGTGGACTCTTTTGCACAAGTGCCAACTGAATGTTCTCAAAGGCCAACACCAAAACCTAGTGCCCGCACAACAGAAACTTCTCAAGGACACACATAAGAAACTAGTGTTCCCACAGCAGAGCCACCATAGGAACCAAACGAGGGAACAATTGCACCAACATGAAGAAAGCTAGAAGTATTAGAGCAGCCTAAAATATCTAAAGAACAATCTCCACCATAGCCTCATCTAGCTCCAACAAAAATGGCAAATCCCCCAGTTGTACAGACTCCTCTGAATGAGTAAAAGAACTTGAAAAGAGATAGGGAAGTAGCTACCCATTCTAACAGACCTATAGATCAAACCTTTGCTAAGAGGCAAAGGATGAATCCTTTTTCAGAGGAAGAATTCTTTGAGGAAACTATAGGGAGTTTGAGAAGGGAAGGTGGAGACAGTCTACATACATTCCCAACAGGTGGGACACCTTCCAACTCACAAAGATAAGAGCTAGAGAGATAGCCTAGCACAGAAGTATCATCTCTCATTTCTTCATCTAAGAAGATCATAGACATAAAGGGGAAATTCAAGGAAATAAAGACAAAGAATGAGCAACTGAAGGCTCAAGCCTATGCTCAATACTTAAAGATGGCCCCTACAAACCAGACCAGATTGATGTCAGCTTATGACATCAAAGAAGGAAAAATGTAGATGAGCTTTATAAAGCCCACAGTACAGCAGCCCAAGTCATTGACAGATTACCTCAAGACTGATTTTGAGGTCTTAGCTAAAGACATCCACCCCATAGACTAGATAAAACTACATAAACAAACTGGGAAGATGGTCTATTCTAGACTGACTAGCAAGGCAGTGATAGCACATAGGTTGCAAAATTCACTGAGCAACACTACTACCCAATTACAACTAGAAAAGGCCTCGTCATAGGCTGAAGACAACATAATCAAATCATTGGAAGATTTAATAATTGATTTGCGCCATGACCCAAAATATGTAAAGGTAGCAGAAGGCTTAATTAAGAAAAGGAATGAAGACATAGTTGCACTAAGAAAATAGCTGAAATTGCCACCCCACATACATCCTCAAACTGTTGAAGTTCTTGAGGAAAGGAATGATGAAGAACTTATGGATTTGAACCTCAAGTTGAATATGCAGCTGAAGGAAACAGAACAGGAATTGGAGAAAGCAATACAGTCAAAGCAGAGTGAGTTGTCCATAGAGCCTCAGACCATATTGCCAATAGTTTCAACAATAGTCCCTTCCACATTGGCATTAGATTTAGCACCAAATATTCCTTTGGAAATAGCCACACTAGTGGAAGTAATAGGTACATCACAGGTAGGTACAACAACACAGAGCATAGAGGACTTGATTAAGTCAATGGAAGAAATGAGACTTCAAGTGACAGAGCTACAAAAAGTGAAAGAGAAATTCATTACTTTGGAGCAGAAATATGATATATCAAAGTTTAATTTTGCAGAAGAGATGAGGAAAAATAAAAGCATGGCCCAACAAATTAAAGCATTGGAGAAGGACCTGACATTTGACAGGCCTTTGACAGAGATTAGGAAGATATTGTGGACCAATATCATTGATTCCATCAATGATATTTGGTCATCCATTCAAATTATATTTGAAGAAATTGATTTGGTTAAGCCTGCTCTTGAAGAATTTCAGACGACTAGGGAGGAATTGGGTAGGAAACCTGAAGAAGCTATCAGACTGATCAATTTTATAAACAATAAAAATAGGCAATAGTTCGAGCAATTAGAAATTGAGGATATGACTACTGCCATACTTGAAATAAAGAAAGTGTTGACCAAAAGGAATCTGATGCAAGGCCTGGAACGTAGATGTCAAAGCATGCAGGAAGACATAGATGAGTTCATGAGGAAGTTTGACATCTTACAAGGTAAAGGACTCCCAAGTCCTTTAGTCATCAATGATAAGCTAATGATTCAGATTGATTACATAAACAAATTACATCAACAAGCTGACAGTCAGGCTAGTTCATCTGTAGTCAAGGCATTGCCCACAGGGAAAGTTCTCTATGATGGTTTGGAGAACCTTTTTTACATTGAACATGAAGTGAAACACCTATTCACAGTCTAGCCTAATTTTCTAAAATGCATTGAAGCAGATGAAATCTATAGGAAATTGACAAGGATGAGTATACCAAAAGATGATTGGTGGAATAGCATGACAAACATCCTATAAATTACCATGGTAAACAATGAGGTAAATAGAAGTATTTACCACAGTAAATTTTGGTAAAAAGGGTGAATGCTAGTAAACAAGTAAAGAGTATCAGTTATAGGTAGAACAGTATAAGTGAAAAGATAAATTCAGATGACCAGCACAAAGTTACTATCACGATAGCAAGATGCATATTCATAGGACCTCCCTCTAGCTCCTTCAACAAAAAAAGGGACAACAACAATCGTTTCACATTCTGTTTCTACATTCGAGACCATCTGTCTCTATTTTTATGTAAAAGATAGTTAGTTTCCCTAGAATAAATCTCTCTTAGTTAAAGAGATATTTTGATGTAAAATTTTGTATAAATACTTCCACATTTGAAGTATTGAGGGGTGGATTCATAGACATTTCTGTAGACAATTTACTTTTGGAATTGAAGTGTTGTTGAACAACTTTTGAATGCCTAGCTGGACAAAGTAATAAAGCAAAGTACTTTTACAGGATACCTGTTGGGTCCCTATAATACTAGTGATTACCCCATTGCTATTGTAGTTATACCCCTTATTTATATTGTTGTGCCCCTATTACCACCATATTGTTATTTATGTGCCCCTTAGAATCCCTCTATTGTTATTTTTGTGGCTTTATATTATTATTGTTAGGTCGGCTGGATTATATTGTGACTCCTTAGACTCCTATATATAGAAAGGAGGTTTTGTCATTTGTATCATCCAAGAATTGTTCATTTACGTAATATAAAGGAGGTTTCCCCCTCGAAGATGCTCAATTCTAAGGCGTCGATCTTTCTTTTCTATCTTTTCTTGAGCTGGTTTCATAACATTTGGTATCAGAGCTTTGGATTCTAGGGTTTCACTGCTCTATACAGGTCATCGTGGAATTTTCGCTATAACTTTTTTCTGTGACGTTTCAGAAGTCGCAAAAAAAACCATTTGAGAAGACATCGTGCTAAACCTCGGGTCTAAATTTCAGAGCATTTCGCGCGACATTTTCGGAGATATGATCTGAGGAAGTTGGTCTTTTTGCAGACTCCTGAATTACATTCAAAACAGGTGACCTGGGGAAAATCATCATAACTTTCTTTCTGAGCATCGGATTGAAATTTCGTAAGAAGCTACACAAAGAGGACGGACTTTAGATTTATTGAATATATTTTTTAGAGTAAAAGGTTGGTACAATCACACGGGGAACTTCATACAAGTTCGCTCTACTGAACTAGTCTATAATCAGGTCACTGCGGGAGATTGTGCATAACGCTTTCTTGGAGAATCCAATTTGGATCAGACTAGTGGCATTGGAAAGACGACATAGAAGGCTAGTACAGGTCACAGTTTCAGAATTGGATGATTCGAAATTATAGAGATACATCAGATTCAATATCAGGCTTATACAAAGTAAAAAAAAGGTGTGTAGTTTTTTTTTAATTTTTGCATAAGCTTGGTTTGAAGGAATTCAAAGGGCATAGTAAAGCATTATTATCGGTAACTGATGCCCCGAGGAAAGAAAATGCAAACACCTAGTAAGGAACCTGAAAGCTCTAGCATGACTCATGAAGAAGAGGAAGAAATGCTACATGATATATCAAAATTACAAGAACAAGTGCAACAAATGTCACGCTCACAAAAGCTAACAGATGCTAAGATAAATGGCGTGGAATCCAAGATAAATGGCCCGGAATCTAAGATAAAGGGCATGGAAGCTAAGATGGATGATCTGAAGATAGATTTGAGGACATATTTGAAGACAGACATGGCAGATTTGAAGACAGATTTGACAAATTTTCTACAACAAATACTTACTAATGGTGAAAAGGTCTTAAAGGAAACTCATGATGTGAACAAAAGAAATGTTAATCATGATTCCATAATCTCTAATGTTGGATCGAAGACCCACCATATTCCAAAAATCGATATGAGGAAGTTTGATGGCAAGGATCCCGCCACATGGATATTACAGATGGAGAAGTTCTTCGATCTCAATAATGTGCAAAACACACAAAAGGTACGTATGGCAACTATATATTTGGAACCAAATCAGTTTGTATGGTATCAATGGCTTTGCTCTCGTAAACAATTTATCACTTGGGCAATTTTTACGGAAGAATTGATAGCACATTATGAGGATACAAAAAGCAACACTTTTTTTAGCCAATTGATAAGTCTCAAACAAAAGGGTTCAATAATGGAGCACATTGAGGAGTTCCAAAAATTGAACATAAGGGTAAAAGATATTCCAGAGGAGCATAGGATTGATGTGTTCATAGGGTCTTTAAAGGATAATATCCAACATGATGTGCGCCTTTGGGAACCTGATTCATTAGAGAAGGCATTCAGGTTAGCAAGAAAAATGGAAAGCAAAATTATGGCAACTAGGAAGCATACCATTCACAACTATAAAGACGGAAGTGTTGTTGCCCATAGTCTTCCACAACCTACAAGGTTGACACCACAACAATTGGAAGAAAAAAGAGCAAAAGGGCTTTGTTACAATTGTGATAGCAAATACACAAAAGGTCATAAGTGTGCTGAGAAGAAATTATTCTACATAGATTGTGAAGAGGAAGAAGAAAAGGAGCAAGAAAGGTCAAAAGAAGAGGATATATTCCAGGAACAAAGCCTAGATGAAGAACAAATAAATCCGACCATATCTTGTAATGCATTGGCGGGAATTACCACTCCTCAAACCATCAAGATAGAAGGACAAATCAAGAAGAAAAAGGTAATAGTGTTGATTGATTCAGGAAGCACCCACAATTTTATTCATTGTAAGGTAGCAAAAGAATTGAATTGCTTCCTATATCCAGCACCAGAGTGTCAAGTGATGATTGCAAATGGAGGAACAATAAATTGTTCTGGAAAGTGCCATAATATCAAGCTATCCATGGGAGAATATGTATTGACTAGCCCAATGCTTTCCATTCCAATGGGAGGTGCTGATGTTGTACTAGGAGTCCAATGGCTACAATCCTTGGGTACAATAGCTTTTAATTTTCAAGAACTTTTCATGAAATTTTCTGTGGAAGGAAAGGAAGTTGAATTAAGGGGTATTGCAGGGAAACCAGGAAAGATAATCAGCTCTAATGGCATGACAAAGCTTCTAAAAAAGGAGCAAAGAGGTGTAATTGCACAATTATGTTCGCTAGATGTTTCCACATTGGAATCATCTATTTCTCCAGATCTCCAAAAAGTCCTGGACAATCATTCCAAGGTATTTGAGACTCCCAAAGGTCTCCCACCTATGCGTGATCATGATCATGCTATTCATCTGATTCCAGGAAGTGTTCCTCCAAACATCAGGCCGTACAGATATCCATATGTCCAAAAAAGTGAAATTGAACGTATGGTTGCAGAAATGCTAGAGGCTGGTATAATTCAACCGAGTCAAAGTTCTTTCTCAGCTCCAGTAGTATTGGTGCACAAGAAGGATGGATCATGGCGCATGTGTCCAGATTATAGGGAGCTCAACAAGCTCACTATTAAAGATAAGTTCCCCATTCCTGTCATTGATGAATTACTGGATGAATTGCATGGATCAATTTACTTCACCAAGTTGGATCTTCGTTCGGGATATCATCAAATCAGAATGAAGATTGAAGACATTCCGAAAACGGCATTTAGAACTCATGAGGGTCATTATGAATTTTTGGTCATGCCTTTTGGCCTTACCAATGCACCTTCAACATTTCAAGGTTTGATGAATTCAATTTTCAAACCATTCCTTAGAAAATTTGTGTTGGTATTTTTTGATGATATACTAATCTACAACAAGTCTTGGAAGGATCATGTTGAACATGTTGACAAGGTGCTACAACTATTGGAGGAGAAACAATTATATGCAAAAAGATCCAAATGTTTCTTTGGAGTCCAGGAGGTGGAATATTTGGGTCATATTGTATCTCATGAAGGAGTTAAGGTAGACCCTAGCAAAATTAAAGCCATTAAGGAATGGAAAATCCCCACATCCATAAAGCATCTGCGAGGATTTCTTGGGTTGACAGGGTATTATCGCAAGTTTGTTAAGAATTATGGGAGAATAGCAGCACCTCTAACAACATTATTGAAGAAAGATTCATTTTCATGGACTCCGGAAGCAACAAAGGCCTTTAAACATCTTAAAGAGGCAATGTGCCAAGCACCGGTCTTAGCTACAACAGACTTCACAAAAACCTTTATTGTGGAATGTGATGCTTCAGGAAATGGAATTGGTGCTGTTCTAATGCAAGATGAAAGACCCATTGCTTTTGAAAGTCGTCCAATCAAGGGAAAGTTTTTAAGCAAAGCTATTTATGAGAAAGAAATGTTGGCAATACTCCATGCACTTAAGAAATGGTGACCCTACCTAATGGGAAGACACTTCAAGGTAAAAACGGATCATGATAGCCTTAAATACTTTTTAGAACAAAGATTATCCTCTGAAGAGCAACAAAAGTGGGTCACAAAGATGTTGGGTTATGACTTTGAAATCATCTACAAAAAAGGGAAGCAAAATGTGGTGGCAGATGCACTCTCAAGAAAGGATGAGGATATGGAAGCATTGTTGTGTGCCATTTCTATTATCCAACCAGATTGGATAAACGAAGCAAAGGAGGAATGGAAGAATGACGAAGAAGTGTGGGCACTTATTCGAAAGCTACAACAAGATTCCAGTACTTCTGATACATTTAGCTGGCAAAATGATTCGTTATGGTACAAAGATCGCTTATACCTCTGTAAGAATTCCCAGCTAAAACAAAAGATTCTTATGGAATTGCACACTTCTCCCTTAGGAGGGCACTCAGGATTTTTAAAAACTTACCACAGGGTTAAGAAGGAATTTTTTTGGGATGGCCTTAAATCAGATATTCAAAAGTTTGTGGCGGAATGTTTGGTTTGCCAACAAAATAAAGTTGAAACAATTAAGACACCGGGTCTATTACAACCTTTATCCATTCCAAGCCAACGTTGGGAGGAGGTTTCAATGGATTTTATCACAGGTTTACCCAAGTCTGAGGGAAAGAGTGTCATCATGGTGGTAGTTGACAGACTTACCAAGTATGCACACTTTTGTGCATTATCACATCCATTTAAAGCCAGTACAGTTTCTACTGCATTTATGGAAACAATTCAAAAGCTACATGGAAATCCAAAGATTATTGTAAGTGACAGAGATCCCATTTTCACTGGAAATTTTTGGACAGAATTATTTTCTTGTCTTGGTACTCAGTTAGCTCATAGCTCATCTTATCATCCTCAATCTGATGGGCAAACTGAGATAGTAAACAAATGTTTGGAAGGATATCTTCGTTGCTTTGTATCTGATAAACAGACACAATGGGTCAAATGGTTGCCTCTGGCTGAATGGTGGTATAACACTTCCTTCCATACAGCAACAAAAATGACCCCATTTATGGCACTTTATGGGTACCAACCACCATCAATCACATCATATTTAAGAGAAAATTCTAAGGTTCAGGCAGTGGAACATCACATCGAACATCAACAACAAGTCCTCCAACTCTTAAAGGATAACCTCGTGTTGGCACAAAATAGAATGAAACAACAGGCAGATCAACATCGCAGTGAAAGAAGTTTTGATGTAGGTGATTGGGTATTCCTACAGCTACAACCATATAAGCAAATGTCCCTAAAGCAAGCTAAGAAGGATAATAAATTATCACCAAAGTATTATGGTCCGTACAAGGTGTTACAAAAGATTGGTACTATGGCATACAAATTGGAGCTTCCTGCAGCTTCTCGATTGCACCCAGTTTTCCATGTTTCATGTTTAAAGAAGGTTATAGGCGACAAGCTCCCAGTTCAAACAATATTTCCAGAACTTGACGAGGAAGGAAAAATTATATTGGAACCGGAAGCAGTCACAGAAACAAGAACTCGACAGCTACGAAATCGATCAATTTCAGAGTATCTTATCAAGTGGAAGAACTTATCCGCTGAAGATTCCACATGGGAGGATGAGAATTTTATGCAGAAGTATCCAGAACTGCTCAAGCATTGAGGACAACACTTTTTTGAAGGAGAGGGGCATGTTGGGTCCCTATAATACTAGTGATTACCCCATTACTATTGTAGTTATACCCCTTATTTATATTGTTGTGCCCCTATTACCCCCATATTGTTATTTATGTGCCCCTTAGAATCCCTCTATTGTTATTTTTATGGCTTTATATTATTATTGTTAGGTCGGCTGGATTATATTGTGACTCCTTAGACTCCTATATATAGAAAGGAGGTTTTTCCATTTGTATCATCCAAGAATTGTTCATTTATGTAATATAAAGGAGGTTGCCCCCTCGAAGAGGCTGAATTCTAAGGCGTTGATCTTTCTTTTCTATCTTTTCTTGAGCTGGTTTCATAACAATACCTGTGTCAAATGAGAAACAAAGAAGTACTCTATATCTTATGTTTTTACAGTTTTTCTAGTTTAATTAAATATGCATATGTGTTTCATATCTGAATGATAAGTGAAAAATTATATTTCAGAAAGATCTTTATTGCATTCTGTCTTTAAAATCGTTTATTTTCTTAATTTTTTCTTCCAAACTAGTATAGGTAGGGAATTCCTAATTGCTCCCTGCTTTCATGGTTTATCACTATGATTGTTTAACAAAGAATACTTAATTTCTTTTTGTTAATGAACACTTCTTTTTCATCATCTTGGACCTTGTTGAAGGATTCTTAATTTCCCTTCATCCTTCTTCAAAACCATTTCACCCATTTGAAGCTATCATTTGTCTTTTGTATAACTATCTTGCCATGTGAAGCTTTCCTTTGTTAAATCAACCTGATCCAGTTAAGCCAACACTCAGTTGACTCCATATCCCAATGGCCTGAAATACCTTGTTCTATCCATCTGCTCCCGAATTCCACCACCAAGTAAAATCAAAACCCCCTAAACTGTCATAACTAGCCTAATATCCCATAAAACAAAGCTAAATCATAAAGAGAGAGCCCTCTCTGAGTACAGATTAGCTAGATTCTATACTTAAAAGTTGTTTTGTGGTTACCTCAAACCCCTTTCCTTCTTCTAATAACTTCAAGGAAAATCTGATTGATAACACCTCCAGTGGAGTCCTTGGATCTGATCTCAAAACTGATCTGGAGTCGCCAGGTGAATGATTTCAGCCTTCATATGTCTGATCATTTTCCACCATCAACAATCAGATTGAAACTTGATAAATTTTACTAAGGAACATAAAACTACATTCCCTCGTATGGTCTCCACTATGTTATCACCTAGATTGACCTCAGGCTGAAGGGAGGCAATTCTAGGTAACCACAAACAAAGATTAGCCTTGTAGCTAGCCGTACAGGGCGAGGAGAGGGCTCTATCCTTTAGAATCTCAGTCGAGATGACTAGATCAGGTAAGCATTTTAGGCTAGGTGTAGTATTTCGAATGGTTTTGATTGATTTTGTTGGTGTCTACTAGATCAGGAGGAGTTGGGAAATTTGGGTTTGGGAAACTAAGTCAGAATTGCAGGGTGTTCTATAGGGCAAGGTAGGCGTAAGCTTTAGAACCTTAGGCTTGATGAGGTGAAGTGCTAGACTAGTGAGGAGCTAAGAAGGGCAGGAGAAAGTCATGAATCCTTCTTAAATAGGAGAAAGGACATGAGATACTGGTGTTTTCCCAAGGAAGAGCATCAAAACCTAATGGATTCCACCTATCTAACTTGAAAACATCCAATTAGAAGAAATTACATGAGAGAGGCATAAATGAAAAATATGAAAACATAATAACAGAAGAAGAAACTCATGCTAAAGGCCATACTACAGGGATCCCATACAAATAACTGCAACTTTATTTAGTGTCTTACCAAACTGCTACAAGATGATGTATATTCAGTGCATGAGCATCCAGCTGAATCCAACCCTTGCAAATGACAAAGATAATACTTGATATGGACATCTAAATCACTCATGCTAGCCATTAGGGGTCGATTCCATGAGGACAGGAGTTATTTCAACCATTTCTAAACTAAGAATAGGAATCTAGGCAGTCAAACAACTTGCCTGTACAAGAGCGGAAACAGATTCATTACCCTCAAAACCACTTTTTGTCCATGAATATACAATCTACTAGTGTTTGAATATTACATTTATAATCCATGGCATTAATTCCATCAGCAAATTCACTTGCATGAGAGAGAAATCAAGAAAGTAGATGAAATTAGGAAAAAAATTCATCCTGAGTGTAAAATGCCCTACGTGTAGCGCCTCTGGTCCTACACACATTGCAAATGTTAGTCAACTTTTGGAGGCGTTACCATCATCCAAATTGAGCCCAGGATAGCTCATTGGAAAGGTTTTCAAGTCTAGTTTCCCAAACATCTATAATTTCTTGATTTGGAGCTTATTTTCCGCCTCACAAACCAATTCTTCCAAGGTTGCTTCTATGTGTCCAAAAACTGGCAGAGAGGTCAAAGTTTGGGTGTTTTTGGACCTTTTGGTGGACTAAATGTGCTTCAGAAATTCTAAAAATTGGTAGCGTGCATGTCCTTGATGCCCTAAATCTACAAATGCAAACCATTTTTGCATTGGATGCCCCTAGAAAAAGTGCGGCGCCGGTGGCGTTGTGCTTCTGGGCAGATTTTATGTGTTTTGAAGTTCCAAAATTTCAAAATAACAAAATTTCTTCAAAAGCTACCCAAATTTGGAATGAGACACCACCATTAATTTTTATGATAGGCTAGGTATGCTTCAGCCAACATCTTTAATCTATCTTGCTCCTTTTTTCCTTCCAAAGCTCTCCTAAGCCTAGCCTTTAACTTTCTAATCCTCATGTTACAAATTTTGTTGCAGGTCATATAATGGTACGCCATGTGTCTAAGCATTTTCTTGTCCGTGTTGGCCTTCTCAATGAGCCCTTCAAGATGTAAGTTGATCCTTTTAAGCCAAGTCTTCCTATCCTTTTCAATTTCTTACTCGATAGAAGTCAAAGTGACATAAGCCTCCTTGTCATTTTGCCTCTTTACTTTCAGTAGTTCAAGCTCCATGAGGACCTGTTTATCACTTAATTGTTTATTCTCCTGTTCTAGGTAAGTGATGACAAACTTTTCTCTCTCTAAGTTATCCATCAAGGCTTGTACTTGAGCTTCTTTCTCCTGAATGATGATATCTTTGACAATTTCCCTCTCTTGAGCCTCTAGATCAATAACCTTAGTGTCATGCATCTCAGGCTCATCATGTTCTTCCAATTCAAACTCTCTTTCTTGCTCATCATCTAAGTCATCCTCCTACACATTTTCCTTCCCTTTGTTCAGATGCTCAACCTGTACCTATTTTTTCTACATATAAGGCAAGGCCCCTTCCACATCCCGTGGAAAAAACACTTTCCTAGCTACTGCAAAACTTCTGCTAAGCTCCAGGTGATATTACACTCTCTCAACCTGTTCACAATAATTCATAGCAGCCAAGCTATCTAAAACATGAAACTGCCAATGGATAGGCCTGTAGTTCTCTTAGGTTAGTTGGATCTTCTCTTGTGATCTTGCCTCCCTTATGAGGTTTTCATTGTTGCCTTCTCCTCTCCACTAAACCATCATTTATTGTCTCCTCATCAAAGTCATAGTCACCTCTATCCATGTTTAATCAATTCTCTTAATTTTCACAATTTCAGACAATGTATTAGATGAATAGTATTCTCTAGGCTTTGTAACAATGGGTGTGAGTGAGTTTTAGTAGCTACGGACAAACCATGAGAGGGAGGGGAAGGTTTAGGGAGTGATAAACAGGTGGTAGAATGTGATGAGAGTGAAGGGAATGATAAGTAAATGGTTTTAGTTATGAGATTAGGTGATGGGAAAAACAAAATGACTAGGGTTTTATAATGAAAACTAGGGTTCCATATAGGGAGTGAAAAAATTATCTAAAACTTCACATATGCAAACTAATCACCAAGTAGAGCAAAAAAACTTACTTGTTCAAGGTGAATTTGGAGGTGATTTGGAAAAAAATTGAGGATTGGAAAGTTTTTTATGCTTTCTTCCCTAAGCGCAATGAGCTTTCCCAGAAGTGTAGTGTTGGCTCCTACGTGCAGCACCTGTTCATTTTTGAACTAAAAAAAAATTCCCTACGTGCAACACACTGCTCTATGCGCAGCGTCTCCTTCCCTATGCATAACGCTTTTTTATGGCAACTTTTGGAGGCCTTGTTGGTGTCCAAATTGGCCTTGGGATAACTCGTTGGAAATCTTGTCGAGTCTAAATTCCAGAACATCTTGAATTTTGCAATTTCAAGTTCATTTTCCATGTCAAAAGTTCAATCTCCCAAGACTTGTCAAAATGTCCACAATGAGGCTTCCAAAATGTAGAGTGTTATTGTAGTCAACATTTGGAGGTCTTCCTCAACTCCAAATTGAGCTCATAATAGCTCAATGGAAATATATTTATGTATGGTTATCATTTGGCTCATAAAAAAAGTCATTTAGTCATTCAATCTAGGAGAAAAATTGATTTTGCCAAGGTCACTCCATAAGTGCATCAACCCTCCTGAGGCAAATGATGTTTTCACCATTTCTTCCAAAGCATGAAACCTGTGTAAAACCTGAAAGAGGTTTCTCTTCTTGGGTCAATGATGGAAAAAAGGTTGTCTCATGTTTGTCAAATTGATATTTTCTTTCTCAGAAACATCATTTGAATAAAACCTATTATAATGTGTGGAACAGAGGATTTGTAGAAATGAAGGGAAATGAAGGGGATGAGGGGCCTCCAATTTCTTTGATAAAAATTTGGGAAGTAGGGGGGAATTTTGGGGAGCAAGGGAAAGTGGAATTTCAAAGATTGAATGAGGTGAATGGGTCCAAAAGGGAAAAACATAGGCCTATCCTAGAAAAGAGTCAAATTGTAGCAATAAGCTAGGGTTTGTGGGAAAATGATGAATTTGAGGGATATCAATGATGGGAAGTGCTTAAGAAGGTATGTTAAGGATAGGGGAAGGTGAATGAGCATTAGGATACAAGTTTTGTCGATGATTTAACCATCCAAGAAAAATTACCTTCAAAACCCTAGGAGAGGGAAATGAGCCTTACATATATACAACTGAAACACGGACGAGGTGTAAAATGACCCATTGGTACCTGACATGATGATGAAAACTCTTTCAATGATGGTACACTCAGTCAAATGGTTACATGGGCCGACACTTAGAAAAATTTTGAAGGAGTGAAAAGAATCCTAGACCTAATACCTAGTGACCAAATTTTACTTGAAGGCTCACTGAAATGACAAAATTTTGACTTTGAAACCCTAAGACTACTTTATAAGAGCATATTTGATCACTGGTGGAAGACTGCAAAGACTGTCACTAACAAGTTTCATGCACATGGCTTGAGGAGATTTGAAAGCAACCAAAATCTTGGTCAATTCCATAAATGGGATGGTTGCTTGGTTGGTATGTTTTGCAAACAGTGTGCAGAAATCTCACCTCCCTATATAATCTTAGTTGTTCTCCCCCATAAACTAGAATAGTAGCATAAGACATATGCATTTGAAGAGTTCCCCATAATATGGCATAACAAAACCTTGAAAGGAAAATTTGGGAGGGATATCTATGACAACTATATCAAGTATTACACTTTTCACTGAAATTTGGGCAAGGGTGACTAGTAAATCCTTAATCAATCCTAAGCAAGGCACCCTTTTAGAATCAAAGGTGTACAAGTCATGATAGGATCTAGTTATGTCATGTTTCAAATGATCCATGATAGTTTTTGGCATGAGGTTATTTGATTCTCTAAAATCAAGCATATAATTATACAACATGGAATCATTTGTCTTAAGAGTTACATAGAGAGGAGGCACTATTTCATCTATCATATCTGAGCTCGGGCCAAATACAACTACTTGTTTTTCATCTTGCAGACTAATGATATCACCTTCAACATCAACCAAGGTATTTTGTATCCATTTGGAGACCTAATTTTTATACCCAAGGTTTTTGGAAAGTTTCGAAAGAGGAATTGGGATTTTAACTCTTTCCAACTCTTTCTCAAAATTAAATGTAGTCAATGCATTTTTGTCATTTTGAGGAATATCTATTGGCTATTCTAATGGTTGGATAAAAGAAATTTGAGTTCGAGTAGTTTTGGCACGAGGTTCAATTACTGGAGTTTCCTTAGGAGGTCTTCCAGGGCCAGGCCTAGGCCTAAGGCCATATCTTTTGTTCCACTCTGCAATTAAAAATTCAGAGAAGGCATGGTATTTAGAAACCTGTGAAGATTCTTGATCTTCATGAACCTGATTTTGTTGTGTAAGAGGAATAATAATTGTTTGATCAGAGGAAGTATCCATATTATTTATAGCTTTAGTGATGGTCATAGTATGATCATCAGGTCGCTGATCATCTATCAACAAAGGAGTGGGAATCTGCTCATCATTCGTAATTATGGATTTCTTTGATATTCACCTTGATTTTTATTTTGGGATCTAGAAATTGTTTGTTGAATTGTCCTAGGTTGAGTCTCAATCTTGTAAATTCTATTAGATAGATTTCTAAGAAGAGGAGTTATTTCATCTATTTAAGAATCTTCAGTTTTAGTCTTAGAGGACCTAGAAGCCTCTTGTGTTGATTTGAGTTTTCTTTGGGCCTTTTTCTCTTTAGCTTTCAAAGAAGTTGAAGCAGCTGTATTTTCTTCTACCTCAATAGCATTTGTTTTCATATCTTCAAGATTTCTTGAAGTTCTCTCTCTCATCATAACAACAAAACCATCATCAAAGGCTTTAGAAAATCTAGACTTTCCTGCTGCTACAGGGGGTTTACAATCAGGGGGAATTTTATGATAAGGTTTCTTGAATATTTTGATAAAGTATGATATAGGTTCACCAAAATTTCTTTTAAGTTCATCAAACTCAGTGAGAAAGTAAAGAGGGTCCTTTTTCACACCCCACTGGTTTTTTAATATATTTGTAAGTTCTTCCCAATTTCTAATGGTATTTGCAAGTAACTTCCTAAACCAAATTATTACATTTCATTCAAGTGATTGTACAAACACCCTCATGTAAAAGTTTTCTCATTCAATATTCATGTTATTTGCAAAGTTGAGAAAGGCTTGAAGATGGTCTTCAGCAGAAGGACCAGTTTTTCCATTATACCTGGGAAGGTATTTCAAGTATCTAGTTGGGAATGCATCGAGATTACGAGGTAAGACTAAAGTTACATATCTAGCCTGTAAAATAGGTTGGAAATCCATAGTGGGAGGTGGTGTATGAGGTGTTTTTGTGGATGAATAAGTTGAAGAAGATGAAGAAGTTAAAGAAGGTGATTGAGGGGGTGAAGAACTAGTTGGAGGTGAAGAAGGAGGGGATATCCTGAATAATTTAAAAGGAGTCTTAAGAACTAACTTCTAGACCTATGTATGAATACGTTCATTTGTTTCAAAGAGTGGATTTGAATACACAGAGAAGGTCTCTTCAGCTTTATTAGAAGTAGAAGCTTCAGGCTGTCCAAAAGTGGGAGGAAACGAATAAGTGGTAGGGGATATGAAATTTGTTAGTTTGTATCTGGTAAATTAACACCCAAATTAGACTCAGTTTTAGGTGATCCTGGTGGTAGTGAGGGTTTTGGATGAGTTTCAAATCAATGAATGAGGAATGATGATTTAAAATCAGCTCCCCTTCCTAAGAGTTCAGCAACCCTAGGTGATAGGTGGGAGTAATCTGGATTGGATGGAATATTACTATAAGGATCAAATGATGGTAAATCTTCAGACTATAAGACAAAAGAAGAAGAAAAAGAAAAAGAAGACGGTTGATGTCCCCTTTTAGAACTAGCTTTTCTCATAATTTTTCAGGGTCTGACAGAGGATCAACTAAGCTACTCTCTAAAAAATATCTGGTGTGCTTAAAAGGTGCCAGTTTGGGAGAGTGGAGTCGCTAGGTGAAGGATTTTAACCTTTCTAGACCTTTAATCACTTTAAAGGAATAGAATACATATCGTTGCCCTAGGAAACCTTAATGAAATTCGAGTCCTCGGCAGCGGCACCAATTTGATGTTGTACCTCTGAGATAATAATCGTTAGGTATTATGCCAGATCATCTAAGAAATATGTCTTGGGGGATTGCTTTTAATTTGGGAGACCAATGAATGAAATAGATATAGAATTGATATGCCTAACCTTTTGAATAATATCAATATCTCAGTAGAGGGATCCTGAATAGTGGTGAACAGAAAACAAAAAATAATATGATTATCACAATTTTCAAATAGATAATTAAATAATAATAAGTTTGAAAACCCCAGACCAATGTTCAGAAGGTTCAAGAGAGTATGCTTATGCTTACAATAAGATGCTGATGATTTATTGGTTAAGAGGGAATTAATTAAATAGACAGTTCATTAATCCGTTCTCTTCAATTAGTATCACTTTAGAAATCTTATAGGAATATATTGAATACAATTACTCCTACCTAGTTATCTCCGCAAGACACAAGTATCTCAAGAAAAACATAATGAGTAATACTGGAAAAACTTACCAGAAACACAAACTGTGTAAAATAGAATTTAGAATCCTTTGCTTTGTATTAAGGTTCCAGGAAAGTCAAGTACATCAAATGTCTAGAAATGCTTCATCAAGGGTGCAACCCATGATAACTCATGAAGAGAGTTATTTATACAACAGTAGGATGAAAAATATCTTAAACTGCTTTTACAAGAATAGATTATTTATACAATCAAAAATAAAATTGTATAATGATCTAGGATTGCTTTAGTGCCGTGTTGTTTAATGACATATCACTGAAAATGTTGAAAAGTGGTTGAAACTAGTTGACTGTTCCCTCAAAAGCTGAATGTTGTTCAATAATCCTTAATTATGTAAATATGTTAATTCTTCCTGGCATTTCTTATTTGGGATAGAAATCTTTGTTACCCTCCTGTGGATTTCATCCATATTAGCGTATATAGTAAAAGTGGGTTTTACCAAAAATATATGCTTGATTTCATCCAGGATGAGGGAAGAATCCCTCGGTGTTCTTACTATGAGAGTTGTATACTCTGTTTCGTTCCTCCGTTTTAACAGTCAAGGCTCTGCGTGAATGTTTTCCTCTCGGCTTCTGTGTGTAATGGTATTCTTGTCAAGTCTTGGAGTAAACAAGTTCTGCGACTACTATCAGAATTGTTTGTCCAAGCTTTGGTCTTCGGCTCATTATTTGCAAAACACAACAATAATTAAGAAAACAAAAATTTGACAGGAAAGGTGATTAATGGCTTTGTTTTCACAGGGACGCATGAGGAAGGAATTGTGGCAGCATTCTAAACGTAATTGGAGGTTAAATGGCGTTGCAGAGGTTTAGGGTGGTATTGAAGGGTTTAACAGGTTTAAATTTGAAATAGGCGAAAGGCACGAAAAATAATGTTTTCAGTGTTTTAAAGCGTAACGGGCATTTTTTGAATATGGCACAAAATTTCATATTTATGGATAATAGGCAGTTTATCAGGTTGGCGGGGAGGCAGTATTATGGATTGTCGCACTTCTTATGAGGCGAAGGCAGTTTTTAGGAGGGGTGAGCCGATATACTCTAGAGCTTGACATGTAGCCTTAGGGGGGTTGGGGAAAACCACTTTATCAGACAGGTATTGTTCGGCCATCAGGTGTGGCCGATATGTATGTGGAGCATTGGATTAGGCAGGAGTTGATCTAATGATAGTTGGGCGAGGGAAGCGAGTGGGTGATACAACATGGTCTTATGGAGGGGCCCAACACTTTAAACCTTGGTGGTATAGGTTTATTTAAGGTTAATGACGGGTTTAACAATGATCGGGAAGAGCTTAATGAAGTGATGTGGAGCGGCGATAAACTAGTGATTTAATGAATAAAGTGATAACATATCACAAATCGCACTTTGTTCCACCCATTGGTTCATTCACTAATGAATGATACGATGTGATATTATCATATGGTCAGGAATCAGTAGTCATCCAATGGTTGACAACATTATCACACATCGCACTTTTTTCTACCTAATGGTTCATTCACTTATTAATGTGATGTGATATGATCCTTTAGGAAATAACCATTTCAACATTTCAAACGTTCAATTTCTACCTACCCTTCTATTCCTAACATTTTTACTTATCCTTCCATAGTGTATTTGAACTAGAAACTCAATATTTTCTTTTCATGAACAATCTATCTCTATTCCTTATTTCTTCCATTGGCTCATATTAAACTATTGAGCCAAGTCATTTTCTGCCTATGAAAACAAATTTAAAACAAATCCAATTACAATGCAACTTTATAATTGGATAAAATAACCTAGTTTGGCATCTAAACAAACTACACACAACTATTATTTTTCAAACTAAATTTAGAACAAAGTAGTGGCATTTAGATTTGCAACACTTTCAAAGATTATTTCTTTTTGTTTTCTCTCTAACCTAACATTTTAATTTGCCTTTATTTTTTAGGACATCTACCCTAAAATTTCCTTTGATATGGACATATTTATCAAAATGTTTTCCTAACATTTTTGATTCAATATTTTTTTGTCCATATCCTATCTTAACATTTTGTAGATATATTTTCATTTTTTGTGTAATTTATTCTAACTTATCAAAACCAAAAAATGCTAAAACACATAATACCTAGAAATTGTTGAAAATAGAAACAAGAAATGCTAAAAATAGTATTGCTATAAATATCATTTCAGGATATACTCCAACTCTGTTGGAAATATTAAAAAAAAATAAATGCTAAAAATAGCATTTCTATAAATAGCATTTCGGGATACATTCCAATTTTAGTTAGACCCTAAACTAAAATTGAGAATTAAAATTCAAATTTGATCTTAGCAACTGTTTGAAAAATAGTTAATTAATTCATCTTGAGTTAATTAGTTGAAGAAAAGCAAACATGAAGTCTATGTGAAGACATGCAATAGTTATCGCTTTGATTGAGGAAGTCATCCCTTAATTGAGGAGATAAGGATGAGTTGTATTTGAGTTGTAATTAGTTAGCTCAGTTAACTAAGTTAAGTCCAATTAAATTAGTTCTAACAATTTGTGGAACTAATTGTGAGTTCAGTCAATGCATGCGTGCATGCAACTAGTGTTCTCCAGAGAACTAAATATTCTCTCATAAATAACTCATGCATGTCAGTTCAGTTAGAGACCCAGTTGAGATCAGAGGAAGGGATATTGTACTATTAGTAGGAGGAATTTTCCTATACAGGAAACTCATCCATGCAGAAGGAGTTATCTCCTTCAGGATTGGACAGTTATTTCTGAGGTCGTTGTTGTGTGTGAGGTTAGAATGACATAGGTTGCAGCTAGAGGACCCAGGAGAAACTACGCAAGGAAATAGGAGGCTTGGAGGACCGAAGGAAGGCATATGTGTTGTCTATTCTATCTATCAGCAGCAGTGAGGTATTGTATTGAGAGTTGGATACCTTGTGAGCTAAAGCTCTGTGTAATCCTAAGATATTTCCACTTGTATGATAATATAGATAGTGGGGATTTTAGCTGAGGCTTTCCCTAGAGTATTCTTCTGTGTTTCATGTGTGATCAAATCTTCTTCTCTGTATATGTGTTTCGATTGATCTTGCTCAAATTGATTAAGCTTCCACAAAGATTGATGGTAGAAGTAGATCAAGTATTTTGCTTTAGTATATTGCATTATCAGGTGATCTACTGTAAAATTTCTACATGGTATCAGAGAAAAGGTGATCAAAGCAGAGAACAGTATATGAAGAAGAGAATTTAAAGTAGAAATAAAAAATAAAAAAATGGGCCGTGAGTTTTGTTAGGACCCTATAGTACTAGTGTAACCCCTTATTGTTATTATTATAGTATAAGAAAGAGTTATAGTAGCCCTATAGTAGCCCTCTATGTCCTCTTTCCAATGCCACTAGTCTGATCCAAATTGGATTCTCTAAGAAAGAGTTATGCACAATCTCCCAAGATGACCTGATTATATACCTTTCTAGAAAAGTGAACTTGTATGAAGTGCCACGTGTCATTGTTTCGACCTTTGGATCTGAAAAAGATATACCAAAAACTACAGTTTGTTCTCGTTCTATACCTTCTTACGAAATTTCAATCTGATCCCCAGATAGAAAGTTATGACAATTTTCCTGAGGTCACCTGTTTGGAATGTAATTCAGGAATTTGCAAAAAGACCAACTTCCTCAGATCATATCTCCACAAATATCGTGCTAAAAGCTTTGAAATTTGGACCCAAGGTTCAGCGCGATTTCTTCTCAAATGGGTTTTTTTTGCGGCTTCTGAAACGTCAGAGGAAAAAATATAGCGAAAATGCCACGATGGCCTGTTTGGAGCAGCAAAACCCTAGAATCCAAAGCTCTGATACCAAATGTTATGGAACCAGCTCAAGAAAAGATAGAAAAGATAGATCAACACCTTAGAATTTAGCCTCTTTGAGGGGGCAACCTCCTTTACATTACATAAATGAACAATTCTTCGATGATACAAATGAAAATGCCTCCTTTCTATATATAGGAGTCTAAGGGGTCATAACATAATCAGAGCCGACATAATAATAATATTGTAAGGGCACAATAATAACAATAATGGGCTTCTATGGGGCACAATAGTAACAATATGGGCACTACATGGGTACATCAATATAATAAGTGGGTTATACTAATAACAATAAGGAGTTACACTAGTACTATATGGGCCTAACAAGTTTGTACAGAAGATCAAAAAACTTTTGTGCAAAATTTTCAGAAACAAACAATAGTTCTGGATTCCCTGTGAAAAAATACCCAAATTCAAAGGAACAATCAGCTGAATTGGAGTTTGGATGAGGGAGATATCGTTTATTTAAAATCAGCTCTTTTACCAAAAAAATTCGTGATGGTGGGGAAGATGAAACAGATTGGTGTGCTAGCCAAGAACCTGTATGCTCTTGAGGTTCAAGATGCATGCAAAGCCTTGAGGGGCAAGGAAGAGGTAGATACTTGGTGGTTGAGAGGGAGAGTACATTACCTCTCAACATTCAGTGCCAGAAGAAGTCCTAGGCAATTGTGGAGTAGCCACAGTTGATGAAACAACTTCAGGAGGTTGTGGAGCAGCCACAACCAGAGAAGCCAAGAGGAGACTGAGTGGAGGAATCCACTCATGCAGAGACCTCCAGTAGGGGGAAATTTTGAGCAAAGTGGGTAGAGGGATCACATGCATCCATACCACCAGGTGTGAGGAGGGGTGATGTGAAGTGATATTCCCAAGAAGGCTGAAATAGGGGTAGGATCCTTGAGGTACCCAGCTTCTTTGATTAAAGCTTAGTACGGAAGCCTCGACAAGAGTAGCAGGACTGGCTGAGTGGGTAGAGACAGATGCATATGGAGTGGCAGAGAGAGCCACAGTGCAGGAGTCCCAAGACAACACAGAGCTAGCAGACAACAACAATGTGAGAGGCACATGAGTGTTTCACGAGTGCAAGATGGCATAGAGAGGTGTGCAATAGTGCGAGATGCAGGGAGTTGTTGCAGTAGCGAAGAGGTCAGAGAGGGAGCACTTTTCAGTGACAAAGGGAGCTTCAACATCAGAGGGTGTTTCTAGCCCAATAGGGAGGTCAGTTGGGAGATCAGTTACTTACTTCTTAGTAACTGAGTTGCAGTGCAGCATTGGGCAACACAATGCAACATGATGAGAGAAGGTGTAGTGCAGATGCAATACTGGGAGATAGGACCAGCATCAGCACAGATGCAATAGGAGGAATCAATGTGATTGATGCAGTCAAATGTTCAAGAGCACAGAGGTGCAGAGTTTTCAGTCGACAGAGGCAATAGCGGTGAGAGACTTTGATAACAAAGGAATCATTATGATTTAGGTTGGATATTTCTCTGTTTCCTAGAGTTTTTGGAGAAACACTTGAGAGAAGTGTTTCATGTAAAACATTCCAAAGGTTTAGGATCACGTTTGAGTTGAATTCTTTTCTTGTTGAGAGGGAGTGTTGAAAATAGAAACAAGAAATGCCAAAAAATAGAAATGCTAAAAATAACATTGCTATAAATAGCATTTTAGGATATACTCCAGCTCTGTTGGAAATATCAAAAAATAGAAATGCTAAAAATAACATTGCTATAAATATCATTTCAGAATACATTCCAATTTTAGTGAGTCCTTGAACAAAAATTGAGAATTAAAATTCGAATTTGAACTTAGCAGCTGTTTGAAAAATAATTAATTAATTCATCTTGAGTTAATTAATTGGAGAAAATCAAACATGAAGTCTATGTGAAGACATGGAACAATTATCCCTTTGATTGAGGAAGTTATCCTTAATTAAGGAGATACGGATGAGTTGTACTTAGTTATCTCAGTTAACTGAGTTAAGTCCAGTTAGATTAGTTCCAACAGTTTGTGGAAGTAATTGTGAGTTTAGTAAGTTAATGCATACATGCATGCAATTAATGTTCTCTAGATAATTGAATATTCTCTCATAAATAACTCATGCATGTCAGTTCAGTCACAGACCTAGTCTAGATCAGAGGAACGAACAATGTACTATCAGTTGGAGGAATTTTCCTATATAGGAAACTCATCCATGCAGAATGAATTATCTCCTTCAGGATTGTACAGTTATTTCAGAGGTCAGTGTTGTGTGTGAGGTGAGAATCACACAAGTTGTAGCTAGAGGACCCATGAGAAACTGCACAAGGAAATAGGAGGCTTGGAGGAATGAAGGAAGGCATGTGTGTTGTATATTATGTCTATAAGCAACAGTGAGGGATTGTATTGAGAGCTCGATAGCTTGTGAGCTAAAGCTTTGTGTAATCCTGAGATATTTCCTCTTGTATGATAATACAGACAATGGGGTTTTTAGCTGAGGCTTTCCCCAGAGTTTTCTTCTATGCTTCATGTGTGATTGAATATTCTTCTCTGTTATATGTGTTCTGATTGATCTTGCTCAAATTAATTAAGCTTCCACAAAGTTTGATAGTAGAAGTAGATCAAGTATTTTTCTTTAGTATATTCCATTATTAGGTGATCTACAGTGAAATTTCTATAGAAATCACCACTAAAGGGTGTGAATCTTTACTGATAATCTAAATAAGAATAATTGAGTGTTTACTAAAGTATTATTATTATGAGAAAACTAATTGGAGGCTAATTGGAGGCATTAGGTTTAAATACGTAATGTACACATTTTATGATAGCTACACACATATTGATAATGATTTCATACTTAGAAATTTCTAAATAATATCTAAAATTAAAATATGGATGTCTATACATTAGAATTTCTAAAATAAAGGAAGGTAGATATCCTTTAACAAATTATTGGTTGTGAAAAATCATTAAAAGAATCATTATTACCACTGAATATCCTATCAAAAGGAATAATAACCTTATGCTTAAAAAGAATAAAAGCAAAGCGAAACACCAAAAAAAACTTAAAAAATAAAACTATAAATTGCAGTGGGATTGCAATCCATAGAAAATACAGTACATTAGCTGCTGCTAGCCATATTAAGTAGAGATAATAATAGTTTTATATTGTAGAGAACCATACATAAGAGAATGTCCTATTAATTCAATACTTGGAAAATAAATTTTAAATACGAACAATAAGGTCGATAAAGACCCATTCATTCAAAAGTATATAAATAAATAGGCCCATGACCATATACTCATTATACATAAAGAATAATAATTACATTGTATTGTTTGACCAATTCTATAGGTCACCTAAGAGCAACAGGTGAGTATGTTCAGTAAAGATAATTAATAATACTACATAGGCTTATGCTTCGCTAGAAACCATCGACAACAATTTTTAAGTATATGGACAAGAGGTAGTGAATTGGGTAAACACAATTGACCTGTAGAAGAAAGAAATGAGGAATACTTAGTATCATTTCGCGTAAGTCACCAAAGACAAGTAAGGTCTGGTGTAAGCATGCGCCCATGTAATCCATAGATGTATGAAATAAAATAGGAGAACCCTAAGTTAAAAATGAGTATAAGAAACCATGAATATAAGAATGTGGGAAATACATTCCGTTAATGAAAACAAATACAAGTTTATACATGTTGATGGATAGACTTCCATGTGACCTTGGTACTCTATCAAAATTCAACAGATAATTATAAATTAAGATATTGATTAGAGAAAGAAATGATAAGCCACCAAATAAATTGAATAGTAGCTACATACATACATACATACATATATACATACATACATACATAAACCGAGGCTTGGGTAAAAATCCATAAGAAGATAAGGGTAATATATATATGTGTTCTTTGTTGCAGATACAAAGAATAAAATCTAGAAGACGATGTGAATGATAAAGATACAATGTAGACTTCAAAGTTTGGAAATGCCATGTCTAAGGTAAATAAACAACACTTGGGTCTTTTAGGGATAAATCCTAGGGTTGAATATTGACCCACACCTTTAATTGAAAAATGACAATTTCAAAATGAAACCTTCATCCTAACTTAACAAAACTTGTGAGGTTGAATTGAGGATCCCTCCATACATTTTTCAAATAAAGAAATTGTAAGTGCGTGGAGGGAAGCACAATGCTAAATATAAAGTGAATAAAGAAGATATCAAACCCCATGTAACAAATTACCTGGTAAGAAGATAAGGATGGCCAGAGCACTAATGACATATATCAACAAAAGATTGGTCTTTGTTCCAAAGGATAAAAAAAATCATCCCCTATATTTTGTCCACAAGGAATAAATGCATGAATTAACTAAGAAACTACATAAAAGAAATGGTGATGTAAATGAAAGGAATACGATGTGAACTATAGCATTAGTAAGTCTCAACTCTTGTCAGATAGAGTCGAGAGTATTCCTCTAGTTAGACACTTCAGTGTTTTAAACAAATAAGCTTAACTAGGGAAAAAGGGAGGAATGACGTTGATAATAACCACTGGAACCCAACATAGTCTATTTGAGCGACACTCTAGCTTCCTAAAACCAAATTTAATGAACCAAATGAACATTGGGTTAGGGTTTTATGCTTGATCAAAACCTTATCATATCTCAACCACTTGATTTATAGGCTAACTTCAAACCATCCTTTTAGAAAGGATGCTTGGTACTGAAAATAGGTGTAGTCACATAGTCTAGAAATACATGACATATCCTTGGTACGCCATATGTATTGGAAGACGCACTTTATTTTAAAACCCTCCTCCAACATCTACCCAATTAACTAGTCTACTGGGGTAAACATGTGATGAGAGGCTATTATGATCTGATTCAACTCCCCATGTACAATTAAGGAACTGGAACCAACAAAAAAAAACCAATCTAAGCTTCTACATATGTTATAGAACCTTTAGGATCCAACTAACCCTTCCAGGTGACCAAAGCATGAGGTAACTTTACATTTTACTGACCTAGAGCCTCATTCACTCCCAAGACGTAGGAACGGATGTGATTAGGACCCTCTAGTCAATCCGAAAGCAAGTACATGCCAACGAATGGGGAATTTTTTAGTTAGTTCAGAGCGAGTGACATTGAATTTTGTGCCACTTTTTTAGGGCCAGGACTCCAACCACTTCCTAGAACTCCATGAAACCTTCAGAAATGATAAATGACATAGAAACAATGATACTAATTAAAATACTTAACCAATGACTTGAATGGACCCGTACGAGCCATGATAGGAATTTCATTAAACATGTCACAAATATGCATTCTACAAGTCATATCAACTGATCTGAGCATAGGGGTCTCATACTTATCTGAAAGTCACCAATACGAATTGATGCCTTATGACATTAGATGCATTATCACATTAGGTCATATATTCATTATTCATTCATTTATAATTGAAAACATGGTGAGAGGCACCATACATCATCACTGTCATAAAACATACTCATAACCAACATATAAACAACAAAAATGACAAGGATTCAACAACCATGAAATCCACATATAAACTAGTACATTTTCACGTGAAATACTAGGGACACGAGCTCTTATTAATGAATGAAAAATCCAACTAGTTATGGGACTTCCACGAAGCACTCGAGCATGGATTGACTGAACCAAATATTTCTTTAAGCTAATCACCCCTGTGCCATATTCCAAACATGAATATGAGACTTATAAATAGAAATCAACCAAGACTTCCTAAGGCTAAACCATGTCACCCTCATCTATAGGACCAAGCTTTACTGTAATCCCCACCAGATCACTACACCCTAAACAAGCATGGATGACACAAGATTTTTCCACCTACACTGTGAGGAATTTTCCTATCTTCTAGTCTCTAGGATTTACTACACATTCCATCATACAATGGTCAAGGATCCCTAGGCCTAATAATGACTCCACCCTCTAGGATTTACTATATATCCTTCCATTCATCGGTTAAGGATTCACAGGCCTAATCAAGGGAACCCACCTCTATGGTTTATCATATATCCCACCATACATCGGTCGAGGATTCCTAGGCCCACTGAGGTAACACAAAATCTAGCTTTACAATAATCCACAGTCTATTTCAGGGGTTACTAGGCAAAGGCTTTACCGCAATCCCAATTTTGATTCAAGCATCACTAGGCCATGTGTTCTTTTTTCAAGGACAACCTCACTCAATTTCAAATCCATCCGGCAATCCAACTCAAAAAAAACATGAGAACCCCATCATACCATGGCTATCCATAAATGTTAAGGCTAGGATGAAAAACACTGTCACACCTGGAAAAACCTGTGCCATTGAAAAAAAGATAACCAATAACACACATGCATAACCATGCAGGCCAAAACTAGCAAGGAAATCACACATGAAAATAGATACCTACAAATAATTCTTGTTGTAGCTGATTGATTTTGCTCCTCCTTCCTTGATGTTTGCTTTCCTTTTCTTTCTTGGTCCTTCTTTTTCTTTCCTTGATGTAAAGCTAGCGTGCTCTAAGAATTCTCTAAGTGTCTAAGATTGTGTCAGAGAGAATAGAGAGAGAGGTCCAAAACTAAATTGACAAAAGGTACCAACTAATCATCATAAGAATTTTTATTAATGAGTTCTCTATTTTCTTCAAATTTTCCATTATTTTCCTTCATTTTCCTCTTAACATGCAAGCTATGGTCCTTCACCTTACTTTTCTCCTAATTTCCATTATTTTCATAAATAAAACGCCAATTAATGCCACTTTACCTTTCCAAATCCTTTGCCACTGCCTTTGCCAATTTCCTTAGCCATAAAAAATCAAATGAACACCCACACTAGGATGTTTTGGCCAACATTTAGCTTCGAATAGTGTCCCATGACCTTGGTTATTATTTTACCTTTATTAGCTTTATTACATGTAATTTTTACCAAGGTGGTTACATTTACTATCATGCGTTTATAAACCAAATAAACAAAATATTAGATTCATACGTTTTGAACCTTGGTAATAAAATACCACACAATAATAATATGTAGTTGAATAAATAATTTTGATCTCTTGGCACTATAATTAATTTGTGTTTATACAAAGGGCACTATATCCTATGCATATAATATAATCTTTAATGACTAGAATCATTAAAATAAATAATATAACTTTTATATTTGTGGTTAAAGGATTTCAAAATATGAATTAGTTATAATACCCATTTCACACAAACACATAGACTAAATACTATGCAAAGTAAACTTTATGGATACATATAATTGCATGTCTAATTACAAATTTCATTAGACTAAAACTTGGCATGTTTAGAAATTCGGTTTAGAGGAATTTTGAGTTTGTATATGTAATAGTTTTAAGGTCTCACTCATATCATACAAATGAATAATAAGAGAAATACTACGAACTTGTTTATGGGTACAACATCTTTGCTACAATTTAAACGATACTGGTAGAGAAAGGAAAAATTAGTTACAATGCAAGGAGGTGATATTAATGATGTGATATGATCTCATAAACAATACATCCATGGATATTTATAGTTATAAAAAAATATATTTTTATACGAGGTATGCTACAGTATGTGTTCAACTGTGGTTTAATGCTAGGAATGGCATTTCCTATGAAAATATGGATTCAAAGCCTTCTGTGTATTTCTATGAAAAATAGGTTGATTCAGGTGTCTTATTCCAGAGCCGAGGTGATGGCTTAAAACCTTAAATGGGACAAATAGGTGGATCGTCGTATTAATTTGAGCCTGAACTCCTCTAAACACAACGTGTGTTTAATCTTTATTAAAAATCATGATTAACAATGGCCTTGATAATCTTTGGAAGTATAGTTCCTATAGGATAGAGAATTATTGAATTCATGCATGGTTTTGGAATGAGTGAAAGTCCCATATATAAATATAAGTATAATTTGTAGTTAATGGATTGTATGTATTTGAATATCTGAATCAATTATTTCTTGAGTTTGGAGCAATGTCCGAGTTCCCTTAGTGTAACGATGCAGAAATATATTCTTAAGAACTATTTTTCTATTATAAGAATTGTTGCTAAGCCCTGGTTTATAAATTATAAAGTTTGCTAAGTGTAAAGACGCAAAAATATATTCTTAATATCTATTTTTCTATTATAAGAATGGTTGTTAGGCCTTGGTTTATAAATTGTAAATTCCCGAAGGGATAGCTCAGTTTGTAAGGCTATATGTGTGTATGTATTGTTAGGTTAGGCCAAGTGCTTATTGAAGCTCAAAAGGGATAGCCCTCCAATTTTTATAAATAGAGTATATGTATGTAAGGTTGGGTTGGGCCTTGGCTTAATTAAGCCCAAGAGAGGCAACCCTTTGTTTATATATATTTATAAATATATATAAATATATTTTTGTAGGATGGAGGTTGAGTAGAGCTAAGATAATGCAACCTCAGGAGAGACAACACTATGCAAACTCTCTCTCTCTCTCTCTCTCTCTCTCTCTCTCTCTCTCTCTCTCTCTCTCTCTCTCTCTCTATATATATATATATATATATATATATATATATATATATATATATATATATATATACATGCAGTCATATGGTGGAGTCATTATCAAGCTGAAGAGAGATTATTGCTTGTGCGCAAGTAGTACACAACAGAAGGAGCTTACATATATAGATGTGAGTTTAGATTTGGGGCCTTGTGCAGGGTCTCGTTAACTATACATTATATTACCTATAAATATGCATGGAACACTGGAGGCCTTAAGTGCCAGGGTTAAACTTGAGCTCTGATGGACCCATATGAACATGTGTAATGACTAAATGTGGGGAGGAAGGAGGCTACATTAGACTAGAAGTAGAGCCTACAAGTGATGGGCTTATTCTCGTTTTGGGACATACTTTCTCTGAGGTTTTGAGAAGATAAAATTAAGAAACTTCCGATATTTTATCCCTCGGAGCATCTGGGGAAAAAACTCCAATCATTTAAGAATTCACACTGGCTGGAGGATGGCATCCATCGATCCCACAAGTGATCCAACCTTTGCATCACAAGGGATTCCCTATTTAATTGAGAATGACATGTTGGCATGTACTTGTTAGTTCATGAGTGAGGTGGACAAGGTGATGTAAGCTTCACTTGGTGACCTTGAGCAGAGTCAGCATGGTGTGGGGTGATGCCACTCCAGTGGAATTTAAAAAGAGGTAGTTCTAAAATGCATCGAGACAAATTTTTTTAGGCTGCATTAATATCTCTCGAGTGGAAGTTGAAGAAATCAATTTCCTGTCCCCGGACATATTTTCCCTAGGAGTTAAAATAAAAAAATGGCATGAAGTAAAACCTCCAGGATTTTATTCTTAGGATGAGATGGAACCTATGGTCCCTTTGGCTAGGATCCATGTTAAGAAGTGTGTACCATAGACAAATTTGATTGGTGATGTAGGGATTCCCCCGCTTACACCCACAGTATGCATTTAAAATGCATAAGCACATTTGTCCCTATAATTTTAACTCTCTAGGGAGTCAAATCTTCATTTCGAATATGGTTAAGGCCCATTTCTTAATCTCTATAGAATAATTTATATGCTAACCAAGTATAACCCTTAATCCATCCTTTCCTTTCTATCAGGACTCATTCAACCTCATAAACCCTAGTTTAAACCTTAAGCGACATATAATCAACTCCACACTTTGCTTTGATATATCAGACTTAACCACAAAACCCTCTTTCGGTGCATTATTTCTATTATAATTTTTTATAATAGAAATACACATAAAGATTCATAAACGTACCTTTTCTACCAATCTACAGGCCTTGTTAGACTTCAAAAAGAATGAACCCGCATTCATAAATTGTCAGGTCGGCACATCAAAACCATCTCCTTCTCGCTCCACTCTCCATTCTCTGATCTTTGATCTCCGTTGTCCATTTATTTCTCTGATCCAACGGTCAATATTCACTCAGAATATTTAGAATAGTCCGTTGATCCTCCACTGTTGATTTTCACTCAATGGATCTGACGGTTCACGACGATTTCGGGCCGTTAACCTGCGCATTCCAAATCAACCCAAAAAGCAATTTTCTCTCTCTCCTCCACTACTACGTGTCACTCGGTTAGTGGAATTAGGTGATCACTCCTTTTTACCACTAATGGTTTCCACCTCACTTGAAATACCACTTCTCCTTATAAACCTGCCTTTCTTCTTGGTTAACGTTCAGACTTGTTCGCGCTCGATGATCGTAGATCTTCAACCATCGACGACTGCGACAACTCCTCCAGATTATTGTTCTGCCAGTGCTTCTAGTTAATCTCCACTGTTCATTCCTTGATTCCAATCTACATGATTTAATCCTGACCACTTATCATCTAAAAAGCTCGTCCATTGATCTTTGAGATCCAACGGCTCCTATGCATCGATGACTCGCTTCTTCGTTCATCCCTTTGCTTTGAATTTAATTCATTTTTCAGTATTTTAGGTTTTAGGTTTTTCTTAAGTGTTTCAACTTTCCATTATTTTGTTGTTTAAATTTCTCTGAGATTAACTTAGTGAATTCTCACTTCGCTACCTCTCCAAAGCTTCACTTTGATCCCTCAACTAGATTCAAAGACCCACTATGATTCCTCTGAATCATTCTTCTCCTTTGCGTAGTTCTACAGAACTTCGTCTGCAACCTCTGTTACAAAATATACTACTTTCAAGTAATTCAATCATTCAATATTCATTTCACAAATCTATACAGTTCTGGAATAAACCTTTGTATATATAAATATGAACAACTGATTACATATCGATAATCTCTGTCTCTCAAGTGTTAGAAAATTATATACTACAGAGTAGTGGAACACATAAAATATTGTAGAAATATAAACAAAGAAAATGCTTAAAACAAGAAAGACAAAGATATACATGGTTCACCAAATTTGGGCTACGTCCACAAAGAAACAACCAGTCCTTCCTTTTATATTATCCAACAAATTGAAGAGATACAACCTACAACAGATCTGCTGTAACACCCTCTTCGCTCTCAATCTCCTCTCTCTTCCTCACTCAGAATCCAGATATACATAGACACAACACAATTCCCTCATATATAGTGAGGGGTTGCCTTCTAGGGAAAAAAACAATAAATTAAACATAACTTATAGTGTTAGATCACCTGCCTAATGAACGGCCCAGATTGACTAGAAATTACTAGACTTTACACGGAAATTTTACATCTATTTTTAGCTTCGGGTGTGCTACCCTCGAACCCCCGCCAGGGGACCGCTGGCCCCTGGACCCCCCAGTCGGGGGGGATTTACGCCCCTCTAGACCACCATGGGGCTGACAAGTCCCCCCCACGTGGAGGGGTGTACAATCTTCCTGGGGTATACATCTGGCTGAAACCTTTGAATATAGAAGATAATCAGGATCCACACCCAACATCAGGCCTGGTCTTCAATATTAGTGGTCTCCCCCTTACACTCTACCCGTAGACTTACATTTATACCAGAATGGTTTTGTTGAACTAATTCTGGTTCAGATCCTTAATCTACTGAAATGACTCCTAAATTTCCTCTAAGTCCACTTCTAACTATAGTTAAGCCCTAAAAATCCTCTCTAGTTCCTCAAATCATGAAACTACCTTAGGAGTTATAATTGACCCCTAACTCTCTCGTCATTATTAACCACTCATGTTCTCCTTCATTCAAGAGTATTTACAAACATCCTCACAACATATAATTAATTCCTATCCTACTCACTCAAAAGCCTAAATGTTACATTAATTCAACACTTAGGAATCCAACTTCCTTAAAACACATGACCCCCATGTCTACTAAAATACAATTTCTCTTGGGTTGAATGCTCCTGCATCAGACTGCCAAAGTAGAAAATATTCATGATCTCCTGATCATACGTCTTCATAAGTTGATAGAAAACCTCCAGGGTCCCAAAATCTAGTTGTAGCTGCCCAAATGACTTGCACCTTTGTTGTTGTTGTATGTCTGTTGTATTCTATTTCATCTTCCTCTCCTTGTCAACTAGGTTCTATTTCTGACTGATCATACTTCCTATTTCTATCAATTTCATCCACATGGACTGTTTCATCATCGACTGCCATAATTCTTCAATCTCTGTCTCTAGTTCATTCTTGGACTGGTCCATATTCCACCTCTTACTTCTTCCTCTTTCTCTTGGCTTCAAGTTGTTGCTTTTGTCCACTAACTCTTCAAACTGTTGTAGGTTGCTCCCACTTTGTAGTTGTTGGTTTACTTTTTCTTCTACTTTTGCTCTTGTTCTTGCTCCAACTTTTGCTTTGACTCCTATGCTTACCGCCTCCCTTTCATCCTTACCCTCTCTCATGATTATTTATGTCTACAATGAATCATGATTTCTAGCATTCTCTCCAGCGATTGAGCATCTTTGTTCCATGGATTAAATTCTTCCACATAATCTTATAGTTTCATCTTTATTTGGTTGCTCATCTATGCCAAATTTCCTCCAGCATCTGCAACTAAACTTGCACTCACAAAACACTTGTTAAAATTAAAAACATAAGGCTTTTGTGCCTTATCTTCCTTTGGTGACAATTTAGTTAGCACATCATTATGATATTTTGAATTCTCAAAATAATTCATGAGATTGTCAACTAGCCTCTCCTCCACACCATATACTCTAATGATGTATTTTTTTCCTTGTTCTCTGTAGCGAATTTCTTCCTCTACAATAACACTATCATACTTTCAATTTCCCAGCAAATACACCATCAACGTAATTTCTCTGTGATACTTTGCAAGTACTTCATCATCACTATAATCCCTGCATTTATAAACGAATTGTTAGTTTGAAAATTACAAGGCTCAATAGTTTCAACTAATGTTTCACATAGCAGTTCTTCAAACTGAAATTCATCTCTTTTTCCCATAAGAAGTCATCCCTGTGTGGTAACAGTTTCATTACTAAGTTCTTTCTGCTACAATAAGTCACTGCCTTCCCCATTCAAGAGATATTCTCCCTTATCCTTTACTCCAGAGTATTCATCTTCTAAAATATACTTTTCCATACTTTTGACAAATTCAAAAGATCTCTCATCCTCTTGCAAAACCCTCGTTTGTTAGTGACCAATCATCAGATGCCCTTTCTCCCAAGGTTAAGTCCTTTGCATAGGTTTCTTCCTTCCTAACATATTTCTGTAGATGTCCTTCTTTTTTACTAACTGTCTCAACAACTTCCATGGTTATTTCCACTATGCCTATCATCATGATGAACTGATGATCCTTTATTATGTTTTCAGCTAACATAGTCTCATCTTCAAGTTTTCCTTTAATCTCTTGTTGTTTACCTTCTCCAAGAGCTATCCTTGTCTCACCATCTGCATTAATATTCTACTGCATTTGTTCTGCATCCACAGACAAACTATTAGTCTTAAAAACATAAGACCCTATGGTCCCACTTGATGTTTCAGCCATGATATCTCCTTGTTGTTCCAAGTTCTCTTTATGACTCAAAAATTCTTCTATGGTCTCCTCTTCAATCTCCTTAAGCCCTTCAATTAGTTGCTTGATATATTTCCCCAACTGTATATGAGACCTATCTATCTCATCTTCTTCCAGAACAAAATTTAAATTCTTCTTGTCTTCTTCCTCCTTTATGACAATATCAACAAATTGTCCTTCTTTACATGTTTCACCAGCAAATATACACAAATTGTCAGATTTAAAACCTTGTGACCTTTTGGTCTCACTTGAAGTTTCAGTCTTCAAGTCTTCATCTTCACTCAGAACTTCACTTTGTTTTTCTTCACAAATAGAAACTTCCATTTCCATTTCCAACTCAGCTTCTTTGAGTTTTTTCGTTAGCCACCTTACTTGCCGCTACTGTAGCCTTCTCTGCAACTTATTCCACTTCACTAGCTTCTTCCTCAAGACCTAACCTAGTCTCTAGATTTCCTCAAGTATTCTCCTTAATGCATCAAATTGTTCTTTTAACTCTGTAATTTCCTTACCAATTTTCGCTTGACTCATCCTCTTACCATTTGTCTTGGCATCCTCTTTCTTCATCTTTCTTCTGCTATGGTCTTCCTCAGAAACTTTGCTCTGATTGTCAGTAGCCATCTTGTTCTTCTGTATCTTCATGAGCTCCTTACTCACTTACTATGAGTTGCATTAAAGCCTCTGCAACAACAAGTCCTCCTTGTTGCAACTTACCTCACCAAGCTTTCCTCTGCACTTGGTCTTTTGGCAAGCACTTGGTTCTATATCTCTAGAAGATCCTTTGAGCACTTCCCTCTGCTCCTTCTAGGCTTCAACTCTTCCACACTTCTCAAGAACACAACTGTCCTCTTGTATTTCAATCACAATGAAATACTTGGTTCTGACCACCTCTTCTTTCACTTAGAAAGTCTTACCAACTTCTTTCATCCCTTAGCAATTCTACCCACATCCTTTGTGGAATTGCCTTTGTGAGATGCAACAATACCTCTACAGTGAACATGTCTCCTTCTTACTACATATGATTTACTAAGCTTCTCTCCTCTGAGCTTAGTCTCTTAGCATTTCTCTATTTCTTTCCTTTGGAACCAGTTCAAGCACTCCTTGCTCTAGATGTTGCAACCTTCTCACCTTCTTTTTTTGTTATTTGTGCATAAATGTACAAAAACACATTCTCCAATCAAATCAAAATAGAACATATCACCTCACCTTCAAGATCTCCGCATGATCTTGTTCCACCATTCCACCCATACCTTGAATTGATTGTCCTCTGTTTCTTGCATCTGCAAGTTCCACTACACATTACCTCTGTGTGCCTACTTCCTGTTAGATTAGAATCAGATCCTTCCTTTCCTACATAAACATCATAAAACATAACTTGCTTCTCAATTCTTTCGCGTAGAATTTCTTTGTTCTATTTTAACACCAGTTGTTTCAATTACAATTATGCTCTGATACCAAAATGATGCAGGGATTCCCCCACTTACACCCACAGTATGCATGTAAAATGAATAAGCACATTTGTCCTAGGAATTTTAACTCTCTAAGGAGTCAAATATTCATTTAGAATATGGTTAAGGCCCATTTCATAATCTCTATAGAATAATTTATAGACTAACCAAGTCTAACCCTTAATCCATCCTTTCCTTTCTATCAAGACTCATTCACCCTCATAAACCTTAGTTTAAATCTTAAGCCAAATATAATCAACCACACACTTTGCTTTGGTATATTGGACTTAACCACAAAACCCTCTCTTGGCGCTTTATTTCTATTATAATTCTTTTATAATAGAAATATACATAAACATTCATAAACTTACCTTTTCCGCCAATCCACGCCCCTAGCTGGACTTCAAAAAGAATGAATCCGCATTCATAAATCGTCGGGTCTGCACATCAAAAACATCTCCTTCTCGCTATGCTCTCCATTCTCCAATCTCCAATCTCTGTCGTCCATTTCTTTCTCTGATCCAATGGTTAATATTCACTCTGAATATTCAGAACAGTCCGTTGATTCTCCACTGTCAATCTACACTTAATGGATCTCACAATTCAGAATGATTTCAGGCGGTTAACCTAAGCACTCCAAATCAACCAAAAAGAAGTTTTCTCTCTCTCCTCTATTGCTACATGTCACTCGGTTATTGGAATCAGGTGACCACTCCTTTTTACCACTTATGGTTTCTATCTTGCCCAAAATACCACTTCCGCTTATAAACCTACCTCTCTTCTTGGTTAACGTTCGAACTTGTTCACACCTGATGATCGTAGATCTTCAACCATTGATGGCTACAACGAATCCTCCATATTCTTCTTCCATCAGTGCTTTTAGTTAATCTCCACTGTTCATTCCTTGATTCCAATCTACATGATTTAATCCTGACTACTTATCATCTGACAACCTCATCCATTGATCTCTGAGATCCAATGACTCCTATGCATCGATAACTCACCTCTTCGTTCATCCCTTTGCTTTGACATTAATTCAATTTTTAGTATTTGTTGTTTCAGGTTTTTCTTCAGGGTTTTGACATTCCGCTATTCTGCTGCTCAAATTTCTCTGAACTCAACTTAATGAATTCTCACTTTGCTACCCCTCCAGAGCTTCACTCTGATCCCGCAACTATATTCACAGACACACTATGATTCCTCTGAATCATTCTTCTCCTCTATGTAGTTCTACAGAACGTTGCCTACAACCTCTAGTACAGAATATACAACTTTTACGTAATTCAATCATTCAATATTCATTTAACACATCTATATAGTTTTGGAATAAACCTTTGTATATATAAATATGAACAATTGATTACATATAGAGACTCTCTGTCTCACAGGCCTAATCTTCAATTTCAGTGGCCTCCCCCTTACACTCTACCCATAGGCTTACATTTATACCAGAAATTTTCTGTTGAACTAATTCTGGTTCAGATCCTTAATCTACTAAACTGACTCCTAAATGTCCTCTATGTCTACTTCTAACTCCAGTTAATCCCTAAGAATCCTCTCTAGTTCCTCGAATCATGAAACTACCTTAAGAGATATAATTGACTTCTAACTCTCTCGTCATTATTAACCACTAATGTTCTCATTCATTCGAGAGTATTTATAAACATCCTCACAACATCTAATTAATTCCTATCCTACTCACTCAAAAGCCTAAATATTACATTAATTCAACACTTAGGAATCCAACTTCCTTAAAACACATGACCCCCCTATTTTTACTAAAATACAATGATTTTCTCTTGGGTTGAATTCTCTTGCATCAATTGGAGAAGCCTCGTCATATATAAATATAAGCTCCACATAATCCTAAAGGTATTCGAGGGGGAATTGCATTGGAAAGCGTTAGTAGAGATAGGCCAAGGTGATGTCGTGTTGATGGCTTGCATAATGGTTATTATATATATATATATATATATATGGGCCCCAACTATATTATAGTGTATGCCTATTTGTTTACGCTTGACCATTGGATGTGGCTACTTATCATGAAATGGTTGGCAACTACTATGTAGGTGACAGCATGGATGACAACATTGGTACAACATGGGTTCCACGTGGCAAGATTGGATGACCAAGCATAGCTTAATAGACCAATTTTTGAGGGTTCATAGCTCTCGATCCCAAAATCTAATTAAGGTAAATTTTATATCAATGAAAAGGTTTAGATGAAATGAATGGAGTGGTGTTGTCCATTTTAGGTTTTCAAAGAGTTGAAAAGGATCAAAAAATTTAGGCCACATTTCCATAACTTGGATTTGGAGGTTGGGTTTTCATCGTAACCATTTTATTTCATCCTTCTTGTGGTCCATGTGTGGTAAGGGGTGTGTTACAATATTGAGGAAAGGGATGTAGTGTATATAACAACTATACATATTGAGGTATATAAAAAGGAGTATCTCGTAAAAATATGTGTTTCTAATAAGAAAATATAATTGGAGGAACATGGAGCTAACAATAATATTCCTAAGATGCCAAATTAAGGAGATGATTTAGGATGATGTGCATTAAAAATGATTGAAAAATGACTTGTTATCATGAAATAGTGTTATTTTTTACCTCTTTTCTTTCTCAATATTTTCGTCTTTATTTAAATAAAATAAAAAATAATATATATATATATATATATATATATATATATATATATATATATATATATATATATATGAATGATTGTATTATTTTTTTAATCCAAATTACACTTTTTCATGATATCACCTTTTCCTCTCTTTTTTTTAACATTTACGACAACTATTTAAATTTACATTATATTTATATCAAACTTGATCCTCATTTCCTTTTTCTCAATGTTTGTTAATCTTTGAATTGAATATTTATGTCATAATAATATTCTTCAAAAATAACTTTACCCCATCCCAACCTTCTTTTAATAATGCACAAAAAAAACCTTAAAAAACTTAATCTTGACATATTCCTTTCCAAAACTATACCCTTGAACTTATTTTATGTTAGTAATTTATTATGATTTTTTATTTATATTCATATTAAAATTTTCTATTTATTTGTTCTTCTTAAAATATTAATATTCGAAATAAAACACACACACACACATATATTAATATTATACAAACTTTAGATGAATACCATAGGCATAGGTCAATCAAGGATTTGAACATTGGACTTCCTTCCACTTAATATTTCATTTTCACGACCATCGCTAATTGAGCATCCCCTCACAGGGCATTATATCACTATATTGATATTTTTTTTTAATAATTAAAGTAATAACTTGATACAAATAATTTAAATTTAATTTTCTTCTATAGAAAAGTCTAATTATTAAAATTTATAGAAAATGGTGTAGATACTTATTCTTCTCTTGAATCTTTGATTTTTTTGTAGTAACATACTAATGTAGTTTAGCATAAATATTTATTTTTCCATTATTGTGCAAAGATGTGCATTCTACCACCCAGTATGTGTGATTCTTTCTTTGTTTAATGTCCAGTTGACACATGTCCTTTTTAAAATAAAAATAAAATATTATCTAGATAAAAAACAATGTCCAGTATAATTTAAAAAGAAATGAATATTCACGTTTACACACTTTTAACTAATTTGAATTATGGTAATCCAATATGAAGGTGATGCAATAAGAAGATTTCACTTCCCATTCGTTATTGATATTACAACTGGGTAGGAAGGAGATGTGAAATATTTCAAATTCACTCTATACCATAAGTAAAATGTTTCAATGTCCATGTGAAGTAACTTTATTAAAGAAAAAAAAGAACTTATACCTTCACTTTTTAATGTGAGGAAGATGCCTACGTTTTGTAAATTTTAAATGCATTTTAATGTAGAACTTAAGTAATGTATTTGAAAGTCCATGTTAACTAATTTATTTCAATATCAAAAGCTCATACCTGAAACATCTTAGTGTAATAATCAATGAAAATCATTATATGTCTATTTCTATTTGTAGAAAGAAGAAGCATAAGGCCACACGAATCAATAGGATTTAGTGCAAATTTTCTTTGTTCTTTCAATGATGAATCATGAAATGGTTGTTTAATATTTTTTCATAGGATACAAGCACGACATTACTTTCCATTATTAGGAATAGTTGGAAAACCAAAAACACTTTTCTCTTTTAGTAAATGAATAATCGCATAATTAAAATGGCTAAATTTTGGACGGTATAGAAGACTGGATGGAAATCTACCGTCATTGTGCCGAGGGAGGTGGAAAGTTTTGTGCATGAGTAGATTCTTGTTCCAGCTTCAACAATCTTTCATCATCTATTCTAGCCATCACAATTGTGTTTTTTTTTTATTTTTTTCATTATTTCTACTTTACCATCAAAAAAATGTAAACAAGAAACGTTAGATGTATCCATGGTAGTAGAAGGTAGAGTACATCATGCAAAAGAAAATAAAGGAGTGTATGCAATTTAAGCCTAGTGATGACAAGTATCGAGGGCTTTGGACTTGATTTTCATTTGAAATAGAGTATCACATCTAGATTGTCACTAAAATATTTAAAATAACCTTTTTAAAATGTCATATTCCAAGTTGCACCTACATCAAATAGTTATGCATCTCTCCAAGAAGAAAATTAAGTGTGAAAGAGATCTTTAATTACTTCATCATTGTAATGGCAAACAATATAATGAGGAGATTCATGTGCTTTACCTTTAGGTGGATCTTACTTTTTACTTTTGTCTTCTTTCTAGTTTCAATTATCTTTGATTTTTTCCCTGGAGATTCTACATGTTATTGCATCATTTCTATCTCTTTTACAACAAATGTAGTGAATATAAAAATCATTCTCCTTTGTGGTGTTCACTCCCAATTTATTCATGTGTATAACTTCTTCCATGTCCTTTTATATTCCCAACTGTTTTAGGAGAATAATGTGACTAATTCTTTCCTTTATAAGATAGGTGCAATGCATTCTCTTTTCATGCAAAATTCTCCAATAGGGTCTCAAAAGTATTGGACTTGAGTTACACACTATCTTGCAATAATTTAATATAGTGAGAGTACTTAGGGTAGAGGGGCTTGATGAAGGGCATGAGAGAAATTTTCATCTTAGCTTTAGTGGAATTTACACCACACATGATAGCTCTATTATCTGAGACTAGGGTCAAGAGATCATCATCTTAACTCAAGCTTGAAGGGTTTGACCATCAAGTTAACAACCTCCAATTTTGAGTATGAGTCATATAAATCATTCAACTTATTCAATGCACCATAAGAATTTTATTTGAAATAATAAGGTGATTCATATATTAACTTCTAGAAGCAACAATTAGGGTATAGGATTTGTTATCCTTGTTCTCCCAAATGGATAGATATGTATCTAATGTGAGCTTAATAAGCATGTTTTCGTTCTATCCTTCATAGGTATTATTGCATAAGTCATTAAAACTGAGTGTATGCCTGAAATTTCGTAAACATTGTAGTTCCCTTTACTAGTTAGTAGTACTTTGATTATGGAAATGACTAAATGCATTTTCAAAATGTCTCTTTGTTGATACCTTTTGTATAATGTTAGTTATTAACTTCAATATATTATATTTATTCATACCATATGCTTTCACTTGTTATACACATAAAAAGGCTCACACATTTAACTCTAGAAAGTCACATATGCCCATGGTTTGAGACTCTTAAGCCCTCACAACATCCAACTAAAACTGACATAAAGCCTTAGCAATCAACACAGGTCAAGAGAATCAATAACCAAATACATATGGAAAATTATTTTGAAAATACAAGATTTCACATAATTAAGCTAAAAAAAGATATTATTCCCAATGTAGAGACCAAGACTATAAAAGTTATATCTCAAAAGATACTAAATGAAATATTTAGTGCAAAAATAAGGACATAAATAATGCTCCACAACTTCCAACAACTAACCGTTCTAACAACAATAACTACTTCCCATTTAATATTAAAGCTAAGATAATAGAGGAAACACCTATAACATATAAATATCCATCATGGCTTTTAAATTCCATTGCCAACAAATTTGAAGTATAAAACAACATTTCCAATAGTTATTGACATTAGCTTCCTCTTTCTTTCTCCTGTAACAAGGATTGTGTAAGGTCCCCAATGATTGCAATAAAATTCCAAGATATACTGCATACCAAAACAATTGGTAGGCATTAAGGAATTGCTCAAGCTGATCCAATGGAAGGTAAAGAGAAAATGGGAACTCCATAGAACATTTTATTCTCTCAAACATACATGCAACACATGCTTTACTTGTACCACCTTTTCCCTTTCGTAGAAACAAATTTGGTATGCCAAAAGAGGCTATGTCAAAGCATGGTAGAGAATAAATCCATTCATCGTAGATGCCAAGGAAAATGGGGGAAAATGGATGTAGCGAACCTATTGAGAGAGAGAATATGAAATAAATAGGCATACAATTATGGAAGGGAATATGTCATGTGCAATTATGCAAGTTGGGATGGCACTAAATTGATAATGAGGAGTTATCGAGAGGGTAAAAAATGCCTAAAGTTGGTTCTTATACCATGTGAGATAACCACCAACACTTGAATGATTTTCCATTTAATGAGCATACATATACATAAAAATTGTTGTGATATTTGGTTTTAACTTCCAATGTCCAATTTATCTTAATATTCTAATAGTTCATATATATGATATTCACATATATACATTTTTACCAAATTCCTAAAAATGAAATATCTACAATCAAACACTAATTATTTAAATAATTATACTTTAGACTACCCAATTACATTTATATTCTTTTACTATTACAAAATTATACAAACTATCCCAATGGAAAGTACATTGTGATATCGGGAGGTTTTAACCCTGTATATAAATTACTTACAGATGAAATTTTCTAAAAAAACATAAAATAAACAATGGCAAGGATATAAAACAAATGCACAAAGATTTCCCCTGGATCCAAAAACTGTGACTACCAGATTGATTTTTCATTATGTTTATTTCAATGTTATAATGCATATATATACATGTCAAAGTATTCATAAACCCCAATCCATTAACCTTATATTAGACATAACCATAGTTCCCTTGACCGGATCTATAAATACCATGGGAATAAAACCATCATGCCCAAAACGATGTGAATAATCCACGCACAAAACCATAGGTAGGTTTGCCCACATAATATAGGGTCCATTCTTTTTTCTCGTGGCGCTACCCCAGACCCTATAAAATGGGTTCTACCGCCCCCCTAAAACCCCCCAACAAGGGGGGATGTGCCACCGTGTGACCCCCGTGTTGTGCCCAATGCAACACATAGGGGGTGCTCTCACCACCCATGTTAACCCCCCACGTGTGTGACTAATCATGGAAACAATATAGCACACACCCAACATTCTCCCACTTGTTTTATTTCCCAAACAGTGGGTGACAAGAGATCTTAGTCATTGGTCCACCCCTACAAGGCCCATTCTTTCTCTACACCAATTAAACTTCTTAGTGCTCACATAATTCATCAATGCATCTACACCATTCTTCAAATTATCCACCTTTACCAACAACATCTCTTTGTCCTCAACCATATCCCTCACAAAGTGATAGTAAACATCAATGTTCTTTGTATTTGAATGCTAAGTAGGGTTATTTGCCAATAAAATTGCACTTTGGATGTCACAATCTACCCTTATAGCTTGTTTTACAAACCCCATACTTGAACAAAATATCCACAACCAAACTGCTTCCTTGATTGCATGAGTAGCTGCCATTTATTCTATATCTGTAGTTGAAAGTGCCACTATAGATTGTCTCTCACTCATCCAACTAACTACACCTCCAAATAGGTTAAACAAATACCCACTTGTATATCTTCTCCAATCTCCAACCCAATCTGCAAATACCTGAAAACTGACGTCAATTTTGTCTAATTTTCCTTCTCTGGTTTTCACGTAAACCTTCTCAATACTCCCACTACATGTGCAATGTCTGGTCTAGTACATATCATTCCATACGGCAGGCTATCGACTGCACTTCTGTATGGAAAATGGGACATGCCCTCTTCCTCTTCTTGTCTCTTGGGACATTGTTCAACATATAACTTTACACCTACAGAAATAGGAACCCTCACTGGTTTACTATCATACATATTAAACCTTTGCAGTATTGTCTTGACATACTTCCTCTAGTTTAACCAGAGCTTCCTCTTTCCATGATCTCATTTAATTTCCATGCCTAAAATATATTTTATAGCACCAAGATCCTTCATGTCGAATTTGTAGGACAATTGGGTCTTCAAATCCTAGATAATTTCTTTGTAATTTCCAACCAACAACATATCATCCACATACAAGACCAGATAAATAACACAATCACCAATTAATTTAAAATACACACACTGATCCACTTTGTTTCCAGTGAAGCCAAGTCCCAATATATGTATCAAGTTTATGATACCACATTCTTAGTGATGGTTTTAACCCATATAAAGGCTTTTTTTACATGCATATTAGTTCTTTCTTTCCCTTCACTGCAAGGCCTTCAGGTTTCTTCATGTATAGCTCTTCTTCCAGATCCCCGTGAAGAAATATTTTCTTCACATCCATCTACAATACGTCAAAATAAAAATAAATTGAAACAAATGAAATTAATAAAATAGAAGCTAAGCTACCTTGGCAATAGGTGAAACAATATCACCAAAATCAATTCCCGACACCTGGGAATAACCTTTTGTTACCAACTAAGATTTTTATTTCTCCACCTTGCCTTCTTCATTCATCTTCTTCTTAAACACCCATGTGCTTCTAATGAGTTTCCTTCTAGCTCACAACTCCACTAAATCCCAAGCCTCATTTTTCTCCAAGGATGTCATTTCATCGATCATGGCCTATTTCCAGAGTTTTCCATCCTCTGAATCTACTACCTCCCTGACAGTTCCAGGATCATCATCAATAATAGATAAAGAAAAAACTGAACAGAAAGCAGATGGACTATACCTTTCAGGCTTCCTTCTTTCTCGAACTGATCTTCTCATAGCTGGAGTTTGTGGCTCTTCCATATTTTGATTCTTGTTCTAATGTAAAGTATTATTCTTCCTCCTTTAGCTCAAACTCTATCTTCATGGGTTCCTTTGGTAGTACTTAACTTTTAACAACATCTTTCACCTCTATAAACACCAAATCATGATTGTACACAAGCTTCCTTGTTTTTGTGTTCCAAATCTTATAACCTTTTAAACCATACTTATACCCAATAAATATGCACCTTTCAGATTTACTATCCTAGTTGGTTATTTTCTCTTTTGGAGCATGTAAATATGCATCACAATCAAATAGGTTTATATGTGAAAGAGAGGGTTTCTTACCAGTCCATACCTCATGTGGAGTCTTATCCTCGAAAACTGATGAAGGTGATCTATTAACCAGATAACATGTAGTCTCCATCGCCTCCACCCAGAATTCCTATCCTAACTTGACACCACTGAGCATGCTTCTTGCCTTTCCATGACCGTTCTGTTCATTCTTTCTGCAACTCCATTTTGTTGAGGTGTGTATGGAGTAATATTTTTTCATGCTATACCATTCTTACATAACTCTTGAAATTCCTTCTTGCAGAACTCTCCACCATTATTTGTCCTTAGCACCTAATATAGTGTCCAAAAAAATTTTCTTCGGATGCTACCCTGGACCCTATATAGGGGGCATTGTGCTCCCCCGTGACACTCCTACTGCACCCTGCACAATGAATAGTAGGGGCTATCACCCCCTGTGACCCCCCTGCACGTGCAACTAGTCATGGAAAGAATATAACACACACCCAACAATATAAACATTATGATATGAAGCCCTTTAAATGAGTTCTTTTCCCTACCACCATGACCACGTTGTGCAAGGAATATAAAAAACTATTTCTTGTTCTAAGAGGAAATGGGGCCATGCATTTCTCAAATAAGTTGGAGATTTGAAGTGGGAGATATCGATATTGCATGTAACATTTGAAGACTGGAAATATATGTTGCATGAGTTTGTAGTATGCAGGTACTTCATGTACGAGGGAACAAGTATCTGACATAACTAGAAGCTTTGCCCAAATTTACAAGAAACATCAAGTTGGGAGCGGAAATAACATAATATATTAAAATTTAATATATATTAAAAATAAAATAATTTATCTATTTCCATCCAAAACTTGCCAATCAAATTCCATTGTGCAGATTCCATATTGCAATGAAATATGTAAAAGATTGAACTTTGAAACATTGCCACAAAAAATCAAAATATTAATCCATCAACAATTTTCTAATGAAATTCTTTGCCAGTAAAAAATCATTTAAAACTCTCAAATCGATAAAAAGGCTACTATTACTAGATTTTTATGTGATTTCATGCGACACTATATTATATTCAACTTCAAAATTCTAGTTTGGAAATTTATAAAATGAAATTGACTATCACTGTAATTTTTTGAATATTATCATTAAAGCTTCAAGAAAGACTTCAAGAAAGTAGACTTATTTGCAATTGATGAACTTCAATATTTGCAAATGAAGTTGCCAAGGAATGACTGGCAACTGTCTATATTTTGTTGAAACCTTTGATACATATCCACTTCTCTGTCGCTTTATAAAGCCCATTTAGTCCAACCCCCTGACCTAACATGTATCACTTAGAAAATAAACAAATGGTACCTTCTCTACTAAAAATAGGTAGTAGAAAGGTGAAAAACTGCCCAAAATAGGTACCCGAATGCCAAAATCTCTTGTAGGGAAGCTCCCAAAAAGCTCCAAAGTAATCATTGAAGCTCCCGACGATTTTGGAACGTTTCCTACCAACTCCCAAGCTCTTAGAAACGTGGGAGCATGGGGTACATACTCTCTAATACCTGGGAATGGTACTCATGTTACAGTGCGAGAAATTTAAGCGCTTAAAAATAATTGAAAAGATTATTTGAAAATTATCTAATGAAGAGAACTAATTTCCAACCAGCCAAACTTCGTGTTAGCCAAAGATAAAGGTGTGTCACATGATACTTTCCATACACATATAAATATAACATAGCACAATCACATAGTAAATGTGGTTGATATAATCTGAAGGCTTATATCAATCGCATGCATAATCACATTAGTAAAAATATTGTTAATTAAATAAATATTTATTAATACAAGTATTGTTAATTAAATATAGTTAATTAAATATTGTTAATCATATTGTTAATGATATATTATCAATTAATAAATCATTTCTACCAAAAAATCTATTGCATTAAAAATATTATTATTATCATTATAGTTAATAATAATTATTATTTAATATTAAATGTTATTTATTATTATCTAATTTGAAATTATGTAATATAAATATGAACTCTTAGATTAATAAACTCCAAGGATTTATAATATAAACCAATGAGAGTAATAAACCTAAGGGTTTAATACTAAAACCCCAAGGGATTATAAACCCAAGGGAATAATATTAACCCAAGGGGTTATTACTAAAAACCACAGGGCTTATATTCCCTTCGGTTAATGATATTAGTCGCTTGGGTTTATAATATCAATCTCTTCAGTTTACTAATGTAATGGTTCATACTCCTACGCTTTAATATTACAACCCCAAGGGATTAATATTATAAAACCATGATATATAAACCCTAAGAAAAATATTATAAACCCTGAAATGAACATGGGTGACCATGGTTGACAATGATTGATTCTCATTATGAGATAATGGGATTAATATTAAAACATGGTACACAATGGTTTACCATGGTTGACTATAGTTGAGCATGGTTGATATTATAAACCAATTATAAACCCTAGGGATCTATACTAGGAACCTAAAGGACTATAAACCTAAGAGAATAAAATTAAACCCTAAGAATATGAACCCTTAGATCAATAAACAGTAAAGATTAATATTAAAACCTGGTAGACAATGGTTGACCATGGTTAACCATAGTTAACCATGGTGGATATTATAAAAAGAAGGGACTAATAAACCCTAGTGATTAATACTAAAAATAGAAAGGACTATAAACCTAAGGGAATAAAATTAAACCCTAGGAATATGAACCCTTAGATCAATAAACCCAAGGGATTGATATTATAAACCCAAGGGATAAAAATTATAAATCCAAGGTATATAAACCCTAAGATAAATATTATAAACACTAAAATAAACATGGTTGAGCATGGTTAATTTACATATTGAGACAATCTTTGCCGCAACGTGATGTTGGACTATTGTTGACCATGGCTCATTTCCATATTGAGACAATATTTGCCACAATGTCACGTTCAACCATGGTTGACCATGGTTGGCTATGCTTAACAATCGTTGAACATGATTAATAGTATGGTAAGATTCATCCATGAAACTTAAGAATTTTTAACAATGAGATACCCCATGTAATACACTGAAATGACTATCAGGAGAACTGTGAATTCCATGGAAATAATGAAGGTAGCGCGAGGGCCATTAAATTTTTTCCCCACACCACATGGAAAAGGAAATATAAGCTAGATTTAGGGATGTGGAAAAACATGAAAAATGACATCGGAATCCACAAGGTGGCTCATTTTGGGTCAATCTATGTTTATCGATTAAAACGTAGAAAAGTTGCTGATGAAATGTTGAATGAGATCTTTACAACATCGAAAGGTGACGAACATTGGGTCTATATCATATGAGTTTTGGAAGATGATGATTATGATGGTTGATGATCATGTGGAAATATATTATCAATGAGATATATTATTTCTGTAACAAAGTATTATTTTAATTTCAGAATTATTAATATGTATTTTTTTAAATTGTTAAATTTGAAAAGGTACTATATTTTGAAAGATTTGATTTTTCTACATTAAACTGGAATAGGGATCATATTAGAGATACAAAATTATTTTTCACTATAAAATTTAGGAAATTTTTTGTGCTTCAAACTTGAAGAAATGTAGGGCGGCTGAATGGAGCTATAGTTTAGAACAGGGAGCAATAGGAGGAGCGATCTGGTAACAATGGAGGGGCTAGGAGGAGGGAGTTCTTCTCCCTCCTACAATAACGTCGTATCAAATAGAAGCAGGGAAATGAGTTTGAATGATTCAAGAAACCCTTGGAGGCCGGAAAAAAGAAGACAGACTCAAAAGAACCAGAAAGCAGCAAAGTTGATGAACAGGAAGAAACTCATAGGGAAATCAGAAGGGAGGAGTGGCCAGAGGACATCAGTCATAAAAATGTGTACAAATCTGTAGTAGGACCCTGTAAGCACAAGTCAACCGTCAAACCCCTGGTGGTTCAAAATGATCCTACACTAGAGGTGCACAGAGATAACATGGCCATGTATGCTATTATATGAAATTTTATGGGTATATGGTCCACAAAGAAGAATATGTATACATGGATAGGGGACAACTAGAAACCAAAGGGAAATATAACTCTGCATCTATGGTCTAAGGGTTTCTTCACAATAGTGTTCACTAGCTTAGAGGAAAAAGATAGAGTGTTTGAAGGAGGACCCTATTTCTTTGCTGCTACAAGACTATATAAGCGACCCTAGGTTATGAACTTTGTCCCGGAGCGAGAAACGTTCACATCGGTTCGGGTATGGATAAGAATTTACTCCCTACCTCTAGATTATTGGCTACCTAAATCCTTAAAAGCTATAGGAAATAAATTAGGACATTTTCTAAAAATATCAGAGGCAACTCTACGAGGTAAATATACCTCCTTCGCATGAATATGTGTGGAAATGGATCTATAGGGAGCACTCCCCGATGAAGTTGTCATAGAAGTTTATGATGAGGAATGGATATAGGTGGCAGACTATGAACATGTCCCTTTTAGATGTCGGAAATGTCATGGACATGGGCACCTATTTAGAGACCGCCCACAAAAGAAAAGGGAGGATAATCCAAGAACCAACACAGGTAAAGATCTTGAAGGATTCACCAAGATGGGAGGTAGAGGGAAAGGAGGGGGAAGAAAGTACTAAAAAAAACAGAGTGAAAATAAGCTATCAAGTCGTAACAGTTTTTAAATTTTAGAAGAAGAAGGGGGGAGCATTGGAAAGGTCGTTACACTAGACAACCATCCTATAGAGTAGGAAAAGGAGGACAGCGTGGAAATAACACAGGAAAACAATGAACAATAGAAAACCATACCAAGCAACAGGGAACTAAGCAAGGACTAAGAGATGACCCCAAGTGAACTTGGGATAAAGGACCAAGAACTACATGAGATTCTTGAGAGGGAGAATCTTGATCTAGAAAAATTCTTAAACCAGGGAACCAACAAAGGGATAGACTCCCTACCATAAGAGGAGTTTGATAGAGTACAACAACTCTTCCTGTAGAGATGTTAGATAGAAGCCTCAGGAATCAAAAGAAGCCATGAAAGCCAAGAACATAGAGGGGTCAAATCAATGGAGTAAATATTAGGACACTCAGCCGAAAACCCAGGAAGGAAAAGACTTGGAAGAAAAAGACAAAATGATCTACTAACAGAGTGTGGAAAGCTCATGATCAACTCAGGTAAGATGAAAGATCTCACCATTTACACATTCAAAAACCCATCATTATGAAGCTCACAACCTGCAATATTAGGGGTCTAGGTAGCAAAAGGAAACAGAGGAATCTCAACAATAGATTAAAAGAAGAAAACTCAGATATGGTGTTATTAAACTAGCTCAAGAAAAGATAGAAAAGATAGATCAACGCCTTAGAATTTAGCCTCTTTGAGGGGGCAACCTCCTTTACATTACATAAATGAACAGTTCTTTGATGATTCAAATGACAAAACCTCCTTTCTATATATAGGAGTCTAAGGAGTCACAATATAATCCAGCCGACCTAACAATAATAATATAAAGCCACAAAAATAACAATAGAGGGATTCAATGGGGCACAGAAATAAAAATATGGGGGTATTAGGGGGACACCAATATAAATAAGGGGTATAACTACAATAGTAATGGGGTAATCACTAGTATTATAGGGACCCAACATGCCCCTCTCCTTCAAAAAAGTGTTGTCCACAATGCTTGAGTAGTTCTGGATACTTCTGCATGAAATTCTCATCCTCCCATGTGGAATCTTCAGCGGATAAGTTCTTCCACTTGATAAGATACTCTAAAATTGATCGATTTCGTAGCTGTCGAGTTCTTGTTTCTGTGACTGCTTCCGGTTCCAATATAATTTTTCCTTCCTCGTCAAGTTCTGGCAATATTGTTTGAACTAGGAGCTTTTCGCCTATAACCTTCTTTAAACATGAAACATGGAAAACTGGGTGCAATCAAGAAGCTGTAGGAAGCTCAAATTCGTATGCCATAGTACCAATCTTTTGCAACACCTTGTACGGACCATAATAATTTGGTGATAATTTATTATCCTTCTTAGCTTGCTTTAGGGGCATTTGCTTATATGGTTATAGACGTAGGTACCCAATCACCTACATCAAAACTTCTTTCACTGCGATGTTGATCTGCCTGTTGTTTCATTCTATTTTGTGCCAACACGAGGTTATCCTTTAAGAGTTGGAGGACTTGTTGTTGATGTTTGATGTGATGTTCCACTGCCTGAACCTTAGAATTTTCTCTTAAATATGATGTGATGGATGGTGGTTGATACCCATAAAGTGTCATAAATGTGGTCATTTTTGTTGCTGTATGGAAGCAAGTGTTATACCACCATTCAGCCAGAGGCAACCATTTGACCCATTGTGTTTGTTTATCAAATACAAAGCAACGAAGATATCCTTCCAAACATTTGTTTACTATCTCAGTTTTCCAATCAGATTGAGGATGATAAGATGAGCTATGAGCTAACTAAGTACCAAGACAAGAAAATAATTCTGTCCAAAAATTTCCAGTGAAAATGGGATCTCTGTCACTTACAATAATCTTTGGGTTTCCATGTAGCTTTTGAATTGTTTCCATAAATGCAGTGGAAACTGTACTGGCTTTAAATGGATGTGATAATGCACAAAAGTGTGCATACTTGGTAAGTATATCAAATACCACCATGATGACACTTTTTCCCTCAGACTTGGGTAAACATGTGATAAAATCCATTGAAACCTCCTCCCAACGTTGGCTTGGAATGGATAAAGGTTGTAGTAGACCCGGTGTCTTAATTGTTTCAACTTTATTTTGTTGGCAAACCAAACATTCCGCCACAAACCTTTGAATATCTGGTTTAAGGCCATCCCAAAAAATTCCTTCTTAACCCTGTGGTAAGTTTTTAAAAATCCTGAGTGCCCTCCTAAGGGAGAAGTGTGCAATTCCATAAGAATCTTTTGTTTTAGCTGGGAATTCTTACAGAGGCATAAGCGATCTTTGTACCATAACGAATCATTTTGCCAGCTAAATGTATCAGACGTACTAGAATCTTGTTGTAGCTTTCGAATAAGTGCCCAAACTTCTTCGTCATTCTTCCATTCCTCCCTTGCTTCATTTATCCAATCTGGTTGGATAATAGAAATGGCACACAACAATGCTTCCACATCCTCATCCTTTCTTGAGAGTGCATCTGCCACCACATTTTGCTTCCCTTTTTTGTAGATGATTTCAAAGTCATAACCCAACATCTTTGTGACCCACTTTTGTTGCTCTTCAGAGGATAATCTTTGTTCTAAAAAGTATTTAAGGCTATCATGATCCGTTTTTACCTTGAAGTGTCTTCCCATTAGGTAGGGTCGCCATTTCTTAAGTGCATGGAGCATTGCCAACATTTCCTTCTCATAAATAGCTTTTCTTAAAAACTTTCCCTTGATGGGACGACTTTCAAAAGCAATGGGTCTTTCATCTTGCATTAGAACAACACCAATTCCATTTCCTGAAGCATCACATTCCACAATAAAGTTTTTTGAGAAGTCCAGTGTAGCTAAGACCGGTGCTTGGCACATTGCCTTTTTAAGATGTTCAAAGGCCTTTGTTGCTTCCGGAGTCCATGAAAATGCATCTTTATTCAATAATGTTGTTAGAGGTGCTGCTATTCTCCCATAATTCTTAACAAACTTGCGATAATACCCTGTCAACCCAAGAAATCCTCGCAGATGCTTTATGGATGTGGGGATTTTCCATTCCTTAATGGCTTTAATTTTGCTAGGGTCTACCTTAACTCCTTCATGAGATACAATATGACCCAAATATTCCACCTCCTGGACTCCAAAGGAACATTTGGATCTTTTTGCATATAATTGTTTCTCCTCCAATAGTTGTAGCACCTTGTCAACATGTTCAACATGATCCTTCCAAGACTTGCTGTAGATTAGTATATCATCAAAAAATACTAGCACAAATTTTCTAAGGAATGGTTTGAAAATTGAATTCATCAAACCTTGAAATGTTGAAGGTGCATTGGTAAGGCCAAAAGGCATGACAAAAATTTCATAATGACCCTCATGAGTTCTAAATGTTGTTTTTCGAATGTCTTCAATCTTCATTCTGATTTGATGATATCCCGAACGAAGATCCAACTTGGTGAAGTAAATTCATCCATGCAATTCATCCAGCAATTCATCAATGACAGGAATGGGGAACTTATCTTTAATATTGAGCTTGTTGAGCTCCCTATAATCCGGACACATGCGCCATGATCCATCCTTCTTGTGCACCAATACTACTGGAGCAGAGAAAGAACTTTGACTCGGTTGAATTATACCAGCCTCTAGCATTTCTGAAACCATATGTTCAATTTCACTTTTTTGGACATAGGGATATCTGTACGGCCTGATGTTTGGAGAACACTTCCTGGAATAAGATGAATAGCATGATCATGATCACGCATAGGTGGGATACCTTTGGGAGTCTCAAATACCTTGGAATGATTGTCCAAGACTTTTTGGAGGTCTGGAGAAATAGATGATTCCGATGTGGAAACATCTAGCAAACATAATTGTGCAATTACACCTCTTTGCTCCTTTTTTAGAAGCTTTGTCATACCATTAGAGCTGATTATCTTTCCTGGTTTCCCTACAATACCCCTTAATTCAACTTCCTTTCCTTCCATAGAAAATTTGATGAAAATTTCTTGAAAATTAAAAGCTATTGTACCCAAGGATTGTAGCCATTGGACTCCTAGTACAACATCAGCACCTCCCATTGGAATGGAAAGCATTGGGCTAGTCAATACATATTCTCCCATGGATAGCTTGATATTATGGCACCTTCCAGAGCAATTTATTGTTCCTCCATTTGCAATCATCACTTGACACTCTGGTGTTGGATATAGGAAGCAATTCAATTCTTTTGCTACCCTACAATGAATAAAATTTTGGGTTCTTCCTGAATCAATCAACACTATTACCTTTTTCTTCTTGATTTGTCCTTCTATCTTTATGGTTTGAGGAGTGGTAATTCCAGCCAATGCATTACAAGATATGGTCGGATTTAATTGTTCTTCATCTAGGCTTTGTTCCTGGAGTATATCCTCTTCTTTTGAACTTTCTTGCTCCTTTTCTTCTTCCTCTTCACAATCTATGTAGAATAATTTCTTCTCAACACACTTATGACCTTTAGTGTATTTGCTATCACAACTGTAACAAAGCCCTTTTTCTCTTTTTTCTTCCAATTGTTGTGGTGTCAACCTTATAGGTTGTGGAAGACTAGGGGCAACAACACTTCCATCTTTATAGTTGTGAGTGGTATGCTTCCTGGTTGCCATAATTTTGCTTTCCATTTTTCTTGCTAACCTGAATGCCTTCTCTAATGAATCAGGTTCCCAAAGGCGAACATCATGTTGGATATTATCCTTTAAAGACCCTATGAACACATCAACCCTATGCTCCTCTAGAATATCTTTTACTCTTATGTTCAATTTTTGGAACTCCTCAATGTGCTCCATTATTGAACCCTTTTGTTTGAGACTTATCAATTGGCTAAAAAAAGTGTTGCTTTTTGTATCCTCATAATGTGCTATCAATTCTTCCTTAAAACTGCCCAATTGATAAACTATTTACGAGAGAAAAGCCATTGATACCATACAAACTGATTTGGCTCCAAATATACAATTGCCATACGTACCTTTTGTGTGTTTTGCACATTATTGAGATCGAAGAATTGCTCCATCTGTAATATCCATGTGACAGGATCCTTGCCATCAAACTTCCTCATATCGATTTTTGGAATATGGTGAGTCTTCGATCCAACATTAGCATCTATGGAATCATGATTAACATTTCTTTTATTCTCATCATGAGTTTCCTTTAGTACACTTTCATCCTTAGTGCCCATTTCTTGTAGCAACTTATTCATATTTATCTTCAATTCGTCCATGTCTGTCTTCAAATCTGTCTTCAAATCTACCATGTCTCTCTTCAAATATTTGTTCGAATCATCCATCTTAGCTTCCATGCCCTTTATCTTAGATTCCATGCCATTTATCTTAGCTTCTGTTAGATTTTGTGAGCGTGACATTTGTTGCACTTGTTCTTGTAATTTTGATATATCATGTAGCATTTCTTCCTCTTCTTCATGAGTCATGCTAGAGCTTTCAGGTTCCTTACTCAGTGTTTGCATTTTCTTTCCTCGGGGCATCAGTTACCGATAATAATTCTTTACTATTCCCTTTGAATTCCTTCAAACCAAGCTTACGCAAAAATTTAAAAAAAACTACACACCTTTTTTCCCTTTGTAGAAGCCTGATATTGAATCTGATGTATCTCTGTAATTTCAGATCATCCAGTTCTGAAATTGCAACCTGTAGTAGCCTTCTGTGTCCTCTTTCCAATGCCACAATTCTGACCCAAATTGGATTCTCCAAGGAAGAGTTATGCGAAATCTCCCACAGTGACTTGATTTTAGACTAATTCAGTAGAGAAAAATTGTACGACGTACCACAAGTCACTGTTTCAACTTATGGATCTAAGAACGGAAACCAAGAAACTACAGTCCGTTCTCTTTCTGTACCTTCTTACAAAATTTCAATCTGATCTTCAGAGAGAAAGTTATGACAATTTTCCCTAGGTCACCTGTTTAGAATGTAATTCAGGAGTCTACAAAAAGACCAACTTCCTCAGATCATATCTCCGAAAGTATAACGCAAAATGATATGAAATGTATACCCAAGGTTCAGCGCCATTTCTTCTCAAATGGGTTTTTTTTGCGAATTCTGAAACATCACAGAAAAAACTTTATAGCGAAAATTCCATGATGACCTGTTTGGAGCAGCGAAACCCTAGAATCCAAAGCTCTGATACCAAATGTTATGAAACTAGCTCAAGAAAAGATAGAAAAGATAGATCAACGCCTTAGAATTCAGCCTCTTCGAGGGGGCAACCTCCTTTACATTACATAAATGAACAATTCTTTGATGATTCAAATGACAAAACCTCCTTTTTATATATAGGAGTCTAAGGAGTCACAATATAATCCAGCCGACCTAACAATAATAATATAAAGCCACAAAAATAACAATAGAGGGATTCTATGGGGCACAGAAATAACAATATGGGGGTAATAAGGGCACAACAATATAAATAAGGGGTATAACTACAATAGTAATGGGGTAATCACTAGTATTATAGGGACCCAACATATGGTGTTCATACAGGAAACAAAATGTTCCATAGATAAAGTCCAGGAGATACATAACAAATGGCTTATTAAATATGAGCACCTAGAAGTCAAAGCCAATAACATAACAGGTGGGATTCTTACTCTTTCGAATCCTCAGAAATTTGGCATTCTGGATGTGAAAGCATCCAGGAACTACCTTTCAATGGTTATCCAACCTTTGGGTGACAAGCAAATCTATATAGTCACAAATGTCTATGGTCCTCAAAAACTTGAAGACAAACTCAAGCTTCTCACTTCACTAGAGGAGCTAAGGGAGAGACACCCAGTAATGCCTTGGATTCTAGGTGGATATTTCAACATGATCAAATCTCTCATGGGAAAAAAAGGAGGAACTAGAGTAATAGGAAGAGACTCTATTGCTTTCCAAAGCTTCCTAATCAACTTGAAGCTAGTGGACTTAGAAACAGAAAATGGAACCTTCACATGGAAAAATAAGAGGGAGGAGCTTCTCAAGTTGCCTCAAAACTAGATAGATTCACCATCTCGGAGAACCTCTTCCTCTCTGAACCTAACTAGAATGCTTTTATCCTTCCTTTTGGAGGGTCGAACCACTGGCCAATTCATCTAGAAGCTTCTTTTATTAGCACTCCGAGGAACAAACCTTTTAGGTTCGAAAATGTTTGGCTCACTCACCCTGAATTCATCTCCAATATTGATAAATGGTGGAAGGAAGATTTACCCATTCAAGGCACGAAAATGTTTCTTCTGCAACAGAGACTCAAAGACATTAAGGTCAAACTCAAACATTAGAACAAAAGTGAGTTTGGCAACATTTTTAAAGCCAACAGAGAAGTGGAACAAAAGTTACAGAAAATTAACCAAATTCTTATCAAGGAAGGCTTTACTAAGGATAGGAAATTGCAAGCTGACTCTCTCCAATAGGAATGGGACATCAGATGTCAGCAGGAAGAAATCTTCTGGAAGTAGAAATCAAGAGTGCAATGGCTTAAAGAAGGAGAAAGAAATACAAGGTTTTTCCACAAATCAACCATGGAACATCGAGCTCATAATTGAATCACAAAGCTCATAGATCCTCAAGGGAAAGAGCTAAGCACACACAAAGATATGGAATCCATTCTAGTACAACATTTTCAAAATATAGCAGAGGAGCCTATCTTAGACAGATCACTAGCTATTAAAAGATTTACGCAGCATATTCCAAAACTGGTGACCAGGGAAGATAATTATAATCTCAACAAAATAGTGACAAAAGAGGAGGTAAAAGAAGTAATAAATGAGATGCACAATGGGAAAGCTCCTGGACTGGATGGTTTCAACGTTGACTTCTTCAAGGAAAGTTGGGAAATAGTCAAACAAGACATACTAGAGGTGGTGGAGGATTCAAGAATTTCAAAAACAATCCTAAAAGCACTAAATACCTCCTTCATAGCCCTTATTCCTAAACAGGATAAAGAAATGACTCTAGATCGATTTAGACCCACAACCCTCTGTAATGTAATACCGCTCTGTAATGTAATATACAAAATCATCTCCAAAGTTATTGCAAACAGACTCAAGACACTTCTTCCAACTCTCTTATCGAAGGAGAAAACTGGATATGTGGAAGGAAGGAAAATTCTCAATAACATCATTCAAGCTTGTGAAATAGTGCACTCTCTCAAGAATAATAAGTAGGCAGGGATGATCATAAAACTGGACCTAGCGAAAGCTTATGACAATCTAAGTTGGGTATACATAAAAGAAGTTCTAAAAGCATATGGATTTGACCAGAATTGGATAAGATGGGTTATGGCTTTGGTAACGTCTGCTAGCTTTTCTATCCTTCTCAATGGTTCTCCTTCTAGATCCTTTCAGCCCTCGAGAGGCATTAGGCAAGGAGATCCGTTCTCCCCCTTTCTCTTTATGCTTATGATGGAAGGATTAGGTAAATTGATCTTCTCTACCAAAATGGAAGGCACAATCCAGGGTCTCAAGCTCACCTAGGATGGAGACTCTCTGACTCATTAGAAATTTGTAGATGACACCATGTTACAGGACATACAAATGGTCAAAGAAGCCAAAGCTTACAAACAAATTCTAGAAGATTTTTCTTTGGCAGCTGTTACAGAGGTAAGTCTCTCAAATTCAAAAGTATTTTTTTCAATACAAATATTTCCATTTAGACAAACCTCTCCAAAATTCTCGGCTTTCAGAGAGGCCATCTTCCCTCCAATGGGAATACCTCTCATTGACAAACCTCTAAGCAAGGAAGTTTGGGAGCCATTGACTAATAAACTTAAGGGAAAAATCAGAAAATGGACAATTATATCTTTAAATCTTTCTGGCAGGCTCGTTCTCACAAAGGTGGCCTTGCAATCTATTCTAATCTACATGTTTGCGACTCTTCCTGTCCCTAGAGGAGTATCTCAACAAATCAGGAACATGCAAAGAGATTTTCTTTGGGGAAAAGGGGAGGAAAACAAATGGGCTCTGGTAGCTTGGGACAAACTTTGCAAACCCAAACCTCATGGGGGTATAGGTCTCCATGACTTAGATACTCTCAAAAACGTTTTGGGGGCCAAAGTTTGGTGGAGATGACTGAAGGAATCAACCAACCCATGGGCCAAGCTTTGGAAACAAAAATATGCAAAGGACTGGAAAGAATGGGACCTGATTAGAATGACTGGACATATCCAGGGCTCCCATATTTGGAACAATGCTTGGGAGAACAGAGCTATAGTTCAGAAACATAGCTTCTGGGAGATTGCAAATGGGAACCTTGCCTGATTTCGGGAGGATAACTAGCAACAGGAACCCAACTTAACTAGAGAAGGACTGGATATTCTCAAAGAGGACACTTTCAACAAAGGACTAAAAAGGGTCAATGACTTTTGGATAAGACAAGGAACAATAATAAATGGAGAACATGGAAAGTACCAGTTTATAGTGAAGAGACTCCTCTGAATACCTAGGCTAAATCTCTTGCTGCAATCCTGGAAAGGAGGAAAATTATGATCTCTACTTTCACAGATCAACTTAGATGGGGAAGAAGCTGTGAGGGCAACTTCAACGTCAAAGAAGCCAAAGAAATTTCCACTGGTTACAATTTTTCAAACCTAGATAAAATTTCGAAGGACCTATGGAAGCACCCTCACTGGATGAAAATCAAGCTATTTATGTGGATGGTCATCATAAAAAGATTCTGACTTGGGAAAATCTTAGAAACAAAGGTTTTGCGGGACCATCTAGATGTTAGTTATGTGGTATCCAGGAAGAAACGAGGGATCACCTTCTCAACCTCTGTACCTTCACCTCAACCTTATGGAACTGGGTTGCCTCTATCTTCAGGAAAATTGACAGGGATGAAAATGACATCTCCAAAACCTTAAAGAATTGGAGGAAAAAACTTTCTGAGCATGAGACAGTCAACACAACCTAGACGTTGATACTAGGCTTTTTAATCTGGAACGTCTAGAAAGAATGCAATAACAGAATTTTCAATGATAAATCTGGCTCACCACAAAACATAATACCTCAGCTCCTAAGGCAACTCAAAGAAACTATAAATACCATTTAGAAGCAACCTCTTTAGAATCCTCCATCACACCTAGAGGTTCACATTCTTCTACTTTTGGACCTACAGAAGCTTATCCCCCAGGGCACAATCCAGATTGTAACACACTCTACAATGAGGCGGAATTACTAGCAACCATGCCCCCTGGCTACTTGAAATTCAATACAAACGAAGCCTCGAAAGGACACCTAGGGGTTGCACGTTATGGAGGAGTTCTAAGAGATGACAAGGGGAATATTATAGTCATCTTCCAGAGTCATTTAGAGAAAGTCTCGAACCACTCGCGACTTTTGCAGGTCTATCATCTTATTCAATTGCATCTAAGAACCTTGAGAACCCTAAGTTTCGTACATGTGTACAGAAATGCCAACAGATTAGTGGACTAGCTGGAAAATGAAGGGGTGCTCTATAAAAATGATCATAGTATATACACGTGTGAGCTCACACCTACAGGGAATTTGTGAGAGGAATGCCACAGTCTAGCATGCGCAGACAATGAGCACTATCACAGTATGAAGGAGACGCAACAATTGGGCATTTAAGCGAATGGAGGACAAGGTTCATCAAGCATAAGACCTCAACATCGATGCGACAGAAGCTTTCTAATGGATAGAAGGATGTGGAGAAAGAGCGGTTTCCTTTCTCAATGAAAACAGAGGTCAAGCGGTTTAGTGGTTTATCGAGCGTCCCCAAGATCCGAAGTGATTTTTTATGGTTTGCCTCTGATTCCATCCATCAATCACCACGTGGTGGCAGGAAGAGAGAGAAAACTGCCTATATCGAGCGGGTTTTCCTCGAGCTTCTTCTACGCTCGATATTCTCCTCCACCGTCAGATTCGACGGGTGAAGATCTACGGCCACAGTTCATCGAGCTTGTTGGATGCGCTATCCTCCGAGCTTATCATGATCATCGTGGTGGCTCTTGGGTTTTGGATATCAAAGTAGCTCGAGATTTATCTCCGAACCCTTGAATTGGGTTTAATTTCCTTTCAAGTCCGTGGTTTTTGTCAATTTGTAGGCATTTTGAGTTGTCGTTTTCACCCCCCAACCATGTGTTCTTCAGATTCAGATCCTACGGCCATAGGTGTTCACAGAGTTTTGTGGGACTGAGGCCTGATTTTTGAGGCTTGGCGGTCACTGGCTGCTCCCGTTGACTTTTGTGCCGGGACTTGTAACATAGTTTTGTAACTTTTTAGCCATTGAATGAGAAGGAAACACTCTTGCTTTAGCAAAAAAAAAAAACTTGAAGAATTTTTTCTATTTATATTGTCACATCTAATAAATCTATATTGATTTTGAATCAAAAATAAAAAACTAAAAATAATTTAATTAAAAGAATAGTCAATTTTTTTTATTAAAATTATTATAATATTAAAAGATATAATAATAAATGTTTTTCTTAGCATTAGTAAAATAATATTAAAATTTTGGTGGCTTATTAGTAATAATCATTTATAAGTAATTAAAAAAACAACCAACCACCCTTGCTCTCTGTTTTGTATCTTATTTAATATCATCTATAAGACCATAACCATTGTCTCTAAATTCCTAAGATAATATTTTCTCCCCAGTAAGAACGCTTAAGACTGTGTTGACATAGTTTTACCTAGATGTTCATAATATGATAAGCATAATCCATTGCTTGTGTTTTTATGAATTAATATTTACATAGAAAACTTATTTAATGGTTCATAACTTGTGTTGTATTTTTAACATAATTTTTTCTTTCATTATTATAGTGGGGTGTGTGGGCATAGAATTAGAGAGATCCTTGGCATCTAAGACAGCTAAGGGAGAAAGTGGATCCAAGTTTAAGAACTATATATTTACATTATCGTTGTCTTTGTAATTATTTGTAATCTTTAGTGGTGGGGAAATTTATATGGTCATAATTGTAAAACTTATGATTGTATGGGGAATTTGCTAGGTGAATTAGTGGTGAAAAGAGAAAAGATAAATGCTAAGTGAATTTGGGATAAGAAGAGAACATTGAAATGTTTAACATAAGATAGTGTTAATAAACATGGTAATCTTAGAAATCCACATATTGAAACATTGTGTGTTTACTGAGTTATTGAATAATATGATCAAAACAATTTTATATTTAAATTTGAAGAGCAATCAAAGGTATGTAGAGTTTTATCTTTTCTTAAAATATCCTCATTACAAGCATGTTCTTTGTTTACAAGCACAGAGTTTTGGGTTAATATCCTTCCTAAAATGAAAATTTCAAATTAGGGAAAAAACTGAAAACCACGCATTGATCTAGATTCCCTGAGTATTGGAAGTCTATCTTATGAATGAATGTACATTACATACACTTAATATTACTCAAGACTAGGATAGAAGATCTAGTTCTAGCTAATAAATAAATCATTTGAGTGGAAGATCATTTATGATTGTGATGTCAAGCCATATATACATTGAAACGATGTAAGCATTGGTATTATCATTTATAAACTAGCGCAATTAAGAAATTCTCATAGGTATCAATTCATCATAAAAATCTAAACACTTACCCAAATGAAAATTATTTATGAAACGTTAAAAATAAAGCTTATTTTCATATTCATGTGCCACGATATTAAAATTTTGAATATCACAAGCACTTATACTTTCATGGCTTAAAATAAATTTATTTATGAAACATTAAAAAGCAAGCTTATTTTCATATTCATGCTCTATGATATTGAAATCTTGAATATCATAAGCTCTTATTACTTTTGTGGCTTATTCCTTTCATAGTCAATTTACACATGATCACTTATCACCCTCTCCTTAGATTCAACTTTTTTTATTTTATCAACATTGAATTGTTTTATAGCTAACGTTCTTTATTTATTGTAAATATAGGATGTGCAAATATTATTGCATCCCACTGTATTTCAGGAAAGTTCAAAATAGGTAATAGAAAATATATTACATGGAAATTATAGTCAGAAAACTTATCACCCATCAATAGGTCCAGCTATGAGATAAAAGATATATGACCCCTGTCGAAGCCTTACTGAAGGCTATTGATCCAAATCCTTTGTTTAAACAACCTTCATCATCCTTCCCACAACCAAACACACTATGGGGAGGTGAAAAGGTAAAGGTATCATAAGAAAGGATCCCATTGTTGGAAGAGGAGTCACCATAATTATACATGTATTTTCAAGTTTCATATTATAAAAAAGGTGAGGAAGAACATGACAGAAAGAACTTCCACAGGAGACCTTATTGTAAGTGGCGGACTAGGAGGTATTAGAGATTGGAGTTTATTGGTTATAACAATCATTAAATGGTTCACATTGTGTCCATTAGGTGATTTCTAATGTCCAAGATTGCAAAAATGGATAAACATGAAATACTAATCTCCATCGTTAAGAGAAATTCTCCACATTTGATAGTCATCGAAGCCTTAGCATCTTTCACTTCTTCAACAAAAATTTGCAGTTATTTTAGTCTATCTTGGCTATTTTTTATTGCTCGTTTCAAATGATTAGTGGATGTAATATAACCAAGAGAGAATGGAGAGAGTGATGAATCTGTATGAACAAGGTCTATCCTCAACTTGATAAGACGTTCCTTATGTAATCTTGCACCAAATACTTGATGCATTGAAATATTGGTGACATTCCTAGATTGTAGAAAACCGAATAAGAAGAGTAACAACGTCAAAGAAATAAGCAACATTACCATGCACCTAGGGATGTAACTAAGTACCCACCCATAGTTTGTCTACAATTCACTAGATATTTTCCTAAGCTCAGGAAAATAAGTAAAACGATGATAAGGGGAAGGTTATGTTGTAATCCGGGAAATATATTAATGACCCTTGTATTTTCATTGTACAAATAGGACATGGGGAATTTTTTAGCATATGTTGGCCATGACATGTTGAGAATTGTAGCAAGAAAGGCTCAATTTGGCTTAAGCTTGGTTGAATTGAGAAAATTCCAAAGTTCCACATCAATAGACAACTTGGAGGTAGTTCAATGAGGAAACATGGCTCTTTTCACTTATTTAGCTCAATAAATTCGAGTTGGAGGGCTTGGAGTTCAATTATGCATGTGTGATTGCTAATTTATAACAATTTAGTTCAATTATTTCCAGTTGTACACAGTTAAAATAGTTCTAATAATTAATAGAACTAGTTGGAGGTCAGTTGTGCAGTGGGATAACAGTCTAACTTATATATCATCTAGATAACTAATCAATCAACCAAAACTAGCTCATGTATGGAATGAATTTGAATTGATCAACTATGGTGGAGATTCCAAGACAATGTAACATTAGTTGTAAACTAGTGTTGAGTGTACATTTGTTGCATGGAATCAATGATCAATACTTGGGAATTGCACAATCAATTTGGAGTAAAATCGTAAACAATAGGGGATAATTTCTTTAGGATTTGTGTAAGAAAATAGGGGCTTAGTGAGCAAATAATTGGCTAAGTGTTGGCCAGAGTTTTTCATTGAGTAGAGAGAACAACTATTCTTTTTCAAGTTGAGCTCTAAGTTGGAGCTAGCAATTTTAATAGTTTGTCTATTCATCTTATTAATGAAAAGAGGTTTGAGGGGTTTTTTCCCAGTTGGGTTACCATAGAAATCACTATTTATTTTTGGTTTTTCTTATTGCATGTCTATTCATGTTGTTTTAAATTGTGAATTTTATTCTGCAGATCATTAAAGTAGAATTGTGTCACTTGATTTTAGATTAAATTTCTTGAACAATTATAATTCTATCAAATTTCTACATGGTATTAGAGCACAATTCACATTATAACAAGTATTTAGAAGTTGTTCCTTAGGAGGTTTGAATTTCCAGCTTTAGTGCAATAGTATTTCCTTAGAATTGGGAGAATGGACTTCAATGGAATGAAATTAGAGTATGCCTTGGAATGTAGATCAAATTGTATTTGGTGGAAGGATTGCATGGAGGCACTACTTGATTACAATGGATTGATCGGTTATGTGAAGACAAACATTCCAAAACTAGGATATAGCCAAGGCGAGGAGAATAATATTGGAGGGGTTGAGGGACCACATTGTCTCAAATCTCTGCAAAGAGACACAATTTTCCATGAGGAAGGCATTGGTTGAGCTATTAGAAAATAGCAATGACCATAGAATATTTGCTTTGAAAGACAAACTTTGAAATGTTAAGATGCATAAAAATGATACTATTCCGCAGTATATCACTAGATTTACACAAGTTTAGGATGAGCTTGGAGGGGTTGGTGTGAATGTTGCAGAGGATCACTTGGTTAGCCTAACTCTTCTAGGCATTTTAAAATCCTAGCACAGCTACAAGAACTCTATGAATGGAGGGGAAAAATTACTGAATGGGGAACACTTATGGTCTAATTTGATATAAGAATAAATCAGGTGAAATACTAGATATGGAGGTTCATCCAAGGGAGAGGATGAAGAGAGTTTTTCATTGGTTGAGAAGGGAAAGAATGGAAAAGGGAAGAAATATCAAATCAAACTAGATTATAGCCAAGTGGGAAAGAAGAAAGACTTTTCCAAAACAAAATGCTTCAATTTTCATGAATTCAAGCACGATGATACAAAGTGTCCTCACAAAAATTCTATCAAGAAGAAACGAGGAGGAGGAGCAGGTGAATTAGTGGCTTCAAACTTTGAGTTAGACTTCACCTCGATCACATGCATGGCCAACACTATGATGGGGCATGTGTCATACTTAGAATTAGGCTCCTTGTTCCACGTGACAAGGTGTAGAGAGTTTTTTAGTGACATGGACGAGAAAGAAATATTGATGCATATTCAGCTTGGGGATGACAAAGGGTACAATGCTACTAGGATTGGTACAATAGCATTTAAAAGGGATTCAAGATCCTCTCTTCACCTCAAAGGTGTCATGTTTATACCAGGCTTGAAGAAGAACCTCATCTCTATAGCAGTTTGGGAAGATCATGGCTATGTTGTTATTTTTAGTAAAGGGAAATCCTTTTTAAGATACAAAGCTACAAGGAAGGTGAAGTAGATCAAGGTTCATGTGATGAACATTTAAAAACTTGATGTGGAAGATTTTGTTGCATTATTTAGTAAGACAGAGTAAGTGTAGAGTCCGTATGTTAGTGAACTCTGGCACAAAAGGCTTGGTCATTTTCACTATGGTGCCCTTAAAATTATGCAAAAAATAACAACTGGCCTCCCTAAAGGATCACTTGAGTAGCTAGATGTCTGTAAGGGTTGTACCTTGGGGAAGTATGTAAAATCCATATTCCATGATCGATATAGCAAAGAAAATGAAATCTTGGAGAGAGTCCACTATGATGTTTGTGGATCCTTCTTGACAACCACCACTACCATACATAAATATGATGTTATTTTTATTGATGATTTCTAAAGAAAGCGTTGGATATTCTTCATGCGGAAGAAGGATGATACACTCTCAAAATTTGAAAAATTCAAGTCCTAGTTGAGAAAGACACCAAAAAGAAGATGAAGGCTCTCAGGAGTGATAATGGAGGTGAGTATGTTTCGAATGACTTCAAGAAATTTTGTGCCAAAGAAGGAATTTGAAGAGAAATGAAAACTCCCCACAACACGCAACAAAATGGAGTAGTTGAGAGAAATATTTAGAGCAATGTGGGAGCTCCTTCAAATTTTCACAGGTAAAGGAGGTCACATGAGAGGTACACTGGCTACATGGATCTCATGAATGAGCTTGTAGAAAATGAGCCATCCTATTTTAAGGAATAATTTGAGAAACTAGTTTGGGTTGATGCAATGGTGGAATACGAATCCATCATAAAGAAAAATGTTTGAGAAGTGGTCCCAAGATTGGAAGAAAAATAAGTTGTGGGTTCGGAATGGATATTCAAAGTTAAGCATGTAGTAGACAGAATCATAGAGAAGTATAAGGTCAGATTTGTGGCCAAAGGATTCTCTCAAGTTGAGGGAAATTACTATGGGAAACCTTTGCTCTTGTAGCAAGGTATTCATCTATTAGATAAATTCTTGCACCAGTTGCATAGATGGGGTGGAAGGTCCACTAGATGGATGTAAAAGAAAAATTTAACAATGGTTTTGTTAAGGAGGAAGTGTACATAGAGAAACCATAAGGTTTGAGTCATTTGATCAGGATTCTCATATGTGCAGACTCAAGCAAGCATTGTATGGTCTCAAACAAGCACCCTAAGCTTAGTACACTTGGATTGATAGTTATCTCATTGGATTGGGCTTCAACAAAAGCGAAGCATATGTAAACCTCTATCATATCTTGGTGGAAGATAAATTTATTATCATTGTTTTATATGTTGATGATTTAATTTTGATAGGTGATGAAAAATTGATCAACCCTTTTAAGGGGATTTGAGATGAAATACATGGGTCTCATGCACAACTATATCGAGTTGGAAGTATGACAAGGTGATGGGTAATGTATCTCAAGGAAAGTATTCCACCGAGATACTGTAGATATTTTTCATGGTGAGTTGTAATCCCATGGAGACACCTCTAGAAACCAACTAAAGGAAGCAGAATGCCACTTCAGGTGAAGTGTTTTATGCTACCATTTATTAGGAGCTAGTGGGTTCACTGATGTATCTTGTGAATGAATGACCAGATATGTGCTATGCAGTCAACCAGTTGAGCCAATCTATGGTAAGGATGACCAAATTGTATTGGAAGGTAGAAAATCATGTTTTATGGTACCTCAGAGGCACTACCAAGTATGGTTTATGTTATAAACGGACATAGGGAGTAAAGTTGCATGGTTTCACATATGTAGATTAGGTAGGGAGTCCATCCAAAATAGTACATCAGGTGCAATTTTTAGTGTTGGATCAAATTAGAAAAAACATGAATGCGTGGAGGCAAGCCGAGCAACATCTGAGGTGATATGGATGAGAAATATATGTGTGGGACTATTTGGTCAGGAGATGAATCCAATTGTGATCTATTGTGATAATTAGAGTTCATTAAGCTGTAAGAGAATCCAATATTTCACGATCGATCCAAGTGCTAGTGTCAGTTACTTTTGTCTGTCACCAATGATCAAATATTCTTTTACCAAGTTTTGTTAGGGGTCTCAAAGTCAAATCTTATCATGTCACTAGGCCTGTGGTGGTCAAATTAGAAAAACATGAATGTGTGGATGCAATCCAAGCACCATGTGAGGTGATATGGATGAGAAATATATGTGTGGGACTATTTGGTCAGGAGATGAATCCAATTGTGATCTATTGTGATAATCAGAGTTCATTAAGGTGTATGAGAATCCAATATTTCACGATCGATCCAAGTGCTAGTATCAGTTACTTTTGTCTGTCACTAGTGATCAAATATTCTTTTACCAAGTTTTGTTAGGGGTCTCAAAGTCAAATTTTATCATGTCACTAGGTTTTCATAATAAAATTTGGTCTCGCTAGTGTGTCTAAATATATTGTTTCTCCTTCAAGATTTTCATGTTCCAATCACTGTCATCACTCATTATGATGTGCCATCTCTGAAAAGTGCCATGTTCATCTCAGTTTCAGTATCATGGTTGTAGTTTGGTTCATTGTTCATCCATTAGGTCACTAGGGTTTCATTCATTCAATTCTTCATCCCATTCATAAATTGGCATGTGAAGGAGTAGTGATTAAAAAACGTTTCAAAAAATAGTTCTATTTCAAAACTATGTTCTATTAATCTTCAAATAGTACCAAATATGTATTCAAAGGTTCTCAAGTACATGGTTTTCAAATAAAAAATAAGAAAAGCATATGGTGGGCCACCCCACTATTATCAAAGCAAGTCACTTCTCAAAGCTATAAAGACCATTTTTCTCTCATTCCTCTCATTCATCACATTGTTAAAGGAGCTCTCATCCATCATCTAGCACCTCCTCACCGTTTTTTAGGGCCTAAGCTTCTCAAAAATCAAAATTTTCCTAGCTTTTTTTGCACTTTTCCAAGCCTACGCTCTGCTTTTTGCAGTCCACACTGTGGTTTTTACAAGCAAGCTGCGCTTTTGGGAAAATGGGTTTTTGAATAATTGCATAGGGTTTCCAATAGAAAGAAAGCTTCCACAGGGTTCCAATAAGTAAGTTCAACCACTCCATCTCCTCTATCACTTAATTTCTCAATTCCTATGGTGCACAACTCATCCATTTCTTCCTACACTATGCTTTTCTATAACACTAATCATTCCTAGTTTGTAAACCCTAAAACACCTGATTTCCTCTCATTTTCATCTCCCTGCCCTCTTACACACTCATATCTACTCCCTAAAGGCCCTAATACCCCACACTCATACTCCATAAATCCCTAAAACCAAACCCTACCCCTACATTGTGTTTCTGGCAGCGTATACCTTGAGCCTGTGTATAAATGTTACAACCTATATCCCTCACTCATTTCACTCCCTATCACTTCATAGAACTCTCTCACACCCTTACCTATCTCTCTAAATTTTTCCACACTCAATTCCCCTCCCTAACCCCAACATCCTATTTTCTCTTTCCCTTCCCCTATTTTGATCCTTAAGGTTTGTATTCACAATTTTCTATGGAGGAGGAGGTTATGGAGGAAGAGAAGAAAAATTATAACAAGGGTGGAAAGGTGTCATGGTGTGAACCTCTAAATACTCATGAGCTGATTTCTTAACCACTTGCAAAGCAGTGTTTTCAGCATCTAAGGTGTTTTGAGTTTTGTCAGTTGGTGCAAAAAATTCAATATCATGGTGAATTGACCAGATTGTTTGGCACAAACCTTGAAAAGGATAAAGTCACAATTGTCGTGGTAACATTTTTCATCTTAGCTAACATCATAGCAACATCTCTAGGGATACCAAACATTGGTGAAAAATGGTTTAAGACTCAAGAATTGGATGCTCAACTATATCAACCCTACCTCAAAGATCCATACAAAGATAGCATCAAGAAAATATTTCCTTTTGGGCAACTCCTTGAGAGATTTGTACCATTAATGAATATCATCATGAAGTATTTCACTTCTGAGGGGAGATTCTCTAGATTCTACAACTATGACATAAGATTACGTATTCATTTCACTAGGGTAAAATTTCTCAACATACCCCACTATCTTTATAGGAGCATAGACAAGATGTCTTACAAGGTGTAGCATAGAAGAAATGAGCTACAACAAAACAACCTATTTCATCACTATCTCATCAAGATTATTTTCTTTCATCATCTTAAGTAGCTAAACATTTCCTGGGAGACATTCATTGAAGCAGAGGCTTTTTTTCCTTCTTCTAACCAGCCTACTAGACCTATTTCATCATCAACACCCCCTACTCAAACAAAAATTGGTTCATCTAGTAGGGATATAGTGAAGAAGAAGAAAGGAATGGATTATATGGTTAAAAAATATCAAAGAGGGGACATCCTTGTGTTTGATCCATAGATCGTGGAAGGGGCCAAGCCTTCTACATCATCACAACAAGGATCACATTTTCATCATGAGACACTTTTCCAAGATGATGACTCTTTTCATTTTCATGTTGGCGAGATTACTTGGAAGGATAATGAGGAACCTAGAACATTTGAGAAGCCTATGGTGGACAAGGATAATGAACTCAAAAGGTTGTAGGACAAATTGATAGAGGCAAATGCTTTGATAACATCCCTATAGAAGGAAAACATGTAGTTGAAAGTTGATAGAATGCTTCAAGATAAGCACATTATGAAATTGTAAACGGAGACTAAAGGTAAATTAGTGATAGATGAAGAAGACCTAGTTGAACATCAAGAGCAAGTGGAAAGACAAAAACTAAAGACAAGAGGCCTTAAAAAGGCACTTCAGCAACAAATAAAGGAAATCATAGTGAATAAGTTCATTGAAAAAGAAATAAATGAAGACAAGGAATATTGGCTGGGAAAATTAAATGATCACTTGGAGAATATTCTCAGAAGTGCTAACAGTGCAAAAAGGTTTCAAAAACACGTGGCTTCCCATTGTTACACAAGAATCCATATTGCTAAGGTTAAGGTGAAGCAATTGAAACAAAATCTCAATGAAACTCTAATCGAGAAAAAAGGAAAGGTAAAGCTAGATTTTCTTGATGATGCTTCCCTCATAGCATAGCATAGTACTTGGTGACCTCACATACCAAATTTGAAGAGTTTTGGAGAAATTTTTGTTTTTTGAGCATTTTTGCATGTTTTGGCATAGTCACCCTGCCAAAAGCATAGTGTGGGCCACATTGCGCTTTTTATGGAGTGCTCCAAATGGAAAAAATTCTATATGGTTCGATATATTTTTAGCCCTACATCAAATTTCGACACCTAGTAGCCCACTTCATCAACTTTTATAGGGTGAAAATGGCCAAAAACCACCTAAAAGACACCTCTCTGCCCTATTTTTGGAGGCCACGCTACACATTTTGACCAGTCTTGGGATAAGTCACGTTTGAGGAGCTATGCTTCATCATTTTAGATATTGATGGCTCTATGGATAACTAGACATAAATAACTTTCCAATGAGCTATCATGATCTCAGTTTTGAGTTAGGGAGGCCTCCAAAAGTGGCATGAAATATCACGTTGTGCTTTTCCTCAGCCACGTTGCGCCTTTTCTACATGTGCTACGCTTTTTCAAGGAGATTGATTTTCTTCATCAGTTTGACCTAGTTTAACTTGTTACTTACATAAATGATGTAATAATAATGTAAATATGATGTTATAGTGGGTAATTAGTCTTGTTAAGTTTTTCTTATGTAAACTTAGGCCTCATTAAAGAGGAAAAACTCAAGTCAATGTCTAAATGAATAGTTTGTATTCAACCTTCTTAGTCTCAATTGTTGGTTGAGACATTCCTAGGAATTGTTCCACCACTCATGGATTCAACCCTTGAGGGTGGGGAAAGTATTTATTTTGGTCTATATGTATCATTTTCTCAGTCAGAGAGAAGGTTTGGACATCCGAGGAGAGAAATCTTGTAGCTTGTGCTTGAGAATTTTTAGGAAATCAAAGGAGAAGTTGCAACTATTATCTACGAATTCGTGTGGAGTGAGTTTGTGATGTTGTATTTTCTTTATTATAGTTTTATATGAAATATATTCATCTTCTCCTTCCATTCATTAGTTCTTCAATGGTTTTCCTTAAACTTTATAAGAAAAATTCTTTGCACAAAGCTTTGTTTTGATGGGAATATCATTATGTGTTATTTTCTTTCTTTCTTAATGAATTAATGATGCACATGCTCATTAATACCTCTTGTTTCTTATAAACACTACACTACACTGACAAGCCCTAATCCATCACAAAACTATTGCTATCTTTCTCCTTTATATCTTTGCTGGTGTTACCCTTTTGATCCTTTGACCTAGTTACCTAGTTTTCATCCCTGGTCCAACATGAAAACCTTAAGTTCACAAAACCTACGTGAGCCTAGCATATCTAGCCTAAAATCCTTTTATATTCTAGTCAATTCTTTGGCTGTGATCTCATAGAGAGATCCCTCTCTGGTTTGGTAGGGCTAGATACTAAACTGAAATCTTGGTTTGTGGTTGCCTCTATCGATTCCTCTCAACCCGGGACATTGTGGTGATAACACCAAGCATATAGATATATGGTATCATCATTTACAGGATTGTGTGCGGAGGAAGATAATGTTATTATGATACATTTTGATTGAGGAACAAGATGTTGACATCTTGACAGAGGCTTTGTCAAGAGTGAGCTTAGAATTCTAGAGGTGCAAGATAGGGGTGATTGATAATCCCTTAATTGCTAAGAGAGAGTGTTGATAATTGTAGCAATAAAGGCTCAATTTGGGATAGCCTTGGTCAAATTGAGAAAAAATGAAATTTCCACATCAATGGACAACTTGTAGGTAGTTAACTAAGGTTACATCAATCTTGTCACTCAATTACCTTAGTAAATTCAAGTTAGAGGGTTTGCAGTTTAGTTATTCATGTATGATTGCTAATTTATAGCAATCTAGTTCAACTATTTCAAGTTGTACTTAGTTAAACTAGTTCTAATACTTAGTAGAACTAGTTGGAGGTCAGTTGTGTAGTTGATCCAGGTACATATTAGTGGCCACCCATCTATTCCACCTAGACCTCAACTTGGTTTCATAAGTTCCCTTGTTTATAGAAGCATTTACTATTTTTAGCAGTTTTTCGGGCCATAAACTTCTAGAGCAATTTTGACACCCTAAACGACATTTTTTTGAGGTCCACGGTAGGCCAATAGCCATTGGTAAGGGCCTGCGACAAATCCTATAGTACTTGGAGATATATTTACAACGAGGTGTCGTACATGCCAAATGGATATAATAAGACCAAGCTACGACCCTAGGACGTTGGATTCCCAGCTAACCCTAATGGGGCCCACAAACGCTTGGCATTGCATCTCCTAGGGTTAGGGTTTTGGTTGCTTATGGTTTTCCCTTGCTTTTCATTAATAAAAAGGCCCTTTAGCCTCATTGTAACATAGTTGAGGGGCATGTAGTCTCCACATCTCTTCTCAGAGATAACCTACCATAATCTAAGCTAGTTTATTTCCATTTCTGTATGTAAGCATATTTCAATTCTTTGATATTAATGAAATGAAGTTTTATTTATACTACATCTCTCTGTTTGTGTGTATATTTGTATTTTTCTTTTGTTCCTGTATAATTCTGGATTAGTGTTATTACATACGTCTTCTCATTCTCTGTTTTTCTTTGCATGTCCCCAGTGAGGTTATGGTAGAAGGATAGGGATCAAACTGGTTGAACCTTTGCAAGACTAGCCTCGCAAACCCTGACGACCTCCCAAGGTGGAAGAAAAGAAATATGAGAGGGTAGGAGATCCTTTCAAAATATTTCTCGCGGAAGCCCTCGCGCAACAAAGAAATGTGGTGATGGATAAATTTACCCATATTTGTTGACAGCTGCACACAGGTGACACATCTTCATCCAGCAACCACTATGGAGGCCCCACCCCATTTAAGGTACAAGTTAACTTTGAAATTCCCATATTTGAAGGCCACATAGACGTAGACACCATAGATAGATGGTTAAATATGTTGGAAGGATATTTTTTCAAGTCATGACTTTTCCAATTGGAAAAATATTACTTTTGTACTACTCAAAGATAACCCACGTGTCAAGGATTGGTGGGAAACCTATTGTGAAGAAAAGAACAAGATGGAATCCTCACTACTTTCAGCCACACCCACTTGGAATTATTTCCGGGATACTATCAAGGAACAATATTACCATGTCAAGAACTATGAATATAAATAAATAAAGTGGACCAAGCTGAAGCAAGGAAGGGACCAAGATGTGTCAGAGTTCACAAGTATTTCCCATAGCCTTCACATGAAGCTAGGTATCAAGGATTCTGAGCGGAGTTTCATACTCAAGTATTGTGACTGTCTGCACAAGTACATCTAGGATGAGATTGATTTCTTGGACATCTCCTTGCCTCGTGCTGCCTATCGATACGTTGTTAAGATTGAGCATAAATTTAAACAAAAAAGTGAGACTTTGGATTTGTGAATCTGAAGCAAGTTAAAGGTGCCCCCAAATCACAAAACAAAGGATAAAGCAAAGGCGGGGTGACCCGGGGAAACCTGCTAAACCCACAAGAAAAGAAAAACACCATGAATTCAAAAAAGGACATAGGGAAACGATGTGATTTGCATAATAGACCCACTCATAGCACAAGCGAGTGTCGAGCCAAGAATTCACTGGTGGGAACATTGAAGGTTTTTGAAGCAAATGCACGTTCCAATGCAGAGCTTAGTTCCACCATTGCCACCATAAAGATTTAGAAGGATGAGCCTAGAGATCCAGAGGAGCAGGATCAACTCTTCTCCTCACATATATGGGTGAAGGGTTCTACCTTGTCGTTCATTGTCAACATTGAGAGACAAAAGAACCTAATTTTAGTAGAGGTCATGAAGCGGTTGGTACTACCAACCACACCACACCTAGAACTATACACCATGAGGTAGCTTCACTAAGGGAAATATCTTCATGACATACAATAATGTCACCTTCCCTATGACATCAAGCCATTCACGGATGAGGTAATGTGTAATGTTTCTCCTCTTGAAGTTTGTGATGTATTATTAGGCCAACCATACTTGTGGAAGAGACATGCTATGTATGAGTCTAGGCCTCACACTATTATTATTACTTTGGGAAATAAGTTGCACAGGATATTGAAGATAGCACCACCTACTACCATTTCTTTGATCACTATGTACTAATGCAGTAAGATCATTTCCCAGACTAATAATTTTTTTTTTCCTTATGATTCACACTCACGGAAAGAATAATATTTTGGCCACTACCTCCACACAAGGCTCCTTCCCACGACAAGAGTAGATGGACAAGGTTATGGAGGAGTACAAGGACGTATTCACCTCACTCACATGGATACCTCTACACTGTTAGGTCAACCACTTCATCGATCTGACCCCAGGTATGGAAATACCCCATGGAGCGACCTATCAAAGCTTTGTTATGGATAACGCTGAAATCAAGAGGCAGATTCATGAGATATTACAGGAAGGGCACATCAAGCCAAGTTCATCACCCTTTGGGAGCCCAATCATGTTCATATAGATGAAGTAAAAGACTCAGCGGGTGTGTTTTGACTATCAAGCATTGAACATGATCATTCTCTAGAATAGGTATCCAATCCCACATATTGATGACCATATGAACTCGCTTAAGGGGGTCAAATATTTAAGCAATATTGACTTGAATTTTGGTTATCACCAAGTATCGATCGAACCCTCTGATGTGTGGAAGTCTACCTTCAAATCCAAGGAGGACCTTTTCGAACGACTGGTCATGCCTTTTGGGTTAAGAAATTCCCCCGCAACCTTCATGAGGCTCATGGAAAACATCTTGCGACCCTTCACTAACTCATTCTTGGTGGTGTATTTGGATGGCATTCTGATATTCAACTAGAGTTGGGAAGAGAACCTCCATCATGTTTGATAGGCCCTCCTAACCCTGTAGCAACACATGCTGTGTGCCAATTTGGAGAAATGGACTTTTGGCATGAACCAGGTTCAATATCTAGGGTACATCATTGATGAGTAGGGTGTGCATGTGGATGTAACCAAGATACAAGTCATTTGGGAGTGGCCAACCCCAATCACTCTAACAGTGCTCTGCAAATTTTTGGGTCTTTCTTAATTCTACCATAGGTTCATGTTGGGGTTCTTTCATATCACTTGGCCTTTGAGTCAAGAGACCAAGGTAGGAGCGAAAAGAAAGTTATTTTGGTTTGAATCCCAATAGAAGGTGTTTTCCAAGTTGAAGCGTTCCCTCCCCTCTGCACCAATGCTCACATTACCAGACCTGTAACAACCATTTGAGATAAAGATAGGTGCCTCCAACTATGCTATTGGTGCAGTTCTTACTTGGCAGGGGAATCCAATGGCATATCATAGCGAGACACTTTCAAAAACAGTGTAAAATTATCCCACCTATGACAAAGAGATGCATTCCATTGTGTAGGACTACCGACAATGGAAGCATTACATTACGGGGAAGGAAATAGTCATCCACATAGACCATTGATCATTCTAGTTCATACATACATAGGGGAAGTTCCAGAATGATCACCATCAGAAATGGTTCACATGACTGCAACAATTCCATTTGAACATTAAGTACAAGAAGGGTAGTACCAACAGTGTTGTAGAATGCCTTAGCAGTCTATCAGTCATGGTGCTGACCAATGTGCTCAACTCTTGTGGGCACAAGACTGCACAGTGGCCACATCTTTACAAGAGTGCTCTAGAATTCAATGGCACATACCATACACCCCTAGAAGGTAAGAAAGTTTCAAATTTTCACCTTCAAGATTCATTGTTATGCCACCTGGGCCACCTCTATGTTCCTTCAAGTGAGCGTGGCAAGATTACTTGGGATGCACACTATAGTTGGGTCGCTGGACATTTTAGCGTAGAGAAAATAGTGGCAATGTTGCATAAGTATTTTTATTTGCCAAACCTTCAACAATATATTGGGAAGTACATCTAATCCTACACTACCTATGTCATTGCCAAACCGACCATCAAGAAGAAAGGACTGTATACTCCTCTACCTACTCCTAGTTGAACATGGTAATCCATATTCGTGGATTACATTTTTGGCCTTCCTTCTACTAAGCATGGAAACAAATTTGTTTTCGTGGTCGTAATTTTTTTTTCTAAGATGGCCATTCTAGCAGCCTGCAAGAAGAGTATCACAACATAAGCCACTACTAAGCTCTTCTTTGAATGAGTGTCGTTACACTTTTGGCTTCCACGATCCATTATCTTACATCGGGAAACCAAGCTCCTATGTACATTTCAGTCAAGCCTCTAGTTGATTTTAGATGCCAAGCTCGCTAAGTCCATGAATTTCCACCCCCAAACTGATGGCCAAACATAGGTCATCAACAGGATGATCATACATATTTTGCACATGTACAACATGAAGCATCCGCGCACATGGGATGAAAGCCTCCCTTATGTCCAATAAAACTATAACATAGCTCTCCATAGCTCAATTGATTAAAACCCCTTTCAACTGGGATTAGGATTTTAGCCACTATGTCCAATTGATGTGGTCATATGATTTGCAACTACTCAGGTAGATTCAGCTCATGTCCAGTATGAAGTTGAGAGGGCTAACAACTTCATTGAGCGAATTCAACACATCTTCTATCAATTCCATGATGTATTGGACAGAGCCAATGCTAAGTACAAGTAGCGACATGGTCAACATCGAGTGCCATACAAGTTCTAGGTGGGTGACAAAGTTTAGCTACATCTGTAGAATGACTGCCTCACTAAGACCCACAGCAAGCTTCACCCACTATGATGTGGGCCATACACCATAACCAAGGTTGTAGGGGACAATGCCTTCGAGCTCAACATCTACCGTTCCTTGACTTGCACCCAGTATTCAATGTGGACCACCTTCAACCATACTTACCACCATTGCTGGACATATCTGATATTGAAAAACAAATCACACGAATGGAGTTAAACCTAGACTTCATGGAACATGCCACAAATGATCGAATCATGGACATGGATATCAATAACATCACCAATAGAGGATCCAACTATATCGAGTTATTAAAGCGGGCCAACTCCTTCACCAGGGCAAGTGGTTCACTAGGGACCAAGTTCAACAAAAATTTCCTCGCCTCATGGAGGATTTGCATGTAATTGGGACCATTGATTCCTAAAGAGGGAGGACTGATCTAGGTGGATATTAGTGGTCACCCACCTATTCTTCCTATACCTCAATTCAATTTCATAAGTTTCCTTCTTTATAGTGACATTTACCATTTTTAGCAGTTTTTCATATCCTAAACTTCTAGAGTAGTTTTGAAAACCTAAGAAGCGTAATTTGAGTTCTACAATAGCAAACCCTATAGTAATTAGAGAGATATTTCCAAGAAGGTATCGTACACACCAAACAGAGATAATATGACCAAGTTACAATCGCAGGAAGTTGACTGCCCAACTAACCCAAACAGGGCCCACAAAGGCTTGATGTTCCATCTCTTGGGGTTAGGGTTTTGGTTGTATAGGGTTTTCACATGTTGTTCAATAATAAAAAGGCCCTTGAGCATCATTGTAACATTATTGAGAGGCATGTAGCCGCCACATATCGTCTCAGAGATAAGCTACCATCGTCTGAGCCAGTTTATTTCCTTTTTTGTATGTAAGCACATTTCAGTTCTTTGATATTAATGAAATGAATTTTTATTTCTACTACCTCTATGTGTTTGTGTGTATATCTATATTTTTTTGCATTCTTGCATAAGTCCAGATCAATAGTGGGACAATAGTATAACACAGAGATGATCCAGTTAACTAATCAATCAACCAAAAATATTTCATGCATACAAGAAATTCAAATTACTAAGCTATGGTGCAGATTTCAAGGTAGTGTAACATTAGTTGTAAACTAATGTTGAGTGTACATGTGTTGCATGCAATCAGTGATTAATCCTTTGGAATTTTGCAACCAATTTGGAGGAAATTCCTAAATAATAAGGGCTAATTTCCTTAGGATTTGTGCAAGGAAATAGGGGCTTGGTGAGCAAAGAATTGGCTAAGTGTTGTCCAAAGTTGTTCAATGAGCAGAGAGAACAATTATTTTTTTGCAGGTTGAGCTCAGAGCTGGAGCTAGCAATTGTAATATTTTCCCTATTCATCTGATTAATTCAAAGAGGCTTGAGGGGTTTTTCCCAGTTGGGTTCCCCTAGAAATCACTATGTATTTATGGTTTTTCTTATTGCATGTTGTTAAAAATTGTGAATTTCATTCTGTGGATCAATAGAGTAGAATTGTGTCTCTTGATTTTACATTAAATTTCTTTAGGAGTTGCAATTCTATCAAAATTCTACATGACAGAGGTACTTAATTGATTGTAGCCTTCACTTCTCTCATTGTTGTCTTACTACCAAACCATTGTTTCCTACAAATGATATTTGTTATTAAAAACAACCAAAATGTCAATTAAAAAACATTAAAATAAAACTCAATCGGTTTTAAACTTAGATTTTAACAATAGTTAAACAGGGCGAAAATATACCACGTGGTGGATTTACAAAACCTAGTTGTTTAATATAGCCATTACCTATTAATATTTTTAATAAATTAATGAAACAATATCATTATTTAAATATTTTTTTCAAAAACTAACCATATAATATTTATTTTTAATATATTAATATATTAATATTATAATTTAAGTATTATTGTTCAAATATAGTTGTTACTTGAAATTATGTCTCTACATTGCTCTCTATTTAAGCCTTTGCCATGGTATGCCTCTTCATTGTTCCTAATGATGAACCACACTTGTCGGTTCGAAAAGCATCTGCCAAAAAATTCTCTTATGTAATTTCTATCAAAAGACTTTGCTTAATTCATTATGGACCACAGAAGCTTGAATATAGAAACCGTCACTTAGTTAACTTATTTATATGGTCAGTAACATATTTAACTAATTTACTAATCTACCGTAACACATGATGGACAATATCTATTACATTCATTAAAACTCAGCTAAAATGTGGCATGTAATGACCTATTTTATTTTAATTAGTTTTTTAAATCAGTTTTTTAAATAGCTCATAACTAATACTGAGATCAATATCAACCCTTTATTTGCATATGACTATAAATATTTTTAAAAACTAATTATCTATTATCCATCTATTATTTTCAAATAAATAAACTAAAATTTTAAAAGCTTAATTATGAAATATACATATCTACATATCAATGTTAAATTTAAATATTAAATTATTATTATTGATATATTTAATAAAAACATGGCCATACAAATTTAGTCTATAAAATGTTTTGATAAAATCAAAATGATTACAAAACATCTCATATAAAATTTATTCATAACAATTATAGCCTCCAAAGGAAAACTGTCCATATTAAATATAATCATTTTAAGGTACATATTAAAACAAACGAACCAAAATGTTAAATAAACAAACCCAAAAGAACATTTATATACAAATTCTATGACTCACTAGGATAGAAATCAACCCTTCACATAATTATATCGAAAATAAATGTTACAATAATTACTGCAAACTTAGATACTCACAATAACGATGGTTGAGATACATTCACATTATAGATGAATTTATTTGTATTTATGTTTTAAAGTATGGCCAGGAATGTGGAAAATCGAGAATCAAAGTCACTATAAATATTCAAAATGCCAATCAATTTGAATAAAAAAGATTTATCCATGTCTAACCAAATTTAGGTCAATTTGAACAACTCCCTACATCATAAATTGAATTGATAAAGATTACTTAGATTTTTTAGTTTGAAAAAATCAATGCTTACATAAAAAAACCGAAAATTCAAGAACAAAAATTATTCCACACCTACATTTACACTTTTACAAGGAAAATGAAATAAAGGGAAAGACAGATAAAATAAGTATTATGACCATAAATCCATCACTTCGTAATGAATTAGTTATTATTAAATATTTTTATTTTATCAAATCATATAAATATGTTTTAAAATATATTTTTTTAGATAATTAAGATTTATTAATTTATTTTATGTTACTAATATTATTATTTTATGATATTAATTTTATTTTATATTAAAAGTTAATATATTTTCGAATATATATTTTTTAAATAAAATTTTAAATTTCTCTCATATAATTTTAATAAATGAAATACCAATTATTTAAATAATTTAATTTTAAATTACCATAATCATATTCACACTTTTTCATTAATAATTAATTATAAAAACGGACTAAATTGAAACCACTGAGTACAATCCTATTTCAAATGACCATGTAACCCTTATATGATGTTTTTTTTCTCCTTATAAACATGCTTCAAAAATAATGTAAAAAACTATTCGTTCTTATTTGAGGAAATAGGGCCATGCATTTCTCAAAATAAAGTAAAGGAGTTTTAAGGATTTTATAAATAAAGTAAACTATTTTTCATGTCATCTAACAAAGTTCTGTGTTAGCCCAAGACAAAGAACACGTTGCCAATGTTGATGTGGGAACATAATATAAAGTTGATCTCTCATTGTTTCACATTTAGAAATAATAATTTTTAAACGGTAGGTAAATAATATAAGTTAGATATGCCTTAAAGCATATGAAGATACTAATTCGAACTGGTGCAAATATTTGTATGCATGAATATATTTGGTTGAACTTACATGCTATTTTTTCTTTCAATAGGTTTACTCACAATTTCCACCTTCACTATGTTTGTATGCTGCTTCTTCCATCAACAAGGTGGCTTCTCCCCCAATCTTGTTTTCGTTTGGCCTTAAGATCAAACTTGTACAACATTCCAAATATCTGATTGTGTAAACTTGGTTTTGAAAGTTTTACCTTAAGGAAGTTCTTTACGTCTCCTTGAATATGAAAAGATCATAGTATGAAAAGTCCTCGGGAAAAACTTACAAAATTAATTTCAAGTTTACATGATTGAAATTGATTCTAGGGTTATTTAGAAACCCTAACATCTATAAGAAATATCCCTAAACATATAACAGACCAAAGTTTGAAATTTTTACCTAGGGTACTTATACATATCTCCTCAAGTCTTTAAAAATATATCTCCTCAAGTCTTTAAAAATATCATAGCCTAAAACATTTGAAAAAATATGTTTGAGACAACATGTCAAATCTATAGCTTTGACCCTAATTCTAGGACTATTCAAAAATCCTTATTCCGAAGGGCATATTTATGAAATTAGAATGAATCAAAGTATGAATTTTTTACTACAGGTACTTATAGATCTCTCCTCAACTCCTAACTATTTCTTAGTCTAAAAAATATCAGAAAATAAGTTAAAGAGAAAATGCCAAATTGACCTATTTGAAGCATATGTGAAGAGCATTCAATAATAAGGCATCTCTTCGAAATTATAGTCAACCAAAGGTATGAAATTTTTTCTATAGGTACCTATAGAGATTTCATATATCTCCTCTTTTATCGCACTATGAAATATCTCCAAAGATAAGTCATATTGAAAATGACCAATTGAACTTTTCTATGCTAGTTTCAATTGCATCCCAAAACCCTAACTTCCTTAGAGAATATATTCAAAAGAATAGAAAACTAGCTATAAAATTTTTACCACATGTACATGAATATATCTCCTCTACCTCCTCAAAATTTCACATTTTGAAACATCCCAAAACAAAATTTATAGTGAAAATTCCAAGATGACTCATTCACACTACAAATTCGATTTTTTTCCCACTTTTAAAATGCCAAGAGTATTAGTTGTCATATCTTGTGTACCTCACATCTCTTCTTGCTTGGATGATCCCTAAATGAACTCATATATTATTTATATATAGTGTTTCTACATTCACTTATGGGGCCTACATGTAAAACTAGATGGGCATACTTGTACATTTTGATTTGACTAATTTGATGGAATATTTCATATCACATCATTCCTTTAAAGTTAGAGGGAGTGCCATACACTGTTGGAAAGGTACTAAACTAATATTTTCAACCATATATCATATGCTCTCATTTGATCCAGGTATTTATAGTAATAATGCCTTCACAAATAATGTATCCACACTGCATAATAGAAGACTAGGTATCCAAATGAAATTTTTAACAATCCTCATCTTGCAATATTTATATTAGAAATATATAGTATCCCCTCATATTTAACATCAATGAAAAGAAAATTTCTAATAATATTCATCTTGAAATCTTTATCTTGGACATCTTAATTGCCTCTACCTTTGACATCAATGAAATCAATATTTTCAGCTATCCCCCCCTTTGTCATTGATGGAAACCATTGGTCAAATTTGAAACAATATTGTAAAACTACTTATGTCTACAACCATCCTTGTGTGTACGATTTTTTCCTTGGCAAAAACTTATACCCCTTTAACATCAGTGGAAAATGATTGCTCCACCTAAGCTTGTGCTTCCCTCTATTGATGAGATGAGAGGCATAACACTCCCAAACTTTATCTAAGATATTCAAATGCTTCTATTGGAACGGGTTTGGAAACAATATATGCAACCTATTCCTTATTTCCATTTTATTCCAACATGAGACTTTGTTTGGCTATATTTTCTCTTATAAAGTGTTATTTGATAAAAAAATACTTCATTTTTTAGTGCATAATAGGATTCTTTGAAATGTATATTGCACTTGTGTTGTCACAAATGATTAATATTGGTTGATCATATTCTATCTTGATATCCTTTTGTTTGAGATTCATGTAGAGAACATGTTTTCAACATGTTTCTACTACAAATTATTTAAATTATAATATGGATATAGAGATTATAGTTTTCTTCTTACTCAACCATGATACTATATAGCTTCTTAGAAATAATTATAGTCCCCTTAATTTTGTTATCAATAATACACCTTGTCCAATCTACATATGCATATGATATTAGAGTGAAGTCCTTAATTATTGAATACCACAAGCCAAATTCTAGTATTCCCTGCATATATCTTAATATTTTTTTCTTCTTACACATATGTCTCATTAGGTGAATTTAAACCAATCCTAATATTTTTTTTCTTCGTTTGTTCTGCATTTTAAAACCATCCATACTCGTAGAAAAATCCTATGAACAAATCATGTCGTCCATTTTTAGCTTCGGCGGCCATGGATGCCAATGAAATGAAACTGAAAATAATAATGTGCAACAGTAAACTATGTGATATCCATGTGTGCTCTATATTCGTCTTGCGCGTGGAAGGTTTCCAAATAAAGTAATCGTAAAATTTTAACGAAGGGCCACTTGCACCCTCATCTCCTTACACACAAAATTCTTCACTTCTGCTCTCACATCCATCCCAATTCTTGATCCCACGTGTACCATAACTCGGTCGCCAATATTCAATTTATATCATTTAGGCCCAACCCGCAATGGCACTTGGAGATTTATTCTGTCCACTGCCCTCGCCATTTTGTTTTTGTCAAAACCCCGAGATCTTTGAACAATGGGAAGCTGTTGGGGATTTTTATGATAAAATCCCCAAAACAAAAAAAAAAAGCTTAAACACAGAGAGACAATGCTCTCTTTCCTTATCTCCTCAGGATCCTTTGCACAGGGAAGCTTTTTTTAAAAAATGACTGAGATCAGAGTATTACAACACTATAAAATGATTTCTATTCATTAAAACAAAATGTCTGATACATATTCATCTTTTTTTACTGAGAGGGATTCACCAAAAACAACATTCAACAAAACTCTGTCTCCACTGATAATTTACACTACTGGTGTGTAAAAACCCATTTACATTTACTACTGTAAAGCCCCTTTTACATTTACTGGTGTAAAACTATTTTTACACATACTCTTGTAAAAAAAAATTTACATATGCAACTCCAAAAAAATCATACTCCCCGCACTACTGTGCATATATCCTCTTTTTAAAAAAAAACTCATATAGAAACTTTCTACAGAAACATATGGGCTTCCCTCTCTTCTTTTCTTCATGCACTGCTGTGAAATTTCTCTCACAATGGACTCTGGTAATATTTTTTTTTTCGCACACGTTGTGCGTTTCATGTTTTTTTTGTTACATACTAAAAATGGATAAGAAAACATTACATATATCAATAAACAAAAGAACTTATCAGTACTTTGACTTGCCCATTCTTTGGTATATATAAAAAAAACATTATAATTTAAAACTCTTACCAATACTTCTACGGGCACATTTAATTCATTAAATTGTTTTACCGGTGGTCAACGAAACTTGTTTTTACTCCACGCAAGTATTTAATTCGATGCAGGCTCGTATGCAGGTTGAAACGATCAACGATGGATAACGATGAAGGCGATCGGACGGCGGTGGTCGATTTCGGGAGCCCACTTCATGCTGAACATTAACGTCTGAAAAGTGAGTTCTGCTGACGTATGCAGAGGACCACGTGGCTGCATTACATTGTAACGGAGTTGATTATACGGAAACCACTCCACACCAAAAAGCGGTCCAAAATCTGAGAGGGGTATTTTCTGGTTTCGCTGCGGCAGTTTGGCCGTTGTACGTATGCGCAGTTGAAATTAGAATTCAACACTCCCCTTTAATTTCAACTGCTGGGCATTCGGTCATACCCAGACACTTCCTCAAAAATTCAAAGCTTTTCTGATCCAATGGCTTTGTCAAAATGTCTGCAACCTGTTCCTGAGTCCTGCAATGTTCTAAGACAATTTCTCCATTGTTCACCAATTCTCTGATATAGTGAAACCTTGTATCAATGTGTTTTGTTCTCTTATGAAACACTGAATTCTTTGACAATGCAATAGCTGAGCTATTGTCACAAAAAATCACTGTCGCTTTTGCCTACTCTTGGCCTAAGCTCCTCAACATTCTTCTCATCCAAACTACTTGACATGTTGTTGTTGTAGCTGCCACATATTCAACCTCTGTTGTAGACAATGCTACAATAGACTGCTTCTTAGAAGCCCATGAAATGGCTCTTGAACCCATATGAAAAACATGACCAGAAGTGCTTTTCCGATCATCTACACTTCCAGCCCAATCACTATCAGTGTATCCAATTAAATCTGAACTTTCTGAGACACTATATAATATGCCAAACATTTTGGTACCTTTGACATACCTTAAAATTCGTTTTGCTGCCTGCCAATGTGCCTCCTTTGGCCTCTCCATGAATCTGGAAATTAAACTAACAGCAAACATTATGTCAGGCCTAGTTGCTGTTAAATACATAAGGCTGCCAACAATAATCTTATACAAACTAGGATCAAAATCCTTGCTGTTGTCCTCTCTGCTGAGTTTTAATCCCATTACTGTGGGAGTGATCGCTGTTTTGCATTCTTGCATGTTAAATCTGCCCAACACTTGATTTACATATCTAGCTTGTGAGATAAAAATTCCTTTTTCATTTTGATCTACTTCTATGCCTAAGAAGTATCTCAAGAAACCCATGTCACTCATTTCAAATTCCTCTTTCATGACTAATTTAAAATTCTTAATGAGCTGATCATCATTATGTGTGAAAATAACATCATCAACATATAAGACAACAATTAAAATTTTACCATCTTTTTCTTTGATGTATATGGTGGGTTCTCCTTCACACTTGTCAAATTCATTATCCAATAGATAGGAATCTATCCTATTGTACCATGCTCTTGGAGCTTGCTTCAGCCCATAAAGAGCTTTCTTCAATTTGCACACTTTGTGCTCTTCACCTTTCTTCTCATAGCCTAGAGGTTGTTCAATGTAAACCTCTTCCATTAACACTCCATTTAGGAATGATGACTTCACGTCCATTTGGTAAACTTTCCACTTCTTTTGAGCTGCTATGGACAACACTGCTCTCACGGTTTCCATTCTTGCAACCGGTGCGAAAGTCTCCTCATAATCTCTCCCATATTGCTGCTTGTATCCCTTGACAACCAACCTTTCCTTGTGCCTTTCTATCTTGCCTTCAACATTGCTCTTGGTCTTGTAGACCCATTTAACTCCAATGACTTCTTTACCTTTTGGTAGCTCAACCAAATCCCATGTTTTATTTATCTCTATGGCATTCATCTCCTCATCCATAGCTTCTATCCATTTCTTATCTTGAATTGCATCTTCGAAATGAATAGGATCATCAACATGACAATACAAGGAAAATAAGGAATTCATTCCTTCATCATAAATGTCACTTAGATTCCTAAACTTCTTACCTCTTTCATTTGGTGTGCAAGTGCTTGAAGATGCACTTGAATTTTCTCCTTGTGGTGTGCTTGATGAAGCACTTTCATTTATCCTCAATGGTGTCCCTTGCTGTCCTTGTGTTAGCGCTGCTGTTTGGGGATGCATTTAAGCCATCTCCTCATCATCTTCATCATGAGACAAACAGTTTTTAACATTCACTGTTTTCTCTATGCTTCCATCCCAAGCTTCCTCTTCAATGAATTGAACATCCCTACTGACAAAAAACTTCTTGGTAGATGGGATATACAACTTGTAAGCTTTGGATTCCTCACTGTATCCAATGAAGATACATTTCTCCCCTTTGTTGTCCAACTTCCTCCTTAGCTGATCTGGAATGTGTGCATAGACCACACATCCAAAAACTCTCATGTGGGTGACTCCTTGCTTTCTCCCACTCCATGCTTCTTCCGGCACTTTGTTCAACACTGTTTTTGTAGGACACCTGCTCAAAATATACACTGCACAATTTACAGCTTTAGCGCAATAATCATTTGGAAAATGCTTTGCCTTCAACATGCTCCTCGCCATATCCATGATGGTCCTCTTCTTCCTTTCAGCAACTCCATTTTGCTCTGAGGTGTACCTAGCTGTAAACTGTTTGTGAATTCCATTTTCTCTACAAAATCGTAGGAATTCCTTGGAGATATACTCACCTCCTTTGTCAGTTCTCAAAAGTTTTATATGCAGCCCGCTTTGGTTCTCCACAAGTGCCTTGAAATTTTGGAATTTTTCAAACACTTCCCTTTTGTTTTTAAGAAAATATACCCAAGTTTTTCTTGTAAAGTCATCAATAAATCTTAGGAAATATTGGCTGCGTGCTAATGATGGATCTTGCATTGGTCCACATAAATCTGAGTGGATGATCTCTAAGGGTGCCTTTGCCCTTATGCTTTTACCTGATGGAAAACTTTCTCTATGTTGTTTCCCCAAAATACAACCTTCACAAAGGCTGTCCGGTTTCTCTATCAATGGTAATCCTCTTACCATTTCTTTTCTACTTAACAAGTTTAGACCTCCAAAATTGAGATGTCCAAATCTCAAGTGCCACAACCAATTTTCATCCTTTGGCACGCTCTGGAAAGCCTCTTGGGTGACTGCTGCAATTTCTCCTTTGTTTTTCAAATGTGCCCTTATTCTAAGAGGGAACATCCTGTTCTTTGTCATCTTCACTTCAGCAATGCATCATTTGCTGGGTGCTATATCCATGATGGTGCACACATCATTCACAAAAAAAACATTGTAACCCTTTTGAACAAGTTGTCCAATACTCAAGAGGTTACATCTCATTCCAGGGACATAGTAGACATCTGCTATGGTTTTCCTTTCTCCTTGCTTTGTAAATATTTTTACCTCTCCTTTTCCCATAACAGAAATTTTGCTATCAGTTCCTAGTGTGACTTCTGATTTCATATTTTTATCTAGGGCAGAAAAGAGGGCTATGTTTCCTGTCATATGGTTGCTGCAACCTGAGTCTAAAAACCATATGTCTTCACTGTTTGTTTCAGCCATGTTACAAGCTAACAACACATTATCTTGGCTGATGTTTTCTCTAGTGACATTTGCATTTTGTCTATTACTCATATCATGTTGCTTCTTCCTACATTCACTGGCATAATGCCCATATTTTTTACAATAATAGCATTGGACATTGGATTTTTCATACCTCTGTCCTTGAGCATGATGTTGTCCTCTTTGTTGGCTGCTGCCTTGGCCTTGGTTCTGATTTGGATTGCTGCCTCTTCCTTGAGCATTTGCTGGACTGTTCCTTCCACCTCTATTCTGGCTTCTGCCTCTTCCTCTCTTGTTTCCTCTGCCTTGACCTCTTCCTCTTCCAAAAGACATCTGGGTCTTAAAGGCTTGCTCTAGAGATGAGTTTTCATTTCTACTCAACCTTTTCTCATGTGTTATCAGTGATGCATGAAGCTCATCAACTGAAAAGTTTGAGAGATCCTTTGTCTATTCTATGGTAGTGACAATCACATCAAACATTGAGGGTAGGACCCTCAACAGTTTCTCCACAATCCTCCTTTCTTCAAGGGTTTCTTCATGAGTCCTTATCTATGTGACCACACCAATTACATGTGTGAAAAATGAGTCAATGGTGTCTGACTCCTTCATGCTCAGATTTTCAAAATCTTTCCTCAGCAGTTGTAGTTTTACTGTCTTTACTTTCTCCATGCCTTGATAGGTTGTTTTGAGGGTTTGCCATGATTCATTGGATGTCTTCGCTGCTGCTATCCTTGGAAACACACTGTGGTCCACTGCTTGATACAACAATACAATGGCTTTTGCATCCTTCTTCCTATTGCTCTTCAGCACATCTCTCTCTCCGTGAGTTAAGTTGTTAAATTCATTTTCATCTGCTGGTTCTTCAAACCCAGATTCAACTAATTCCCATAAATCTTGAGAGATAAATAAAGCTCTCATGGTTATTGACCAGTAGTCATAGTTCTTCCCATTAAACTGTGGGGGCTGGGTATTAAACATACCCATGCTAGTGCTGGTACTAGCCATTCCTTGCATCCTCAACTATGCTTCAATTTCTTGACTGTGTATTTAAAGCACTGACTGTTTCTACAGCAATAACTCAAAAAAAAACTTTGAGGAATACCTGAATCTTTTGCCTCAGACTTCACTTTGCTGGAGTAGCTTTGCTGCTGCAACAAAAGACTCCTCCCTTCAGCTTCTTGAACACCTTCAAAGAGCCTAAGCCTGCTCTAATACCACTGTTGGGGTTCTCATAAAATCCCAAAAACAAAAAAAAAACTTAAACACACAGAGGAAATGCTCTCTTTCCTTCTCTCCTCAGGATCCTTTGCACACGGAAGCTTTTTAAAAAAAAATCATTGAGATCAGAGTATTACACCACCATAAAATCATTTCTATTCATTAAAACAAAATGTCTCATACATATTGATCCTCTTTTACTGAGAGGGATTCACCAAAAACAACATTCAACCAAACTTTGTCTCCACCTGAGAATTTACACTACTCGTGTGTAAAAACCCATTTACATTTAGTGTTGTAAAGCCCCTTTTACATTTAGTGGTGTAAAACTATTTTTACACATACTCATGTAAAAAAAAATTTACATATGCAACTCCAAAAAAATCATACTCCCCTCACTGCTGCGCATATATCCTCTTTTTAAAAAAAACGCATATAGAAACTCTGTTCTTTTCTTCATGCACTGCTGTGCAATTTCTCTCACAATGGACTCTCGTAATATTTGTTTTTCGCACACGCTGTGTGTTTCATGTTTTTTTTGTTACATACTAAAAATGGATAAGAAAACATTACATATATCAATAAACAAAAGAACTTATCATTACGTTGACTTGCCCATACTTTGGTATCTATAAAAAAACATTAAAATTTAAAACTCTTACCAATACTTCTACGGACACATTTAATTCATTAAATTGATAACGATGAAGGCGATTGGACGGCAGTGGTCGATTTGAGGAGCCCACTTCATGCTGAACATTAGCGTCCGAAAAGTAAGTTCTGGTGACGTATGTAGAGGACCACGTGGCTGCATTACATTGTATCGGAGTCGATTATACGGAAACGACTCCACACCAAAAGGCGGTCCGAAATCTGAGAGGGGTAGTTTTTGGTTTCCCTGTGGCGGTTTGGGAGTTGAAATTAGATTTCAATAGAAGCCACCGGTAAAATGATTAAAGTTCGAAGGGGCAAACAACTCTGAAGATACTCTGATAATAGGAGGTAACAAATAAATCTTATGCTATCAAATTCTTAAAATACTTTGATAATAAGAGGTAATAAATAAATTATATGTTATCAAGTTGTATTGAGCTGTCCTATAAGCTTTAATCATATACAATAGTCATTCAATTAAAACCAGATAACATAAAATTTATATAACCCTTAAACATATACAACCGCCACTCAATTAAAACTTGATAACATAAAATTTATTTGTTGGCATAATAGGAAAGGATTATAAGATGAGGGGTTGTTGGAAACAACCATGGATTCGCATTTTATATAAAATCTTTTCTAATAGTTTCGATTCTCCACTGATAAGAATTCTCCCCTTCTCACGCCGAATAAAAATGCTGGATTTGTTATATATGTTGTTGGAAAATATCATTTGTATTTGCACGCGCACTAATACTACTGCTTTTATTTCAGTGCTTTCTCAGCTTTGTTGTATCCTGTAACAAATGAGAGTGTAAGCTTCGCTTTGCTTTCTTCGATTTGCTGGTTCCTAGCTTCCTGTAGCAAGGAGATTCGTCTAATAAACTTTAACAAATGAGACTGTAAGGTTCGCTTTGCTTTCTTCGATTTGCTGGTTCCTAGCTTCCTGTAGCAAGGAGATTCGTCTAATAAACTTTAAGTTATTGAGATACATAAGCATTTGTCATCGATAACGAGACACTTATATGACCCAACAAAATTATTTACGTGGCACCCACCAAATACCTAATAACATATTTGGCTGGATAATCTTAGGTGAGATACTCCACTTAGATTAGGTAGTTGTTCGTTGATAGTAAAATATAAATATTTAAGTAATTGAAAATTGTTATTTTAACCATAATTTTTTTATTTCTTTTATAATTCTTAATAGTAATGTTTTTTAACTAAGGTGTTTTTTTTTTTTTTTTTTTAATTTCAATATATTTAATATTTAAAAAAAAAATTGATGTTTTCTAATTTTAATGTTTTTAAAACACAAATAGTGTTATTTTTATTTTTATTTATGTTTTTTTAATTTTATAGTATTTTTAAATATTTATGTTTTTTATTTTTTTTTTTTAAATTTTATTGTTTTTTTAAATGATATGTTTTAATTTTGTTTAACTATTTTCTTTTTGTTATTTTTACTTATAATTTTATGTGAATTTTTACATATGGTTATTTTTAGATATAAAATTCATAAAAAAAATCATAAAATTTGTTATTTTCTTAAAAAAAAATTAAATTATTATTTTTAGTGAGAAATATTTTGTGTATCTAAATATTATGATGATTATGATGAATGAGATTGAGAAATATTATGATGATTATGATGAATCGGACCTAAAGAAATGAATTATTTAGCTTGATTTAAGATTTTATTCCTATGCTCAAAAGGTTTGGAGCCCGAGCTCATGTAATTTTGACATTGCAACAAAGATTTTGAAACTGAGATCTAATGTGGTTGTACACGGGGCACTCTAGGAGGAAGTGATTTTCATCCTCGATGTTCGTATTGTCACAGAGAACCTTTCCATCCATGGTGTTTTAAAATCCACCCAACGACCAGCTTCACTATGGAGCTCATGAAAGTTCATTCTAATATTGACTATATATATAAATATATAAAAAAAATTAACTTAAAATTATAATTTTTTTTATTTTTCTAAACTTTGTAAAAAAATTCAAAATATTTATTTAAGTTAACATTTCAAAGAAACACACAAAAAAAAAACCAAACCCTCGGAAACGTTTAAAAAACAAACATTTTGGGATGAAAAATAACAAGAGCAATATGAAAACTTCAATATTCAACATTTTAGAAAAAGAAGAGCAAAAGGAAAAATTCAACATTCAAAATTAAAAAAAAAAAAATGTGCATAATTAAGAGATAAGAAAATTTAAAGTGTTAAAAATAGGATTAAAAAAAATGGTCGAGGCTACTTTCAAAATCTGCATTAAAATTAGGAACATATAAAAAAAAATTGTCCATACTTAATATTTTGAAAAGAAAATTAAAATATCAATTTGTGATAGGTTTATTTGTTATAAGAGATTTTGTATTCATTGTTGTATGGTTTAGTTTTGGGAGCAATGTGTTCGTATGAAAGTTTTGGTCCTCTCGAACCTTCGTAACACAAATGATACATAGAGAAATCCATTTTTGAATCGATGTTACAACCATTTTTGGTAAGATAAAGTTTTAAATTAAATTTTCTTAAACAAAATCCGAAAAAAATGTGCATTTGTCTTTATGATATATACAATTGACTTAAAAATCCAAAAATTCATATTAATAGTTAATTAAATTGATTGTTATTATATATATATATATATATATATTAATGCGTTGTTTTCTAATAATGCATAACAGAAAATTATAAAATAATGTGTTCCTTATATTTAGTTTTACTCTTTCCAAATCACTTACGTGATATGCTTGGCATAATGCTGGAACACACAACAAACTCAAAATTTCCATTAAATTATATTTACCCGTTCCCTCTCATAGCCTCCTATGATTCATAGGATCAAATGATGGATGAATATTTTCTTCAATATATCAAATTGTAAATAATATTGCATGCTGCAAATGGTTTCCAAAATGAAAAGATAAAAATAACAATTAAAAATGAAAAGATGGCATATAAAAGAAAATTAGAATAAAAGAATAAAACAAAGTTGAAAAGAACCCCATGAAAAGAAGAAAAGTGAATGTGATGCAAATTCAAATGCCACTAGAGAAAAATAGTTTTGTTTTGAAAAATAAATTAGGGATTGTGTGCAACTTGTTCTAAATGTCACAATCACAAATCTTTGTTCGAATCATATAGTGTAATTATGGTCAAACACATTTGAATTTATGTTGTTAGAATAGAGAATAATTTAACCAAACTATTTAAACTTGGTTAAAATTAGGTAGATAGGTGAAGAAATTGATGCAATTATTTAACCTCGATTAATAACTTAAGTTGTAGGTTAGATCTTAGATTAGGATTAACTTCTCCTCCAAGTGAAAATAAGAAGGGTATCCACAGTTAAATGCACCCTTGGTTGGAAGAAGTTAGACTTTACTTTCAAAAGTTAGGAGAAAAAGCATTAAAATGGTATTATGCATGTTTTAAAGGCATATAATTTTTATCCTATGTTTGGTGCTTATAAAGAAAAAGTGAAAAAATGACAAATTTTTTGTTTTGTAGTGGATAAAGGGTGGCTCGAGCCATTGCAACATGTCAAATCATGATTGTGATCGATGGTTCATAATGCCTTTTAGCCCCCCTGCCCTTCCTACCTTTATCGATGGAGGGGGGGAGGGTCCAAAAAGGTAGTTTTGTTTCCTCAACCCCACCTTACATGTCATTCCCTCATTCTTTCACACCTGCCCTCTCATTACCACATACCACCCTCCTCCCCTATGAAAAATCCTAATCCACTCCTTCTCACCAATGGTTCCTCACGACTACACCCTAAGCAAGGAACCAGGATGTCTTAGCACTGATTTCCCATCATCGACAACCTCCAGTTACAAGATTTCACGGGTAAATTGCATAACTCATCAACCTTTTCCAAATTCTTTCAAATTCTCAATATGGCTCCCAAGAGAAAAACCAATGTCAATCATGAAAATCTTATGGTTCCCCCATCAGTTGACCTTGATCACATTCCTCTAGCAGACACAGACTATAATATCTCAGAGCTAAAGTGTGAATTTGATTTATTCTAATTACACACCTGGCTCAAAGACATTTTCCTTGACCAGAGTGATGAAATTGGCCTCTCAGAATCTAATTTACTTCTCTACATGTTTCCCCAAACCCATCACTTACCTGAATTTGTCCTTAAATTCCAAAATTGTTACCAACGAGTCCAGAGAGCCATTGTGGCCCACAATGGTGAAATTCTATTCAAAATCACCCCTCAGTTAATTAACCAAATATTGCAGATCCCTCAGTGTTGGGAACGAGTCCCTTGGGGTCAATTTTGGGGATAAAAGCCCAAGGTTTGGGGCTAAAGGCCCATGTTTTGTGTAGAGAATGTAAAGTCTTTTCATTTTGTGGTTGCAGAGTAGGAAGTTGATAATTTTTTGGGTAGATTTTTGAGTAAGTTTATGGGTCTGTGAGAGCTAAGAGAAAAGAGTCTTAGCGTAGAAAAAAGCTTTGTAGCTGAGTGTACATAGGCCTAGTGTAGAAGTCCGCAACTGCGTGCACAGACCCGTGCAACTATGTATGCAAGGTAGTCAGACTTTGTACTCGAAAGCTAGATTATCAATAAAGCGAAGTATTATGGAATTATTTGTGTATGCATTATTTTACTTCTATTATGAATGTTGCGATTACGTTATGTTAAATACTGGGGTTCTAAATTAATGCTATATTGATGCACGAACCTATGTATTTTATTTTGTCATATGAACGCAAGTAAGAATATATTTTTATGCAAAGATAACCGGAATGCATCTTAAAGTTAAGCAATACTTAAGCGAATCTAAGTAAATATAGAAATAAGAGTAATTATAGAGGCGCATAAGTGCCTGATCTGTCTTTTGGTGTCTGTGAAGGACGATCAAAGACTTTCACAGAGGCTTCAAGGATGAATAAGAGAAATACTTTGATAAGCACTAAAGGGATTATCAATCTGTGCAAATAAAGGGTTACAATATATAACCGACATAACAACCAGCTCATGGTGTAGAAATTTGGTTCCTGCATTCCCCCATAATACTTCGGGTAAGACTTTAGTCCGCGCTCTCGGATTGATGCCGAAAGGGCCATTAGTGTAGGGATTTTCTTAGCTACTTAACGTTGAACTTGGGTCAAGGCCCATCAAGCCAGCAGATGGTTCCATTACCAAGACTGGATCTACATAACGAGATGTGTGATGTCACAACATTGGAATCCAACTAAGAAGGATATTGAAGACTCGTTAGATAGGAAGATCCACGAATTCACGATGCAAGAAAACAAGAATCCGTGATTAACGAAAGAAAAGTGGTTGGACAAATATCTGTACATAGATATACATGAGATATTCTTTTGTTCCTTCTCGTTTGAATTATACGACTGGAACGCGAAGTTGGTAGACGACCAAGGTAGGTAGAGGCTTGACGATCAAGCTGTTTAGACCTTGGAGTTAGTGTGGAGATTAGAAGCTTCTAAAGATAAGATTGTGCACGTTGTCAATCATTGGCTCGATCATATCATAGGAGGATTTGTGACATAATTCATTGTTAATACTTCTATCAGTTATAGCGAATAAGAGCACTACTTCTTGAAAGGGGTAAGAGGTAAGTATTTAAAATTGTTAAATACTTGGATTAAGATTCTATTTGTGAAAATTGGTTTATGCACTTACCTTAATGTTTGAGGCTATACGAAGTGGAACGACTTTCAAGGATGGAGGATGAAAAGGCCCTAAATATAGCCCATTGATTGAACCTCCTCTCAGTAACGATGAGGGAGCAGCATAGGCTTCTACGTAGAGGAGTATTCAATTGATAAAGCAAGTGTTGCCGCGAATACCTCATCCACTCACACCACCCCCATCTTCACCTCCACTGCTTACACCCTCACTCACACCACTACCACTATTGCCACCATTTAATATGGCAAACTACGTAAAGGTACATGTGTTTAAGGGCATGGGAAATGAAGATCCAGACTAATTTTGGTTCGTCGAGAAGGTTGTATTGGAAGCTCAGGGTATCACGGATGATCAAATGAAGAAAGTGATTTTGTTTAGTGCTTTGCAGGACCGCGACATAACGTGGTACATTAATTACTGCATGGATAATCCAATTTCCATGTTGGTGTTGGCATTATGATACATATGTTGTACTTGATGGCAACCCACTCATCTCAGATGATAAATTATAGTGCAGCAAAGTTCACACACTTTTATGCAGAGAAAAGTTTATTTCATGTAGAGAAAAGTTCACGCACTTTTATGCAGAGAAAAGTTTATTTCATGTAGAGAACAAGTTCATGCACTTTCATGCACAGAAAAATTCCTTTCATGAAGATAAAATTTCACGCACTTTCATGGTTGGCTCATGGTATTAGTCCGATAGTTTTTGATCCTATGGTTTTGGTCTGTGGTATTGCATCCAAAAGTGTTGATCTCACGCACTTTCATGATTGGTTCATGGTATTAGTCCGACAATTTTTGATCTTATGGTTTTGGCTCGTGGTATTGCATCCAAAAGTGTTGATCTCATGCACTTTCATGGTTGGTTCATGGTATTAGTCCAACAGTTTTTTGATCCTATGGTTTTGGACCGTGGTATTGTGGAAGGCCTAAGACTAAAAGAGGAAGGAGATCGTTTGGCAAAGTATCATCGAATGAATTGAATATCTAATAAGTGCTAGATCTGAAATATTTGTGATTGGGTTATGGTGCAGATCTGGATCTGAATGAAGGAGGAACCTTAGCGCATAAAAAAGGATAAGTTCTTTTGATGGGTCATAATATTTATGCTTGAATAATAGTATCTTTGCATGATTTTGATCTGTTATATGAGGCGCATGCTTGATCTATAAATCTGACAATCTAGGTTAATTAGTGTTTGAATATTTGAAAGAAGTAATTATCCTTTATAGATATGCACACAGGTTTCAGGTTGTTGAAGTAGCGTATATCTTTAAATTATGATCTAGCTGCCTCTGTCTATTGCTCCAGTATTCTGGGTTCAGAATTTGGTGTGTGGTTACTGTTACTGTGTTCTGGGTACAGCTGTCAGAGAAGTGTTTACTTGATTCAGTGCTAATTGGGAAAAGGATATTGTTTGATGCAGATATACTTGATGATTGATTGATGTTCATGGATCCAGTCTGAAAATTTATGAATCGTGGTCCTTGGAAGAAAGAGAAGGTTGTAGCCTTCAGTAGGCCAACACCTACGTACTAGTATCTTGGCTAGTACAAGAGCTAAGGGGGTTGTAGCTCCCTTCCAGGAGAAGCTGCAGAACGAGAGAGGGTTGTAGCTCTCTGCAGGTTGTAGCCTGCGTACTGGTAAAGGACTGCACCAGTACAAAATCATTGTAAAAGGAGTTTCTAATTGAAAGAAGATAGAGACATATTGCAACAGGTCGTTTTCACCCACATTGGGTTTCCACCTTATATCTAGTGTTCTTTTGTGTGACTATTTTCTTTTCTTGTTCCTACTCATTATTTTATGATACTGACATACAAAGCAATGATCAATATTTGAGGAATTATTCAAAGTATAAATAAGGATGATAGATTGATAAGAATTTGATGATACTGATTCACCCCCCCTCTCAGTATTATTTCCAACAATTGGTACCAGAGGAGGTCCTTCTGAAGAAGCTTGATCGCTTGAAGGAAGATCTAACATCATGAGCAACTACGAGAGGGAAGCATCAATCAGGCCACCGATTTTTGATGGAACAAACTTCGTATATTGGAAGGTAAGAGTTACTTCCTATCTTCAATCTTTGGGTACAGAAGTATGGGACATTATAGATACAGGGTATACTTTTCCATCAGCTACTCCTACAGATTCAGCTGAGAAGAAGAAATATGAAACAAATGAAAATGTGGTTAATACTCGTCTAGGATGTCTATCTCAATCTGAATTTGTGAAGGTTATACAATATAAATCCGCAAAAGAAATATGGGACAAGATTGTTTTGAGCTATGAAGAAGATGAATAGGTAAAATGTGCAAAAATTCAAACCCTGAGGATTCAGTATGAGAATCTCAGAATGTATAATGATGAAAGTGTGGCTAACTATTTCCTTCGGGTAGACGAGATTGTTAATTGTATGAAAAACTTGGGTGAAGAAATAAAGGAGGTTGTTGTGGTTGAAAAAGTCCTAAGATCATTGTCCCCCAAGTTTGAATCTAAAGTGTTTGCAATATAAGAAAAAGAAAATCTACGAACTCTTACTATGTCTCAGCTACACGGAATTATACCTGCTTATGAAATGAGAAAAGGGTCCATCAGACAGGAGAGAAATTGCTTTTAAGGCTTCAGGCAAAGGAGACTACTATGAATCAAGTCACGTGCCAAAAGAAGAAGAAGAATCAAATTTTGTCAGAAAGCTTCAACGGGGTACTGGAAGGTTCAGAGGTAAGCTACCTTTTAAATGTTTTGCTTGTGGAAGAGTAGGTCATTAAGCTCCCAAATGTCCTCATAAGGATAAGATTGACAAAGGAAAGGAACCTGCAAGATGGAACAAGAAACTGAATGCAAATAAGAAAAGCTACTACACTCATGAACACAGTAATGGTCTATCAAATAATGATGAAGAAGAACGAGGTAATGACTATAAACTTTTAATGGCATTTGAAGATGATGATTACATGGATGCTATAGATGTGGATAGTTTTTATGAAGAGATTTCTAGACTTAAGACATGTATAGAAGAAAAGAATATGATCATTGATATTCTACAATTTCAAATTGATGAAAAAGAAAAATATCTTGAAAAGTTAGAAGGTGAAATTGTTGGCCTTAGAAAAGAAATTGAGAAAACAAAGGCTATTAATCTTAAGTTTGTCAAAGGATCTGAAACTCTGGATGAGATCATCAATGTACAACGTTCTCTGCTAAACAAGACAGGTCTGGGGTATAATGGAGAAACATCTCAAGCATCCACCTCAAAGAGTTATCTTGATGCAACAAGAAGGAATGAGCAAAAGCACAATGGAGATCACCAGGTACAGCAGGGACGAATTACATCAAGAACGAACAAAGACTATCAGGTAAACCAGGGGTAATTTGTCTTAAGGATGAACAAAAGCTACAACCAGCCACAGGTAAAATCTTCTCAATTTGCTTCAAGAATGGATGACAATAGAAATTACAATCATTTGGCCGGTAGATTTGATAATCGCAGAAGTTTCTTCAATGGGCAATGTTTCTCTTGCCATAACTTTGGTCACAAAGCAGCTCAATGTGTTGCATATAAAACAATCATGACTAGAGAAGCTCAAAAACAAAGAAGTATGATCGGGATTACAAAAAGGACCTATAACAAATTTTCAGCTCTTGAAAATGAAGTTGAAAGTTCTACTTGCAATAACTTTGGTCATGAAGATTCTGAATGCAGGAGCAGGTTTCAGCAGACAAAGGAACAAGCCTCAAGCACCAGAACATGGAGAATAAAGGAACCATAAACAAAAAGATGTGGGATAGCCTTTTATGCAGAGGGACAGGAAAAACTATGGTACATCGACAGTGGATGTTCGAAGCATATGACAGGTGATAAAGAAAAACTTGAATCATATTCTGCTTTAGAAAAGGGAAAGAAAGTTTCTTTTGGAAATGATACTCCAGCAGCTATAAAAGGAAAAGGCACAACTCAGTTAAAAGAAATGGTCAAAGCTGGAAATGTTTTGTATGTTGATGGCTTGAAGCATAACCTTCTGAGTGTTAGTCAGATGTGTGATCAAGGAACCGAGGTAATATTTCGATCAAATGGATGTACTGTTCGTGATCTTGATACAGGGAAAGCAATGATGAAAGGTAGAAGAACTCCAAATAATCTATACATATTTAAAGAAGGACAACAACAATGCTATTTGAGCAAGGATGATGAACATTGGTTATGTCACCGGAGGTTGGGGCATCTAAGATTTTCACAAATAAGGAAGGCGTGCAAATGTCAGGCAGTTCGTGGTCTTCCACATATCAAAATTCTAGACAACACTATATGCAAATCATGTCAGTTTGGTAAGAAAACCAGAACCAACTTCCCTAAGAAGGAAGGATGAGCCAACAGGCCTCTTGAACTAGTCCATATAGATGTATGTGGTCCTTTCAGGACGAGGTCACCTCGAGGAGAAGAATACTTGATATTATTCATTGACGATTTCTCCAGGTTTGTTTGGTTAGGACTTTTGAAGCACAAAGACGAAGCATTCGAAAAATTCAAATCCTTCAAAGCCTTGGCTGAAAATGAATCAGGTTACAAAATTAAGTGCCTCAGGTCCGACAGAGGTGGGGAGTTTACCTCAAATGAATTTTTTGATTTCTGTGAAGAACATGGGATAAGAAGGGAATTCTCTACAGCTAGAAATCCTCAGCAAAATGGAGTGGTGGAAAGGATGAACAGAACAATCCAACAAATGGCCCGTGCTATGCTTGATGAGTCCGGAACTCCCACAACTTTCTGGGGTGAAGCTGCATATGCTGCGGTTATTATTCTCAATAAAACAAATGTCCGAGTGAACAGCACTCAAACTCCTCATGAACTCTGGTATGGTGAGACTCCTTCAGTAAAACACTTCAAAATATTTGGGAGAAAATGCTATATTAAGAATACTGATGAGCAACTTGGCAAACTTGAACCTAGAGCAGATGAAGGCATTCTTCTTGGTTATTCTCCACATAGCAAAGCATATAAGTGCTACAATAAAAGAAGAATTGTTAACAGCATTGATGTAGTGGTTGATGAAAAAGGATACATTCCTAGGCAAGTAAATCATGAAAATATGGAAGAAGATGAAGACTACTCTCAAAGACAGAATGATGAAGAAGAAGAACCTCAAGAAGCACCAGAGTAACAGATAAGGGTAGAAGAGAAGACTCCATCCAGGTACGTTCAGAAGAATCATCTAGAATCTCAGATTTTGGGGCAAAAAGAAGCAGGTGTACAAACAAGAAGAACAATTGCAGCAGCTTCAAGCTATTTGGCATTACTCTCATCCACTGAAGCACAAAATGTAAAAGAGGCGTGCAAAGATGAATGTTGGGTCAAAGCAATGGATGAAGAACTTGATCAGATCGAAAAGAACAACACTTGGGAGTTGGTTCCTAGACCAAAGGATAAGAATGTTATAGGGACAAAATGGGTCTTCAAAAATAAGTTGAATGAAAATGGGGAAGTAATTAGAAGCAAGGCCAGACTTGTTTGTAAAGGGTATGCGCAACAAGAAGGAATAGATTTTGAAGAAATGTTTGCTCCTGTTGCAAGACTTGAGGCCATCCAAATGTTCCTTGCTCTCTCAAGCTTTCAAAAGGTCAAAGTATTTCAAATGGACGTGAAATCAGCCTTTCTGATTGGAGACTTAGAAGAAGAAGTGTACATTGAGCAGCCAGATGGTTTCATTCTTGGAAATGATCCAAATCTTGTATGCAGACTGAAAAAGGCTCTCTATGGTCTTAAACAAGCTCCAAGGGCTTGGTACTATCGTTTGGACAAATATATTCATCAACAAGGTTTTTCAAAAGGAAGGAGGGATCCTCTTGTCTCAAACCAAGTATCTCAAGCAGATTTTGAAGAAATATGGCATGGAAGATGCAAAACTAGTATGTACACCCATGGTCACAGGATGTAGCCTCAGTGCAAATGATGAATACACAACAGTACATCAACCAGCCTACAGATCTGTGATTGGAAGTCTACTTTATTTGATAGGTACCCGACCAGACATCATGCATGCAGTGGGAATAGTTGGAAGATTTCAGGCAAATCCAAAGGAAACTCATCTTCAGGCAATAAAGAGAATCTTCAAATATCTTCAAGGGACTCAAGATTATGGCTTATGGTATCCTAGAGATACAGATCTCACACTTCATGCTTATAATGATGCAGATTGGGCTGGAAGCGTGGATGACAGGAAGAGCACAAGTGGTGGTGCATTCTTTATGGGTTCTAGATTAGTATCTTGGTTCAGCAAGAAACAGAGTTCGATTGCCTTGTCTACAGCTGAAGCAGAATATGTTGCTGCTGCATCCTGCTGCACTCAACTCCTTTGGATGATGCAGACCTTGCAAGATTTTCAAATCACTTGTACACCACCCATCTCCATCTTATGTGATAATACATGTGCAATCAGCATTTCAAAGAACCCAGTCATGCATTCAAAAGCCAAGCACATACCAATCAATTATCACTTTCTCCGGGAACAAGTGCTTGAACAAAAGGTCAAGTTGGAGTATGTTCCTTCTAAGGAACAGGTTGTTGATATACTCACCAAACCATTGCCTAGGGAGACCTTTGAATACCTCAGGCAAAAGCTGGGGGTTGTTGATGCATCATCTTGTTGTTGAATCTCTTCTGATTGTTGGTTGTACGCAAGGTTCATCTAAAGTATATGCGTACATGTGCTGGGTTGCGGATTGGTCAAAGATCGAATGGCATAGGTTCAGGGGGAGTATATCATGCATTGTTGGGATTATGGAGGAAGTACAGAAGGAGATCATGGATGTTGTTCTGAATATTGCTGCAATACGTCTCTATCTCTTTCATGGTCATTTATGGTGTTTGATGGATTATGGTTCTTCTTTGCAGATCTGGTTTATAGTCAGGGGGAGCATGTTCTTAGGGGGAGCATAACCCTTTGCCCTTGATGTCAAACGGGGAGAATGATTGGTTGTTGTTGCCATCAAGACCAAAGGGGGAGATTGTTGGCATTATGATTCATATGTTGTACTTGATGGCAACCCACTCATCTCAGATGATAAATTATAGTGCAGCAAAGTTCACGCACTTTCATGAAGATAAAATTTTCTTTCATGAAGATAAAAGTTTCCTTCATGTAGAGAAACGTTCACGCACTTATATGCAGAGAGAAGTTTATTTCATGTAGAGAAAAGTTCACGCGCTTTTATGCAGAGAAACATTTATTTCATGTAGAGAAAAGTTCACGCACTTTTATGCAGAGAAAAGTTTATTTCATGTAGAGAAAAAGGTCACGCACTTTCATGCAGAGAAAAGTTCCTTTCATGAAGAGAAAATTTCACGCACTTTCATGGTTGGATCATGGTATTAGTCCGACAGTTTTTGATCCTATGGTTTTCGTCCATGGTATTGCATCAAAAAGTGTTGATCTCATGCACTTTCATGGTTGGTTCATGGTATTAGTCCGACAATTTTTTATCTTATGGTTTTGGCTCGTGGTATTGCATCCAAAAGTGTTTATCTCATGCACTTTCATGGTTGTTTCATGATATTAGTCCAACAGATTTTTGATCTTATGGTTTTGGACCGTGGTATTGTGGAAGGCCTAAGACTATAAAAGAGGAAGGAGATCATTTGGCAAAGTATCATCGAATGAATTGAATATCTAATAAGTGCTAGATCTGAAATATTTGTGATTGGGTTATGGTGCAGATCTGGATCTGAATGAAGGAGGAACCTTAGCGCATAAAGAAGGATAAGTTCTTTTGATGGGTCATAATCTTTATGCTTGAATAATAATATCTTTGCATGATTTTGATCTGTTATATGAGGCGCATGCTTGATCTATAAATCTGAGAATCTGGGTTAATTAGTGTGTGAATATTTGAAAGAAGGAATTATCCTTTATAGATCTGCACGCAGGTTTCAGGTTGTTGAAGTAGCGTATATCTTTAAATTATGATCTAGCTGCCTCTGTCTATTGCTGCAGTATTCGGGGTTCAGAATTTGGTGTGTGGTTACTGTTACTGTGTTCTAGGTACAACTGTCAGAGAAGTGTTTACTTGATTTAGTGCTAATTGGGAAAAGGAGATTATTTGATGCAGATATACTTGATGATTGATTGATGTTCATGGATCCAGTCTGAAAATTTATGAATCGTGGTCCCTAGAAGAAAGAGAAGGTTGTAGCCTTCAGTAGGCCAGCACCTATGTACTAGTATCTTGGCTAGTACAAGAGCTAAGGGGGTTGTAGCTCCCTTCCAGGAGAAGCTGGAAAACGAGAGAGGGTTGTAGCTCTCTGCAGGTTGTAGCCTGCGTACTGGTAAAGGACTGCACTAGTACAAAATCATTGTAAAAGGAGTTTCTAATTGAAAGAAGATAGAGACATATTGCAGCAGGTGGTTTTCACCCACATTGGGTTTCCACCTTATATCTGGTGTTCTTTTGTGTGACTATTTGCTTTTCTTGTTCGTACTCATTATTTTATGATACTGACATACAAGGTAATGATCAATATTTGAAGAATTATTCAAATTATAAATAAGGAAGATAGATTGATAAGAATTTGATAATACTGATTCACCCCCCCCCTCAGTATTATTTCCAACAATTGGTATCAGAGCAGGTCCTTCTGAAGAAGCTTGATCGCTTGAAGGAAGATCTAACATCATGAGCAACTACGAGAGGGAAGCATCAATCAGGCCACCAATTTTTGATGGAACAAACTTCGTATATTGGAAGGTAAGAGTTACTGCCTATCTTCAATCTTTGGGTACATAAGTATGGGACATTATAGAAACAGGGTATACTTTTCCATCAGCGACTCCTACAGATTCAATTGAGAAGAAGAAATATGAAACAAATGCAAAGGCGGTTAATAATCTTCTAGGATGTCTATCTCAATCTGAATTTGTGAAGGTTATGCAATATAAATCCGCAAAAGAAATATGGGACAAGATTGTTTTGAGCTACGAAGGAGATGAACATGTAAAACGTGCAAAACTTCAAACCCTCAAGATTCAGTATGAGAATCTCAGAATGTATAATGATGAAAGTGTGGCTAACTATTTCCTTCGGGTAGACGAGATTGTTAATTGTATGAAAAACTTGGGTGAAGAAATAAAAGAGGCTATTGTGGTTGAAAAAGTCCTAAGATCATTGTCCGCCAAGTTTTAATCTAAAGTGTCTGCAATAGAAGAAAAAGAAAATCTACGAACTCTTACTATGTCTCAGCTACACGGAATTCTAACTGTTATGAAATGAGAAAAGGAGGTCCATCAGACAGGAGAGAAGTTGCTTTTAAGGCTTCAGGCAAAGGAGACTACTATGAATCAAGTCACGTGCCAGAAGAAGAATAAGAATCAAATTTTGTCAGAAATCTTCAACAGGGTACTGGAAGGTTCAGAGGTAAGCTACCTTTTAAATGTTTTGCTTATGGAAGAGTAGGTCATTATGCTGCCAAATGTCCTCATAAGGATAAGATTGACAAAGGAAAGGAACCTGCCAGATGGAACAAGAAATAGAATGCAAATAAGAAAAGCTACTACACTCATGAAGACAATGATGGTCTATTAAATAGTGATGAAGATGAACGAGGTAATGACTATAAACTTGTAATGGCATTTGAAGATGATGATTACATGGATGCTATAGATGTGGATAGTTTTTATGAAGAGATTTCTAGACGTAAGACATGTATAGAAGAAAATAATATGATCATTGATACTCCACAATTTCAAATTGATGAAAAAGAAAAATATCTTGAAAAGTTAGAAGGTGAAATTGTTGGCCTTAGAAAATAAATTGAGAAAACAAAGGCTATTAATCTTAAGTTTGTCAAAGGATCTGAAACTCTGGATGAGATCATCAATGTACAACGTTCTCCGCTAAACAAGACAGGTCTGGGGTATAATGGAGAAACATCTCAAGCATCCACCTCAAAGAGTTATCTTGATGCAACAAGAAGGAATGAGCAAAAGCACAATGGAGATCACCAGGTAAAGCAGGGACGAATTACATCAAGAACGAACAAAGACTATTAGGTAAACCAGGGGCAATCTATCTTAAGGATGAACAAAAGCTACAACCAGCCACAGGTAAAATCTTCTCAATTTGCTTCAAGAATGGATGACAATAGAAATTACAATCATTTGGCCAGTAGATTTGATAATCGCAGAAGTTTCTTCAATGGGAAATGTTTCTCTTGCCATAACATTGGTCACAAAGCAGCTCAATGTGTTGCATATAAAACAATCATGACTAGAGAAGCTCAAAAGCAAAGAAGTATGATCGGGATTACAAAAAGGACCTATAACAACTTTCGGCTCTTGAAAATGAAGTTGAATGTTCTATTTGCAATAACTTTGGTCATGAAGATTCTGAATGCAGGAGCAGGTTTCAGCAGACAAAGGAACAAGCCTCAAGCACCAGAACATGGAGAATAAAGGAACCACAAACATAAAGATGTGGGATAGCCTTTTATGCAGAGGGACAGGAAAAACTATGGTACATCGACAGTGGATGTTCAAAGCATATGACAAGTGATAAAGAAAAACTTGAATCATATTCTTCTTTAGAAAAGGGAAATAAAGTTTCTTTTGGAAATGATACTCCAACAGCTATAAAAGGAAAAGGCACATCTCAGTTAAAAGAAAAGGTCAAAGCTGGAAATGTTTTGTATGTTGATGGCTTGAAGCATAACCTTCTGAGTGTCAGTCAGATGTGCAATCAAGGAACCTAGGTAATATTTCGATCAAATGGATGTAGTGTTTGTGATCTTGATACAGGGAAAACAATGATCAAAGGTAGAAGAACTCCAAATAATTTATACATATTTGAAGAAGGACAACAACAATGCTATTTGAGCAAGGATGATGAACATTGGTTATGTCACCGGAGGTTGGGGCATCTAAGCTTTTCACAAATAAGGAAGGCATGCAAATGTCAGGCAGTTCGTGGTCTTCCAGATATCAAAATTCAAGACAACACTATATGCAAATAATGTCAGTTTGGTAAGCAAACCAGAAGAAACTTCCCGTAGAAGGAAGGATCAGCCAGCAGGCCTCTTGAACTAGTCCATACAAATGTATGTGGTCCTTTCAGGACGAGGTCACCTCGAGGAGAAGAATACTTGATATTATTCATTGACGATTTCTCCAGGTTTGTTTGGTTAGGACTTTTGAAGCACAAAGACGAAGCATTCGAAAAATTCAAATCCTTCAAAGCCTTGGTTGAAAATGAATTAGGTTACAAAATTAAGTGCCTCAGGTCCGATAGAGGTGGGGAGTTTACCTCAAATGAATTTTTCAATTTCTATGAAGAACATGGGATAAGAAGGGAATTCTCTATAGCTAGAACTCCTCAGCAAAATGGAGTGGTGGAAAGGATGAACAGAACAGTCCAACAAATGGCCCATGCTATGCTTGATGAGTCCAGAACTCCCGCAACTTTTTGGGGTGAAGCTGCATATGTTACGGTTGTTATTCTCAATAAAACAAATGTCCGAGTGAACAACACTCAAACTCCTCATGAACTCTGGTATGGTGAGACTCCTTCAATAAAACACTTCAAAATCTTTGGGAGCAAATGCTATATTAAGAATACTGATGAGCAACTTGGCAAACTTGAACCTAGAGTAGATGAAGGCATTCTTCTTGGTTATTCTCCACACAACAAAGTATATAAGTGCTACAATAAAAGACTTGGAAGAATTTTTGATAGCATTGATGTAGTGGTTGATGAAAAAGGATACATTCCTAGGCAAGTAAATCATGAAAATATCGAAGAAGATGAAGACTACCCTCAAAGACAGATGATGAAGAAGAAGAACCTCAAGAAGCACCAGAGGAACAGATAAGGGTAGAAGAGGAGACTCCATCCAGGTACGTTCAGAAGAATCATCCAGAATCGCAGATTTTGGGGCAAAAAGAAGCAGGTGTACAAACAAGAAGAACAATTGCAGAAGCTTCAAGCTATTTGGCATTACTCTCATCCACTGAACCACAAAATGTGAAAGAGGCATGCAAAGATGAATGTTGGGTCAAAGCAATGGATGAAGAACTTGAGCAGATCGAAAAGAAAAACACTTGGGAGTTGGTTCCTAGACCAAAGGATAAGAATGTTATAGGGACAAAATGGGTCTTCAAAAGTAAGTTGAATGAAAATGGGGAAGTAATTAGAAACAAGGCCAGACTTGTTTGTAAAGGGTATGCGCAGCAAGAAGGAATAAATTTTGAAGAAACTTTTGCTCCTGTTGCAAGACTTGAGGCCATCCGAATGTTGCTTGCTCTCTGAAGCTTTGAAAAGTTCAAAGTATTTCAAATGGATGTGAAATCAGCCTTTCTGAATGGAGACTTAGAAGAAGAAGTATACATTGAGCAGCCAGATGGTTTAATTCTTGGAAATGATCCAAATCTTGTATGCAGACTGAAAAAGGCTCTCTATGGTCTTAAACAAGCTCCAAGGGCTTGGTACTATTGTTTGGACAAATATCTTCATCAACAAGGTTTTTCAAAAGGATCAGCAAATAGCAATCTTTATATAAAAATTGAAAATGACAAATTGCTAATACTTGTTGTGTATGTAGATGACATTACCTTTGGCAGCAATGAAGAATCTATGAGTCAAAGCTTTGCCTTGGCGATGCAGAAAGAATTCGAAATGTCCTTGCTTGGAGAATTGACATATTTTCTTGGCCTGCAAATCCAACTAAAGGAAGGAGGGATCTTCTTGTCTCAAACCAAGTATCTCAAGCAGATTTTGTAGAAATATGGCATGGAATATGCAAAACCAGTATGTACACCCATGGTCACAGGATGTAGCCTCAGTGCAAATGATGAATCAGCAGCAGTACATCAACCAACCTACATATCTATGATTGGAAGTCTACTTTATTTGACAGGTACCCGACTAGACATCATGCATGCAGTGGGAATAGTTGGAAGATTTCAGGAAAATCCAAAGGAAACTCATCTTCAGGCAGTAAAGAGAATCTTCAAAGATCTTCAAGGGACTCAAAATTATGGCTTATGGTATCCTACAGATACAGATCTCACACGCCATGCTTATACTGATGCAGATTGGGCTGGAAGCATGGATGACAGGAAGAGCACAAGTGGTGGTGCATTCGTTATGGGTTCCAGATTAGTATCTTTGTTCAGCAAGAAACACAGTTTGATTGCCTTGTCTACAACTTAAGCAGAATATGTTGCTGCTGCATCTTGCCGCACTCAACTCCTTTGGATGATGAAAACCTTGCAGAATTTTCAAATCACTTGTACACCACCCATCTCCATCTTATGTGATAATACAAGTGAAATCAACATTTCAAAGAACCCAGTCATGCATTCAAAAACCAAGCACATACCAATCAAGTATCACTTTCTCCGGGAACAGGTGCTTGAACAAAAGGTCAAGTTGGAGTATGTTCCTTCTAAGGAACATGTTGCTGATATACTCATCAAACCATTGCCTAGGGAGACCTTTGAATACCTCAGGCAAAAGCTCAGGGTTGTTGATGCATCATCTTGTTGTTGAATCTCTTCTAATTGTTGGTTGTATGCAAGGTTCATCTGAAGTATATGCGTACATGTGTTGGGTTTCGGATTGGTCAAGGATCGAATGGCACAGGTTCAGGGGGAGCATATCATGCATTGTTGGCATTATGGAGGAAGTACATAAGGAGATCGTGGATGTCGGTCTGAATATTGCTGCAATACGTCTCTATCTCTTTCATGGTCATTTATGGTGTTTGATGGATTATGGTTCTTCTTTGCAGATCTGGTTTATAGTTAGGGGGAGCATGTTCTTAGGGGGAGCATAACCCTTTACCCTTGATGTCAAAGGGGGAGAATGATTGGTTGTTGTTGCCATCAAGTCCAAAGGGGGAGATTGTTGGCATTACGATACATATGTTGTCCTTGATGGCAACCCACTCATCTCAGATGATAAATTATAGTGCAGCAAAGTTCATGCACTTTCATGAAGATAAAAGTTTCTTTCATGAAGATAAAAGTTTCCTTCATGTAGAGAAAAGTTCATGCACTTATATGCAGAGAAAAATTTATTTCATGTAGAGAAAAGTTCACACACTTTTATGCAGAGAAAAGTTTATTTCATGTAGAGAAAAGTTCACGCACTTTTATGCAGAGAAAAGTTTATTTCATGTAGAGAAAAGTTCACGCACTTTTATGTAGAGAAAAATTTATTTCATGTAGAGAAAAAATTCACGCACATTCATGCAGAGAAAAGTTCCTTTCATGAAGAGAAAATTTCACACACTTTCATGGTTGGCTCATGGTATTAGTCGACAGTTTTTGATCCTATGGTTTTGGTCCATGGTATTGCATCCAAAAGTGTTGATCTCACGCACTTTCATGGTTGGTTCATGGTATTAGTTCGATAGTTTTTGATCTTATGGTTTTGGCTCGTGGTATTGCATCCAAAAGTGTTGATCTCACGCACTTTCATGGTTGGTTCATGGTATTAGTCCAACAGTTTTTTGATCCTATGGTTTTGGACCATGGTATTGTGGAAGGCCTAAGACTATAAAAGAGGAAGGAGATCATTTGCCAAAGTATCATGGAATGAATTGAATATCTAATAAGTGCTAGATCTGAAATATTTGTGATTGGGTTATGGTGCATATCTGGATCTGAATGAAGGAGGAACCTTAGCGCATAAAGAAGGATAAGTTCTTTTGATGGGTCATAATCTTTATGCTTGAATAATAGTATCTTTGCATGATTTTGATCTGTTATATGAGGTGCATGCTTGATCTATAAATCTGACAATCTGGGTTAATTAGTGTCTGAATATTTGAAAGAAGGAATTATCCTTTATAGATCTGCACGCAGGTTTTAGGTTGTTGAAGTAGAGTATATCTTTAAATTATAATCTAGCTGCCTCTGTCTATTGCTACAATATTCTGGGTTCAGAATTTGGTGTATGGTTACTGTTACTGTGTTCTGGGTACAACTGTCAGAGAAGTGTTTACTTGATTCAGTGCTAATTGGGAAAAGGATATTGTTTGATGCAGATATGCTTGATGATTGATTGATGTTCATGGATCCAGTCTGAAAATTTTTGAATTGTTGTCCCTGGAAGAAAGAGAAGGTTGTAGCCTTCAGTAGGCCAGCACCTACATACTAGTATCTTGGCTAGTACAAGAGCTAAGGGGGTTGTATCTCCCTTCCAGGAGAAGCTGTAGAACGAGAGAGGGTTGTAGCTCTCTGCAGGTTGTAGCCTACGTACTGGTAAAGGACTGCACTAGTACAAAATCATTGTAAAAGGAGTTTCTAATTGAAAGAAGATAGAGACATATTGCAGCAGGTGGTTTTCACCCACATTAGGTTTCCACCTTATATCTGGTGTTCTTTTGTGTGACTATTTGCTTTTCTTGTTCCTACTCATTATTTTATGATACTGACATACAAAGTAATGATCAATATTTGAAGAATTATTCAAAGTATAAATAAGGAAGATAGATTGATAAGAATTTGATAATACTGATTCACCCCTCCCCCCTCTCAGTATTATTTCCAACAATTGGTAGATATCTAGTCTGTGCTAAATAAGAAATTTAGTAGACCTAAGTCTAAGGCAAAATTAATTATAGTATTCAAAGAGATCATGATGAAGCCTGGTGAGACGCCCTAGGATTTGGATCAGAGATTGAAGTGTACGATCTGCGAGGCTAACATGAATCTGACTGATGGGAAGCATCATCAATGGTTTGTGGCCTCACTCCTACCACAACTAAGGGTTGCACTATCACAATAGAAAATTGGGACCTAGGTGGAAGCTCTGGGAATCGGGATGAGATTGCATGAGACACCAATGCAGGATGCTAATATGGGGGTTCAACAAATTCATGCACAGTTGCATAACCTTTTTCCTGAAATGCAAATTCTGGAAAAAGACAGAACAATTCGGCCAGAGGTGCGCGAAGAAGTGTGTTGCCTAAAGTGTAAAACCTAGGGGCATGACAAAGATCACTGTCCAATTCTCATAAATTATGTTGCAGCAGGGGGAACAATGACTCTGAGGCAAGAAGATACAATAGGGCCAAGTATAGGGCCTATGCTATGCTGTGGTATCTGTCAGGTAGTTGGGAAACATGCGACAAACGATTTCCATTTGCTGTAGAAATTCGTACAGACACTACAACAACTCTTCTGCAACTTCTATCAATCTGTGGGTCATGATGAGTGCAATTGCTAGAGTTATGTATTAATGATGGGCATGATACCTGCATACAAGGTGTAGGAAAAAATGTGGCCTCTGGGCCAAGTTGTTGGAGGAGCACGAGTCGAGTATTAGGGGCACAAACGAGACTAAGGTGGAGGAGGACCTGGTAGAGGTTGAGGGAAGGTTATTTGCTACAACTGTGGAGGACCAGATCACTATGCGTGAGACTGACCAACTCTGATGCGACTGTCATGTCACTATTGTACTTAGTTTGACCATGGGGTGGAGGATTGCCCCATATTGTTAGCTAAGTTACGCGAGAAAGGGGTGTAGCCTTAGCAACCAACTCAGAACCTACAGATGATGAGGGCTGAGCCTCACGAGGAAGACATTAAGGTAAATATTTTGATGTGGACTGGAGCGATAACTGGTGAGGATAAGGGGAAGTAGCATGAAGAAGGTGAGTGGGTCCACAAAGTGCCAGAAAATGAGACTGGGTTTGACCTAGAACGTGCAAAAGAAACATTTATGGAAGCAAAGAAAAGTGTTGTTGAGGCCTCTACCTTAGGTATTCAAGAGAGGACGACTGAAGAAATGGACCTGTTATCGAGTTCTTAGAGACATGCATGAAACTGTTATGTGATAGCAAGGTAGTGAAGGGACTACAGGAGCTGATTAATAGGTGCGCTGGCAAGGAAAATGCTACTGATGAACCACAAGTAGTTAGGAATCTTGGTAAGAAGAAGGCAAGAACTGGACATGAGATGAGACTCACTATGCAGATAGGAGAATAAGAAATGCAACAAGTTATCTTGGTCCTAGGGTCTGACGCGAACTTTTTGCTGAAATAGACATGGGAGAGAATGAAGAGACCTGCACTATAGGGGTCTCCAATTCAGCTAAGGATGGTGAATCGGCAGAAAATCATCCCAATGGGGAGGTTGCAGGGGGTAATAGTTGATATTGAAGGTGGGAGCACACTAGCTGATTTTGAAGTGATAGAGATTTTGGATGACAACAATCCATACCCCGCCCTCCTTGGGATCGATTGGGCCACTGACGTGAATAGGGTAACCAATCTAAAGAAGTGAAATATGATATTTGAGAAGAAATCGCTCTACGTAGTAGTGCATTGATCCTATAGAAGGACCATGCTATACTGAACCAGTTTGTGATTATGAAAGTGATGATGATTTATACCAGATTTACATGATAACAGCGTGAGATCGATATAGGATGAATTTGACAGTAGATGGATGTATTGCATGGGACCGCGAAAGTTCTTGCACACTAGATTTAGATGAATAACTAGAGCACTGGCAGAATTGACTGCATGAAGTATCTATGTTGCGCTGTAATATGATGACCAATTCATTGTGTTGTGTATCATCAGAGGTAAGAAATCTGCCTTACTATGATGGTTTAACTGATGGTGATCATTTTTTGGATGCATTTGATAGAGAAGTGCAGAATAAACATCGCTTCTAGGACCTGGACTGGGCGTTGTGCGCTACACTTGCGAGATTATGGGGCACTCATAAGGATAGTTTTGATGATTGGCGCGTATACAGAAAAATGATGAGAGAAATGATCCATGTGACCATTTGGCCAAATGGACTGAAGTGTATGGAGCGAAGCCTCAACCGCAGTGGGTCCATCTATTTTTTCATACCTTGGATGTTATATTGATGAATTGGTACTTGGAGATGGAACATCGCCATGGCACTGAAGAATGGGATTTTTTGCGCCAAGGATATTTTATGATGTTCCACTTTGAGGATGGGTTTGAAAGTATCGATAAATCATTGCAAGAGGTTAAGGGAGCAATTTTCAGGATACCGCAGGATCCTCTAGATTTGATTCAACCTAATTGGACTACCCAGCTGAGCCATGCACTAGAGTGCTACAATGTAATAATGGAAGAAGAGGATGAAGACCCGAGGAAGATTGATATTCCAGAGACCAGAGGTCACTGTGAAGTTGAAGGACTAGAACTAGAGAACCTAGACATAACCGAGCCACTCAAAACCAGACATGTGAACATTGGCATGGAGACAGAGCCGAAGTTTGCAAAGATTAGGGACTACTGGGATGACGCGACAGCAAATAAGGTCGCCGAACTTCTCTGCGAATATCAGGATCTGTTTCCTAGGAAGTTTTTAGATCTGAAAGGGATGATAGGGGACCTAGCTGTCATGAAGATCACCCTAAAATTGGATGTGAAACTTGTGAAGAAAATACCTTACCACCTCAATCTGAAGTATAAAGAAAGGGTCTGCTTAGAGTTAGATAAGATGCTTGTGGCAGGTATTATTGAACTAGTGGAAGAATATAATTGGGTGAGCCAAATACTAGTTTAGGAAAAGAACTAGAAGGAAGAAATAATGATATGCATAAATCTTAGGAAGATGGATGATGCCTGTGTGCATGATCCCTTCCCAACTCTGTTCACCAATGAGGTCCTGGATAATTTTAGTGGCCAAGAAGCATATTCGTCACTGATGGGTTCTCTGGATACCATCAGATCAAGATCACACCATAGGATATAAGTAAGATGACCTTCACGACTGAATTGGGATGCTTCAAGTATACGGTGATGCCTTTTGGGCTAAAGAATGCATTGGCAATATTTTTGCGCGTAGTCAGCGCGGAGTTTAGGGATTTCATTCATAGATTTCTAGAGGTATACTTTGATGATTGGATAGTGTTTGGATTGGTAAGAGCCATGTGGTAAGTCTGTGCCTAATGCTAGATACATGTCAGAGGTACTAGATGACGCTCAATCTAAGGAAATGATTGTTTTGTGTCCCTTTTGGGATCTTGTTGGGTCATCTGGTATGAAGGCAAGTCTTGATGGTAGACCCTGTGAAGATCGTGATCATAATCAATTTCGAAGATCCAAGGAGTGTGAAATAGTTGCGTGCAATGTTGGGGTATACGAGATACTATAGGAAATTCATCAAGAGCTATGCCTAGATCACCGTGCTGATGAAAAAACTGTTAAAGAAGGATGTTACGTTTTGTTGGAATGAAGAATGTTAGAAGAGCTTGGATGTGCTAAAGGAGAAAATGGTGACCACGCTGATCCTAGTCTTCCCGGATTGGAAGAAGGAATTTCATGTGCATGTAGACAGGTCGTGTATTACCCTAGGGGCAGTACTAACACAGGTCGGTGAATGGGACTTGGATCACCCTATAGCATTCGCAAGTAGGAAGTTGTCCAAAGCTGAGAAACATTATTCCATGACAAAGTGCGAATGATTAGCTATGGTGTACACACTCCAGAAGTTTAGGCATTATCTGTTGGGCAGACATATTAAGATTTATACAGACCATTCTCCATTGAAATATCTCGTCAACAAGCCTATGTTGGGGGGGAAGATATGCAGGTGGCTATTGTTGTTCCAGGAATATGATTTTGAAGTCATTCTGAAACCAAGACGATTGAATGTAGGACTAGATCATATGTCGCACATTGAACTAGAGAAGAGCCTACTAATTTAGAGGAAGGACTGCCTCACGTGCATCTCTTTGTAGTACACATCGTGGACAACCACTTTGAATATATTATACACTTCCTAACGATAGGTACATCTCCAGAAGGATATACAGGTCAATAGAAGAAGGAAATGGTGGTGTGCGTGGCGAATTTTTTTGTCATTGCAGGACACTTATACAAAATGGGATTAGATGAAATATTATGATATTATGTGCCAGAGTTCGAATGAAACAACATTCTCACTGAGGCTCATGGCGGAGCCATAGGAGGTTATTATGCAGGAAAAGAAACAGTGCAAAATATTCTATGCACTGGGTTGTGGTGGCCGACCTTTCATAAGGATTCAAAAGTGTATTGTAGGGCATGCGACACATGCCAAAGGACTGGCAGACCCACACGTAGGGATGAGCTATAGCTGAACCCACAAATATCATTATAGCCCTTCAAGAAGTGGATGATTGACTTTGTGGGACCAATTCAGCCTCCAAGAAAGAAGACGGGTGCGTGGTACATCATCACCATGACTGGGTACTTAACGAGATGGGCGGAGGCACAGCTTATGAAGGACTATACAAGTGTGACAATAACAAAATTCATCTTTGAGTATTTGCTGACAAGCTTTGGCTGTCCAAAAATTTTAGTGAGCGATGACGGTACGCATTTTCTTAATGAGACGATCAATGCGATGATGGAGGAATTCCAAGTTTACCATCAGAAGAGCATGCCATATCATTTGCAGGCTCATGGGATGGTGGAAGCATTTAATAAAATATTGGAGAGTGTGCTAACAAAGTTTTGCAATGCTCAAAGAAATGACTAGGATGTGTGCATTCCTACGGTACTATGGTCTTATAGAATGACTTGCAAGTAGTTGATTGGACAAATTTCGTTCAAACTAGTTTATGGCATAAAAGCTGTGATGCCAATGGAGTACATTGTACCTAGTCTGTGCATAGCGGCATTCACATGAATGGCGAAACGGGGAGCCTTGAAGGAGAGGCTCACGCAGCTAATAGAGCTTGAAGAGGATATATATTTAGTTGGATTCCATCGACAAGTTCAAAATGAGCGCAAAAAGTCATGACACGATCAACACATCAAACTGCACACCTTCAAGGTAAATGATGCAGTTCTATTATATCACAAAAAGTTTGATAAATTTCCAGAGAAATTTCAGGTACATTGGCTGGGGCCGTATGTCATCAATGAGATTACCGAGGGTGGAGTTGTTTAGTTGGTAAATTTGAATGGAGAGCCATTCCCACAGAAGGTGAGTGGTAGCCAATTGAAGCCATACACCAGTGATCTCGCTAGATGACTACATGATGGAAGTAAAGTCTTAGTGCTCCAGGCAGTTAAAAGGAGGCGCGAGACTATAAAATGCACTACTCAGGTTGCGGATCTGTGTGATTGGGCTACTGCAAGGAATGAAGGAATGTTGTAGTGTTAGTAGAAATTTGTGGGGAGTTGCACTGTTGAAGAAGCGACCACACGGCGAAGCTACAAAGTGACCATTATGGTCACTGTTCATGACTTGACAATTCGAAAATGATTAAATGGAGCAAGGGGTGGAATTTAAGTTGGAATTTAAGGGAAATATCTTTGAAAATCTGCCACCAGTCCAGTATTTATGAATGAATTTTGGGGGAATTGGTCGGATTTGAAGTCGAAAATTCCTATAAATTACAGGTGGCTACCCAGTGAAAAACACTTGGCATTTTGAGAATTGAGGTGTTGAGCTCTCAAGCACGTTAGAACTATGAGTACTTTGAAGCTTAGATAGCGAGTTCAACATTTGAGAAGTTTCCAAATGAAATACAAGAGTTATTTTCTAGTATCATGTTGGCACCCGTAGAAACTGTGAGTGTTGGAGAAGCAATGGCCACTGAGGGAGATGCCCTTGAGATAGAAGGTGTTGAAGTACCTGCAGAGGTACCCAAATCACCGAGGTTGCCCGAGACAAGGCCTACACCGACCAGAGAGGGTCCCAAAACAAAGAAATATAAGAAAACACCCGTAGAAGGAAAATCCCACCGCGCACGAGAAGGGCAAGGTAGTTGATCTGGAACCTAAAGAAGATAGTGAAGAAATTAATATAGGTGGTGATGACATTGACATGGGGGCCGAGGAAGTTGACGTTGAAGGGTCCGATCCTATCTCTAAACTACCTGAATACATTCCCCCGTGCCGAGGCAAGGCAAAGGTCCCCAAGGACATTTATGAGAGAAAGGTCATGCTGCATACACCATTGTTGTCAGACAAGATCTTATTTCATAGACCCTGCCTGGCGTGCATACCCCTTTTAAAACTAGAGGATTGGGATTCAACCTATATGGAGCACTTTCCCCACTTATTGATTGATCATTTCATGTGTCGTGTCTTCTATAAGGACACTAGTGTGACCATGTTGGACATAAGGAAATGCATAAAGGGGGTGGACAAAGCATGACTGCTAAACATGCTATGGGTGCCACATGACAACCACGCGCCCATAACCATGATAGTGATTAGACAACTATTGTGTTTGGTGCACGATAAGCGCCTGTGGTTGGAAGAATCAATAATGATCACTGCCATGCTGTTCCATAGGATCATTTGGCTATTGCATTCAGGATTAAAACCAACCATGGAATTTGGCGGAAACATAGGTGAGCATGACCTTGCCGAGAAAATGAAGGAAAAATTTAAGCTCATTGAGAATCTGTGTGGCTACTCTATTTCTAGTATAACTAACCTCGTGGTCAAAGTAGCCATCCAAATTCCGATTGGAAAAATTATGATGAAGTGTTGTGCAGATGAAGTGCCAGCACTAGTTGTCTCATTAGTGGCCTAGTGCACAGAGGGCGTATAATTCAATTGGGTGCACTACCTATATAGTGAGTTCCTCACAAACAGCAGAGAGGCGTACGACCACAATAAAAGCTTTCACTATGCATGGTTGTTGCTATCCATAACACTGGTCACATGGGAGTTACCGGACGATAGTCAGTTTCCTCCGCTTGGACAAGATTTACTGGAAATAGTGAAGTTCGCTTCACTCTGGGCCACCAAGGACTCCCAAACGGTCAAGGATAGCAATATATTTTGGATCTTCCTAGGTATGAGTATCAACATGGCAATCAACCACAAACCGCGGTTGTCACCGACTGTCCTCGACTAGTTGGCAGAGTATGTGGAATTCGAGGTAGACTTATAATGTGTCTCCATGCGAGTGTGGAAGGACCCTAAGAAAAAGCGGTGTGACCTTTCATACTTCGCCACAGATGAAATGATTACGACAGTCCTTGACTTCTGGCTAGCAGAGTGGTGCACGACCTCAGAATTGACAACAGGGTCCAGCAAGTCTGCAGCGAAGTGTAAGAAGGAAGAGGCCAGAATAAATATGGAATAGTTGGCAGAGAAGAGGAAGAAAGAAGCTGAGGACAAAGCCAAAGAAGAGTGCACTACCAAATATAAAATAGAAGGGTAGGAATAAGTGGAGGAGCATGACTCCAACAGGAGTCAGAAATCTCCTTCCCTGGAGACAAAAGAGGAAGAGCAATAATCCGACGAGGTAGGAGCAGACCTGGAGACTACTCCATTTTGAGTTAAGCGCAATAGAGAGCAGAAGAAAGTAGGGATGTGAAGAAGTCCAAGGCCAGAAAAACGTCCCTCGACCCAATCATCTTGACAAAGGGTGATTTGAACAAAATTAGCAATGTGGTAAGGGACGCAACTGCGGAACTATTGCAACAATTCGAGCAACAACAACAACAGGCCTTGGGTGTCATTCAAATGGGTCTACGCAAGCTGCAGATCTAGACGTTATAGGTACAAACCAGTGTGGGGCATAGTAGAAGGACGTCAACTAGTTTTGTGCCTGAAACTTTGGAGACAGTAGAAATGGTACACACACTGGATCACCAGGCCATAGTGCTACTAGATGGAGTGCTGACTATAGAAGCAGAGGTTGATAGGGCCACTATTAGTGCCCTCAAGTGGGTTGGGATAAATTTGGCCACTTTTCCATGTGAAGCCATTCACACCTTACAACATAGTGTGATCGTAGAACTTCAGGCTTGAGAACAGTGTACCCTAAATGTTATCAGTGAATAGAAGGTGAGCAATGTTTAGCTAGGTACAAATAAGAATTCTGCCACTGATCTTCTTAAGGCCACCACGAAAAAGAATGAGCACATGACCAAGGTGGTGGCTGAGGTATGCAAGGCTATGCCAGAGCTGGATATTCCCGAGGATGCACCAGTGGATGTGAGAATTCGAAAGCTTGCTACCAGAGTGCGCGATGTGAGAATAGAGCAAGCTAAGGTTTAGTTTGAACTAAACCTTAAAACTACAGACCTCAAGCTGAGGGCCCAACCTTCAACTCCACTAGAGGTTAAAGAGTAGTGCACAACCACTGTCAAAGATACATTAGCAGTTATAGATGCCATCATAAAGGAGTGTATTGTGCTCTTCGAGCAGTCGCTCGAAGTAGTCACTAACCTACAAGAGGATCCAAATGTGCAGAGGCTAGAAATAGAGTTGTCGGAGCTGCAGTAGAAATATGATGAGGTTAAAGCAACGACATGCATCGTCGCCATTACATAAAGGTTAGCGAAGCTGCAAGAAGCAAAAGCACTGAAAGAGCAGGTGGATGTAGTTGAGCACAAGGAGACAGTACTTAAGGCTAGATTGGGGCCTTAACTAGAGGAAGCTTATGTACTCATTTCCTCTATTGAAGGGAATTGGCCAGTCTACAGACGACGCAACAAAAAATATAGGTAGACAACACTAAGCTAGCGACAGAGCATCTAGACGAGTAGGTGAAGTAGGCCGCAACACAGTGCACTGCCGAAGTCGCAGTGGTACATGTGGAGCTGGGTGTTCTTCGTGACAAGATCTCTATGTTCGAAATAATACTCAGGGGGGGGTGAATTAGCATTATCAAATCAAAAACTTTTTCATTTTCATAGTTAGATTCATATACGCTACTTCAGTGAAGGGAACCTACGTGTACACGCAACTGTGTCTAATGCAACTAGCGTATATCCAGTAAACTTATGATTTAGTTAATCCATTAAATGTTGATATTTAGTTAGTGCATCAGAACTTTCATTAACCATATGAACAGTAAACAGGTGTAGTAAAACAGAATAGATCATCACACACAATAAGCACACATGAACACCATGATGTAAGGTGGAAACCCAATGTGGGTGAAAACCACCTACTGCAAGTCGTCTCTATCGTCTTTAATAAGAAACTCCTTTTTACTATATTCCTGTATTAGTGCAGTCTTATACTAGTACACAGGCTTCTACCTGGAGAAGGCTACAACCTTCTCTCGTTCTCCAGCTTCTCTTGGAAGGGAGTTACATACCCCTTAGCTCTTTTACTAGCCGATCCTTTTACTAGTATGCAGGTGCCGGCCTACTGAATGCTCCAACCTTCACTCGTTTTCCAGCTACTACTGGAAGGGAGATACCACCCCCCTTAGCTCTTGTACTAGCTGATGTACTAGTACATAGGTTCCGACGTACAGAAGGCTACAACCTTCTCTTTCTTTCTCCAGGTACCACGTTTCATAAATTTTCAAACTAGATACTCATGGAACACATCATCATATTCTGAAGGCCATGTTTCATCCAATTTTTATACTGGATCGATCAATATCATTGAAGTACACAATCAATCAACACTAGCATCATCAATCTCTGAATCACCCAATACTGAATCACTGAAACCCAGTTAGCAAACAACAATCACCAGAACACAGAGCAGAACACAGAACTCTGCAACAATGTTTAGATCTAACTATATCATCAAAAATCATGTATCAGAGTGCATACACTACTTGGAAGAGCCGAACCATCATGTATACACAACTTCACCAAAGTGAACTAGTGTATATGCCATTAATTACTTATGTCTTTGTTGCACTTCCTCACTTCAGACATAACTAGATAATTACATATACAAGGATAATACATATGTTAGCAACTAGATCTAGTCCATTAGATCACATAAAGATAATTCATTATGATCCTGATCCATTATAGATCTCATCCATCAACACTAAAGCTAAAAATAATCAACTAATCTGAATATGCAGAATACTGACACCAGTAAACAATCACCAGAACTCAGACTTTTGCATCAACTACTAGAACCATTTGTAACTTCAAATATCATAGTGTATATGGTATATACTACTTAGACTTAGATGTATATAACCTGCATATGTACACGCTTTTATCAAAGTTAGCCAGTGTATACATATGTAAATATTCATTCATGGGTTGCAGCTATTTCAAACTTAAGTTATACCTAGATCAGAACATTACATGCATCAATATACAGATCTATAATAAGCATAATCAGACCATATAGAGATGATTCATTCCAAACCATTTGATCCCAACATATCCTTAGATCTTGTTCTCGATCAACCAATGAGATTCCTCCTTAGCTCAGATCAAGAAAAGCATCACGAACCCATAACCTGCATACTAGATCTCATACTTCATCAGATATTCAAGACTTTTTCACTGCCTTTTCCCAATGATCTTCTCCTCCTTTTTTAGTCTTAGGCCTTACTCAATACCATGGTCCAAAACCATAGAGAATCAATACCATGGACCCAATACCTGGGTTCAACAGATTGGACGAGATACCATGGTCGAAAACCATAGGTCCAAATACCAAGGACTAAGTACCATGGACCAAAACCCAATGTACATGCCTTCCCTTGCATGAAAGTGTGTGTATACATATACGCACCTTTTGGTCAGATGACCTGCGTGTATACGCAGCGTTATCAAAGGGAACCTGCGTATATCTTCATTCTGTGAGCCTTAATTTTGATCTGTCATCTTAGTAAGTTACCATCAAGGACAACACCTGTATCATAATGCCAACAATCTCCCCCTTTGGACTTGATGGAAAAGCTAACTTGCCATAATAAGAACTGTCATTTTAATGAGTTGCCATTTTTACATTACATATGAACTTGATTCCTTTAAGCTTCCATGCATCCCATGTATTCTGTCACATATGATATCTCTTCCGTAGATTCATCTAGTTATATATAAGTGAGTTGTTCTGCTAGAAGACGGTTGCCATCAAGTACAACACATGCATCATAATGCCAACAATCTCCCCCTTTGGACTTGATGGTAACAACCATACCAAGTCACTCTCCCCCTTTGGCATCAAGGGCAAAGGGCGAACCAAGATATTCTCTTCCTTGATATACATTCCGCTATCCATACTCCCCCTGAGTACCTGCTGAAATATCTGATTGAGCTCCCCCTTTGTATATGCCAAAGTGTACCAATCTATCCATGCTCCCTCTGAGTACATGCTGAAATCTCTACTCTGCTAAACTGTGTTGTTCATGCTCCCCCTGACTGTAAGCAGGGTCTACAAAAAGATGTTCTACAAAAAGAACATGACTCTATACATCATAAATGACCTTCCTATCACCAAAGACTCATACATACATCCATCTCCCAATCCAGTGAGGATATACCAATATTGACTCATCCACCCAACCAAGTGGGGATATACTAGATACCAATTGTTTATACATGACTAAAATATTACATCATTCTTCCCATGCATAGCGGGGTTACAATTTACATCATATGACCAGGAGGGATTCATCAGATGACTACAATAGATAGATACAAACTATTACATCATGAGTCTTGATATGACCTTTACATTGAATTATATACATGACATTTATAACAAAGACCAAACATCTAAATAAAACCATGATAGTCATCAGCAACTATCATACACAATGTATGATCTGCTCCATAAGCATCTGTCAATAACATCTACACCAGCAACCTGTAGATGTCCATTAGTGTGGATAGCATCAACCTGTGACAAGATATGTCTGCATATAGATATCAATTCATCCTCTTGAACATTATCATTGCCTTCCATGAATGAATTTTGCATATGACATACAAAATCATTCACATTATATCATATGTGAAAAGCACCATAGCCATCTCATCAACATCAAGATCTGCATGATCTTATATATCATCCATGTATCATCACTTGGGAACATCTTCATCAATCAAAATATGTAAGTATCAACCTATCATAATATAGGTAAGAACTCATCATCATGTCTCTAACGAAGCAACTTTGTGTAGTCATCCATGTATCTAGCATACTGTATATAGCACTATGTCTCTTGAGCTCAAGATCTTTTGTCAAAACTTCTTGATATCATCAACAACAACAATCCTCATCCATGTGAGAACCAAGAACTATAGGAATCCTGCATCATAACTTTGTTATATGTCAACAACAGCATATGAGTGACTCATCATCAAGTAATGAAGTTGTGTATTCAATCTTTGTACTTCTCGTTATCCTTATGAAGATCACCATGTGAGCACCATATATGCATCATCAGAGAATCAACCAAAACTCTAATTTGAACACCATGAAACCCCGAGAATCATATGAGATTTTATCATGGAAAACTCATAACCATATCATAGCAAGATGTATCATTTAGCCATATAAGCATCATCACCAAGGACTACTAACCATAATGCCAACAATGCATTATTAAAAGTATATGCTCCCCCTGAACCTGTGCCATCTTGTTTACTGTAAGATATGATCATGCATATATCAACAAGAAGTATCAAGGCCTCATCATCATCAAGTTAGGATCAAAGCACTTCTAAACATCTTACAATTATCAAGACGTTTCCACACATCATCAGTAGATTGTAACCATTATCAAACAGAGCAAATAATGGACTGAATCATATCATACCCCTTTTCCCCGAGTATGTCCCACTGCTTTTCCTCAAACTAACATATACACGACTATACAGTGGCTAACTCGCGTATATACGTGACTTTTCTTCATGAAACTTGCATACGAGATTTAGAACATTGAAGTTTCCCACTTTTAGTTCCCTATGAGTCTGATATGTCTATACATTGTGTTGTGCCACATTTTCCTGACTGTACTTCCTTCTTCTTCCATATATTCAAGTGTGATGATGTTTTCTCCTTTCGGTATGGTGCCCATACTTTGTTCCTGCATTTCCTAGCTATATGTCCAAGCTTGTTACATGCATAACATCTCATATGTTTCATATTCCTTTTGTAGCAATCGACAACTTTGTGACCAAACATATTGCAAGAAAAACAATATCCCTTAAAGTACCTGGAACGTGATGAGATTGAATCTGTGTGATGGTCTTGAACCATTCTACTTCTGCATCTGGTTGCAACATGTCCAAAATTATGACATACATAACATTCAACATTATTCATTTGAGTAATTGTCTGACTATCACTTCCATAGTTAGGAATAAAAGATTTTCTTTGAAGAATTTCTTTCCTTGGTTGTTGATGAGATTGACCTCTCATCTCCTTGTTGAGCATTTTAGATTTTTCATTAGAGTCCCTTGTCTTACTTTGTGAGCCAGATTCTCCTTCAACAGATTCATGATAACCAAGAAAAGTTTTGATATTAGGAGACCTTTGACTACTAAGAATATCATCCAAGATCTTATTACTATCTTGAAACCATAAGAGCTTATCCTTTTCTTCTAATTTATATTTTAGAATATTTACCTCAACCTAATGTTGCTCTTCCTTTTCAAGATACTACTTCTTCATGATTCCTTTAGTTTTTCTTCCTTCTTCCAACTGATGTATTAATTCAAGAAATTTGTTTTCTTGTTTTTCAAGAGCTTGGAGTAGTGCTTTATTCTACTTATTAAATTCTTCAAGATCTTCTTTTAACGGGAGGATCTTGGCTTCAAGATTTTCATAGTAACTGGATCTATCTCCAAGTTTTTTGACGTTGTGCTCCTTTCATTGAATTCATTTCTTAATGATGTCACTTCATCCTGCAAATTTTGACATTGATCTTCCTTGTCCTTGAATAACTCCTTTATATTGTTTCCTTCCTCTAGTTGAGCTTTTAGTTTGGTAGCTTCTTCTCTGAAGGCACATTCCCTTTTTTTCAATAGATCTTGTTGATCTCTAATTTTTTCTGTAAGCCTTTTAAATTATGCCTCTATTTGATATATTTATTGCTTACCCGTAAGAGAAAATTCAGTTGTTTCGCTATCACTTTCATCATCTTCAAATGGATAGAGAAATGTATCACAAGAGGATAACAAATTCATACCTGATAGTTCTTTTTCTTGTTCATCTTCATTTTGAAGTGATTCTGAATATGAAGTGTTTCTTCCACATATTCCCCAATTGATTCTCCCACTGTCATAGTTCCTTCAAGATGCCTTCTTCTTCTTAGGTGCTTTCTTCTTAAGCTTCTTTCCCATTGTTCTAGAGATCTCCTTCAAGCGATCAAGCTTCTACCAAAGGACCTGTTGTGATACCAATTGTTGGAAATAATACTCAGGGGGGGGGGGGTGAATCAGTATTATCAAATCAAACACTTTTTCATTTTCATACTCAAATTCATATATGCTACCTCAGTCAAGGGAACCTGCATGTACATGCAACTATGTCTAATGCAACTAGCGTATATCCAGTAAACTTATGATTCAGTTAATCCATTAAATGTTGATCTTTAGTTAGTGCATTAGAACTTTTATTAACCATATGAATAGTAAACAAGTCCAGTAAAACATAATAGATCATCACACACAAGAAGCACACATGAACACCATGATGTAAGGTGGAAACCTAATGTGGGTGAAAACCACCTGCTGCAAGTCGTCTCTATCTTTTTCTAATAAAAAACTTCTTTTTACAATATTTTTGTACTAGTGCAGTCCTTACTAGTACATAGGCTTCTACCTACAGAAGGCTACAAACTTCTCTCATTCTCTAGCTTCTCCTAGAAGGGAGATGCAACCCCCTTAGCTCTTGTACTAGCTGATCCTTTTACTAGTGTGTAGGTGCCAACCTACTTAATGCTCCAACCTTCACTCGTTTTCCAGTTGCTACTGGAAGGGAGCTACCACCCCCCTTAGCTCTTGTACTAGCTAATGTACTAGTATGTAGGTGCCGACCTATAGAAGGCTACAACCTTCTCTTTCTTTCTCCAGGTACCACGTTTCATAAATTTTCAGACTGGATACTCATGGAACACATCATCATAATCTGAAGGCCACGTTTCATCCAATTTTCATACTGGGCCCATCAATATCATTGAAGCACACAATCAATCAACACTAGGATCATCAATCTCTGAATCACCCAATATTGAATCACTGAAACCCAGTTAAGAAACTGCAATCACCACAACACATAGAAGAACATAGAACTTTGCAACAATGTTTAGATCTAACTGTACCATCAAAAATCATGTATCAGAGTGGATACGCTACTTGCAAGATCTGAACTAGCATGTATACGCAACTTCACCAAAGTGAACCAGCATATATGTCATTAATTACTTACTTATGTCTTCGTTGCACTTCCTGAATTTAGACATAACCAAATCATTACATATACAAGGATAATATGTATGTTAGCAACCAGATCTAGTCCATCAGATCACATAAAGATAAGTCATTATGATCCTGGTCCATTATAGATCTCATCCATCAACACTGAAGCTAAAAATAATCAACCAATCTGAATATGCAGAATACTGACACTAGTAAACAGTCACCAGAACTCAGACTTTGCATAAACTACTAGAACCATCTATAACTTCAAATATCATAGTGTATATGGTATACACTACTTATATGTATATAACCTACGTATGTACGCGCCTTTATCAAAATCAACCAACGTATGCATCTGTAAATATTCATCCATGACATGTAGCTACTTCAAACTTAAGTTATACCCAGATCAGAACATTACATGCATTAGTATACAGACCTAGAATAAGCATAATCAAACCATATAGAGATGATTCATTCCAAACCATTTGATCTCGATCTATTGTTAGATCTTTTTCTCCATCAACCGGTGAGATTCCTCCTTAGCTCAGATCAAGCAAAGCATCATGAACCCATAACCTGCATACTGGATCTCATACTTCATCAGATATTCAAGAATTTTTCAGTGCCTTTGCCTAATGATCTTCTCCTCCTTTTATAGTCTTAGGCCTTACTCAATACCATGTTCCAAAACCATAGAGAATCAATACCATGGACCCAATACCTGGGTTCAACACATTGGACGAGATACCATTGTCCAAAACCATAGGTCCAAATACTAAGGACTAAGTACCATGGAACAAAACCCTATGTACATGCCTTCCCTTGCATGAAAGTGCATGGATATGTATAAACACCTTTTGGTTAGATAATCCGCATGTATACGCGGCTTTATACATGGAACCTGTGTATATCTTCATTCTGTGAGACTTAACTGTGATTTGTCATCTTAGTAAGTTTCCATCAAGGACAACACCTGTTTGATAATGCCAACAATCTCCCCCTTTGGACTTTATGGCAAAGCTAACTTGCCATACTAAGAACTGCCATTTTAATGAGTTTCCATTTTTACATTACATCTAAACTTGATTCCTTTGAGTGGCCCTACATCCCATGTATTCTATCACATCTGATATCTCTTATGTAGATTCATCTAGTTATATGTAAGTGAGTTGTTCTGCTACAAGAGGGTTGCCATCAAGTACAAGACATGCATCATATTTCCAACACTTGCACCAACAGAGTGACTCAAGGGAAAGTCACTAGATTTGTGTTGGGGGCCTATTGGGAGCGGGTCCCCTGGGGTCAATTTTGTGGTTAAAAGCCCAAGTTCTCGGGCTAAAGGCCCAAGTTTTGTGTAAAGAATGTAAAGTCAATGAATTTTGTGGTCACGAAACACGAAGATGTAAACAATGAAAAAGGGTTTCCGCCCTTAGTTTAGATAGTTTGTGTCAGCTTGATGAGATCTTCCCGTGCTCTGTGGACCATCAGATTTTATAAAAAGGGAGTCTTAGAAGAGTCTAAGGCAGTTGATAAGTTTTTGGGTAGAGTTTTGAGTAAGTTTATGGGTCTGTGACAGTTAAGAGTGAAGAGTCTTAGCGTAGGAAGAGGCTCTGCAACTGAGTGTGCAGAGGCATAAAGTAGAAGTCCGCAGCTGAGTGTGTGGACCCCTGCAGCTGTGTGCACAGAGTTGTCAGAGTTTGTACAGCAAATATAGATTTCAATAAAGAGAAATATTCTGAAATTATCTATATATGCGTTATTTTACTTATGTTATGAATGTTACGATTATGTTATGTTGAATACAGGGGTTATCGATTAATTCTATATTGATGCGCGAATCTATGTATTTTAATTTTTCATATGAACATAAGTAGGAATATCTATTTAGGTGAAGATGCCCATAATACATGTTAAAGTTAACCAATACTTAAGTGAATCTAAGTAAACATAGAAGTAAGAGTAATTACAGAGGCACGTAAGTGCTTGATCTATTCATTTAGGGTTCACGAAGGATGATTAGAGACTTTCGCAAAGGCTTTAAGGATGAATAAGAGAAATACTTTGACAAGCCCGAAGGGGCTTATCGGTTTGCACGAATGAAGGGTCAGGGCATATAACCTACATCACAACCATCTCTGAGTGTGGAAACTTGGTTCCTGCATCCCCCCAAACTGCTTTAGGTGAGACTTCAGTCTACGCTCCACGGATTGATGCCGAAAGGGCTAGTAGTGTAGGTATTTACTTTGCTACCTAATGTTGAACCTGTGTCAGGGCCCATCAAGCCAACACTCAGAATGATTCCACTATTCCTTTCTTAGTGGAAGCCTTGACTGAACTATATAAAAAATTGACATTTTCTCAGACATCCAAGATTTTCAAAATTTTCCTACCTAAAGATGCCTAACTCCCAAAAAATAATCCACCATATCCCTCCTCCATTTTTCCAGACAAAGCTAAACAGAGAATTTCTATACTCTCATGTTTGCTAGGGTATTATTCAGATGAATGGGTAGATGAACATATTTTATGTTTTTTATCCATTTTCCCCACTAAATAAAAACCCTAAGTGATTTTCAATTTTAGCGAGTTCCTTGCTGACGACATTCATGAACAATTACTTAAGCTTCCAACTGAAGGAATGTTCATATATGCATGTATTCTTGTGTATATGTTGTTATTTTTCCAAGCAGACAAGTTCCCATTTGCATTACAAAAATTGAATGAACATAGACAACCACACCTAGTCATCTTTGGACTTCCCTACCAAGAACAAATTCAAAATAATACATCTTCAAAGACTTTATTGGTCAATTTATACATCTAGCTACATTTTTATTGAGCAATGACACAATACCTAGGGTTAATGCATAGATTAAAAATATTTTATACCTAAGTGACCAGGCCAGAACATGTGACTAGTATTTATACAAGAATTACACCAAAATAAGAGTATATGGGTGTGAGATTCCACTTTATAAATTGCTGAGGTATCTCCTAATGAGGATTTTTTCTTTAGAATACATTAGGAAAATGATATACTCAAATGAGGTCCATTTTGTTTCAGCTAAAAATAAATCACAGTTTAGGATAAAGGCTCATATAGGACCATTTATTTGTAACAATAGGAAAGTAGAAGAGGAGGCATATATCCTCCTAAAACATATGAATTTTCCATTGAGTTTCACTTGGTCATATGACCCATTTGGTATGATCTCTAAACTAAGAGTGGAACAAAAAACCACTCCATATATTCACACTCAGAGGCCTGAAATTGAGAAATACATGGACCAAGATGAGTGGGAAGAAAATACTCTACAGGAGGCAGAGGAGTAGTTTTTGTCTACTACTACTTCACAAAATCCCACACCTGAGGAAAAAGTAGATAAAATACCAAGGGAAGAAGAATCTCCTTCAGTCACATAGTTTTCAACCAAGGAATTCAAATTTTATACCAAGAAAGCAAGGAAAGATCCTAAGATAGAATTTCCAAAAGGAGTAGGGAAAGCTCATATAGTACTCAAGAATCCACATTTTCTAGTAAGGGATAGAATATTTACAGGATATCCATTCTCTTTAGTTTCACAAGAGAATCTAGATACAACTCAGACATCAAAATTAATCCAAGGTCAAAGGGAAACTAGTATTTTTGACAAGTTTAACGAAATAACATGTAGAAATGAGCTTCTCAAAGTCAAAACTTATGATCAATTTTAGAAACAAACTTCCTCTCCCCAACATAGGCTCTTGTCATCCTTTGACATTGAGAAAGGAAGAATGCAGATGGAATTCTTGTAGGCATAGGTCCTCCACCCTAATTCTGTAGAAGATTACCAACAAGGTACATTTGAGTTTGAGGCAAAGAATGTCCATCCTGTAGATCAGATGGACATGCACAAGCAGACTGGGGAGATGATATATTCTACATTGACAAGTAATTCCATGAATACCTCCAAATTACAGGTATCCCTCACTAATATTCAATACCAATTAAAACTTGAAAAGGATTCTTCTTTAGCAGAAGATAATAAGATAATATTCTTGGAATACTTGGTCTTTAAGGTAGGATATGACACAAGAAATGTTAAGGAAATAGAGAAAATAGTTAAGAAGACGAATGATAACATAGCGGCACTGAGAAAGCAATTGAAAATGTCAGCAACCGAGGATCCACAAGAAAATTAAGTGGTGGAGGTAGAGAGCCAAAAAGAATATATGCTCAGATTAATTATGGAGAAAAATGCACAAATAAGGGACATGGAAGAAGAAGTGGACAAGCTAATCAAGGAGAAAGAGAAAATTTCACAACTAGATTTAATCCCAATTGATGTGGTACCTCTTACAACAATAGCAAAAACATGAGCTTCTACTTCAGCTATAGCAGCAACAACTATAATAAATACGATGAGCGTTTCTACATCTACAAAAAGCCATGCACCAATTTCTGATGACCCAAGTAAACTGGTAAAAGCCATGGAAGACATGTCCTTACAAGGGGAGGAAATCAAGAAGTTACAAGGACATGTGAGGATGTTATAGGAATAGAAGGAAATAATTGAGAATTTTCAATTGACATGTGTACAAATATCCCCAAGAATGACGCAAAGGTTATAACAAGTGGAAAAAGAATCTGCCATGGCTCGTACCTTTTCTCAAGCTAAGGAAAATATATGGATAGATATCAACAAATTAATGAAAAAGATCTGGCCATTAATACAAATTAGTTTTTAGTAAGAGCTGATTCAGAAATCAAAAGAAGCCATTCAAGAAATTAGAGGAAATCTAGGGGAAAATCTAATCGAAGCCACATACGTCATCAAATTTCTAAATTCTAGAAACATATATGAGTTGGAAGAACATGAAACTGAAGATAGAAATGAGACCATATTAGATATCAAGAAAGTATTAACCAAAAGAAATATTATGTTGCAGCTAAAGAAAAGTGTCAAATTCTAGAGAGTGGTGTCCAGAGATTCTTCAACAAGTTTAAGATCCTTAGTCGAAAGGGACTTCCAGTTTTGTTGGTGTTGAATGACACATTGATGACATTGCCAGATTACAACTAGAAATTGTTGGCCATTGCCAAAGATGGTACAAAATTTGTAGGAACACAGGGGAGTGTAATAGGGAAAGCCTTGCTAGAGGCATTAAAATTTAATTTAGACATCCAGCATGAAATCAAACATATATTTATCACTAAGCCTGTCTTTTCCAAGTATACAAAGGTAGATGAAATTTACAAGAGGTTACTCAAATTGTCAATTATAAGTGAAGACAGATGGGAGAAATTATGCGAGTTACTTGAGTGAAAGGTCAATTCTTCTTCAGTAGCAAGAAAAATAATGCAACAAAAGTCAAGGGCCAGATCAACAACATTCTTCACAAAGATAGTGCTAGCAATCCAAGCAGTTCAAGTTTTCCTATATTTTTGAGAATTAGAGATATAATTAGTTTATAAATTCCTAAATTACAACTTGATAATTTATGACAGGATATTTTGTAGATAAGCTTATAAATACTTCTCCTTTCGAAGTATGAAGGGTTGGTTTTGCATATGAGAAAGCTATTGTATATTTTTGAGCTTTAGTGGACGTATTAGTAATACATAAATCTCTTTCACAAGATTCTTGTGTCAAATTATTGGTGAAGTTCCTCTATCATTTCATGTGTTTATTATTCTTTCTTTACCATATTCATCTGTTTTCATAATCTAAATTATTCAATAGAAAGTTGAAGAACATTTTTTTTTTGATGTACTCTCTGATTCTAGTTTTGAATAATTTTAATGTTTTTGATTGATATTAGGTAAATTGATTGATAATTTCTCTTTACTTAATGGAAATCCTTTCTCTTCTTCTTATTCACTTCATTTAAAATTAAAGAATCCAATTATTTTGGTTACCTTGCCCTGTGAAATCAATCTGCAAAATATTGAAATAGATCTATCCTTTAAGTCATAGACTCCATAACCGAATGGTAATGTGGACATCAATCAACCATACACTTCAAACCAATCTTAAACCAAACATTGAACTTTAATAACTAGCCTAATATCTGAAACCAAACAAATCTAAATCTGACAGAGATATCCCTCTCTAAAGCTGGTAGGGCTATATCCCAGCTTCCAAAGTGGTTTTGTGGTTACCTTTGTAATTTCTCTAGCAACCTCAGAAATTTAAAAGTGATCACCCTCTAAGAAGAACTTCCCTAGAGGCTACCTGTCATCACTGTGCTAGATGGTTTGATTAGCAGAAGGTAATTGGGTTGTTCGAACTGTTCAAGATATCTAAAACAATTGCAATTGACCCAGCTTCCTACTCTAGGGTTTCGAGCACCATCTGAACACCAAAGGTTTTCATAGCAAGCATTGTCATGCCATGGCAAGAGTGAGAGCTCTATTCAACAATTTCTTGCTAGGTAAGAATCAAGATTTCATTGTAATCCATTCATTATGTATATGAAAGCCATTATTTGTTAATTTGTAATCCATTACCTACATGTAAGGTTCTAGTTTTTAATGGATTAGTGCACTTTTGCCTAACTGTCAAGCTTCACAGGGGTTGGTACCACCCAGTTGATCTAAGAAACAGGCACAAAATAATTAGTTCTGGTACCAATTTGATATCTTCCATGCTTATTTTATCCCAGGTTTGGTCTATATGAAATCTTCAATTTCTAAGAACAATACAAAAAAATAAAATGGTATGCCTGAATATTGATGGTCCTTTAGCATGAACTATTTTTTATGATCATTTTGAGGCTATGCGAAGGTAGAGTTTACTTTTCTTTTGACATAATGAATCATAGAACTATGCAAAATTGGGGGTTTCAAAGGATTGAAGCAATACATTGAACAAAAGTTCTTAATTATTGAATGAATAATTGGATTTATTTTGTGTAGATATGGATTTGATGAAAGAAAGGTTTTCCAAGTTGCTTCTTGGAGAAGATATGTTTAGTGGAGGCAAGGGTGTCTCTTCAGCATTAACTTTGTCCAATGTCAGGTATATGTACTCAGGAATAATGAAAAATTTCCTTTTGATCCAATTTATTTCAACTTCTTTCAATTTTGGTTGTTTCAGTGAATTAATGAAATGCAGCTGCCATTTTTGGAGATTTATGGAGGTTGAAGCCCCTAGTTCTAGAGCACAAGACGATGTGGTGGAAGGAAATTGACTGGTTACTCTCTATGACTAATTAATTTTCCTTTTGATCGTATTAGTTTCAACTTCTTTCAATTTTCGTCGTTTCACTGAATTAGTCAAATGTAGCTACCATTTTCGAAGATCTACGAAGGTTGGAACCCCTAGCTCAAGAGCCCAAGATAATGTGGTGGAAGGAAACTCATTGGTTAGTATTTGTGACTGATTATATAGTAGAATTGATGCCTCTGAGCCTATGACTTATGAAATTTTTCATAGCATAATGTCTATACATAATCACCCCTTTACAGGGATACCTCCGATCGGGAGTCTCTAGACCTAGGTATGAAAATGTGAAAATGGGTGGGATGCCTAAAGGTGTTTCAATGGATTGAGCTTTGGGATCGAGATCCCATAGCGATCGTCATCCCAATAGTAGGCATTAGAGAGATACTATGGTGACTGAATATCCATATTGGCTTCCAAAATGATGCATCACTGAACTCAGGACTAGAGATTTTGGTTCTAGTGTCGGAACCACAAACAAGGTATTTACAAATACCCCAGTTTACCAATTAGAAGTTTTCATGGTTTTAGCTTGTATCAAACTAATTACTAGTGTATATGTCATATTTTTCATCCATCCATTAAACTCCTTTTAATCGTTAAAGCTTCTTGTATTGATAACCTTAAATATTTTTAGGGAGGAATTTTACTAGCAACAACATTGTTGCCATTTTTCTATTTCTTATGTATTGTTTAATTGTCTATATATTTTGTTAAGGTTTCACATTACCATGTAAAAGGTTTATCCTCTTGGATCTATATGGAAACCCATCTAATTCCTAGTTTTTTTTCTGCCAAACTAGTAAGAGAGCCTGAAGAATGTTTTTGATTAGCACCATCAAATATTATACCCTAAAAGATTCAAACTAAATATGCAGATCAGATTCTTCAAATTTCATCTTCTGTTTTATGTTGTCTTTCTTGGTTCTTTTGTACACATGCATCACTAAAAATAATTCGATATTTTGGTTGCTGTAAATGTATTGTTACTTATTAATGTTAAATTATTTGACCTTGTCTGAATTACATGAGCAGGTGGTAACCATGTTTGAAGTCTAATTTTTCATTTTTTCATGATGAAATATTTCTGTGGCATCATTAGCTTTTAATGTTTTCGTCCATGTGTGAATTTTTTATGGGAAAATATAATTATTATTTTTAATTACCCAATTTTTATGGAGGTGCTACTTCTGATAAATCCATCATTATTTGGTGATGGGGGTGTCTAACATCTTCTCATTTTTTTCATATTTTTATGCTTGTACTTCTTACGCATAATTCTGATTCATGAGTATAGAAATACTTAATTCCACCCATATCTACCATCATTTTATGGTTTCTTTCTTGTTTAGATATACCCTCCAAAGTCTTTATTGTGTAGAGATTTTTATATAATTCATATTTTCCCCATTCTTGATAGTGATGTGCGAGTTTTTCCAAGTATCTGTCTTAAAAGTAATATTTTTTTGTGGTTCCTTTTGCTGATATTGGGCCTTGCATTTGTCCTTATTGTGTAGAGTTTTCATCATTCATATTTTGTCCAATTCTTGATAGTGATGCCCTATTTTTTCCATGTATCTATTTAAAAATATTATATTTTTTTGTTCCTTTTGTTGATCATGGCCCCTGCATTTGTCTTTATTGTGCAAATCTTTTCATAATCAATATTTTTCCTAATTCTTTATCGTGGTGTCTATTGACACCTAATCCGAAACGGATGGGTGAACTGGACAGTCATCAAGAAGATGAACTGATCCGTCATATGTATGTATATAAATAATAGATAGATAATGAATAATACATCAGTTCTTTCTTCCGCTCATTTATTCTAGAGTTACCTTGGCCTGACATGGTATCAGAGCGCAGGTCCCAGATGGGATTCCTTGTAACTCCTCTGCCTGAAACGTCTGCCTGGCTATAACGGCTTCATCTGCATAAACGTTAGTCTCTCTGCGCATATAGCGCTGCCACTGCTGAAGACTGCGCCCTCTATCCTGACATTATCTGCGCATCAGTTTTGATTTCCCTAAGCGTTCTCCTTATGTCCTGACATTCTCTGTCCTGACATTATCTGCACATCAGTTTTGATTTCCCTGAGCGTTCTCCTTCTGTCCTAACGTTCTCTGTCCTTTGCATGAATGCTGAGACTTCATTGGTATCATCGTTTGTATCTCCGACTATCAGAGAGAACTCGTTTTCCTTCTTTGGTGCTCCCTTATTCTGTATCTGTGGCGGAGGCATTGTATGGAGTTGGCAAAGGAACTATGAATGGGCGTAATCGACGAGTTAGAAACAAACACTTTAACGCTGGTTTTATGCTGCCTGAGCGTTTGAATATACGGTGTGTATCAAGCTCATTCACGCTCCATTCATTCACGTTTGAATATACAGTGTGTATCAAGCTCATTCACGCTCCATTCATCCACGTTTGAATATACGGTGTGTATCAAATTCATTCACGCTCCATTCATTCACGCTCTCTTTCAATTCTATTAAAATCCACTGTATTACTCTTGGGCAAGCGGTTATCTCAAATTGCTTTTGAATATTATTGATTGTTTGTCGGTTTGGTGAGGGAATTCTAAAGACCATTGACTTATGCAACGATTACGATTCTTCGGCTTCTCATCATCACTCACAGTTCGAGGCATCGAGTATTGATCTCTGCATATGATTGACAGACTTGTCCACGAGTTCCAGCTTCCACCTCAATTACTGGACATGAGTGAGGTATGTGATGGAGTTGCGGTTTGAGTTGAGCAAGGTGGTTCATTGTAATTTAGAAGGAGTTCAAATTGAATAGAGCAGGAAGTCGAAGGCGCGGATCAAACAAAGCACACCAGCGTCCCTTACTCCCCACCGTTTTAGGATTGCAAGAGTGCTTGTCTATAAATAGATGTTTTCTTTTCTCCGTTGGATTTATCGTTACTGATTTATTGACCATGACAAGGACATAGTATCAGAGGATTTAAATAGGCAGCGCATTTAAATAAGCAGTTGCACAATTTTTTATAATGCTGTAAGCAGTTGCACAGTTTTTTATAATGCTGTAAGCAGTTGCACAGTTTTTTATAATGCTGTATTGAAGCATAAAGTGTAGGCAGTTGCACAGTTTTTTATAATGCTGTATTGAAGCATAAAGTGATATAATATTTCAATGAAATTCTGATGCCTTCTGTCACACATTAGAGGGATTTGTGAAAAAAAATATAGTGCATAAGGCTGTAAGGAATTTTTCTTTTTTCAAGCAGAAATATTTTTTTTACAGAATGCATTCAATCATTTCTATGGTAGGAATAGTTCTCACTGGCAAGGAGAACTATTCTGAATGGTCCCATATGGTAAAACACACCCTCATCTACAATGAGTTGTGGAAGGGACTGTGTGTCGGAGAAGAAGACAAAGACCCTGTGCAGCCTACATCAGATAAAGAACTTGTCATTTGGGAAAACAAGAACAGCAAAGCCTATGCATTGATCGCAGCATCTGTAAATGAAGTAGTAAGTCGTCATATTTCATCCTATTCCACTGCCTTTGAAGCTTTACAAAAGCTGAAAGAACTCTATGATTCACATTCTGCAATTGAATTTGTTCAGCTCATGATTAAACTCTTCACTCTTGAACTGAAAAATAATGATCCCCTTGCTCTTGCATCTAAAATAAAGTCTATAATGCATGATATTAAATCCACTAAGGTTGAGCTGGATATCTCTCTTATTGCCTTTCTCAAAGCACTCTATCCTACCTACTCTAATTATCTTGAGTCTTTACAAGCAAATGGAAATCTTAAAGACATAACCTTTGAGTCTCTTGTGAAAAAGTTTGCTGAAAGAGAGAAATCCTTTGGAAGGAAAACAGTCCCTGAATCTTCTGAAGAGACTGTTTGCCTTGCTCATAAGGAAAAGCATCCTGCTCAAGATTCTACAAGAGGAAGAGGTGGACGAAGAGGAAGAGGAAGATACTTCAGAGGTAGGGGGGCGGACATTCTCAAGCAGAAAAGGCAGATCTGCATTGCATTCGCTGCAAACGAAATGGATCACATGACGCTTCTACATGCAAGTTACCATGGGACAAGATTGAGCAGAGAAGAAATCAGTAGAGAGGTAAAACTGATGACACAGACAAAGGTAAAGCACCTGAATCCGCTCACTATATTGAGGCACAATGTAACATTGGAGTAAATGAAGACTTGTTTAATGCTTCACTTGCTTCTTCGAAAAATGACTGGTTGCTTGATTCAGGAGCAACCTGTCATATGACTCATAGGAAAGATTTTTTTGAAGATTTCACTGATAATGTTGATGGAGCAGTATACTTTGCAGATCAGTCAAAAATCAAGCCATCAGGGCTTGGCACAATCAGGCTTAAACTGCCTGGTCTTCCAGACTTTCTTCTGGATCATGTTCTATATCTCCCACAGCTCAAAAGAAACTTGATGTCCCTGGTCCACATCCGCTAGCAAGGTCACTCCATTCATATGTTTGATGGCAAGCTTGAGGTGTGAAAGGCATCTGACCACTCACTTGTCATGAGGGGTATAGAAGAAGAAAGACTTCTTAAACTGCAAGGAACTTCTGCTCATGCACAATATTTTTCATATATTTCTCATCATGAATAAGGTACACTTCCATCAAGTTTATTATGGCATGCTAGATTTGGACATTTAAACTATGATAGTCTCCGCTTGTTGAAGAAAAATGGTGTTGCTAGTTTGCCTACAATTCCTAGAAAACATAAGAAATGCGATGCTTGCATTCTAGGAAAGCATAGCAAACAGTCTTTTCATGATTCTCATTCAAGAGCACATAGGAAGCTTGAACTCATTCATTCAGATTTATGTGGTCCAATGCCTATTTCTTCTGCACATGGAAATAAATATATCATGACATTTATTGATGATTACACCAGAATGTGTTGGGTTTATTTATTGAAGAACAAATCTGATGCTTTTCAAACATTCAAGAATTTTCATAAGTGGATTGAAAATGGTGCACAATCTCATATTGGGTCTATTCGCACTGATAATGGAAAATAATATACATCAAATGAATTTGAACACTATCTTCGTCAACATGGGATTAAACATCAAACAACTATGCCTTATAATCCTCAACAGAATGGTGTAGCTGAAAGAATGAACAGAACAATTTTGAATATGGTACGATCCATGATTTTCTTCAAAAATGTAAAGACAATGTTTTGGGCTGATGTTGTTCTATGTGCTGCATATATAAAGAATAGATGTCCATCTAGTGCTATAAGAAACAAAACTCCTTATGAATTGTGGTATGGACATGTTCCTTCGGTAAAACATCTCAGGATCTTTGGTTCCACCTGTTATGCTTTAATACCAAAGGTACATAGAAACAAACTTGGTGCTAGAAGTCGTAAGTGTATCTTCCTGGGGTATTCAAACACATCTAAAGCTTACCGCCTCTATGATGAAGTAAATAAAAAGTTTGTTTTATCTAGAGATGTCATTTTTCTTGAATCATCCAAATCTGACAGTGTTGTTGAGCGGCAACTTGATCGCTTGGATAGATTCACACAACCGAAATCATTTCAAGAGTTTGATAATCAGATTCCACATCTTGAAGGGGGGATTCCTATACTAGATCAACATGTGGAATCTTCTTCTGAAGAACAATCTCCCCTGCATGACACTCCAACAACAGATGATGCTTTAAGTGATGTAATTGATAGAATTGGGAGACTCAATCTTGATTCAGACCCAACTCAATCAACAGAGCAGCCTGGACCATCTTAGAAAGGTCCCCCAAAGTGGCTGACAAAGACACTTGAAAGTGTTCATCCCGATGAAATTGGAAAAACAGGAACCAGAAATACAAACCGGCAAGATGGAGGTGATGTAGATAACTCTAATTCACCTGTTGATATGGATGTTACTTATGATTGTGAATTGAACTTGTCTACATATTTTGAACCAACTTCCTTCAAAGAAGTTGTTTCTCATGATGAATGGAAAGAAGCGATGCAGAAGGAATATGATGCCCTCATAAAGAATGGCACTTGGAAGATGGTTGATCCTCCATTTGGAACCAAACCAATTGGCTGCAAGTGGGTCTATAAGAACAAATACAAAGCTGATGGCTCACTTGACAAGCAAAAAGCTAGGCTTGTGGCAAAAGGTTTTGCACAGAAGGAAGGGGTCGATTATGACGAAACTTTTGCCCCCACAGCAAAATGGGCCACCATCCGGACACTCTTTGCACTAGCTACTCAGAATGGTTGGAAAGTCCATCAAATGGATGTAAAAACTGCTTTCTTGAATGGAGATCTAAAAGAGAATGTTTTTATGTCCCAGCCTGAAGAATTTGCTGTGAAAGGACATGAACATAAAGTATGCAAACTTGTGAAGTACTTGTATGGCCTCAAATAAGCACCACGAGCCTGGTATGAAAAACTAACTGAGCATCTTCTGAAACTCAACTTCAATCATTTTGATCTTGATGATGCAACTTTATTTGTCAAGAAAGTTGGAAAAATAGTTGTATATCTTGTGGTATATGTAGATGATCTTTTAATGACAGGGAACAATGAAAGCTATATTGCATCCATAAAGAAATAATTAGGAAAAAATTTTGAAATGACTGATTTGGGGTATGTTCATTACTATCTTGGCATTGAAGTAACCCAACATCCAAAGTCCATATTTATTTCTCAAAGGAAATACATTGGAGGTTTGTTAAACAGATTTGGCATGACAGAGTGTAATCCTCTTTCTACTCCAATGGAACAAAACTTGAAGCTCACATCTATTGAAGGAAAGGAATTTGAGGATGCAACAAAGTATAGACAGCTTGTAGGAAGTCTCATCTACCTCTCTACTACCAAACCAGACATTTCATTTGCTGTTGGAATCCTCTCCAGGTTTATGCAAAAGCCTTGTGAGGGACATTGGTCTGCTGCAAAAAGAGTTCTAAGGTACTTGAAGGGAACTCAAGACCTTGGAATCAAGTATACACAGGTGGACGACTTCAACTTCATTGGATACTCTCATTCAGACTTCGATGGAGACAAAGAAACTGGGGTATCTACTTCAGGATATGCTATGAGTCTTGGATCAGGAGCTGTCTCCTGGAGATCATGCAAACAATCAGTACCAGCAGATTCCAAAACAGAAGCAAAATATGTGGCAGCAGCTGAAGAAACGAAAGAAATTGTGTGGCTCGGGAAAATTCTTGAAGACTTGCAGGTAAAACAAATACAATCAACTCCACTCATGATTGATAAAACCTCTGCAATAAAGTTGGCCAAGAAACCAAAGTTCCATGATCATACTAAGCACATCAATACTAAATATCATTTGATCCAACATCATGTTGAGGCCAAAACAATCCATCTCCGTCATTGTTCCACAAACGAGAAAATTGCAGACATCTTCACCAAAGCGCTTTGAAGAGAAAAGCTTGAAAGATTTAGAACGATGCTTGGACTCACCAACATCCCTTCAGATTAAGGGGGGGAATGTTGACACCTAATCCGAAACGGATGGGTGAACTGGACAATCATCAAGAAGATGAACTAATCCGTCATATGTATGTATATAAATAATAGATAGCTAATTAATGATACGTCAGTTCTTTCTTCCGCTCATTTATTCTGGAGTTACCCTGGCCTGACAGTGTCTTGGTTTTTCCATGTATCTGTTCGAAAGTGGCATTTTTTAGTTGTTCCTTCTGCTCGCAGGATTTGGTTGGAGAGGAATTCTACAAGAAGATATTAGGAGGCACATGGTTTTGAAGTATATAACAAAATTCAAAAGCTGACTGGTCTATTGAGTCATTGAAAGATATGTTGTAACAAATTGGTTAAGTTGTTAGCAGATGCAAAAATCGTGTATAAGGGCCTCACTGACCAGCTTAATTTCAAAATATCTCTTAGGGCCTCATTGACAAGCTTAATTTCACAATCTATGACGATGAAGAGTGGAGGAAAACAAGCTTAATTTGATAGTCTCTGAGAGAATGAGTTGAGGAAACATTTACTTGATATTCTAATTTTTTCCATAACAATCATAAAAAATGGCCAGCCAAGCAAATTAAAATCCTTGCCTGAAATAATGGTCAACAACAAGCCACAAAATCAAAAAAATTTAATCCTAGTAAAATCTGAGTGGTTTTGTTGCAAGGTTGTAGCCTCGAACTTAAACCATGAATCAAGGGGTGCTAAAAAGGCCAAGGTCCAAAAGAAATTGATTGATTTTGTGACAAATTATGGAAGAATTGACTTTAATGCCTGTACCTAAAGATTTAAGATTCAAATCTAATTGTTGAAATTGTGCTTTGTATGAGGAAGAAGATGATTCGTTAATTTTGTAAAAAAATAGATTTAGTATTCAGTCTATATGATGAATAATAAATACTTTGTGTTGATATTTGTCTAAGATCAAAGATACATGTAGAATAAATTTATTGTACAAAATTTTGGCCCTCACGAGAGGTATACCTTGAACAGTTGAGGGGAAGATTTCATAGATGATGTTCTACGATGAAAAATTAAAGATATTGAACCTCATAAACTACACTACACTAGCATTTCCCATCAAAGTTGCAAATTTTATACCAAAAGTTATGAATAATTGGGAACTGATGTCTAGCTCATTTTCATCTAATACATGGTGATTTCTGAAATTTGTGAGTTTTTTATGCAAATTTAGATTTGGAAAGATGGCCATCATATTGTTAATATCACATTTTTCATGAATTAATGTTATTTTATTTAGCTTATCTAATGTCATCTACTACTTGTATTTCTTTAAAATATGTCAAACATTTGTTATTGGAACTTGAAACACCATCTTTGAAGATTAAGAGGCAAACTGTTGGAAAGGTAAGTGATTTTATCTTCTGGTTTTGAATGACATTTTGTTTACTAATTTGTGTTTTCAATGATGTTTTACATGGTAGGATTATTCTTGAAATTATGCCTTACAGCATTTCCGTTGGAACATTTGGTGCAATTGCTAGTTATATCTATATGGAAAATTTGTGTTTTCAGTCGAGTTTTTTAAATTATTATTTTTTAGTGACAATTATTTTCTGTGTATTGAAATATTAATTAACGATATATAAATATAAAAAAAATCCTAATCTCAAAATATTATTTTTATTAATTTTTTAAACTTTGCAAAAAAAAAATGCTAAAAAAAAATAGTGCAAAAGAAAACAAAAAATAAAAAAATTGGAAAACCCTTAAAATCGAAATATCTAAGGACGAAAAGCATGAAGAGGAATAAGAGAACTTGAAAAATGGTTAAACAATGAACATTAAGAAAAAAATATGTAGACTTAAGACATAAGAAAATTTAAAGTGTCAACAATATGCTTAAAAAAAAATTTATTGATGTTTTTCTACATTTGAATGAAAATAACCAACATTTTAAAAAAAATATCATCACTTAATACATTAGAAAATTTAAAGTGTCAAAAATAAGTCCTTTAAAGAAAGGGGTTGATGCCACATCAACACTTTTCAAAATTAACATGAAAATCACTGACATTTAAAAACAAATGTTCATACTTGATACATAAGAAAATTTATAAGTGTCAAAAATATGCTAAATATATATCTATATCTATATCTATATATATATATATATATATATATATATATATATATATATATAGATATATATATGTATGTATATTCTGAATCAACACTTTTCAAAATCGGTTGATAATTTTTCGACCTCAAAAAAATGGGTAATCGTACTAGTTCCCGTTTCAAAGATTACGTTGTTGCTAGAGGGCACTTCTCCTTCAGCTCCTCCTTCTTTCTTCATATATTCTTCTCATTGCTTTCCCTCTTTGTCTCTAAGGGATAATTAATTGGATTGTTGCTCCCTGTCCCTACCTTAAGCTTTTTCTCATTGCAGCTGGTGATTGCTGAAGGTTTTACTACTGAAATACGAGGATCACCCCTCCTAATTTTTCTCTGGTTTGTGTTCGGAGAAAAATAAACTGTTTGATTATTCCTCCTCCTCTTTCTAGAATATCCCCTTGACATAGAGTTTTGAAGACAGATTCATATTCATCTCCTCTTTTATTTCTTTTTCTCTTCAACTATTGAGTTTCTTCTTTTTCATGCATATTCTGTGACACATGCTTCACCTTTCTATACATACAATTTGATGCCTTGTGCCAAAAATTGCCACATCTGTATCACTAATATTGGCTTAGGAAAGGGGAGAAATAATTGCTATATCTGACAACATTCTTGTCAAAGCTATTACTATTTCCAGCATGATTGTCCCTACTATTGCTCCAAACGTTGGGTTGTGGTATATTCTTTCCACATAGTTAACAAGGGGTTTGAAGGGCACCCATAACGAAAATTTTGGTTTTAGACCGTATGTTAGGTTGGGCAGACTCACCTATGGTTTTGTGCATCATTTTCGCACATGTCTTTTTGGACGTGATGGTTTTCGATCCATGGTATTGGACGCGATGGTTTTTGGTCCATGGTATTGGATGCTTCGACATGTATAAATATGTATTGTAACATTGAAAGGAACATAATATGAAAAATAAAGTTGGTAGTCCTGGTTTTGGGATCTTGGGGAAAATATTTGTGTATATGTGTTTTATGTGTTATGCTCTCGCATTATTTATTTTATGTGTTTTAGAATTCATATGCAGGTAATTTATGTACAGGGTTAAAACCTACATTTGGTATTAGAGTAGTTTTGGCTTCAAGGAGATGCCTTTGTTGGTGAGGGGTTTCACTCGGGCCTGTGGTAGACCCTGTTCAGTGGGATATCTGTGAGATCAATTCTGGTGGTGAAAGAAGATGGCGAGCAGTGGAAAGATAGAGATCAAGAAATTTAATGGTCAAAGTTTTGAGTTTTGAAAACTTAAGATGGAGGATCTATTGGTGGATAAAGATCAGTGGATCACGGTAGATCTAGGTACTAAACCAACGGGAGTGTATGATGAAGAATGGAAGAAGTTGGATTGAAGGGGAAGCTACGGTGAAGGATTTGTGGGACAATTTAGGGACTTTGTACTAATCTAAGGCTCTGGTGAATAAACTGTTCCTGTGGAAAATGCTATATAACTTGAGGATGAAGGATTGAGACTTGGTGATAGAGCATCTGAATGCATTTAATACTGTGGTAGGTCAGTTAGCAACTGTTGATATTAAAATTTTAGATGAAGATAAGTGCATCAGTTTGTTGTGTTCTCTACCAGATTCATGGCATAGTCTGGTTATTGTAATAGGTAGCAATGCAACTACCTTGTAGTTTGATGAAATAGTATCATCTTTGCTATTGGAGGAGATGAGATGGAAAAATATGGAGAGCTAGAATGGTGATGCCTTGTCTATACGAGTACGGTCCCAGAATAGAAACAAAAATAAGTCATCGAGTGGGAGATCTAAATATAGAGGGAGATCTAAATCTCCAGGAAAACCTGTAAAGGTGGTGTGATGGAAATGTGGAAAGGAAGGCCACTTTAAAAGGGACTATAAATCTAAATTTCCTGACAAAGGAAAGGGATTTGATTAGGCTCCTTCTGTAGAGGCGAAAACCACCTCAGATGAAGGTGGGGATGTGTACTTGGCTTCTTCAAGTACACATGTAGATCATGAGGCATGGTTGCTTGACTTAGGTGCATCCTTTCACTTCACTCCCCATAGAGAGTGGTTCTGGCGAGTATGAGAAATATGATGGGGGTGATGTCTTCTTGGGTGATGACAGGAAGGCTAGAATCATTGGTCGCGGAAAAGTGAAGTTGAAGTTGCAAGGTTGAAGGGTTATAACAGTTCCAGGTGTTCTACATATTCCTGCATTGGCCAGAAATCTAACTTTTGTACGCAAGCTGGATGATGCAGGTGTAAAAATAGTGTTCGAGAAGGATACCTGCAAGATGGTTCGGGGAGCACTGGTATTGATGCAGGGAGTTTGGATTGGAACTCTGTACAAGCTGAAAGGCGACACTGTTATTGATGGGTACAATAGTTCTATGGTTCCTAAAAGTGAAGGAGAAAATCTAGTGGTCTCTGGAGAGAAGACCATGCTGTGGCATCAAAGGCTTGGACATATTGGAGAGAAGGACCTTCTACTACCTCATGGTGAAGGTATGGTAGAAGGTATGAGTAATAACTCTCTCGATTTTGATTTCTATGAAAATTATGTATATAGGAAGCAGAATCGAGTGAGCTTCCCCTCTGGTGGTAAGAGGGTGAAATAGATATTAGAACATGTGCATAGTGATGTGTTTGGACCTGTGAAGGTTCCATCACTGGGTAAGTCTGTGTACTATGTATCATTTATAGATGACTTCTCAAGGAATACATGGACATATTTCCTTAAGAGGAAATCTAATTCTTTGACAGGTTTAAAGAATTTAAGGCTCCGGTGGAAAACCAAACAGAGAAGAAGATAAAGGTGTTGAGGATAGATAACGGAGGAGAGTTTTGCAGTAAGGAATTTGAATAATTCTGTAAGAAGTGTGGTATATCACGATAGAAGACTACTCCATATACACCTTAGCAAAATGGAGTTGCAGAAAGAATGAATAAGACATTGATGGAAAGGGCAAGAAGCATGCTCAGTGGTGCTAGGTTAGGACAGGAATTATGGGCAGAGGCGGTGGATACTGCATGTTACCTGGTCAATAGGTCACCTTCATTAGCGTTGGAGGATAAGACTCCACAAGAGGTACGGATTGGTAAGAAACCCTCTCTTTCACATCTAAGGGTATTTGGATGTGATGCATATGTACATATTCCAAAGGAGAAAATAAGTTGGATAGTAAATAAGAAAAGTGCATCTTTATTGTGTATAAGGATGGTTTAAAGGGTTATAAGCTTTGGAACCCAGTAACAAGGAAGGTTGTGTACAGCCGAGATATGGTGTTCAGAGAGGTGAAAGATGTTATTAAACATGAAGTCCAACCAAAGGAACCTAAGAAGATAGAGTTTGAGCTAAAGGAGGAAGAATCAGACTCTATAGCAAAGGAGGAATTACAAGATGAGGAGCCACAAACTCCGGCTGTGAGAAGATTAGTTCGAGAAAGAAGGCAGCCAGAAAGGTATAGTCCTTCTGCTTCCTGTTCAAATTTTTCTTTGTTTGTTACTGATGGTGATCCCAGAACTGTGAAGGAAGTAGTGCATTCAGAGGATGGAAAACTCTCGAAAGAGGCCATGGTTGATGAAATGGCATATTTGCACAAAAATGAGGCATGGGATCTGGTGGAGTTTCCAGTTGGAAGCAAACCCATTGGCAGAAAATGGTTGTTCAAAAAGAAGAAAAACACAGAAGGAAAAGTGAAGAAATATAAAGCTCGGTTGGTAGCAAAAGGTTACTCCTAGGTGCCAAGAATTGATTTTGGTGATATTTTTTCTCCTGTTGCCAAGGTAACTTCTATTAGATTACTTTTATCTGTTGCTGCTGCTTTTGATTATGAGGTAGAATAGATGGATGTAAAGAAAACATTTCTCAATGGGGATTTGGAAGAGGAAATCTACATGAAGCAACCTGAAGGCTTTGCGGTGAAGGGTAAGAAAGAACTGGTATGCAAGTTAAAGAAGTCTCTGTATGGGTTAAAACAGTCACCAAGGATGTGGTATCAGAAATTTGATACATTTATACGGGGACTTGGCTTCACCAAAAGCAAAGTAGATCACTATGTTTACTTTAAATTAATTGGTGACCATGTTATTTATCTGGTCTTGTATGTGGATGATATGTTGCTGGTTGGAAATGACAAAGAAATTATCCGAGATTTGAAGATCCAATTGTCCTCCAAATTCGACATGAAAGATCTTGGTGTTGAAAACTATATTTTGGGCATGGAAATTAAAAGAGATTGGGAAAAGAGGAAACTTTGGTTAAACTGGAGGAAGTATGTCAAGACAATAATGTAGAGGTTTAATATGTAGGATAGTAAACCGGTGAAGGTTCCTATTCCTGTAGGTGTGAGGTTATTTGCTAAACAATGTCCCAAGACATAAGAAGAGGAAGAGGACATGTCCCATGTTCCATATGAAAGTGCAGTCGGTAGCCTGATGTATGCAATGGTCTGTACTAGACCAGACATTGCACATGCAGTAGGAGTATTGAGGAGGTGTATGTCAAAATGAAGAAAGGAGCATTGGATAGCAGTGAAGCAGGTTTTCAAGTATTTGCGTGGCACTAGTAATAATGGTCTGTGCTACCAAGGAGGACTAGGATTGGATAGAGTGTTGGATATTCACAGCTTTGTTGATGTAGACTGGGCTGGAGATCTGGATCAGGGAAGATCTGCAAGTGGGTATGAGTTTAACCTATTTGGAGGTGCAGTCAGTTGCATAAGTAAGAAACAATCTATAGTGGCACTATCAACTACAAAGGCAGAATACATGGCAGCCACTCATGCAAGCAAGGAAGTAGTTTGATTACAGAGATTGTGTTCAAGTATGGGGTTAGTACAAGAAGCTATAAGGATATATTGTGATAGCCAAAGTGAAATTTTCTTGGCAAACAACCCTACATATCATTCAATGACAAAGCACATTGATGTTCAATATCACTTTATGAGGGATATGATAGAAGACAAAAAGGTGTTGCTGGTAAAGGTGGACACTTTGAAGAATACTACAGATGCATTGACAAAATCTGTGAGCTCTGAGAAGCTCTCTTGGTGTAGAGAGACAATGGGCATTTCAGGGCTGGGAAAATGACTAAGCTCTCTTGTGGCCCCCTGTGGAAAGAAAACAACAAGTGGGAGAATGTTGGGTTGTGTTATATTCTTTCCACATAGTTAATAGGGGGTTTGAAGGGCAGCCGTATCCCGACTTTATGGAGTCCGGGCTAACGCCCTGAGAAATTTTGGTTTTGGACCCTATGTTAGGTTGGGAAAACCCACCTATGGTTTTGTGCATGATTTTCGCACATGTTTTTTTGGACGCAATGGTTTTTGGTCCATGGTATTGGATGCTTCAGCATGTATAAATATGTATTTTAACATTGAAAGGAACATAATGAAAAATCAAGTTGATAGTCCCAGTTTTGGAATCCGGGGGAAAATATCTGTGTATATTTGTTTTATGTGTTCTACTCTCCCATTATTTATTTTCTGTGTTTTAGAATTTATATGCAGGTAATTTCTATATGGGGTTAAAACCAAAAACTATGTTTTCTTGCAAAACATCTACATTCTAAGGATTTGTGACCAAAATTGTTGCAAGAAAAAAATAGCCATAAAAGGGATTTTGAAAACTAAGATAACTTTTCCTTAATACCTTATACCCTGAACTATAAAGGACCTTTACTAGTTCTTCATTTGCTCTCTATGGCCATTTCAATTACTTCCTTAAGTCATTCTTTATTGTTGCTACCTCTTCTAGCTATTACTCTTTCTTCCTCAATGTTATTTCTTAAAATTCTACGACTTCATTTTCTTTTGGCATTGCTGCTGCTATCCAACAATTTCTTTACCTTTATTGATGTATGAATTGTTAGCTACCTTAGCCTAGTTAGTTGCTTATTTTACCTTTAGTTCCTTGAGGCATGAATCTTCATTGAAGCCCGAACCAGACTTAATGAAAGGAGGTCTCTACATATTGAAAATTCAATCTAAGATATTGAATGCCTTTTTAATCTTCTGATATTGAGACAACCAATATTTATCCTCCTCTAAATCAAAAATCATTGAGACTACCTTAACTTATAATTCCTCACAGTGGTATGCTCTTTCATTGAGCTGATTGGTCAACATCCCATTCAGTATGCTAACCTCTTCTCGTTGTGCATTTAGATCAATAATTGTTTTGCTAAAATTTTAATTTTTAACCTCATATTCATGTATCCACTCTTTTTTCTTGTGTTAATGGTGTTCTATGTTGCCAACATGTAAGGGGATCTCTCCAATGTGAAGTCCCAATTAAGTCCCATCCGGCTATATAGTCTGATCACCATTAGAAAGATTTCAAAGATATGTCTTGCTTACAATCACACATAAGGTATGGTAACACCTCTTTGGAAAGAAAGTACGTAAGATTTGTGAGACACCTAATGTAAGGTGTACGAGGGAGCTTCCATGGTTGTTAAAGGAAAATGAGCCTCTGGTTAGAAACATAACAGTATTATCCTAAAGTGGGACCCAAGAATGAAAAGAAAGGCTTGTTGGTTACATGCATGTAAGTCCACATAATAAAAAAAAATCATGAAAGCATAACAACACTTGTTCAACAAATACCATAGCTAAGCAATGAATTAGTTCATTAAACTTAGTATGTAATGAAAGTGACATATATTGCAAACATAATGATAATAGTCATAATATATCTATGATACATGTACGAAGAAGTGCCAACTCATAGAGATTTTGATTATGAATGAAATATCCAAAGTACATTGTTACAAAGATGAAACAGTAGATCCACTAGTGGAACATGAAACCACACATTGTTTCACCAAAGAATAATCTATCTCCTATGCACTACAAGATAAGCCAAGGAATGACTCCAAGCCCTTAACTTGAGTTATGAGGAGATATTTATAACTAATGAAAATGACCTTTGAGCTTCCTCATGACTCTTTAACTTCTATGAAGTTTCACATTCTATACATCACTCTTTAAATTCCATACGTGGCTATTCACATTCCACATGTTTCTCCTGGACTTCATTACATACCATTTATTACAAAAAATAAATTACATATGATACACTGGATATATAAGATAAAAACTTATAAGGGGACAAATTCTTATCAAAGTGAAAAATCATTTTCTTCTTAATGGAGATCATTTGTGATTTATGAGTGCCATGCTCTAAACTACGTTTAGATGAATTTGACCCAAACTAACAAGAACCCTACATAACAAATATTCACCTCCAGTGACTCCATCAATATGGTATTGGAGATTGATTTTACATTATTCCATAACCATGAAAGTTTCATATGAGCCTTGATCGGCGCGATGGCATATTGTAGAACAATGTCTTTGGTGATCTCCAAGCCTTTTTGTTTTTATGCTTACTTGATCTGTTGTATGTATTTCTTGATCTCCTGCAAGATGATTTCCATGCTTCTAATTTCTTCAAGTGATCCTATTGAGGGAATCCCATGTTTCTGTGCTAGAGACTTGGAACCATTGTGTGATTGATTATAAGCGAAAATAATACCAATCGGCTATTCTCTAAGATGCATGTAGTTTTTATGGCAGTGTCTCAGTTGAACTCTGTCTATCTCAATGACAATCCTGTATTTTATTTCCAAATCTTGTGGAGCATCTAAATACTTGGTAGCCAATTCCTAAAGTTGGTCAATTTCTCTGTTTTCCACTTTCAGGATTTTTACCACTTCTTGTGCTTTCTTATGAATGCCAATGAGAGGAACCACCACTTGTTGTAGAAGTATTATCTCATCATATAACTGTGCCATGGTGTCCTCCATTGGTCCTAGTTCCTCATGCATGGTTGAATTCCATTTTGTGGTCTTGAAGTTGTGTGAAGATAATTTTTTATTATTTGCTGCAAGATACTCCACCTATTTCTTCACTGCAACTAGTTCTCTCCTTAATCTAGCATTATGATTGAACAAATATTCAAAGTTGTCCTACGCTACCATAACAAAAGAAACATTTTATGCCATGATTTCCATGGGATTTCTTATGGTATTGGTAGTTATCACCTTCTCTGTAGATAATGAGACTAGGTTCTAAGGATCATTCGAGAAGTATCTTCATCTCTGCTACACGATCCTCTACTTATGATGATTAAACGTGACATTGCATAAATCCATGACTCTATCCTCAAGTGGAGGTGTGATTCAAATTTCTCCAAATGGAAGATGGCCACCTATCAGAGGAGGTTATTTTGGAGTACTTGGGTCATCATCCATGGGTTAGATGGTATCCTCCTCCTCTAACTCTTCTTCTACCACCTGAGTCAATTTTTCTTTCTATAGTCTCTATTCTACTTCTTCGTCCTTTGAATTCCTTTGTTGTTCCTCTTCTATTCTTTTCCTTTCCTCTTCTTCTTCCTATTGCTTTCTGAGCAACTCCTCTAACTTCCTCTTCTACTCTTCTTCTACTTCTCTCCTATCTTGTTCCACTTGAATATATCCTATGTTCAAAGGATTAGCTTTTCATTTCTTACTACTGTATCCTATCAATTCATACTTTATCCTCTTCCTAAGAGCTACACTATTTTCTTGAGCGGTTATCTATTTTGCCTCATGTACCTGCATATCTTGAGCTGGTGGATCTTGGGTTGAACTGGTCTCCATCCTTGGAATTTTCTTTCTAACTGAATTGTACCAATTCTCTACCTTCTCATCTTTCGCTGTGGACATTGATGAATATCCCCAATTGAAGTCGATCCTTTCAAAATGCTACCTGCACACTCTCTTAGGATCTTGTCCACGAAATTGTTTAGTTGCAAAGAGAAAGAAATCTAGCTCTTATATTTTTATAGTTTCCAACTTGTGGCCCTTCAGTTCATATAATCCAATCCTCAAAGGGAAGGTGGGCAAATGGTATTTCTTCCTCCTGTGAAGGACTCTTGACAACCCCTTTTCCAATTGATATTCTACTTCTGGTATGGCCACCCTATTGGTCACATATCACGACATGAGATGAGGGGAGATCTGACTTTCAAAACATCGAATGTCGAATGTATATGCCCTTAAGAATTGGAAACCAATCTGTGATATCCTGTAGTGATTCCTTCACCAGAATTGCAAACCAATCTGTGATATCCTGTCAAATTCTATGTGGAAGTCAATCTATTGGATAGAGAACCAAGTTAAGGTCTGAGTTAATCTCTTCTAGAAGGCTAAAATCTACAAGGCTATAGGCTAACTGCACTATAGAAAAAGTGGCCGTTGAAGGATAAAATTTGGGGTCCATGGCTTTACTAATTTACATGTATATTTTAGGTTAGTCATCTGCAGTACTTTATCTTCATCTATTGACAAGGCTTGAAGTGAACCATGAAACTATCTTAGTTGGTTCGGTTGGTTACATCTAAACCCTATTTCAAAGCTTCAAAATTTAGTAGGAGTCTATTTAATGCAGGGAGTGGCTTAGAACTTGGATATGACTCCTTATAGTCGAAATAGAGTAGATTTCTTCACCATTTGAGAAGTTGAGATTTGGAACCAAACAAAATTTCTCTATAGTTTACATTTACAATAGGCCACAACGTTGTCTAAGAAACTTATGGAAATTTTTTTGTAGAAATGTAGGAAATCATTATAACTAGGGACAAAAGTTCTAGACTTATGATGACAAGATGATAATGAAAAAATTGATACGAATATTTCCATCGTAGTGTTCGAGGCACGTTCTTTGGCACAATTTAGAGTTTGGGGTCATAGAAGGATTAACATTAGAGAAATTTTGAGGTCTAAAATGACCCTACTAAGGAATATTACAAAATTATAGTGGAAATAATAAAATAAGATTACATTACATCATCAAATTTTAGAGGGGAAAAAAAAAAAAAAAAAAAAAACTACTTTTTTCAACTTGTATTTTCGACTTATCTCCCTATGATTTTACTCAAATTTCAAGTGGAAGAACTAATTGGATGAATAATTTAATTCCTCATCCAAGGAGTACCCATGTTGCATACTTTTGATGGAGCCTACTACTCGAGAAAACATAAATACATGAAAAAACATGATTGTAATCACATTTTTCAGGTATTTCTCACTTTTCATGTAGTAGTGTCCATCAAAAGTATGAAATATGGGTAATCCTTGGATGAGAAATTAAATTCTACATATAATGAGTACTCCCTCTTGAAATTTAATTAAAACCGTAGGGAGACAGGTTAAAAATATGAGTCAAAAAAGTTTTTAATTTTTTTATTTTTTATTTCTTAATATTTTTTCTTTTTTACTTCAAAAATGGTAAGTCATCCCCCATGATTGACATCACCATCTTCAATCCTATTCATTCTTATAAAATTTATTTTGGTTATACATTTTTGTTTTGAGGCCCATTTTAGACCTCAAAATTTCTCTAATGATTGTTGTTGACACTCATTCGAGACAGATTGTTACACTCAAATACAACAGAGAGAAAAACATGTTTGGGAAGGTTTATTAGGAGGCTTATGACAAGTCGAGTTGGAGTAGAATAGTTTGAATTTGGTATTTGGAAGTGGATCCCAAGGGTTAATCTATGAATATAGGAGCTTCTAGGAAGAAAAATCTTTTTTGTCTTCTCAACAAAGACAATGTTGTAAGACTCATCATTTCTTCTCCTTTGGAATCCCATATATCTCACATGATAGTGTATTCAATAGTGAGGGTTAATTGAGGTTCTGATAACCTTGTTTTTATTGCAATAAATATTTATTATTAAGAAGTTGATCAATATTCCATTAGGCATGCTATGAATGAAGCACAAAGACATCATACCTTTTACAAACTTGATCTTGGACATAACAATGTTGCATATAAGTGGTATGGGCCTATTGAAATGGTAAAAATTTACTTGTCATGGTGTGAACGGGTGGAGATGGTGCTACTAGCCTACTCATATTTGTTAAGAATTTTGTGATTTATAAGAATGAGGCTGATTTGGATGTTCATGAAGTTATTCCGTGGAGAGAAAATTTACTGCCTGAATGTGGCATCTTGATAGTATCTACTTCATTCCACAAACAAAATGCAATGTTTCTGTTGTATTTTCAAACTGAGTATGGGGACATTTTAAAGGTTACTTTAGAGCACAAGAATGATTGGCTACAATGTGAAATATGAAAATCATGAGATATTTGAAGATAGCCACATTTGAACTTGAGTTGAAGACCATTGAAAATTACTGTTGATAGTTTGAGTATGCTGAAATATTGTTTAACAAAATTTATGCGTAAAAATTACATTTCTCTTACTATTGTTATTGGTGACAAGGTCAACTTTAATCTAGGTCACAACTTCCATTGATGATCAAAATCAATTCTTTCATTCCTTAAGTTAATTTTTATCTCATGGACTTATATGATCACATCTTTATTGCATTCTTTATGTAACAAAAATGTGTCCCTATGTGGTCCCACATAAGATGAGATGAATAGACACAATTCACATTGGAGAAGTCATGGTAACAATAAATTTTATTTTATTATATAGGATTACAAGTATTCATATAAAACTATGTTACAACAAGATCATGGAGGTATTAGCCAAAGGAAGGAGCTAACACAAGGTAAGGCCTGCTAAGGAGGGTTGGATGAGTCATATTAGAACTGTGGATTCATCATACCTAGGAGTGTGTGGGCTGAAGGGATAAGCTCAGGCATAAGAGGCTAATCAAGGAGTCTACCAAGTGAGCAACAAGTTGACATTGATGAAAAGGAGTTGATACTTGTGTGAGAGTTGGAGGGAAAGGATAACTTGGTACAACAATTGAAAATCCTAATATAGCTTAATAAATCCACAAGATGAAGAGACATTAACTCAAAGAATTGATGGATAAGGAAAGAATCACGCATCCAAAATTGATGTTTAGGATGAGGATGAGCATTGACCTCAGAAGAAGTCAAAGGAATCTAAGCTTGACGACATTGTATATGGACTTCATTAAGGAGATAAGGATCAAGGAGTTGACAATTTCCTACATCACTTTGTAATTTCCTCCTTAATCAAGATATAAGTACCTCATAACATTTCCCTTGATCTATTTTATTTTTTTACTATCTATTTAGCCTCTTATATTTGTATTTTTCTTGATTATGATTTTTTTTCATCCATGACCTCTTGAATGGAGGTAAGAATGGGTACATCGTGGTTACTATATATGAAATGATTTATGCAATAGCTAGTAGCATATGGAAGGTTGTGATGAGAGGGTTCTCCCAATAGCAGGGAGTGGGAAACAAGAATAATTTTTGTCCACTAACCAAATTCTTGGACCTAATAAAGAAGTTATTAATGTTCAAGACAGATCAATAATAGAAAAATGATTTTCTTATGTGATAGAGAGAATAATAATAGCAGAAGGACTTGCTTACATAATAGAGGAAGTAGCCAAAAGGACATGGTTAGGTCACTTCAACTAAGGCATGATGTTGAGAAGAGCAGTAGAGCTCCATTACATGTCAAAATATCAAAAAATTGTAGACATATTTCAAATATGAGCTTAGTATGATGCTAAATGTCTCCCTCATTGGAAGCAATTGATGAGGTCTTGGCATATTGAGAAATTCATCTCCTAAAGACATTAAAGACGTTGGCTAGGTCATAAAGGAATTTAACCAAGGGAGATTGAAACATTCACCTAAGAATCCAGAATGACTTGGTTTCCAAAAGGGTTTGGCTAGATCATAAATGAATTTCACCAAAACGATGAATAGCCCAAGGAAACTACCAAGGAGATTATAAGATACACTCACTTTAGAAGCCATAAGGACTTGGTTTGGTCATAAAGGACTTTGACTGAAGGAGATTGATATATTTTCCTAAGAGTCCGTAAAGGACTTTGACCATAGGAGATTTATAAATGTTCCTAAGAATCCATAAAGGAATTTGGCCAAAAGCCTTGGATACTCACGTGCATATGCAGAGTTACATTGCTCACTCCACGATGGAATTAACTATAGACATGCATCAATATGAAAGCCTCATAAACTTTTCTTAAGGAAGGATAATTTCAGCTAAAGAAAACCTTATTGTAGCTAAGGATAATACCTACCTCACTAAGAAGTAGTGATGATTTCTTATGTAACATTGAGAGGTATTATTTCATGCCAAGAGGCCTCTTAAACCAACCTAGAAAAAATGTGGAAATTAAAATAATTTTATTATGATTTTTGGGTCTCATTTAGGCCCAAAAGGTATAAGAAAGCCCCACGATGAAATGGTGTATCCCTTGGGGTAAATGTACAAATGCAACTTGTATAGATATACATGATGCGTGTAACCACCCTCCTCCCACATTTGCCCAAGCTAACCGGTCCACCAGGGTAAATATGTGACGAAGAGTTACTATGATTTGATTCAACTCCCTAAGTACAATTAAGGAAGTGGAATCAACTAAACAGAACTTTACAGACCTCCCTCAGGTGGTACAGGACCCCCAGGAGCTAACTAACTATCCCAAGTCACCAACCCTTGAGTTAACTTGCTATTTAACTAAAGTAAAGCCCCAGTCGCTCCGATGATAATCCATTCATGTGACTGTAACCATCCAGTCTCTCCCACAATAAGGCATTGATGTGATTGCTGACCTTTTCACCCAGTTCGGTGCCAGCGGCTGTAAGATTTAAACCAGTTTTTCAGGCTAGTCTCTAGACCATTACCTATAACTTCATGAAATATTCCAGAATAATGAATGGAACTATGAAAAACCATTTCAAATAAAAGATAGACAAGAATTTGACCTAACAAGGCCTAGCCATGACATTAATTCTGTCAAACACATTAAGAACATGTAATGTACAGGTCATAAATATACATCTGAACATAGGGAGCTCATACTTATCTGAGAATCATCAATAAGATCTTATGTTCTTTCACAATAGATGAATTATCATATATTAGGCTATTCATTCATTAACATTTCATCTACTAAGGAAGACATGATTAGAGCCATAACTCAAATATGTCAATGACCTTGCTTATAAGTAACATATAACCAGATAAACAAAAATAATAGAACAACCATAATAGCCACATAATGACAAGTATATTTACACATAGAATAAAAGAGGAAAATATCTCTTATTAACATATACAAATCCAACCAAGTTAGGGAATTACACATACCACCCGACCATAGATTGGGATTCGCCAAATCTTTTTGACATTCAATCACCCTATTCCACACTCCAAGCATGAATGTGGTATCTCATGGAATAAACCAAATTAAACCAAACTAGGGCTTCCAGAGGCCAAACCTCCTCAACCCTCAACTAGTGACTCCACCTCACGGCCAAACATCACCAACCATCACCATATCTGTCTCTATCCAAGCTATCTAGGGCTCCAATGCATTTGTTCCAGGCTAACTTCTAGGACTAGTAACTCAACCCGCAGCTACTGTCAGTCTCCAAAGAATTTTTCCAACCAAATATTCCAGGACTAGTAACTCAACCCACCAAGGGCTCCAAATAGTTTTTCCAACCAATCCTTCTAGGACTAGTAACTCAACCAAAGTTGTTATAGCTCTTCCAAAGTGTTTGTACAACCAAGGCTTCAGGAACAAATAACTCAACCCAAAACCATAAGGAACATGAGAACCAACCAGAAAATAAAAGGTAAACCTACAACATCATAGTTTTCCAGGAAATGGAAATTCTTGGAAAAACCACTCTCAATCTAGGAAATTCTCCATGCTAATGATAGATGATAACCAAATAACCACACGTATATGCCATGCATTGCAAAACTAGCAAGGAAAACATCCATTCAACTCACTACCTGTAAAGAAAACCTACTATAGTTGTTGATTCCACTTTCCTATTAAGCTTTCCTACTTTTCCTTTGCCTTCTTCCTCAAAATTCAAAATATGCCCAAAATCCTCCATTAATGCTAAAAGAAACTCTAAATGTGCAAGAGTATGAGAGAGAGAATAGAGAGAGAGATCCAAGCTAAAAGTGACAAAAAACTATGACCTCGTCCTCATAATCCTTTTGACCATTGACACCATTATTTTCTTCAATTTATCTATTTTTCCTTCAATTTCCTCCTCACATGCAACCTGTGACCTTTCGCATTCCTTTTCTCATATTTTCCATTATTTCCATATATGAAATGCTAATTAATGACTATTTTCCTTTGCCATTTCCTTTTCCAGCTTACATAGTCACTAATTAATTACAAGTGATCCTCGTTACTATTTTTTTCCCAACATTCAACTTGGAATATGTGTCCCATGATCTTGGTATTATTTTTCCTTTATTAATTTTATTACATGGATTTTTAACCCGGGGTTGTTAAAATGTGACACTTAATTTGATCACTCGCTTATTATCACCAATCTTCTGTAGAAAGAACTCATGGGAGCAGAGAGGATGCAGTGGTTGAAGTTTGGACTTGGTTTTTGGCACAAATTTCTAGATAATTTGTTGTAAACCTTGTTGCAGGACAATTTCTCCTAGAAGAAGAGTGGTTGGGTTTTCTCCCAACTTTGGGTTTCCTAGGGAAAAATTGTTGTCTCTATTATGTATTATTTTCATTTTTTACTATTACTATTTCACTATATTATTGTTGAAATGTTTTGCATGTAATGTATTAATGATATATGTGGCACAAGATACATTGATTGAAAATCATTAGAAAGTAATTATAAGATCAAAAGGTAAGTTTCTACTATGTATTATTGTAGAAAAGTCAACATGGTAAGGTAGGGAAATTGTTGGGTGAATAGTGGGTGAAACTGATCCAGGTGGATATTGGTGGCCACTCGCCTATTCCACTTGGACCCCCACCATTTTTTCTTTTAGTTTTTCAGTTTCCTTATTTGTAGCACAATTTACTATTTTTGGCAGTTTTTCAGGTCCTGAACTTTCAGAGTCGTTTTGAGGCCCTAAACGATGTTTTTTTGGAAAGTCGGGAGCAACATGGGTTGTGGACCAATGTTGGTCATTCAAAAGTTGTAGCCCTCAGATGGGTATTTATATTGAGGTATTTTTCACGTCAAATGGATATTGTATGCCAAAGTTACGACCTCGGGAAGTTGATGTACTAATTTACCAGATGAGGCCCATAGTTTGGAGCTTCATTTCCTAGGGTTAGGTTTTTGGATGTTTATGGTTTTCCATTGTTTATCAATAATAAATAGGCCTTGGAGCCTCATTGTAATATAGTTTATAGGCATGTAGCTGCCACATATCTTCTCAAAGATAAGCTACCATCGCCTAAGCTAGTCTTATTTCCATTATGTTTGTAAGCATATTTCAGTATTTGATATTAATGAAATGAAGTGTTATTTCTACTACACTTTTGTATTTATGGTTATACCTGTAATTTGTTGCATTCCTGTTTAAATCTGGATTAGTGGTATCAGAGCATTCTTCTCTTTCTTTGTTTTTCTTTACATGTCCCCAACGAGGTCGGGATATAAGGAGTTAGGGCTTGAATTGGTCAAACCTTTACAAGACTAGCCTCACAAATCTCGATGGCCTCCCATGGCGGATGAAAATAAATATGAGGGGGTAGGAGATCCTATCAAAATATTTCTCGAAGAAGCCCTTGAGCAACAAAGGAATCCAATGATGGACAAGTTTTCCCAGATCGTTCAGCGGCTACCCAAGGACAACGCGTCTACTTCTGGAATCTACTCTGGAAGTGTCACACCCTTTAAGGTACAAGTTAGCTTTGACATTCCCATTTTTGAGGGTTAGATAGATGCAAATGCTATAGATAAATGGTTAAATCTGCTAGAAGGATATTTTTATGTTCATGATTTTTCCATCCAGGAAAAGATCACTTTTTCACTTCTCAAAGAGTACCCCACATCAAGGACTAGTGGGAAACCTACAGTGAGTAGAAGGATGAAAGTACAAACTCACTTTTTTCAGCCACGCCCACTTGGAACTCCTTCCGGGATACCATCAAGGAGTAGTACTACCTTGGTGGGAGCTACGAGGATAAATACATAAAGTGGACAACACTGCGACAGGGAAGGTTCCAAGATGTGCTAGAGTTTACCAATATTTTTCATACCCTTCGCACAGATTTTGGTATCAAGGATTCTGAGAAGCATTTGGTTCTCAAGTACTGCGACTACCTACACAGGTACATCTAGGATGAGATAGAGTTCCTAGCCATCTCCTCACTCAGCACGCATACCGATATGCCATCAAGATCGAGCAAAAGTTTAAATAGAAGAAATGAGAATTTGGATCTGTGAATCTGAAGCAAGCGAAAGGTGTGCCCAAACTACAAAACAAAGGACAAAGAAAAGGTGGGGTAGCCTAAGACAACCCACCAAAGTCACAAGAAAAGAAAAACACCGTGAAGTCAAGGTAGGACATGGGAAAGTGGTGTGAGTTCCATAAGAGCTCCAGTCACAAGACAAGTGAGTGTCGGGCCAAGCAGTCACTGGTGGTCGAGCTAAAGGCTTCAAAATCAAATGCATGTTCCAACTCTGAGTTAGGACCCAAAAAGGGGAATGAAAAAAAGAAGCATATTATTGATGTGGAGCCCTATGCCACCATTTCAACCACGAAGATCCAGAACGAGGAATCTGAAGATCCAGAGGAGGAGGAGCGTCTCTTCCACTCCCATATGTGGGTAAGGAGTTACCCATTATAGTTCATTATTGACAGCAGGAGCCAAAAGAACCTCATTTCGGTAGAGGTCGTGAAGTGGTCGGGCTTACCGACCACATCACATCCACAACCATACACCATCAGTTGGCTTCACCAAGGATGAGATCTTCACATAAGACATCAATGCTGCCTTCAATACAACATCAAGCCCTTCACAGATGAGGTATTATGTGACATTGCTCCCCTTGATGTTGGTGATGTATTAATAGGCCAACCATACTTATGGAAGATACATGATGTGTATGAGTCAAGGCCTCGTGTTGTTATTGTTACTTTGGGAAATAAGTTGTACATGATATCGAAGGTAGCGCTGCTTACCACCATCTCTTTGATTACTGCAAAACAATGCAGTAAGCTCATTTCCAAAAATGGAAAATTCATTTTCCTGATGAGATGCGTTCAGGGAAAGAGGAAGGCAGTGGCCATGACGTCCTGACAGGGCCCCTTCACACAACAACAACAGATGGACAAGGTCTTGGAGGAGTACAAGGACATATTCACCTCCCCCGCAGGGCTGCCTCTACACTATCAGGTCAAGCACTCCATCGATCTGACCCCAGGTGTGCCACTGCCCAGTGGATCAATCTATTGGTGCTTTGTTCTGGAGAAGGATGAAATCAAGAGGTGGATTCAAGAACTGTTGCAGAAATGTCAAATATGGCTGAGTTCATCGCCTTATGGGAGCCCGATCATTTTGGTACATAAGAAGGATGGGACTTGGAGACTCTGTAATGACTATCGGTCTTTGAACAAGATCACTGTCCAGAATAGGTACTTGATCCCATGGATTGATGACTTTCTAGACCAAATGAAGGGGGGAAATATTTCAGCAAGATCAACTTGAAATCAGGATATCACTAGGTACCAATCGAACCCTCCGATGTTAGAAGACTACCTTCAAAGCCAAGGAGGGCCTTTTTGAATGGTTGGTTATGCCTTTCAGGTTGATGAATGCTACTGCAATGTTCATGAGGCTGATGGATGACATCTTGCTCCCATTCACCAACTTATTTCTAGTGCTATACTTGGATGACATCCTAATCTTTAGCCAAAGTTAGGAAGAGCACCTCCACTAAATTTTACAGGTTCTCCAAACACTACGGCAAAACAAGCTATGTGCCAATTTGGAGAAATGCACTTTTGGCATGACCTAGGTTCAGTATCTGGGATAAATTATTGATGAATGTGGGGTGAATGTGGATCCAACCAACATCCAAGTCATTTAGGATTGGCTAGCTCCAACTACTTTGATAGAGCTCTGTAGCTTTCTAGGTCTTGCCAATTTCTACTCCAGGTTCATGTTGGGCTTCTCTCATATCACTTGGCCCTTGAGTCAAGTCACCAAGGGAGGAGAAAAAACAAAATTATTTTCGTCTAAATCTCAACAGAAGGGATTCACTAAGTTGAAACATTGCCTCTGCTCTACACTAGTGCTCACATTAGTAGACTTGCAACAACCATTTGAGATCGAGACAGATGCCTCTAACTATGCTATTGGGGTAGTCCTTACTCAATGGGGGCATCCAATGGAATATCACAGTGAGACACTTTCAGACATAGTCTAGAAGTATCCCACTTATGACAAGGAGATGTATTCCGTTGTGCAGGCCTGCCAACAATGGAAGCATTACATTTTCGGGAAGGAAATGGTCATACACACAGACCACTAGTCCCTGTAGTTCATACAAATGAAAGGAAAGTTGCAAAATGATCACCATCAGAAGTGGTCCACATACCTGCAACAGTTCCATTTGAATATGAAGTATAAGAAGTGAAGCACCAATAATGTTGCATATTGCCTCAAATGACCACAGATCATGGTGTTAACCACCACACTAAACTCTTGTGGGCATGAGACTTTTGATTGGCCACTTCTCTACAAAGGCGACCCATAATTCAACCACACATACCAGACGTTGTTGGAGGTTCAACAAGTTCTAGATTTTCACCTCTAGGATGCCCTATTATGCCACCTGGGACACCTTTGCATTCCTTCAAGCAATCTTGCCAAGATGATTAGGGAAGCACACTACAGTCGGTCTACTGGCCATTTCGGGGTTGAGAAAATAGTGGCAGTACTACAGAAGTATTTCTATTGGCCAAATCTTCGATAAGGTGTTGGGAAGTACACTAGATCCTCCACTACCTGCAACATTTCCAAAACAACCATCAAGACTACCCCTAGCCAACCTTGGGAATCCATCTCCATGGATTTCATGTCGGGCCTTCCTTCTACTAAGCATGGCAATGATTGTGTTTTTTGGTTTTCGACAGATTCTCGAAGATGGCCATTATGGCAACTTGCAAGAAGAATATCACAGAGAAAGCCACTGCTAAACTCTTGTTTCAACGAGTGTGGGTACACTTTTGGATCCCACAGTCTATCATCTCATATCGAGACAACAAGTTTCTCAGTACATTTTTGTCCAATCTCTAGTCGATGTTGGACACCAAGGTCACTAAGTCCATAACATTCCAACCCCAAACTGATGGCGAGACAAAGGTCATCAACAGGATGACCGTACACATTCTATACATGTACAACTCAAAGAATCCATGCACATGGGATGTGAGCCTCCCCTATGTCTAGCATAGCTATAATCGGGCTCTACATAGCTTGACTAGCCACAACCCTTTTCAAGTGGGCATGGGATTCCTGCCACTATGTCCCATTGATGTGGCCATAACATTTGCATCTACTCTAGCATATTCGGCTCATGTCAAGTCTGACACCGATAAGGAAAATAACTTCATTGAGAACATCCAACATATCTACCAGCAGGTCCATGACATTATGGAGAAATCAAATGCCAAGTACAAGCAGTGACATGTTCAACATTGGGTGCCACACAAGTTTCAGGTGGGCGATAAAGTTTGGTTGCATTTGTAAAAGGAATGCCCTACTGGAGCCTATCAGAAACTCAAACCACTCTGATATGGTCCTTACACCATTACCAAGGCTATGGGAGACAATTCATTTGAGCTCAACATTCCCCCATTCCTTGGCTTGCAGCCAGTGTTCAATGTGGACCACCTTCGACCATACTTCCCACCATTGCTAGACACATTAGACATTGCATAACATCTCACGCCTACAGAGTTAAATGTAGATTGCATGGAACAAACCATAATTGATTGGATCATGGACACATAGGTCAAGAACACCTGAAAGCAAAAGATCAAACTATATTGAGTTGTCAAAGTAGGCCAATGCCTTCACCAGGGCAAGTGGCTCACCACGGGCCAAGTTCAGCAGAAGTTTCCTCATCTCATGGAGGAACTCAATGCAATAGGGACCATTGCTTCCTAAGGGGGGAGGAATGATCCAGGCAGATATTGGTGGCCACCCACCTATTCCACTTGGACCCCCAACATTGTTTCTTTTAGTTCTTCAGTTTCCTTATTTTTTGCACAATTTACTATTTTTGGCCGTTTTTCGGGTCCTGAACTTCTGGAGCCGTTTTGAGGCCCTAAAAGATGTTTTTTGGGAAACATGGGAGAAACATGGGTCCTCTATTAATTTTGGTCCTTCAAAAGTGGTACTCCTTCGATAGATATTTCTAACGAGGTATTGTGCGCGTCAAACAGAGACCGTATGCCAAAGTTACGACCCCGAGAAGTTGATGTACCAATTTACCCAAATGGGGCCCATAGTTTGGCACTTTACCTCCTAGGGTTATGTTTTTGGATGTTTAGAGTTTTCCATTGTTTCTCAATAATAAATAGGCCTTGAAGCCTCATTGTAACACAGTTCAGAGGCATATAGCTACCACATCTCTTCTCAGAGATAAGCTACCATCGCCCGCGATAGTCTTATTTCCATTCTGTTTGTAAGCATATTTCAATATTTGATATTAATGAAATGAAGTGTTATTTCTACTGCATCTTTGTATTTATGGTTATATTTGTAATTTTTGGCATTCTTGTTTAAGTCTGGATCAGAAATGATGACACAATCATAAAGGCACTTTGGGCAACGACTTTTGGCATTGTATTATCAATAAAGGGAGCATGCTAAAAAGTTTTAACTGCATGTTATATTGATAAGCATGATAAGTTGACATTTTAAAGGAATGGAAATAAAATAGAAGTAAATTTGACTACCCTTTCATGGGGAGATTCCTTGATGCTAAGTTGCAGTTGAAGATTATTAATGATTTTAATCTATTGTGGGATAGAATATCTTAGACATTAGTCCAACTAAACCTAAGGGGTTTAGAATTCTTCTATGATACCCCAAAGGATAAAATTGAGAGCACAATGCATTACATTGAACATACCACAATTTATATTCTTATAGGTATGGATGACTTTTAATATATGATATCATTCTTTTGATCCAATCATTTGGGAAGTATTGATCCACCATTGTAGTGAAATTAATGAAGAATAGTTTGACAGTAATGTGGAGAGTGCATGGAATAGAGTGATGAGATGGTTGTAAGGAAACCTAAAATGTATGAAGGAAATTTGTATGGTATTTTATACTAGAAATTATTGTTTTAACAATTGTTTATAGAGGTGTTCATTTTGGGAATATATTTACTAAACCACAATCAAAAGTTTAAATGTTAACCCACCAAAGAGGAGAGAATAAGTTTTTAGTCAGTATATTTACACCTAAAATAGGGTTATCATGACAATCCATAGGAATTGAGATCTACCAAAGACAAATGATTAGACTTCAAAGGAGTGTATACCTAAAGCTTTAATACCAAATGATATAAGACAATACTAACTAATGTTTGGTTCATATGAAATTAAGAAAAAAAGAGTATATATTGATCTACTACATACAAAAAAATCAAACGAATACCACATGCTTGGTATACCCTTCAATTTTTTTTATATGTAAGTCATAATGTTTGAATTGAGTGATCAAAGTTGACAACATCTTATAACTAAGATAATAATTCATTAATTAAACAGTCAAAACTAGAATAGTCATGATGTTGGATTCTTGGTATATATAATAGATGTGACATATTTATATAGAAATATAGAGGATAACACATTCTCCCTTCGTTGGGTTGTTCTCTATTTGGCATCATGCACATACCTACTAGGGATGACATGTAAAGAATAAATGTTCCATGAGAAGCAACAATATGTACTTGTAGTATCAATCTTGTTGGGAGCTTAAAAACACCAAGAGGAGGGTGAATTAGTGTTTTGTAGTATGGATCACCAATTTAAACTTTTTTCCTTTTCTATTGAAGATTCACTTGATTAACCATCACCAAAATATATTTCTAGTAATTAATGCCTTCAATATAACTAGATAATACGAGTAGTAATACACATCAATGCACATAAATGACGAGAGCAACACATACCCATTATCACACATGAGAACACTAGATATTAGGTCAAAAACCTTCTAATAAAAAAACCACCATACATTTTGATTATCTTCTCTTCTTCTTTTAAATCATCATGCATTTCCCATCACTAGTGTGCAAGCCCCAAATATAATGCATGGGAGAAATCACTCACTCAAGGCCACTACCTGAAAAAATCCACCACTTCCTAATTTTTTCAGGGCACCACCTACTGGTATCGTCCACTCCCTAAATTATGTAGGCCAATTCCTTCTATAGGATACTACGTAATGGAAGCCACCTCTCCTAATAGTTATCCAATCCACCACTTGAGGGAAGCCATCACTGTCAAAATTTTCATGCCACAACCTGAAGGAAGCCACTCCATGAATTGGGAAGCCATTACTTTCCTACAAGCTGCAACTCACCCACCAAAGGCCCCAAACTTCAATCTCTTGTGGACCAAGTTTTGTCGATGTTAAAACTAGGGCTCACTACTCTTTGCAAAAATATTCGTAACCCATCTTTCGCAAATTTTACACTAGACCCACAAAGACTCTTTGCTCATCAACTGGATAAAAAGATGCCAGTGAATGAAACTCTATCTCAATAGACACTCTCCTCAATACACACATTCTTCTCATGCATGAGCATAGTCTCCATACTCTCACACTCAATAACATACATACAACAAAATTTGACAATACAAGGCTTCAACATAAGATACAAGTCGATACATAGCATATTTATCTATATCGAAGTTATGTCACTATCCATATAACAAGTATACCAAAACAAATATAATATCATATAGTGGTTGTATTATGAATGAAAATACATAGAGGCTACAACAATGTACTCTTCAATTTAACCTCTGAAACAAAAACATTGTTAGCAAACACAAACACAACAACTATATCAATCTATGTCATGACACTAGTTGTGTCTCTGAGTCAATAGGAAATAGCCACACAACATGCCATATGCACCCATGGTCTCTACATAATAATTCATATTTGTCTCTTTATCACTCTATCACTAACACACTATTGAACACTATTAATCCATCACACTTCCTTTGCAAACAACTCTCTATCCTTCCTACACCATATGATCTATGATTTTTTTTTATTTTTCATAGGATCTTCTAAACTGATAATTACTTATTATGATTTCTTAAGTCAATGTTTTATGGAATTTACATTCATTATAAATCAATTACAAATAATATCGAAACAATAGAAACAAAACTCCAATAGGATCATAAAAAGATAGCCAAAAAAAAAACACAAGTATTTACCCTAGGAAAACCCAATAATCGTTTCCTTAGAGAAATCATTCAATTCAACAAGAGATACATCTTATTCTTCTAGCCAAGTACAAGGTAAAATTGCCCAACAATATCACTATGGTCAAACTTGGTAAAATTGCCCTTGTGTAAAGTCACAAAGATGCCTAATCAGCTTGGCTTAGTTTGATCTCCCTAGGATGAAACTGTTGGGTTGTGTTATATTCTTTCCATGACTAGCCCACGTAGTTAAGCGAGGGGTTAGAATGGGGGTGGAGCCCCCGCTTTGTTGCATTGATTACATGGCAGGGGGAGTCATAGGGGGTTTGAGGGTTGCGGTAACCCCACTCTATGGGGTCCGAGGCAACGCCCCGAAAATTTTTGTTTTTAGACTCTATATTTGGCTGGGTGGACCTACATATGGTTTTGTGCATGATTTTTCGCACATGGTTTTGGACGTGGTGGTTTTCGGTCCATGGTTTCGGATGTGATATTTTTCAGTCCATGGTATTGGATGCTTCGACATGTATAAATATGTATTGTAACATTGAAAGGAATATAATGAAAATTCAAGCTAGTAGTCCTGGTTTTGGGATCCAAGGGAAAATCCCTATGTATATGTGTTTTATGTGTTATGCTCTCGCATTGTTTATTTTATGTGTTTTAGAATTCGTATGTAGGTAATTTCTGTACGGGGTTAAAACCTAAATTTGGTATTAGGGTTGTTTTGGCTTCAAGGGGACACCTTTGTTGCTGAGGGGTTTCGCTTAGGCCTGTAGTAGACCCTGTTTAGTGGAAGATTTGCGAGATCGATTTTGGTAGTGAAAGAAGATGGCAAATAGTGGAAAGATAGAGATCGAGAAATTTAATGGTTAGTGTTTTGAGTTGTGGAAACTCAAGATGGAGGATCTGTTGGCGGATAAAGATCAGCGGATCATAGTAGATTCAAGTACTAAACCAACAGGAGTGTCTAATGAAGAATGGAAGAAGTTGGATCGGAAGATAAAAAGCACAATACGATTGTGTGTCTCAGATTCAGTATTGTTGAATGTATTGGGGGAAGCTACGGTGAAGGCTTTGTGGGACAAGTTAGGGACTTTGTACCAATCTAAGTCTCCGATGAATAAACTGTTCCTGTAGAAAAAGTTGTATAACCTAATGATGAAAGATGGAGATTTGGTGACAGAGCATTTGAACGCACTTAATATTGTGGTAAGTTAGTTATTATCTGTTGATATTAAAATTTCAGATGAAGATAAGTGCATCATTTTTGTTTTTTTCTCTACAATATTCATGGGATAGTCTGGTTATTGCAATAGGTATCAATACAATTGCCTTGCAGTTTGATGAAATAATCTCATCCTTGTGGATAGAGGAAATGAGAAGGAAAAATATGGAGAGCTAGAATGGTGATTCCTGGTCTGTATAAGGACGGTCCCAGAACAGAAACAAAAATAAGTCATCAAGTGGGAGATCTAAATGTAGAGGGAGATCTAAATCTTCAGGAAAACTTGTAAAGGTGGTGTGCTGGAAATGTGGAAAGGAAGGGCACTACAAAAGGGACTATAAAGCTAAAGCTCCTGAGAAAGGAAAGCGATCTGATGATGCTCCTTCTGCAGAAATGAAAACCACCTCAGATGAAGGTGGGAATGTGTACTTGGCTTCTTCAGGTACACATGTATATCATGAGGCATGGTTTATTGACTTAGTTGCATCCGTTGACTTCACTACCCATCGAGAGTGGTTCTGCGAGTATGAGAAATATGATGGTGGTGATGTCTTCTTAGGGGATGACAGGAAAGATAGAATCATTGGTCGTGAAAAATTAAAGTTGAAGTTGCAAGGTGGAAAGGTTATAACACTTCTGCGTGTTCTGCATACTACTGCATTAGCTAGAAATCTGATTTCTGTAACCAAGCTGGATGATGCAGGTGTAAAAACAATGTTCGAGAAGGATACCTGCAATATGGTTCGAGGGCACCAGTATTGATGCGGGGAGTTCAAATTGGAACTCTATACAAGCCTCAAGGTAGCACTGTTTTTGATGGGTGCAACAGTTCTGTGGTTCCTGAAAGTGGAGTAGAAAATCTAGTGGTCTCTAGAGAGAAGACCATTATGTGGCATCAAAGGCTTGGACATATTGGAGAGAAGGGCATTCAAATACTTAATGGTAAAGGTATGGTAGAAGGTATGAGTAATAGCTTTCTGGATTTTGATTTCTGTGAAAATTGTGTATATGGGAAGTAGAATCACGTGATTTTCCCCTCTGGTGGTAAGAGGGAGAAACAAATATTAGAGCTTGTGCATAGTGATGTGTTTGGACATGTGAAGGTTCCATCACTAGGTAAGTTTTTGTACTATGTGTCATTTATAGATGACTTCTCAAGGAATACATGGATACATTTCCTTAAGAAGAAATATGAAGTATTTGACAGTTTTAAAGAATTTAAGGCTTTGGTGGAAAACCAGACAGAGAAGAAGATAAAGGTGTTGAGGACAGATAGCGGTGGAGAATTTTGGAGTAAGGAATTTGAAGAATTTTGTAAGAAGTGTGGTATAGCACAACAAAATACTACTCCATATACACCTCAGCGAAATGGAGTTGTAGAAAAAATGAACAAGACATTGATGGAAAGGGCAAGAAGCATGCTCAGTGGTACCGGGTTAGGATGGGAATTCTGGGTAGAGGTGTTGGAGACAACATGTTACCTTGTCAACAGATCACCTTCATCAGTGTTGGAGGATAGGACTCCATAAGAGGTATGAACTAGTAATAAACCCTCTCTTTTACATCTTAGGGTATTTGGATGTGATGCATATGTACATGTTCAAAAGGAGAAACGAACCAAGTTGGATAGTAAAGCTGAAAAGTGCATCTTTATTGGGTATAATGATTGTTTAAAAGGTTATAAGCTTTGGAACCTAGTAACAAGGAAGGTTGTGTATAGCCGAGATGTGGGGTTGAGAGAGGTGAAAGATGTTATTAAACATGATGTCTAACCAAATGAGCCTGAGAAAATAGAGTTTGAGCTAAAGGAGGAAGAATAAGGCTCTACAACATAAGAGGAATCAGAAGATGAAGAGCGACAAACTCTGGGTGAGAGAAGATCAGTTCGAGAAAGAGGGCTGCTAGAAGGGTATCGTCCATCTTCTTTCTATTCAAATTTTTCTTTATCTATTATTTATGATGATCCTAGAACTGTGAAGGAAGCAATACATTCAAAGGATGGAAAAATCTGGAAAGAGGCAATGGTTGATGAAATGGCATCTTTGCACAAAAATGAGGCTTGGGATCTAGTGGAGTTGCTGGCTGGAAGGAAACCCATTAGCAGCAAATGGGTGTTTAAGATGAAGACAAATGCAGAAGGAAAGGTGGAGAAATACAAAGCTACGTGGGTAGTAAAAGGTTATTCCCAGGTTCGGAGAATTGATTTTGGTGATATTTTTTCTCCTGTTTCCAAGGTAACTTCTATTAGATTACTTTTATTTGTTGTTGTTGCTTTTGATTTTGAGGTAGAACAGATGGATGTGAAGACAACATTTCTTCGCGGGGATCTGGAAGTGGAGATCTACATGAAGAAGTCTGAAGGCTTTGCGGTGAAGGGTAAGAAAGAACTGGTATGCAAGTTAAAGAAGTCTCTTTATGGGTTAAAACAATCAGCAAGGATGTGGTATCGGAAATTTGATACATTTATATGAGGACTTGGCTTCACGAGAGGTAAAGCAGATCACTTTGTGTATTTTAAATGAATTGGTGACCGTGTTTTTTATCCGGTATTTTATTTGGATGATATGTTGTTGGTTGGAAATGACAAAGAAATTATTTAGGATTTGAAGAGCCATTTGTCATCCAAATTAGAAATGAAAGAACTTGGTGCTACAAACAATATTTTGGGCATGGAAATTAAAAGAGATTGGACAAAGAGGAAGCTCTAGTTAAACTAGAGAAAGTATGTCGAGAAAATATTGTAGAGGTTTAATATGCAGGATAGTAAACCGGTGAAGGTTCCTTTTCCTGTAGGTGTAAAGTTATTTGCTAAACAGTGTCCCAAGACACAAGAAGAGGAAGGGGACATGTCCCATGTTCCATATGCAAGTGTAGTTGGTAGCCTGATGTATGCGATGGTCTGTACTAGACCAGACATTACACCTGTAGTGGGAGTATTGAGCAAGTTTATGTCAAAACCAATGAAGGAACACTGGAAAACAGTGAAGCGGGTTTTCAAGTATTTGCGTGGCACTAGTGATTATGGTTTGTGCTACCAAGGAAGACCAGGATTGGATAGAGTGTTGGATATTCGTGGCTTTGCTTATGCAGACTGGGCTGGAGATCTGGATCAAAGAAGATCTACAAGTGGGTATGTGTTTAACCTGTTTGGAGGTGAAGTCAGTTGGATGAATAAGAAACAATATGTAGTAGCGCTATCAACTATAGTGGTAGAACACATGGCAACCGTTCATGCAAGAAGGAAAGCAATTTGGTTGCAGAGATTGTGTTCAAGTGTGGGGTTTGTATAGGGAGCAATAAGGATAGACTGTGATAACCAAATTGTAATTTTCTTGGAAAATAACCCTACATATCATTCAAAGAAAAAGCACATTGATGTTCAGTATCACTTTGTGAGGGATATGCTAGAAGAAAAAAAGGTGTTGTTGCTAAAGGTGGACACTTTGAAGAATATTGCAAATGCATTAACAAAATCTGTGAGCTCTGAGAAATTCTCTTGGTGTAGAGAAACAATGGGCGTTGTAGGGCTGGATAAATGACTAATCTCTCTTATGGGCCCCTATGGAAAGAAAAAAACAAGTGGGAGAATGTTGGGTTATGTTATATTCTTTCCACAACTAGCCCACGTAGTTAATCGTGGGGCTAGAAGGGGGGCGAAGCCTCCCATTTGTTCCGCCGATTGCATAGTGAGGGAAGTCACAAGGGTTTTGAGGGGTTCAGGTAACCCCACTCTATGGGGTTCGGGGCAGCGCCCCAAATTTTTTTTCTTTTCAACTCTATATTAGGATGGGCAGACCTACCTATGGTTTTGTGCATGATTTTTCACACATGGTTTTGGATGCCATGGCTTTCGGTCCATGGTTTTGGACGTGAAGGTTTCCAGTCCATGGTATTGGATGCTTCAATGTGTATAAATATGTATTGTAACATTGAAAGGAATATAATGAAAAATCAAGCTGGTAGTCTCAGTTTTGGGATCCAGGGGAAAATCTCTGTGTATATGTGTTTTATGTGTTATGCTTTCGCATTGTTTATTTTTTGTGTTTTAGGATTTGTATGTAGGTAATTTCTGTATGGGGTTAAAACCTACAAAAACGCAACCTCCCAGAAACTGCCCAAAAACTTGTCCCTGCTACCCAAAAATTTGACCCTAATGACAAGAAAATCACACATGCGAAGCTGCAGGAGGAGAGAGAAATCACACATCTGAATTCAAAAAGATAGAGAGAGATTCTTGAGATTATTTTATCCTTATTTATCTTGTCCTTCTTCTCCTTTGATTGGATTCCCAAAAGATATCTTTTTTTATATGAGATTGAACTGTGATGAATAAGGAGGCTAAGTGGAGTATATATAGATATTTGTTGGGTGAATGGGTGTCTCTCTACTTGGGGATGGCTTAACTTGAAGGATGACTCACTTGACCTTATTTGGAGTCAAAAATTCAAATTTAAAAATTCTAAATGCTTCCTTTTGAAATCGATATGAATAACATGTCTTATAGTTGTTATTACATATACTTAAAAGGCTAAAATATTAATTATGAATACCAACTATACCTAGAAAATTAAACACTCCCTTTTAGCTAGGAAGGTATTCATAATGACTATCCAAATTTTCTCATGTTGACAAAATTTTCTAAGAAAAGGTTATAACAATTCAACATCAACATCAACAATCATCCAATTACCATAGTCCTAGTCAACATCACCGAGCCATGGTAAATAAAAAACATCAACTAGTCACCATAACTATGGTTAGACTACCTTTGACCATAATTATTTTCAACACCTCTAACCCATGTTGCATCATTTGCATCAACTAGTCACCATACTTTAGGTCCCTATGAACTATGTTATATAAATTAGTCCTAGTTCACCATCATCCAATTTAACATCTTTTACCCATGGTGAAATCCCAAAGGACTAGCTCTACATGAGTAATTCTAGGCCTGGTATTAATTGTGCTCACTCAACATGCTTGGAGAGTCTAAGCATGATGTTCGAAGGAAACTACTCAAATGATTAATTTTAGGCCTCTAAGGCCATTCTTCTGGTCAATATCTTGACCCAAGAAAAATTATTTTCCTATGTTGGAACACTATCCCTAATACTATAGAGGATGACAATCCTTGATGCTATCACATAAACACTCCCTCTCATTAAGGGAGGAATTCTCAAGAAGTCCAATCTTGTCCATGAAGTATAAAAGCTTGGCCATGGACAAATGCTTCGTGATAATGTCAATCATTTTCTCATTAGTAGAGATGTATTGGAGTTTCATTTCTCCCTTTTGCACCATGTCATGAATGAAGTGGTACTTAATCTTCATGTGCTTCAACATGAAATGGAAGAATTGATTCTCTGAAACCTTCAGACAACATTGATTGTCATAATATATCACAGTTAGATAAAACACCTGATCCAATAGTCCTACAAGCAACGTCTAAATCCACACTGCTTCAAAAATAACTATAATGGTACCATATACTCTACTTTTGCAGTGCTAAGTATAACATATTTATACTTCCTTCCCATCTAAATCATAGTGGAGCCTAACCTAAATAAACTTGGTAATATACTCTTACTGCGTTTTGCACTCTCTACCCAATTTGAATCTATATATTTTAACAACTACACTCAATAATTTTGATTCATATCCAAATGCACCATGTTTTTACTTCGACACATCTTGAACCATATTCCTTGGTTAAACCATTCCTTTACTAGATTCATTATTACCCTTTTTTGTCACCTAGATAGAGTGCTTTATTTTGACACTGAAACAAATCCCGATGTTAAAATTCTAGGTGTTACCACTAAAGAATATATGTTGTATAGAATGGTTCACTCATAGAAGGCATATTGTTCTTAGAGTCAATCAATAAGTCCATCATCTAAAGGATCTCCATATTATACCTTCCTTGACCAAGGAGATAATGCATCTTCATCTCGAACTCAGAGGTCAACTCCTTTTGACAATGAAGCAAGGCTTGTATAATCCCTTTATCATGGAAGAAATTCCTACTCCCTGTAACATGGGATTACTTCTGATTTCATTAGAAATAAGTCATATCATAAAAATATAAAATTTTGTCCCTTAATCCAAGTATAAAAAGTTTGAGGTGTTTGTATAAAGCGTTATTCTATTGCAAACATGAGACTCCTTCTCACGTACCTCAAAAATCCCGAGGTAACTCTTTGTACAACTCTCCTTTAAATAATTAATCGAGGAATATGACATTTTCGTCCATCTAGTGTAACCTTCAACATAAATCACAAATATAATAAATCTAATAGAATTGTACTTGAAAATTTGAAGAAAATGTCTTAATATAGCCTTCTCCCTCTTACTAGGAGAATTTTGATGAATCTTTCGTTGTACTTCTATATGCTACCTTTTGTTGCATACTAGATTTAGTAGAAACCCTTGGAATTCACCATTAAATTCTCTTCAAGTATCATCATAATTGATATACATCTTTCTTTTATACTTGTTGGCTTCACAATCGACTCCCTTTGAACTGATAGCTCTTCTAGTCAACTAGCATGGTAATATTTCCCCGTTTTTGAATGCAAACTACTCTTACTAATAGAATCCTCTTGGAATAAAATTTGCTTCATTCTTCTTGACACTTCCACCTACTACCTAAATCTTGGAAACCTTTAAAATGTACCTACAAACATCATCAGGAAGCCATGGAAGAATGATTATAAACAAGCAAAAGATACAAAGACAAAAGGTTGACTAAAAAAAAAAAATTCTAAAAAGCAAGGAGGAGAGATATAAAGTACTTATATTTGAGGATTGAATATAATTTTTATCTCCCTCTTGACCCTTTCCATCATGTGGAAATCATCCATATACAAGCTCATCATTCTCATATTCATCAAAGGTACATTATTTCCTTACATGAACTAGGTTTTCTTATTTCAATACAAACATTGATCTAGGTCCAACTCTAGGCTTTACCTTCAAACCCTAGGGATTTCACATCCAAAAAATTCAAGCATTTTGCAAGATTATTTTCCATATATAAATTTTCTTTTCATGCCCAAAAACATAGAACTTTCATATCATAAAAAATAATGCCCAAATAATTCATGAAACATGTGTTTCCAAAGTGTATTCTTCCTTAACAAGGGACCTCAAGGACACCAAAAGGACACCGCTCACAACCAGATCGCAGATCAATACACCAGTATTTTGACGTGGTTAAAACCCTCAGAGAGGGAAACAGTCCACGGCCTGAGCCAACGCGGCCACTTCAGGCAATTTATTAATAAAAGAATGAAAATTTACATATGTTTCTCTCATGCACAGATGACCCTCCATGCGCTTTAAATAGAATTCATGGACCAATCGGGTGTCAAGCCACGGATCAAGTGTCGGTAATACTGAGGAGAGAATGAACCATCGGATCACTACATATTGTGACCGTCAAATTGTAAGTTACAAAATGTACAATGGTAAAGAAACACACTTTACCTAACTCTATACCTAACTCTACACTAGACCAAGTTGTACTTAACTATTTCCTATGTGTCGGAATATCCTAACATCCCCCCTTAAGAACAACTTGGGATAGGATTGAAGGATTTACAAATATGACACAATAGGAGAAGGAAGGAGGCACTAGAGCCTATCCCCCCTTAGTGACAACTTCCTGAACTCCAACCATAAATCGAAGTTTAGTGAACTTTGCCTCTGTGAGAGCCTTTGTGAAGATGTCTGCAACTTGATCATCTGTTGAACAATATTGCACTTCAAGAACATGGTTGTGAATGAGCTTTCTGATGAAGTGCATGTGTAGTTCAATGTGTTTTCTGCGCTAATGTTGGACTAGATCTTTGCATAGCTGAATGGCACTTTGATTATCACACCAAAGTGTAGTCGGATGCTGCTGCTCAAAGCCAAATTTTGACAGGATTTGACGAAGCCACAAGGCTTCCTTACTAGCTTCTACGGCACCACGATACTCTGCTTCTGCTGATGAAAGAGAAATGGCACCTTGTTTCTTGCAAGCCCATGTAATAGGTCCTGAACCAAGAGTGAACACATAACCGACAGTGGACTTCCGATCATCAGGGTCACCAGCCCAATCGGAATCAGTGAAACCAACCAATAGAGGAGATGCTTCGGCACTGTAATGAATTCCAAATTGAATTGTACCTCGAACATAACGAAGTATTCTTTTAGCTGCTTTCCAATGACTTTCACGAGGGTTTTGCATGAACCGAGCAACAAGGCCAACAGCAAAGGAAAGGTCAGGACGAGTATGAGTTAGATACAAAAGTTTTCCTACAAGTTGACGGTCTAAGGTAGCATTAACTTCAGGAGAAGTACAAGTGACTGAAAGTTTGACTCTAGACTGAAAGGGAGAAGGGGCTGGCTTATAGTCTTCCATGTGAAAATGGCATAGAATATCACAGGCATACTTGGACTGGGAAAGAGAAATACCCTCCTTGGATTGCAAGACTTGAAGACCGAGAAAATAGTGTAAGTGTCCTAAGTCTGTCATTTCAAATTTTCTTTTAAGGCTAGACTTCACATGGTTTATAAGGTTGGGATCACTACCAGTAAGGATAAGATCATCAACATAAAGAACAAGGATGATAAGAGAGGTGCCCACTTTCTTGGTGTAGACAGTATTGTCAGAATGACACCTAGAAAAGCCAGATTCTAAAAGAAAGCTATCCATTTTGGCATACCAAGCCCGAGGAGCTTGCTTGAGACCATAAAGGGATTTCTTAAGTCGACATACAAGGCTGGAGTCTGTTTGTATGAAGCCAATGGGTTGCTCCATATAGATTTCTTCATGCAAGTCCCCATGCAAGAAGGCAGATTTAACATCCATCTCATGGAATTCCCATTTGAAAGAGGCAGCAAGGAAAAGAACAAGGCGGATAGAGTTCATTTTGGCAATAGGGGAGAAGGTTTCAATGTAGTCAATGCCTTCAACCTGTGAAAAACCTTTAGCAACAAGACGAGCTTTATGTTTATCAACTTTCCCATCTGGTCCATACTTGGTTCTGTAAACCCATTTGCATCTAACAAGTTTTCGTCCCTTTGGTAGAGGAACAAGATCCCATGTATCATTTGCCAATAATGAATGATATTCTTCATTCATAGCTGCTTCCCAATCTGGATGGCCTGAAGCTTCTGCAAAGGTGTCAGGATCATAATTTACTGGAGCTTGAGCCAGTAAAGAAGAGGCTCTCTCGAACTGTGAACGTGTGCGTCGCTGATCTGTAGGATCACCGGCAAGATCACCTGCTGCATCTCGAGTAGCAAGAACCCATTTTGGGAGCTGAGGAGCTGAAGGAAGATCCTGAGATGGCGGGGGAGGATTGTCATCCTCACTTTCATCATCTGAAGAAGAAATGTTTTCAAAAGTAGAAGAGATAGGGAGAGGTGGCACAACCGCCGGACTAGGCTCGCAGGCCGATATATTTTCATCAAATTTTACATCTCTTCTAATGATAAAATTTTTGGACTTAAATGGAATAAGTCTATAGCCTTTGACATATTCAGAATATCCAACAAAAGTACATTTTTCACTCTTAGGTTCTAAAGCTTTATGCTTTTCATCTGGAATATGGGCCCACACTTCACTTCCAAAAACACGAAAGTGACTTACATCTGGTTTGATTGAGCTCCATGCTTCTTCTAGAGTGATATTCTTTAAAGCCTTAGTAGGAGTGCGATTTATGATGTAATTTGCACAGTTAATTACTTCTGCCCAAAAACTAAGACCAAGTCCTTTAGATTGTAGCATACAATTAGCCATTTCCTTTAAGGTGTGATTCTTCCTTTCAGCTACACCATTTTGTTGTGGAGTATATGGAACAATATGTTGCATTTGAATTCCATTCTCAGTGCAATAGTTGATGAATGTGTTTTTAACATATTCTCCGCCATTATCAGATCTTAACTTAAGAATTTGATGTCCAGATTGTTTTTCAACAAAGGCCTTGAAGGCCAAAAAAGTGTTAAATACTTCACTCTTGAGTTTTAAGAAGTATACCCAAGTGCGTCTGGAGAAATAATCAATGAAAGTTAAGAAATACTTGCAGCCAGAGAATGACACAACTGGAAGTGGACCACATAAATCACTATGCACAAGCTGTAAAGGGGCTGAGGCGTGCCAAGAGGCACGTTTTTCAAAACTATCTCGATGATGTTTTCCGAGTACACATCCGGAACAAACACCATCTCTGCAAGATACCATAGGAAGACCTATCACCATATTTTCTTTACATAGATGCTGAAGGGAGCGATAGTTTAAGTGACCAAATCGCTCATGCCAAAGTTTTCTCACTTCATCGTTATGAGCAACAAATACTGAGGGAAGATTTGATGACCCAAAGTTCTGAAACTTATACAACCTTGTAGAATCATCAGCAATGCCAGTAGCCAAAATCTATTTAGGATCTCTTAAGTCCTTGATTACAACATCATGAGGTGAAAATTCAACGATTTTACCTTCACCTGAATGAGTTATCTGATATACAGATAGAAGGTTGCAGGATAAGGTTGGAACACATAATACATCATTAAACTGACCATTGTCTAGATGAACAGTTCCAGTCCCTACAACACTAAGAGATCTATTATCACCAACATATATATTTTTGGTGTTACAATCATTTAAAGAAGAAAACATGGCTTTTTTTTGTCCATGTGATAAGAAGCTCCAGAATCAATGAGCCACTCATGAGAATGAGAAGAAGAAGATACATTTAATGCATAGCCAGACCGAGATGCTTGACAACCACATGCAGAATGTGCCATTCCTGAAGATGAAGTTGAAGTTGAAGATTGCCCCAAATAGATGTTATGCTTCTTCATTGCTGCTTCGAAGGCTTCCATCTTCTTAAAGCATTTTGATTCTAAGTGGCCATCTCGATTACAAAAATTGCAATGTCTATCAGTCTTCTTCCCTTTGTTTTCATTTGTCTTATCATTTTGTTGAAATGATTTTTCATTTTGGGGCTGAAATTGCTTAGGACCCTTGTTTGGTTTAGGACCGTTCTTTTTAGGATATCACTTCTTAGGATTCTTCGAATTTGGTTGTTGCTGGGCAGCTAATGCTTTCTTGGAAGAGTTTCCAAGATTAAGAAGAACAAGGTGTAAGAGTTTTTCTTGTTCTCTTATTAAAGAATCAAAAAAAGAGTCAAAGGAAGGGGGCTTGTAGTCTGTTCCTTGAGAAATGAAGGCTTCTCTTGTAGAATGGAAGGTGGAAACAAACACAGAGTAGGCTGGTCCCAACTTTGTAAGAATGGAATAGATAAGGTTATTATCTTCTTTCTTAACTTTAACACCTTCCAAAAGATATCTAAGGGTCTTGAACTTGGACAAGAAATCTTCAATGCAAGAAAAATTATTAGGGTCCAATGTAAGCAACTCATTTTCAAGTTGATGGGCTCTAATTTCAATTTTAATCCCAAAAACTTTATTGATTTGTTTCATTGCTTCATCAGGAGTATCAATTTCTGCAATATGGAATCTAAGATCTGGAGAAATAGACATCCCTATCAATCCACGTGCTTGATCTTGCCTATTTTCCCATTTAGCAGCCTTATCTTCATCCTTCAGTTTCTTTTCTTGGGTTGAGGCTATTCTGTAGAGACCTTTACTTCTAAGTAAATCCTCAATGTAAGCCAACCATTGGAAGTAGTTGGTGCTGTCAAGGGTAACTTGGTATTGAATTTCCATTTCAATTGAAATTGAAGCTAAAGATGCTAAAAATAAGTGTTTCAATGGATAGATATCGAAAAATTAGGCTGGTTTAGAAAAAACGGCTCTGAAAATGGCTTCCGGATGAAGAAGTTATGGCTTTTTTAAAAAAAGTTGTTGAAATTACCGACGAAGTGCGGGAATGTGCAGAAATGAAAAAGTCCGCCCCCACAAAATGGAGACTTGAACCCAAGACCTCTACTCTCCTAAAATAGCTTTCAACCAATTGATCTATACAAAAAATTTGAGAGAGAGAGAGAGAGAGAGAGAGAGAGAGGGTGCTTTGGGTTGCGTGCTTGCTTTGAGAAAGCTCTTTTTCCCTACAAAACAAAAAACACAAAACCCAACACGGACATGCAAATAAAACGAACCTTATGGCTCGAAGTTAGCTTTAGCCAAAAAACTAAATATTTCCAAAAATGAACCTTGTGGCTCAAAGTTAGCTTTGGCTGGAAACTAAATATTTTCGTCAATGTTTCTGATTTTCCGAGATCACCCTAAGGCGCGGGGAAAAGAGCATACGCATGAGAAAAATCCTTGCTTTTTGTTTCTCATTTGCCCAGATCGCACAGAGTCGCAGGGCAAAGAGCATACGCAGAAATAAAAGGTATAGATCCGATAATAAAAAGGCTAAATAAACCGAAACCGAAATAAACAGAGAGAAAATAACAGTAAACTGCAAATAAACACTGTATACCTCCAGATCTTAAAAATGACGCAGCTAGGGCTACCGGAAGCCTTTTCGCGTGAAATGAAAGGGGTTCCTCACTGGAACAGATGCTCCAAACACAACAGAGCAGTCCTCTCAGCCCGAAAGTAGTCAAAAACAACAGATCTAGGAAACGGCAGTCGGATGCAGTTCTACCGGCTTCAGATTTGGATCACCAACGGACGCGGCCCTCAAATAGCTCTGATACCATGTAGGAATATGCAGGGTAAGTTCCTCAGACAGAACACCAAAAGGACACTGCTCACAACCAGATCGCAGATCAATACACCAGTATTTTGACGTGGTTAAAACCCTCAAAGAGGGAAACAATCCACAGCCTGAGCCAACGCGGCCACTTCGGGCAATTTATTAATAAAAGAATGAAAATTTACATATGTTTCTCTCATGCACGGATTACCCTACAAATGACCCTCCATGCACTTTAAATAGAATTAATGGACCAATCGGTTGTCAAGCCACGGATCAAGTGTCGGTAATACCGAGGAGAGAATGAACCGTCGGATCACTACATATCGTGACCGTCGGATTGTAAGTTACAAAATGTACAACGGTAAAGAAACACATTTTACCTAACTCTATACCTAACTCTACACTAGACCAAGTTGTACTTAACTATTTCCTATGTGTCGAAATATCCTAACAATTCATATTTAGCAAATGTTTGTATCCAGGATTCTTGGAAATAGTTTGACTTCTTGGCTTAGGGAACCCTATGTTCCTTCAAATTAATTTCTTAAATCCTTTAGGCTCATAGAGGAAATTCCATTAGGGATTAGTTAGAGATGTATGCTCATATTTCTAAAGTTTTGCCATATAAGTAATGGAAACACATCTTAGTTAGTATAATCATAATCACAATGGTGCAATGCAACACTAAAACATTTATTCAATTATAAAAGATATTTTTCATTGTGGCTTTAAAGATTTAGATCTCAACAACAATTTCTTTGATGAATATAGGTTCGTTCAATTCAATATATTTAGTACGTCAGTTGTTTTCAATACATATGTATGGAAAACACATTTGTCTCATCCCACTTATAGGTATTATCATAAACCAAAACAAAGAAGTGGGTATATAATATCCTTGACCTGCTCAAACCTATGGTGGAGAACTTTCCTTATTCTTTGATAGAGCCCTTTTAGTCTATGTCTTACAACGTTGAAACAATTGACTTCAATATCCATTAACTTTTATAGATACTTGCAAGCAAAGAATTCTTAACTAAATGTTCTTTCATTCCAAACAAAGTCAACTTTTATATTATAGCATTAATTCATCGTTTGACAAAGACAGCCTTAGCTCTTCTCAAGAGGACTTGGTCTCAATACTTGATGAGGGACTTATGCATGTCCTTTTAGCTATTATATCAAAGTGCCTCATGAAAGATAGACGTATTTATGACATTCTATCAGTTATGAGTAGCCTTTTTGGATGCAAAAATCAAGAAATAGCACTAATATAATCATGATCACATTAGTGCAATAAAGTATTTTAGGTATACTTGGAAAGTAACCCTTACTTAGTAATGGATGCTTAGATATTTCAACAACTCATTATATTTTGAATTCATATCAAAGCAAGTATTCTTCTTGAGATACCAAGACATCTTACTTGCCAAAGATCAAAGAGTGTATCTTCCACATCCATCATCATGATGCCAAGTAAGTGTACATTCAATATTACTTTATCTTTAACTGCAATAACATTTCTTATGCTTGCACTCGATTCAAAAAAAAAATTGTGAACACTTTCCAAAAAAAAATCCATTATACAAGACCTTTTACTGACACTTATATTTTCATGTGAAGATATGAGCAATGCGAATTCTAAATAATACTTCAGCAAACCACCAACCATAATCAAGAAGAAAATAAGAAGCAATCATAACACAATATATGATAACAGAGTTCGTCCAGTGTGGACTATGTCTCCAGGCCTTGGGTCATGAGTGTGGGAGGCCACTTCATTAGTGTATGCAAGAATATGTGTACATAATGAAATATCTATAAATACAAGGATGAAACCCTTATCTAGAGTGGAATGACTCTCCCAAGAGACGTTCTGTTAGGTACCTATACTACTAGTGTAACCCCTTATTGTTATTAGTGCAACCCCCTTATTGTACTATTGTGCCCATATAGTCCCAATTTTGTTATTATTGTGCCCCATAGAAGACCACTATTGTTATTTTTGTGCCCCTACAATATTATTGTTATGTAGGCTCTGATCTTATTGGGACCACTTAGACTCCTATATATAGAAAGGAGGTCTTGTCATTTGTATCATCCAATAATTATTCATTTGTGTAATGTAAATGATGTTTCCTCCTCAAGGAGGCTAGTTTTTAAGTCGTTGATCTATAATTTCTTGTATTTTGTGAGCTTGTTGCATAACATTAAGTATCAGAGCTTTGGATTCTAGGGTTTTGATGCTTCAAATAGGTGATTGTGGAATTTTTGCTATAAATTATTTTCTATGAAGTTTAAAAAAAAGAAATTAAAACCCATTTGAGCCGAAATCGTGATGAACCTAGGTTCCTAATTTCAAATCTTGTCTCACTATATTTTCAGAGATATGATCCAAGGACATTATGGTTTTTGTAGGCTCCAGAATTATATCTCAAATAGGTGACCTAGGAAAAATCGTCATAACTTTCTCTTTGAGAATCATATTGAAATTGCGTGAAAAATTATATAAAGAGGACAGACTTTATTTGTCTACATATCGTTTGTAGGTCCGAAGGTCAAAACAATGACACCTGGAACTTCGTACAAGTTCACTCTACGGAACTAGTCTATAATTAAGACATCATGGGATATTTGGAATAAATCTTTCATGGAGAATCAAATCTTGATATAACTTGTGGAGTTCAAAAGAGGACTTAGAGGGCTACCATAAGATGAAATTGTAGACCTTGGATACCTGAAATTACAGAGATACAATAGATTTAATATCGAGCTCCTACAAAGCGAAAAACGATGTGTAGTGTTTTTAAAATTTAGCATTAGTTTGTTTTGAAAAATTATTTGAAGTAATTAAAAGGCCATAGTGAAGCATAATTATCACTAATTAATGCCCCAAAGAAAGAAAATATAAACACATAGTAGGCAATCTAAAAGCTCCAACATGACTCATGAAGAAGAGGAAGAAATGCAACATGATATATCAAAATTACGAGACCAAGTGCAACAATTTTCACTCTCACAAAAAGTAATAGAAGCTAATATGGATGGCTTAAAGAAAGGTGTGGAAGCTAATATTGATGGCGTGGAATCTAAGATGGATGGTTTAGAAATAAACATTGAATATTTGACGAAGGACATGGAAGGTTTGAAAGCAGGTTTGGAAAAGTTTCTTCAAGAAATGTTTCGTAATGGCGAAAAGGTAGTAGAGGAAAATCATGATGAGAACAAAAGAAACGCTAATCATGATTCCATCGATGCTAATGTTGGATTGAAGATCCACCATGTTCCAAAGATTGATATGAGGAAGTTTTATGGCAAGGATCCTGTACCATGGATACTACAGATGGAGCAATGTTTCAATCTCCATAATGTGCAAAACACATAAAAGGTACACATTGCAAGTTTATATTTAGAACTCAATCAGTTTGTATGGTATCGATGGCTTTTCTCTCGTAAACAGATTGTCACTTGGTTAATTTTTATGGAGGAAATGATATCACATTATGAGGATACAAAAAGCAACACCTTCTTTAGCCAATTGATAAATCTCAAACAATAGGGTTCAATGGTGGAGAAAATTGAGGAATTACAAAAATTAAATATAAGGGTAATAGATATTCCAGAGGAACATAGAATTGATGTGTTCATAGGGAATTTAAAGGATAACATCAAACATGGGGTTTTCTTTTGGGAAACTGATTCATTGGAGAATACATTCAAGTTGACAAGAAAAATTGAAAGAAAAATTATGGCAACAAGGAAGCCTACCACTCACAACTATAAAGATGGGAGTGTTGCTTCCCTTAGCCTTCCATAACCTACAAGGTTGACACCAGAACAGTTGGTCAAAAAAACAACAAAAGGGCTTTGTTACAGTTGTGATAAAAAATACAGTAAAGATCATAAGTGTGTTGATAAGAAATTATTTTACATAGATTGTGAAGAGGAAGAAGAAAAGGAAGAAGAAATGTCAAAAGAAGGGGATATACACTAGGAACCAACCCTAGAGAAAGAATAAATGAATCCTACCATATATTTTAATGCATTGGTAGGAATTACCACTCATCAAACTCTCAATATAGAAAGACATATCAAGAAGAAAAAGGTAATAGAGTTGATTGATTCAGGTAGTACCCATAATTTTATTCATTGTAAGATATCCAAGGAATTGAATTGCTTCCTTTATCAAGCATGAGAGTGTCAAGTGATGATTGCAAATGGAGGAACCTTAAATTTCTCTTGAAAGTAATATAATATCAAGATATCCATGGGAGAATATGTAATGAATAGTTCAATTCTTTTCATTCCAATGGGTGGTGTTGATGTTGTACTATGGGTCCAATGGCTACAATATGTGGGTACGATAGCTTTTAATTTTCAAGAAATTTTCTTGATTTTTTTTTTGGAAGGAAAGGAAGTTGAATTAAGGGGTATCGAAAGGAAACTAGGAAAGATAATCATCTCTAACAACATGTCAAATCTTCTAAAGAAAGAACAATGAGGTGTAATTGCACAATTATATTCACTAGAGGTTCCCACATCAAAATCATCTATTTTCCAGATCTCCAAAAATTTTTAGACAATCATTCAAGGTATTTCAGACTCCCAAAGGATTCCCATCTATTATTTAGAAAATTATATATTATAGAGCAATGGAACACATAAAATATGGTAGAAGTATAAACACAGAAAACACGTAAAACAAGAGAGACACAGATATACGTGGTTCACCCAGTTTGGGCTATGTCCACGAAGAAACAGCCTGTCCTTCTCTTTATATTATCCAGCAAACTGAAGAGATACCACCTAAAGCAGATCCCTTGTAATTCCCTCTTTTCTCTCAATCTCCTATCTCTTCCTCACTTAGAATATAGATATACATAGACACAATACAATTCCCTCATTTATAGCAAGGTGTTGCCTTCTAGGGAAAAAAACCCTAAGTTAAACATAACTTCTACCGTCAGATCTCCACCTAATGAATGACCCAGATTGACTACAAAATTACAACATTTTACAAGGCAATTTTACATCTATTCTTAGCTTTGAGGGTACTACCCCTGATCCCCCCACCAGGGCTAGGGCTCCCAAAGGTCGCAGCTTCCCCCTCTTAGACCCCCTGCAGTGAATATTTTATGGGCGGCGTTACCGCCCCATTACGAATTGGGGTCCAATGTGGTGATACCTTTGAATACAAAAGATAATTAGGCTCCAGACCCAACAATCTTCCACTTGGAGACTAATTATAGCAACTCCATCGCTGCTTCATTTGCTGGACAATGACTCGACTTTGGACCTGGATGTTCCTCATCTTCTTCATCATACTTGAAGACCAATTGAAACTGATCAAATTCTCAGGTTCTCCCTGGTCACAGCTATTGTTAACATATCTATAGGATTATGGCTAGTGTGTATCTTTTCCAGCTTCGATTATCCATCTTCCAACGCTGACCTTATGAAATGGTACTTGAGTTGTATATGTTTAGTCTTGGAATGAAATATAGAGTTGTTTGCAATATGTGTGGCACTCTGGCTATCACTGTATAACTTGCCCAACTCCTACTTCTTAACCAATTCATCCATAAACCTTTGTAACCAAATCATTTCTTTACTAGCCTATGCAGCAGCAACATACTCTGCTTTTGTTGTTGAGAGTGCAACAATACTTTGCAGTTTTGAACCCCAGCTAACAATTGTTCCACCTATAGTAAACACACACCCTCTTGTGCTTCTCATGTTATCTCTATCGCCTACCATATATGCATCAACATATCCCTTTAGAGAAATGTTTGAACCACCAAAGCATAATGCTTGATTTGTGGTACCTCTCAAATACCTGAGAATCCACTTCACCGCCATCCAATTTTCTTTTCGTGGACTGTTCATGTACCTGCTTACAATTCCCAATTCATATGCAATATCATGCCTTGTGCAGACCATTGAATACATTAAGCTTCAAACTGCTGATGCATATGGAACTTTAGACATATGAGAAATTTCTTCCTAATTCATGGGACACTCATCCTTACTTAGTTTGAAATGGCTAGCCAAAGGTATACTAACTAGTTTTGCATTCTACATATTAAACCTTTTCAACACCTTTTCTATGTACTAACTTTGAGAAAATGTTAGTTTGTGATTCTTCATGTCTCTAATTCTTCTCATACCAAGGATTTGTTTTGCAGCACCCAATTCCTTCATTGCAAATGAGTTTGCCAATTTTATTTTGAGCACATTTATTTCATGCATGTTAGAACCTACAACAAGCATGTCATCTACATACAATAACAATATAATATAGCTACCATCATTTTACCTTTTGAGGTAAACACAATGATCAGAGTTACATCTAGTATAACCTTGTCCAGACATAAACCTGTGAAATTTTAGATACCACTGCCTTGGAGCCTATTTTAAGCCATGCAAGCTCTTCTTCAATCTACACTCTAGTTTCTCCTTCCCTTTTACCTCATATCCTTGTGGCTGTTGCATATATATCTCTTCCTCCAAATCCCCATGGAGAAAGGTTGTCTTTACATCTAACTGCTCAAGATGCAAATCTTCAGCTGCTACTAGACGTAAAATAGTTTTGAATGAAGTCATTTTAACAACAGGAGAAAATATATCATCAAAGTGTATACCCTTTTTTTGTGCAAACCCTTTCACCATAATTCTAGCTCTATACCATTTTCTACCTCCATCTTCTTCCTTCAACTTGTAAAACCATTTATTCTACAATGTTGTTTTACCTGCAAGAAACCTGACTAAGTCCCAAGTCTAGTTATGTTCTAAGGAGTCCATGTCTTCTTTCATGGCTTGCTCCCACTTCTTTCTGGTTTCTACCTGCACTGCTTCTTCATAACATTCTGGTTCACCAGAATCAGTCAACAATACATAATATAATGAAGGAGAGTATCGTTCACGGGGTCTACTTATCTTGGTAGATCTTCTAACACCCCTTTCAGGTGTTTGAGGTGCTTTTTGCTGTTGTGGTTATTGTTTTGGCTGTTTATCATTATGATTTTCAGGCACCATCACTTTTCATGTGATCTCGTCAAGCACTATGTATTCTTTGTTTTATTTTTCCTGTTTCTTTTCCTGTAGTTGATCCTTATAAAAAACATTTTCATTGAATATGACATCTTTTCTCCTAATGATTTTGTTTTTTTCATAATCATAAAAGCAATAACCACAATCATTAACACCATATCCAATTAAGGTACATTTCTTTGATTTTTTGTCAAGCTTTGTTCTATTTTCTTTATTAATGTGGATGAAGGCTTCACAACCAAAAGTCCTTAAAACAGAGTAGTTTACCTCTTTACCTATCCATGCCTCCTCTAGAATACCACCATCCAAGGAACTTGAAGGCCCTCTGTTTATTAGATAAACAACAATATCTACAACATCTACCCAAAATTGTAAAGCCAATCCTGCATGCAATCTCATGCACCTTGTGCGCTCCATGATTGTCCTGTTCATCCTTTCTGACACCATCTTCTTGCGGTGTTGCTGGAACTGTCTTCTCTCTGCAAATTCAATTCTCTAAACAATACCTATCAAACCCTTTGCTGCAATATTCACCTCCATTGTCTGATCTGAGACACTTCAACCTTTTTCCTGTCTCATTTTCAACCAAAGCTTTCCATTCCTTGAAAATATCAAATACATCAGATTTATTTCGAATACAATAAATCCAAGTTTTTCTTGTTGCATGATGAATAAAATTAACATAATAATGAGAGCCACCAAGAGATGATACCTGAGCAGGTCCCCATACATTTGTATGCGAAAGCTCTAAGTTTTTGCTCTTCTTTTCTTTCCCAACTCGAAGGAATTTGACTCTCTTTTGTTTTCCATAAACGTAATTCCCATAGAATTTTCAATCGACATGCTTCAAAGATGGCAACAAATTCTTGAGTGAATAATATACATCTGCTTCTCACTCATGCTCCTAAGCCTATGATGCCACAATGATGTATCTTCTCCTATATAGGTTAAACCATTAACAGAATTAGAAATATCATTGCATAAATACAATGTACCAACCTTTCCTCATTTCACTATTACTAGGGATCCTTTAGCGACCTTCCAGGTTTTATCTGTGAAAGTAGTTATGAAACCTTCACCTCCCAACTACCTTGTTGAAATAAAAAATTTCTTTCGATATGGAACATGCCTTACCTCCTTCAATATCTACTGATGTCCATTTTGATGTTTTACGAAATTGTACCCATTCCAATGATTTTACAGGGTTTATCATCACCCAATCGAACCTATCCAAAATCTCCTTGAACATAATCATAAAAATGTTACCTGTCAGGTGTGGCATGGAATGAGGCCCCTGTATCTACCACCCAGGCATCAATAATATTTTCTAATGAAAGAATCAAAGCATCTTGCAACACATCACCTGTTACATTCGCTTCATGATTATTGTCTTGTTGCACGTCTCCTTGTTTTCCCTTTCGAGACTTGTAGTCTTTCTTCAGGTGTCCTTTCTTCCCGCATTTCCAGCACACTATCCCCAAATGAGAGGAACAGAAAAGAGCCAGATATCACGATCAAACCGATGACCATCGCATTACAAGTGTGATGCTCTAACCTCTGAGCTAAGTAGGCTCTACAATTGAAAGATCTAAACCCATTTATTAAATCTGATTTGATCAGATTCATAAAATATCGTCATTCTGAATATACAGATGAGAAAGAACCATTGTAATTGCTGAAAGTAATAAGCCGACTTGTTAGCCTCCTATACCAATATGGTTTCATATTTCATGATTGACAGTGGAAATGCTAAAAATGATCATCTTTGATGATACGAAGGTTCCATTTTTGTGAACAAATCAAAAAGTTAAAAAAATCTAAAGAGGGTATGCCTTAAAAGAATAATCAAAAGGCAAGAAAGTGAAATGGTCAAAAGAAAAAAGAATTGAAATGAACCCCAAAGAAAGACCAGGAAAGTGGCCAATCAAAATGCCACTGCTATCTTGATGGATGGATCAACAGTTCAAGCTGGGCCATGCCATGTTTAAAATTGCTTGTTTTAGAGTAGGTAATGAGTACCTGTTCAAACAGTTCAAGCTTGACAGATGACTTGCTGGATAGAGAAAGAAAGGGGCCCACTAGCTTAATATGGGCCCTTGGAAGATATAAGGGTAGATTTAGATAGGAGGGCAGCAAAAAGAAAAGAGCATAAGAGGGTTTTCAAGTCTAAGTGCACCCTCCCTGAAGTAACAAAAAATGCTAGGTTCTAAGTTGGGTAGGTAGCTGTTACACTAAAATTTGTCACCATGACTATTTGCAGTTAGTATGGCTCCATCAACTGTCATAGTATCCTCCTTGGCAAGTCTTATACCTCTGCTCTCCATGTCAAACTCCAAGAAAGAGAGAAAGTCTTTAAAAATCTATATATCTCTCGGTATGGAGTTTCTCTTAGCCTTACCTGCGTGTACGCACCCCAAGTTCACAATACCTACGTACTTGTACACTCTGTCTATAAAAGGGAGGGTGCATACTCCTGTAAAGGTCAAAAGGTGTAGGTTTCACTCCAAAAAAGTTATTGTAGTCATTTCTAGAGCATTCTAGAAGCTTGTTTGACATGTATGGAGCGCCTCCAGATGGTTCATGTATCCCTATCAAAGAGGAACTTATCCCATAAAGAGGGGAGCTATCCCATCCAAAGAGGGGCTTATCCCATAGATGGTGGACCTGAATAACTTCCTCTAGAGCACTATAAATACAGGCATTGGGCCAGAGGGAGGGGAGGTTAAAAGCTGAACATTCCTAAGGGTAGATGCTGCTGGAATTAGGACTCCCTTGTAAAGCTTAAGAGGAGAGATTCCCATCCTTTCGTAGCCTTATTTGAGAGTGGGTGAGTTGATCAAAGTAAAGGAAAACTCTTGCTGGACCCTAGGAGGGACCTACACAACACCAAGGCTCAGGTTGTAATGGTTTCTTTTGTTTCCACTTAATACAAATGAACTCATTTTTCTCAACAGATTGTTATTCATGATTTGTTTCATATACTCCTTGGCCTGTATGATGGATATGTATTGTTTTATGAGTTTATCAGGTGCTATTTAATCTTTTGGCTTGTTAGTGAATGCAGGTTTCGAAGAGAAGGAGGAGCTCATCCGGATCGGGGAGACTGGACTACTACAAAGCGTTGGACTAAAGGTATGTTAAAATCACCTGATTACTTGTATTCTCAATGCATGTTTAGAGAAAGGTAGTGTTTATTTGTCTTGTTTGTCACTAGAAAGCCTTTGCTTCTAGGGAGGTCGGTATTGTCCGCATTATCGACTCTTTCCGCATGACAAAATGGCAACTCTGCTGGGGAATCCATTGATGTGAATGATTTTTCCTTTGTGTGAAACTTTGGTCTGAGAAAAGTCATTTGTTTTCTGGTTTTTGGCTGTTTGACTGTGTTTTTGGGTGGGCTAGCTTAGGGTTAAATTAGATTTTCGTTTTTCTTTGTTTTGCTAGAAGTACGCAACCTCTTCATTGAGCACAGTGCATACCTGTACGCACTGCAGCTTTGTGCACAGAGCGTACACGCACCTATGAAAACAGGTCGCCTGCGTACCCTGTCAAAATTAAGAAAATTTCAATTTTCTTCTTTTTGAATTTTAGATTTTGGTTTTAATTTGTTTTTTCTGCCCAGATCCACTGGTTATCTGCCATCAATCTTCACCTAAGCTTGTTTTGTCATTGTCGAGAGTTTTAGTGAAATTCATAGAGATTTTTCCCTAGGGTTTGATTTTTGCACTGGTCCTGTAGTGACTTTGGCTTTAGAGGTTGTCAAACTTTGGATCTACGTGGTTTTGTTCAGTCCTCTTAGGAGTCGGGCCTTTCATAGAATCCACCCTTGTGAGAAACCTACCTTTGTGTTCTCTCTTTGCCAAATCTCGAAAAAGTTTGTTGATTGAACTTTGAATTTTATTCTTGAGAAAAAGAACAAAAGATTTTGATTTTTGTTTTTGACTGGTTTTTGGTTCTCCATCAACTAGTCCTTAGTTACATTTTGACAGTAAAACATTCGGGAATCATCTTTAGTAAGTTTTTGCCTCATTAGATTTAGTTTTTAGGTGCTTTTCTCTTAGATTTGCTTTTGAGTGAAATTGAGTTGATTTGATTGCCATAGCTTTCTTAACTTTGATTTCTGTTAAAGTAAGTTTTCCATGCTTTATTAATTAGGGAAAAATGCAAAAATATCCTTTGAAGGAAAGTTTGCTTTGGTAGCATTTGAGTCTTTGAAAGGAAAAGGAATTTTCGTGAAGTAATTAGTGGTCATGTGTTGTATGTTTTGAAAAGATAAAGAGTTTTGTTTCTTTGATTTTCATTGCCAAGAAAGTTGTCTTTATATCAATTTTTCATTCTCCAACTCTCTTAGCTAGGGAATTCATTGAAAAAGAAAATTAGTATAAATCATCCTAAGTGCATCTTTTTAGTGGATTTCGGTCGAGTCTACACACCATCAGTTTCATCTCGACTACCTTTTGTCTTAAAGAAAAGCCATAAAATTAACGCTTAAAGTAAAATCAACTTAATAACTTTTTATTTACTAGGGCTCTGAAACACCAATATAGATCAGGCTAGTGTCTTGGAGTAGGAGAGTAATTAACTCTCCAAGACAGTAAAACCAAACAAGTAGCTCATCTTGTGGTAGGATAAATCCAACTGTTTCATTTGTACTCTGGGAAAGCTCCTCTTAAAGGAGAAGCACGAGACCGTGTTCGAACCAGTAAGGGGATCAATCCTCCTTCATTGGGAAAGACGTCAGATACGCACGTACTACAAACGGTAAACCTTGGATTATTGTCGAGGAGCCTAGGGTCACTTGTCGGTAAACCTTGGATTATTTTCAAGGAGCCAGCAAGGGGATTGAGCTTGTTACTCTGCCCTTGCGTGCTATCGGGTCGTAGATTGTTCCCCCAGGTATATTTGTTGCTATTGGTAACCTTAGTGACCATTATCTTTAGGATTCTACCGAGGTGACGGTGAAGGGAAGATCCCACTGTACCTGGAGCAGAGGTCGGCTAGACTCACTTGGATTTTCTGGGGGGTTCACTTCACTCGAGACGGTTAAAGTGGAGGAACTTGTGCCAGTCTATTCATTAAGCAGGTTTCCGGGGTAACTGTTCCACCCACCACTTCTGTACTGAATTCGGCGATGTTGGGTTTCATCTCCAACTAGTGTTTTCGGTCCAGAAGGCTACTGTTTGTGTATGGTTTGACGCCCTAGATTCTTTAGGCATGTGATTCGAATTTGTTTGGTTCTTTAGAGACTTTAGGTGGTTTTATTTGAGATTTTACTTTGTTTGCGTGTGCAGTAGTTAAAAGTTTTTAGCTGTGGCTGAATTACTGAGACAGTCCCGTAGACTTCGGGGCAAGTCTCCTGAGATTGTTACCGTGGCTGATTTGTTGAGGAAGTCCCGTAGGCTTCGGGGCGAACCTCCTAAAGAGGTTCCGGGTCATTATGAAGGTTTGAAAGTCCTTGTAACTCCTAGTGGCAGTAAAGTAGGTTCACCTGAAGAAGGAGAATCGTCGTTGGTAGTCCATCTAGATTACCAAGGTCTAGAAACAGGTTATAATCCCGAAGCTGTTGCAGTTTCCGAGGTTGCTGGTAGTTTTTCATCTACTAGTGATATAGGCGAAGAACCTGAAATATCTGAACCTGTTACTCCAACTTCTAGTGCAGCTGATTCACCTAGGGTAGAAAGAGTTATCATTGAAAATATTCCTGCTGGTTTGATAGCTATTGAAGAACTTGCTCTAGAGGAAGAATTTGGTGTTTCTATCCTTGAAGATCAACCTACCATTGATCTAAGGGAGCGTGAATCCATATTTTACAGTCCTCCTAGAAGTACTACTTGGTACCTTTCATTAACCAATTATTTAGACAACTCAGGGATAAGTTTTTCTCCACCTCGTACTCCTTTTCCACCTGGAGGTATTTATACTCCTGTAAATATGTATGGTCAGTCGTCCGTGTTCACTCAATCTCCTGAATCTTTCTTGTACGGCGATCCTTCTGTTCCCTCCAGGTATCAATCACTTTCTGGTACTTTTGCGAGAGCATCTCCTCAACCCATTGAACATGGGTTATTAGCTGGAAACAATGGTAATAAAGCATTGGGTGTAGGAGACATTTACATGATGTCAGGCTCAGTTCCCGGTTCTCAACCTCAAGGTGGCCAATTACCGCCTGGGGGGCAGCCTCAATTAACGCCTAGGGGGCAACCTCAAGGTACACAAGTTACGTCTAGCGGGCAACCTCAAAGACAGTATGTACCCATAGTACAATACATTCCTCAAGGTCAACCCCAGCCTCAATATGTACCCCAAGGTCAACCTCAGTATCAATTTATAGCTCAAGGTCAACCCCAGTATCAGTATTTGCCTCAAGGTTATCAACCTCAAGGTCAATACTCGAGTCAAGGTTATCAACCACCTCAAGGTTAATCTTATGTTCAAGGTACGGGAAATGTACGTTTCAATTATCAATCCTACCCTCAATCCGGTTATGGATCTCAATATCCTCAACCTGTCATGGGTCAATACCCCGGAATGAACATAGTGTGGGATCCATTGCAAGTTCAACATATATTGCAGCCAAGCGTACAGTTTCATCTCAAGCTGGACAACCCTTAGTTGCTGGTTCATCCCAGCAATCAGTCCAGTCTAATGTTCAAACTTCTATACCTTCGGTAGTTACTCAGTCGCCAATTGCACCTAGTACTCCATCTCAAACGACTGTTGCAACTACCGTAACATCTGTTCCTTCCACCACACTTGCTTCTGGAGCATCGACAGCTCCGGTTTCTACTGTCTCTGAAACTACTCTTCAGACATCCTTACCATTGTCTGGATCTACGATTCAAAATACGGTTCAGATGCCTGTAGGACAACCTGGTTTAAGTATGGTTGTCACTAGTCAACCACAATTCACTTATCAACCGCACCAGGGACAGTACCAATACGGGCCTACTGTCCAACAGCCAGTTTACCAGTATCAACCGTATCCTCGGTACACTTATTAACAACCTCAGCAACCCCAGTACAGTCCGGTTAATCCTGGTTTTCCAGGAGGATACAATATCCCGAATGCGATACCTATTCCAAGTTATCCTGGATATCCTCCTCCTGGGACTGGTCTTGTGACCCAGAGTTTTAGGGATCCTAATCGGCAATTACCATTTATCGCAACTTTGGATTTACCGGACTTGTCACGCCTAACAAACGATCCAATAAATTAACTTCCGTTCTGGCCACCAATGCCAAATAGGTTGTCCAGTGACATACCCAAGTTCGAAGGTAAGTCTGGAGAGGATCCGTCAAATCATGTGATGACTTACCACCTCTAGTGTGCTTCAAATTCCATCTCGGATGATTCAATCCACTTACGTCTTTTCCAGCGTACGCTCATTGGTCTCGCGGCCAAGTGGTACATTGAGTTACCACGGGTCTCTTTTTACAATTTTAGTCAGTTAGCTACCTCGTTCCTAACTCATTTTCAGTTGCCGGTCAGATATGATAATGGCACGGAGCTACTAACTTCACTAAAACAGTCGACGTCCACTTATATTTCCGATCATATACATGAATGGAGACGTCGACGGCGATTAGTGAAAGTTTTTATCCCGAACCAAATCTTAGCTGAATGGTTTGTTAAATCATTATTACCGAAGATTACTGAAGATGTAGCTAAGGCCCGAGTAGTTACTGAGGAGCAAGTGATTTCTCAAGCGCAGTACCTTGACTTAGTTTACACTCAGTCAGGTACGTTACATGAAAAGATCCCAGATCTTCGAAAGTCAAATCAAATCGCTGCTGCTCCTGCAGGATCTCATGCTGCTGATGGCATGATTGGTACGGTAAACACTAAAATCAAGAAGAAATCCTCAAAGAATTCTTTGCCCATTATAACCTTACCAGATTCCCCGACAGGAGAGTCTTCTCCTGAAATTTCCGCTGATATTCACGCTGTAGAGTCATCTACGGCTAAATAAAAAAATGGTGGAAAGAAGAAAGGTAAAAAGAAGAGTAAATCAGACAAGACTCCAAAGGAGAAAACAGAAAAGTCAGAAACCAATGACGAAAAGCGCAAACCTTGATATCCTTGTCTTATTTGTGAAGAGGATCATTTTACAAGAGATTTCCCTCATCGGGCCGAGGTTGTGAAAATCGTCAAAGGTTCCTCAACTCCTACTGTTTTGAAAGGTCCATTTCCAAAGCAGGAGAGTAAGATGATAGGTTCTTCCTCAGGTGCCACTGAAGAACCCATATTGATGATGTCTCATGTAAGGATTGCGACTCGATCGCAAGATTATGGTAGTAAAAGTCCTGTTGATGGATCGAAAGAAGCATAATCTTCTCATTCAAATCCATCAACCTCAGCTCCCGGTTCCGATCCACTACAGATCGAGAAACCTAACCCTGACTTAGTAATCGAACCGCCCGCCAAGGGTGTACTTCGAAGGCCTGCTTTCAATCCACATGCGAGAGCGGCCCAGAATTACAACATTGTTGAGGATTTAGCTATCTCACCCTCAGCAATGTCGGCTTTAGAAGTGCTGCAATCATGCCCAGCACAGCGAAAATTACTTTTGTCAGCTATAGGAGCTGTTGATGTTCACGACCCGAACCTAATAATCTTTGATCTAGAAAATAGTACACCGCGTTTGCCTCATCAGATGGCTTTCCAGATCCGAGTGATAGTAAAAAATAGGCCTATTCATCGGACTGTAATAGATGAGGGAGATTCCAAGTGTATTATGTCGATACAGTGCTGGAGATCGCTTGGTTCTCCTTCACTAAATCAATCCCTGACAATTCTTAAGGCCTTTGATGGCCGTGGGTTCCATCCGTTTGGCATTCTATAGGATTTGCCTATAGGGGTTGAAGGAAAAACCGTTAGTCTAGATGTGGAGGTGGTTGATGCCCGCCTAGACTACAACCTTCTTTTGGGTCGAAGTTGGTCTTATGCTATGACAGCGGTCGTTTCATCGGTCTTCAGAGTAATAAAGTTTCCACACAATGGCAAGATCGTAACCATAGACCAGCTGGCTTACTTTTCATCCGACCCAGCCTCTTCAGAGAGTATCCAGCATGTCGGTAAAATGACTATCCCTTATAAGGATGGTTGTGTAGGATTAGTTAAGGATGCCGGTTTACTGGGAACTTTTCCTTTTCCTCAAATCAACGTCGTGTCTTTGTTTGCATCTATTCATATGATTACTTCAGACACTATTATTTATGACGATCCTTGGATCGTTCCTTCAGAATCTGAGATAGACTCATTTGGTGACGCAATGCCTTTGAGTCCATATGAAATAGCCTATGAAGCCGTGCAGTCTTTTGCCGACCCAAGTTCAACCCAAATCGACCAAATGAATGTGGTCCGTGAGGAATCCCTTTTCGCGTCAACCTCGGAATTAATAACGTTTCCCGAAGTTGTGTCATCTGACGAACAACTTTGTGAAGTCCTGTGTGTAGACGATTTACCATGGGCAGATCTCCATCATAGATCTTCATTTTTACCTGAGGATGATCGTTTTGAAAACGATTTCTCATCAATCTTTACAGCTGAATATGTCAAAGATGCTCAGACTCCAATGAAACATCCTGATTCAAAGCTGAATTTGGGAAACATTTCTCGCACCATTCCCATTGACATTTCAGTGAAGCCCAGAATTGTTGAACACATTCATATAGGTGCCTCGTGTTCAGATGACGAAATTCAAACATACAAGGCCCTATTTCAAGAATTTCGCGACGTGTTCGCCTGGTCTTACGAGGAAATGCCAGGAATTGATCTCGCCATTGTTGTCCATGAAATAAAGACTTACCCGGACGCTAAACCCGTCCGGCAACGTTTGCGTCAGATTCACCCACGAAAAGCGGCTGCGATTAAAGAAAAAGTTGAGAAGCTGTTGAAAGCGGGTTTCATTTATCCGATCCCGTTAACGGATTGGGTATCGAATATTGTTCCAGTTAACAAAAAACAGGGAACAATAAGAATATGTATCGACTATAGGGATATCAATCGTGCTTGTCCCAAGGACAACTATCCAACGCCCTATATCGATCAAATAATTGATGATTGTGTCGACAGTGAAATATTTTCCTTTATGGACGGTTTTTCCAGTTACAACCAAATCAATATTCTACCTGCCGATCAACCAAAAATGGCTTTCATTTGTCCATGGGGGACATTTTCTTATTGCAAATTACCTTTTGGGCTTAAGAATTCCAGAGCCACTTTTCAAAGGGTGATGTCTTATGCATTTCATGACATCAAGCACATTGTTCAACCGTATCTCAATGATTTGCCCGCTCACTCCTTACATCGAGCTGATCACCTTGTCCATTTACGAGCAATTTTTATGAGGTGTCGGCATTATCGTATACGGTTGAACCCACACAAATGTGTCTTCTGTATAGAAGTGGGACGATTGCTAGGATTTGTAGTTTCAAAAGCCGACATTCGCGTCGATCCCTCGAAGGTAGAAGCTATCAGCAAATTGCCTCCTCCTTCGAGTCTTCGCCAACTCCAAAGTTTGCAGGGGAAAGCAAACTTTTTACGCCGATTCATTCCTAACTACGCCGAGATTACCAAAGGTTTTACCTGGTTGTTGAAACAAAATGCTCAATTCTCTTGGGATGAGATAGCTCAGAAATCTTTTGATGCGCTAAAGCACGCGTTGACCCATGCACCGTTGCTGCATCCTCCCAACTACAACCAGGATCACTTTTTGTACCTCGCCGCCGCTCATTCCACCATTGGAATGGTCTTAGTCCAGGAAGATGAATTCGGAACGGAACATCTGATCTATTACCTTAGTCAGACGTTAAATCCCACTGAGCTCAAATATTCACATGTGGAGAAATTGGCCTTGGCAGCTGTTCAAGCTCTCCAACGTTTTCGTCATTACATTCTTCTCCGTAAAACTACAGTCATTTCGGATTGCAACCCTATGATCTACATTTTGACTAAACAATTTCTAGGGGGCAATTACTCTAAATGGATCGTTATCCTGCATGAGTTCGACTTCGAATTTGAAAAGTCTAAGTCTAAGAAATCTTTAGTTTTTGCGGAGTTGATGTGTGATTTCCCGCGTGCTGACACAGAAACTGTGGTAGAGGAACCCATTGCGAACGAATCTTTGTTTCTCATCAGAACTTTAGATCCCTGGTATGGGGATATAATTGTCTATCTCCAAACCCAATCCTTTTGGCCTGAACTTTCAAAGTCGGAACGTCGGAAAATTCGATTCCAGTCCCACCGGTACAAAATTATTGGAGATACTTTTTATCTTCGTGGGGCGGACTTGGTTTTCCGTCATTGCTTAACTCATGAGGAAGCTGAAAGGGTTTTGAATGACTGCCACTCTGGAGCGTGTGGCGGTCATATGTCTGGGTATGCCACAGCCCAAAAGATATTGCGCGCTGGCTACTTCTGGCCGTCTTTGTTTAAAGACTGTATTATTGCAGTCCGGAAATGCCACAACTGTCAAGTGCTTGATCGCAAGATGTGCGCACCACCTGCTCCTCTGTACCCTATAATTGTCGTTGGTCCTTTTGCTAAATGGGGTATCGATTTTATTACATGTAACCCTCACTCGGCCGGGGGGCATGCGTATATCATCCTTGCGGTTGATTATTTTACTAAGTGGGCTGAGGCGATGCCTACATTCGAGGCAGACGGCAAGACATCTGTGATTTTCGTATTCAATCACATTATTGCTAGGTTTGGTGTCCCACAAGCGATAATCACTGACCATGGGCGCCATTTTCGAAACGTTATGATGACAGAACTTACAGGGAAGCTTGGTTTGCGTCACGATAGCTCGACTCCTTATTATCCACAAGCCAATGGCCTGGTTGAGTCTATCAACAAAGTTTTAGTTATCATGATCCGACGAATCATTGGTATTCATCGGTCAAATTGGCACAACATGTTATTTTCCGCGCTTTGGGCGTACCGAACCTCAGTGAAAACATCAACAGGGTTCACTCCTTTCCAACTAGTTTATGGTTTGGGAGCAGTGTTTCCCATTGAATGCGAAATCTCGTCACTTCAAATGGCTATCGAATTACTTCCAGCTACTTCCGAAGAGGAGAAGCGTCTATTATACTTAGTTGAATTCGATGAGACTTGACGTGATGCTGCATTGGTAATCGAGACTCACGCAAAACGGATGAAAGCTCAGTATGATCGTAACGTGACCCCTCGAAATTTTTCGGAAGGAGACCGAGTGCTATTATATGATCAAGCTAACGATAAATTAGGTGCTGGAAAATTCGTTCCTATGTGGCATGGGCCCTACATTGTGAAGCGAAAGCTAGCAAAAGGGGCCTATGAGATGGTAAATTTTGATGGGGACTCTTTGGGTAAGCCCAGAAATGGACTTTACCTAAAGAGGTATTATGCTTAAATGATGGGTATGGAGATTTAGTTAGGTTAGTTTTTCTTTCTAGCTGGTGTGTTTGTTAGTATAGACAGTGTGCTTAGCTTAGAGAGTGTGTTTCTCGTCGTTATTCTGGCTTATCTTGGTTTTACTCTTGATATTGCAGATGTCGACGCCTCTCCAAACGTACATTGGATTCGCTGATGGTTCTTGTCATAGTACACGAAATATCTCTTCCGCAGCTTGGGTTATCTATTCGCCCTCTGACGAGTTAGTTTCTATGCATGGGGTAAGCCTCGGTCAAACAACAAACAACATTGCAGAATACAGTGCAGTGATTGAGTTATTGTCTGTATCTATTTCGTTTGGGATTCGGAGTTTGATAGTGAGGTTAGATTCTGAACTCATTGTATTACAGCTTAATAGAGTATATGCCATTAGAAATCCAGTGTTATTAAGGTTATTTTTGAGAGTGCGCCTCTTGGAACGTGAATTTGATTACATTGAATATCAGCATATTCCAAGGTCATTAAATAAATTAGCAGATGCAATTGCTTCTCAAATGTTAGACAGACATTTGCAATAATCATACATGTAAATTTAAAAACATTTCATCACACATGTTTAACAAGATAAGCCGGTAATAATGATATATATAGATAGGAGTGTGTCAAAATATACATCGTCTTCGATCATAGGTTGAAAAACACCTTATGATCGGCAAAAATGACAAGTACAAAAAACCAAAATGTCACATGTGTCTAGAAAAAGTGACTAGCCAATCACTGGTGGTGCTCTCTATACGACACCACTGCACGCACTACCCTACACAAGAACCTCCTAAAAGGTCCTGGGACTGTGACCACATAGCGCTGAAGTCTGATAGGGATATCATCTATAGTCGTCTCTGGTATGTCCACCGTAAGACGCTCTAGGTCCTATTCCAACTCGGCTAAGGTCTCTGCGGTCGCATCCTGTGGGGCCGGTGCTGGTGCAACTGGTACTCTTCTCTCGAAAGGCCGGAGATTGGCCGGACGCTGTGGACCTACATCTGCATTTTGAAAATTGTCACTGTCAGTATGGAGACGATATAAAAAGAAAAAGTAAATAATTTAAAAAACTTGTGGAAAATGAAGTACCTATGTCATCCCACTGTTCTCCCGCTGGAAGAATCATGTCCAGATCTCCATGAAAATCAAATCTGACATACGGAAAATCCTGAATCGAGAAGACCTGGTTCTCTAACCAGTGAAAATACTCCGGTCTAAATCGGACAACCTCCGTGCCCTCGTCAGGATGACGGGCCATCACCGCAACCCATCGCATCAACTTAGGCTCTCGGGGAGGCCCAACCTCAATAGTGAGATGCTGTGGGATTAGCACCGGAACCCTCTCTAGGGAAAAACTCACCACTAAAGGCCCATAACCAAAAGTCTTCAGCTGTCTGTTTTTAGTCCTAGTTAGTTGGCCCTTTAAGTTGGCCAACACAGCATCGCACCAGTTGAAAATGGTGCCCCGATAGCAGTCAATCTCCATCCGCATTTGGGACCCGGTGGCAATGTGTAAAGCAGCAGCGCCACAAATTCTGGTAACTGTAAAGGCAATTACCATAAGTTCAGGTAGGGATATCTTTTTTATTTCTATCCCCTTATCCCGGTTTTGGTTGTTACACCACTCTAGCCGGAGGCTAGCAATGGACTGGCCACCCAGCCTAGTCCCGGACAGAGTCAATTGTTCGCCCCTCTTGGGCAAACCAGTGAGGAAGTAAATATCAGAGGTCTCTATCTCGAGCTGGTGCCCTCCAATGTAAAAGCACTGATCCTGAACGTTCCACCTTTCGACCAGCCACTGTAGAAAGCGCACCTGGGCCCTAATGCTAGGTATGGCCCATTATTTGTAAAGATCGCATGCCTTCAAAGCATCAATGGAAGGTTGATGATTAATCATGGCCAAATCAACATCTTCATGCTCTCTCTCGCGCCAATCAAGCATGGTGGGCAATCTACACACCATAAAACATCTGTTAGAGTCCATAAAAATGAAAGTTTTTGGTTCATTTTGGAGAATTTGGAGTTTAAAAATCCACTCCGCGGTGTATGCAAAATGCCCTTTAGAGACAGGGCGTATGTACGCACCTTCTCTTAAGGCAAGCTGCGTACGCCCGACATTTTCCCAATGGAGAAAATGTCGGGGTACAGAGGTCACCCATGGGGCACCTGCGTACCCCGAAAAGCGGACCTTGAAACCCCCAAGGCCTCCAAAAAATAAAACTAAAGCCTAAAAATGAATTCTAAACGGATGGAAATGCAAGGGAGGATGTTGTAGAATACCTGATGAGATGGCGTTCGGTTTCGACGGTTGGATTCTCCACAATGTCCACGGGAAGTTTCTTGCCAAAAACCCTTTTTCTCTCCTCAACAGTGAAATGGTAAAAATGAAATGGTAAAAGCCCTTTTTATAGGTTTTCTGAGTAAATGAATGTTAAATTTGTTTATTTTCCACCATGAAAAGGTATTTTTCAAAGTATTTTTATCTATATTAAATAGGTATGAGTAATGTGTTGGTTTTTGTGCAGGATAGAAGGATTTCCAGTGAAAATTGTCATTTTTCACATACAAAAACATCAGAGTCATCTTTTAAGCCCTTTTCTGACTCCTAAAACATGAAAAGATTGCCGAGCATTTCTTTTACACTCGTTAAAACGGAATTAAAAGACGGTCCCCTTATAGCCCTTTTTTGACCGTAAAAACAGGAAAAGATTACCAGATTTTTGTCGTTTCAAATTCGATATTGGAAATAAAACGACGTGTCCTTGATCGCTTTTTACTTTTCAGGTCAAAGGCACTAATTATGAAAGTACTCCTTGGTCGCAAGATCAAGCGGTTCTCTCAAGTATTATTTTATACTTTTTGGGGCTTGGGAGACACAACTTTACGAAAAAGTTCAACCTGGAGTCTTCTTAAGTTTTTTCAGACTCTCTAAAAATGAAAAACGCCGAGTTTCTCCTATATTGGACTCGTTAAAATTTCACAGTAAAGGACCTGTTCGATTACAAACAGGAACGGACCACTCCTTCTTAGGGTTCGAATCAAAACTAAGTTGGACTCATCCGAAGGATGAGCTTATAATCAAGCATATGTTATCCTCCTCAAGCTTGTAAAAAATAAAGAGGTACTTCCCAGAAATGGTGGGGGAAAAGAGGGAAAAATGAGCCTATTTGTTATCCTTTGTCTCAGAAGAAGCCTTATTACCACTCTTGAACACGACACTTTGCATTCACCTGGGTTGGGAAATCCTTTTCCTCACAGTTGATCAAACCACATTGAAAGTTTTCAGCCGGGTATTAACTTCGGGTCAAATGTCACCAAGCCATCTGTTGTGTCGTTATGTGTTCAAGAGGTCTCTCCATATAAACCATTCATCTGCAAAATACCCGTCATCCATCTTGACCATCCCTGAGTCAGTCCTTACAACTACATTTCTTCATCTTGATCTATGATTTCGTGTTGTGGGCTTGCCTGCAACGGGTCGCTTTCTATCGACATCAGCACATTATCTAGAAAGATGACCTAGAAATTGTCAGTACCTTGAAATCTGCATGCATCAATGGCAGGTTTCTCGCCTTTGACGATGGTTTACATCATTGACTTTCGATCAAAGGATTTCGTGAAATGTTCAACATCAACTCATTCATTCAGATCTCATGGATTGTACTGGGTACTTTGAGAACCATTGACATCACTGGTGGTCTCTCTCACGCTTGTTAATAGTTTACATCATTGACTGGTAATCAAGTGGTTTCTACCATGTTCGACATCAACTCATTTATTCACATGGATAGAATTGTACCTTTTCAGGAAATAGAAATGAAGACCTTGGATCTAGTTTCCACCATGCAGGCTGCGAGGAGTTTTGTATTCATTATACAGTAGACCAGCTATAAACAGATGGTTGCGTCCATACTGTGTCTACAAAAAGTCTATGATTATGATGTACTGCAAAATCATTCCTGTATCAGAGCAGTAGATAGTTTGTTAGTGAAAGTTTTCAATCTGAGTATGGGAATGCCTACCTCAGCGATGATATGATCTTATATATATATTTTGTGTTGAATACTTGCAGGTTCCGACTGGGCTCTCCACAAGATAATCCTTGAAATGATAAAGTACTTCACCCTTCCTAGATGATATGAAACCCTTATCTACTACAGGCTTCGCACTTTAGGGGGCAATCTGTTACACTAAAATTTGTCACCATGACTATTTGCAGTTAGTATGGCTCCATCAACTGTCATACTATCCTCCTTGGCAAGTCTTATACCTCTGCTCTCCATTTCAAACTCCAAGAAAGAGAGAAAGTCTTTAAAACTCTATATATCTCTCGGTACGCAGTTTCTCTTAGCCTTACCTGCGTGTACGCACCCCAAGTTCACAATACCTGCGTACTTGTACACTCTGTCTGTAAAGGGGAGGGTGCGTACTCCTGTAAAGGTCAAAAGGCACAAGTTTCACTCCAAAAAAGTTACTTGTAGTCATTTCTAGAGCATTCTAGAAGCTTGTTTGACGTGTATGGAGTGCCTCCAGATGGTTCATGTATCCCTATCAAAGAGGAACTTATCCCATCAAGAGGAGAGCTATCCCATCCAAAGAGGGGCTTATCCCATTGATGGTGGACCCGAATAACTTCCTCTAGAGCACTGTAAATACAGGCATTGGGCCAGAGGGAGGGGAGGTTGAAAGCTGAACATTCCTAAGGGTAGATGCTGCTGGAATTAGGACTCCCTTGTAAAGCTTGAGAGGAGAGATTCCCATCCTTTCCTAGCCCTATTTGAGAGTGGGTGAGCTGATCAAAGTAAAGGAAAACTCTTGCTGGACCCTAGGAGGCACCTGCACAACACCAAGGCTCAGGTTGTAATGGTTTCTTTTGTTTCCACTTAATACAAATGAACTCATTTTTCTCAATAGATTGTTATTCATGATTTGTTTCATATACTCCTTGGCCTGTATGATGGATATGTATTGTTTTATGAGTTTATCAGGTGCTATTTAATCTTTTGGCTTGTTATTGAATGCACGTTTCGAAGAGAAGGAGGAGCTCATCCGGATCGGCGAGACTGGACTACTACAAAGCGTTGGACTAAAGGTATGTTAAAATCACCTGATTACTTGTATTCTCAATGCATGTTTAGAGAAAGGTAGTGTTTATTTGTCTTGTTTGTCACTAGAAAGCCTTTGCTTCTAGGGAGGTCGGTTTTGTCCGCATTATCGATTCTTTCCGCATGACAGTAGCCAGAAGTTGTAGAATCCTGATCCTATTCAGTTTTGGCCTTGATCAAGAAGGCATATGTTAGCAGTTGCAAAGATATCTATGCAGCATTTTGAAGGCAAAATATAGAAGCATGTCTAACTCCCCTGTTTTCCCCCAAAGACTCTCTTTCTAACATCCCATGGAGGACTTCAGGACTTTCCTAAATAATCCTCCTTGTATTTATTCTTGGAAATTTCATAAGAAGTTCTCACTTTCTTCTCCGAAAAGAAGCCACATTTCTTGTGTAAAATCATTCCCCATCAACTCCTAAAAATCTAAGTTTACTCACTAAACTTAGTTTCCTATTCCTCACTTCCAATCTCTCATATCCCCAATTCACATTGACTTCTAACCCTATTATTTAACTCCCTATGTCCCCCTTTTCCCCTACTACTATATTACTATTGTGAAAAAAGCCCACAAAATGTGTAAATACCCCCCTTTTTTGGCATTATAGCCATATGATCAAAGTTTGGAGAATCATGCAGAATCAAAGGTTTTGTTGTATTTGGTTCATTTAAAGTCAGGGATTGAATTAACATTTGGTTAGTTTAATAACCTATTCCTACCCTTATCCGCTTTCCAAACCCATCACAGTGCATTATCCACGCCATTGTATAAAACTTTGTTAAAAACCCCACTTTTGCTCGATTTTCCAAAGTATGTGTTTCGGCGCGCTCACCAGAGAAAACAAAAAAAATATTATTAAATGCCCGCCGGGACCCGCCGTATCCACCCATCACCTCCACAGCCTGTCGACTGTCGGATTCGGGCCCTCCCATCCGATGGCCCACGGCAATATCGGACCACCCCCGATGCCTGAACATTAGCGCCCGATACCTGTCAGAGGGTGACATTAGGGCTCGGACGCGTGTTACTCCGTGGTTGTGTCGGGCAGCCTCCTGCCAAAACCACACCCATACCATGAGTGGTCCGATATTACCACTTACCGCCCTCCTAATTCTGCCATGCGTCACTCCCACGTCATCCCCACGCCATTGCCGCGTCAGCATCATATTACCGCCCGATCTGCCATTGCTCCGAGCTGTCCACCATGTCACCTGTCCACGTAGAGCCGCTCACTGGCCACCACGTCATCATTCCGTACCTGACCCCACCTATGACGTCATGCTGACGTCATCCAACAAAAGGCGCCAAAGGCCAAATTTTCCCTATTTTGCCCAAAAGGTCATTTTTTCGCGTTATTTGCAAAAATACTCACTGTACTCCTACATGAGCTGTCACGTTGCTTGTCCGCCAACTCTGAAGACTGCTCCCTTGTTGCTGGCACCGTGAATTCACCTGTATATCAACACCATTGTCATATTGCACCCAGGTATTTATCAGTTTCCCTCTGCGTGCCTTAGTTTTTGCATAATTCACCGAAGCAAACAAGAAAAGAGGGAAAAACGCAGGAGTTGCTAGGAATCCTTAATAACCAGAGTTTCTTTTCCACACTGTAATCCCAAGTTCACCCACAGAGGTCCCCCATTGTGCCAAATTACCACAAATTCACAGCTTATGGTGCATTTTCGAAACTAAACCTTTGTCAAACAAACTCACCAAAAAAGCATTTCTCAATCCCAACATTTGCTCGTTGAAACTCCCCCAGGAGTATTTCAATTCAGTGTCACCCCAATTCACCTTGTTCTCTCTGCAAATAATTGCCCTGCTCATTGAAATCCACTGCTCTGTATTGCTGTGCCCAAGAAGCAAGTTCAAATATAATTCCAAGTATCAGTTGACCATGGAGACCCCTGTGGCATTAAACATTGCCCCATTAAATGCCGCACACAAGAAACTGGAATGGTTGGCCCTTGCTGACAGAGATTATCAGATGAGAGAAACTGTAGAGAGGAGCATCACATACCACATAGAAATAGTTTGTGAGTTGAGAAAGAAGCACAGAGATGGTACAGACCTCCTGGGAATCTGGAAATCCAATTTGCCAATTTACTATCTCCCTCAGGTCAATGAGTTCCCTGACTTGATTCACCAATGCTGCACAAACTATGACCCCAATCAAAGAGCTGTGCTGAGTCCTTCAGGCTCTGTCTTGTTCCATATCACTCCTGAGGCCATCAACCAAATGCTACAATTTAAGCCTACAAAGCCACTGGTTCCTCTTACTATGTAGCTTTTACTAGAGCAGGGTGCCAAGCTCTCCAACTCACAAATTACAAGAATTGGCCAATTATTTATGCACCCAGAGTACCAGCCCCGACAGCCTCTCCCTTATCTGCATGACTGGTCCAATGACATAGGGAGACTACTGGTGGACATTATATCTTCCATCCTAGGGTTCAAGACCAGTGAGTTTGTGGATGAGACATCGCTGGTAGTACTATCCATTTTTACGCCAGGACAGCCCCCTGCTGTCCAGTATGACTATGCTACATTTATAGCCAACAAAATTCATGAACAGTTCATAAACTTGGAGAGAGAGAGGGTATTCAAGTACACCTCCTACATATATCGTCTTCTATTGTACAATCAGCCTGGCAGCTTCCCTGTCTTCCTCAAGAAGTTAGATGCAAAGGGAAACCGAAGATCTGTAATATTCTGGACATCAGTCTGTCATCATATTCATTATTCACCATACACCTACTGTGAGTTTATTGACCTATTCATTCATCCAGCCTTGTCACTGCTGCAGAGTTCCCCTCCTCCTAGACTTACTGATGATATGCAGAAAATCCTCCAGCTGTCCAAGAACTATAGCATTGGGGATTGGTACTTTTACCAAGACCATACAGTGATCAGGATATATGGCTGTGAATTAACACCATACAGGCTACCAAAGTATGTTCCCATGAGACTCTTTGCACTAGAATACTTCAGGCAGTTCGGCAACGCAGATATGATTCACTTCCATAGAAAAAACAAGAAGGCACAACTGAAAATTAAGCATCAATTGGGTTCATTCATCTTTAACAAGAGGTAAGAAGCTCGGGATGAGGCAGACCAAATGCTAAAAGCCCTCCAGCTCAAGACAAGCTTCTATTGGGCACCCTATGACCCTAACCATTTCATAAGCCTCAGAAGAATCAAGCATAGGTTTGCTACATATGACCACATTAGCATTCCAGAAGTTGAAAAATATGCTAACCAATTAGAGTGGAAAGAAGGCACATTAGTGGAAGATTATACTGAAGAAGAAATAGCAGAGAAAGCCATTAAAACTTTAGAAAAGGCAGTTGACTTGGAATATTTTGGACAGGTTTGGTCTTCAGGCCCTCGGCATCTTGGAGAAGCTGCTTCTTCATCCACCGTTCCCCAGCAGCCTGCCAAAACAACTGATCCAGCAACAGACATGGCTAAAGGCAAAACAGTGCAGCAAGAAGAGTCACCTCCAAATGTAGAACAACAAGTAGAGCAGCAGGAAGGTACAGCCAAGGAACCAGCCTCCACAGAACAGAAAACACAAGAGAAAATCCCTCCAAGGTAGGGGGTAAAAGTTGAGTCCTCTGTTTTACAAACACCTGCTAATGAGGAAAGAACAAGGAAAAGTGATAGGCAAGAGGACACTCCTCTTACTACTTCAACGGACCAGCAAGGAGAAAAAAGACAGAGGTTAAACCCCTTTTCATAGGAGGAGTTACCAGAAAGACCAATTGATAATATGCCCCCTCCTAGCATTGAAACATCGACCATTTCCTTACAGCAAGGATAGGACATGCCACATGGGACATAGGTGAGCACTTCAAGGTAGCGATCTAAGGCGGACTCCAGCATCAAGCAGCAGTTCATAGATATCAAGAAAAGGAATGAGCCCCTCAAACACCAAATTTACAACAATCTCTTGAAAATGGCACCAACTAATCAGCAGAGATTAATGTCTGCTTATGACATTCAAGAACAAAAAATGACTCTTAGTCATTTCAGGCCTACTATGCAGCAACCTCAAACAGCTGCCAATTATATCAGAACTAATCTGGAAATTTTTGCCAAAGACATCCACCCCTTGGATCAGATTGAGCTACACAGGCAAACCAGAGAAATGATATATTCCACATTAGCTGATAAGACCCTACTAGCACACCAATTACAAAATTATTTACACAACACTGCTGCTCAACTAGAATTGGAGAAGGCATCATCTCAAGCCAAGGACAACAGAATCAAGTCCTTGGAAGAGATCATTATAGAGTTGGGTCATGATCCAAAGGACCCTAAGGGTGTGCAGGAATTGTTAAAGAAAAGAGATGAAGACATAGCAGCTATGAGAAAGCATATCAAGCTGCCAGCTACCCTTCACCCTCAAACTGGAGAGGTGGCAGAACAAAAGAAGGATCAAGATGTAGTTGCTTTACTCCTGAGTCTATACAAGAGATTGATGGAAATAGAAAGTGCATTAGAGGTAGCACTAAAATCAAGACAAGGTGAGGCACCAATGCAGTCAGTACAGACATCTGCATCCACTGAAGGTGCGCCACTTTCTACTACTGCAGCAGGTCCTCCTACCGAACAAACATCAGAAGCAGGCCCTTCAACATCAAGACCAACTATAGGAGTATCAGCGCCAGCAACAGCACCAGATCAGGGACCCAGCCTAAGCATGCAGAACATGATGAAGGAGATGGAAGCTTTAGAAGCACAGATGGTTGAACTGCAAGAGACCAAGGATAAATTGGCTGCCATTGAAGAAAAGTATGATAAATCCAAGCAAAGTGTAGCTGAAAAAACAAGAGAGGTAAGGGCTCTTGAGAAGAGAATAAAGGAACTGGAGAAAGAGCTCTCTCTTGATAAGGTTGTAGTTGAAATCAAGAAAATCCTATGGGCCAATATTGGTCAATCTATTACAGACTAGTGGCAATATATTGAAACCATCCATGAGCATATGGATCTCATAGGAAGGTCCCAAAAAGAAAGTCAAAGAGCAAGAGCATCTCTAGGCAATATGACTGAAATAGCCAATAGGATGATCAATGTCCTCAACAATCGCACTGGCCCCCAGCTAGCAGCAATGGGTATCGCTAACAAAACTGATACCATTTTACTAGTGAACATAGTGCTCACTTTGAGAAATCATGTACAAACATTGGATAGAAGGTGTCAAGAAATGCAGACAGAAGTGAACAAATTCATTGAGAAAATTATAGCATTACATAATAGAGGTCTTCCCAGCTTGGTAACCAGTGCAGGAGGGTTACTATCTCATGAAAACTATGCCAAGAGGGTCAATACATATGCCACAAATCAGATCACTGCAGCCGCAAGTGCCCCAGAGGAAACAGGGCCTCCATCTGGTCAAAGTCTCTATGACAAACTAGAGAATTTGTTTTTTATTGTTAATGAGAGGAGACATCTTTTTGAAGTGCCTCCAAACTACTACAAATATACCGAGGTAGATGAAATCTTAGGCATAATCCTAAGACACCAATTGCCTACATAGGAATGGTGGACGGGCATGATACAAACACTTCTGGGGAAGAAACAGGCTGTTCACCATATTTTTGTATTTTTATCACAAGTCAGCATTTTCATAAACTTGATATATTCGCTCTGACTCGGAAATCAATTGAAAGGGCCAACTCAACAATCAAGTTTGACCACCAAAGAAGATGCCTACAGATGTAGATGACGAGGCTGAGATAGCCACACCATGACAAAGCAGTAAAGGGCGTGTTACTTAGAATCAATACGCAGCACCCGACAGACCCAGTTGCCTCCAAAAGTCAAAGAATTTCTGACAGAACTGAACAGTCATTCATTATCCATTTAAAGTAGCAATAACTATTGTATCTGCTATTTTTGAAAGTTGGTAAAGACAGTTATTGAGCAAATGACTCATCGTTGAGATATTTTGTAAAACGATTGTATATATATCCCCACGCATAAACTTATTGTTGTTGTTGATTTCTCTTCTGGAGAAGCTATGCTGTAATTTCAGACTTTTAATACAGGAAGCTACTGGAATTTCTGAAGTTCTGAGTCGTTTGAAGTGTTGTGGTGTTCTTGCTTGCTGCTACAGGATTCCTACGCTATTTCATGTCACAATAAGTTTTCTGAACCATCTTATTATGTATTTCGCTCTTTCATAATCCACTTATGTTGTATGTTTCATAGGTTTAGCAGTAGAGAAAAAGAATAGTTCGGGATTTGTTCATTGAACACCCTAAACTCAATTTATGCTGTTATGAATGTTTTCTTCAAAATTAGTTATGAATGTGTAATTCTTAATTTCTCACCTTCATACTAAATCTTTCATAGTAAATATTGTTCAGGAATTCTAATCTGCTCCTGATCAATATTTCATTCCTCCACATCACCAGCTTAGTGAAAGATTCTTAGTTGCCTTCTCACTGACTGGAAACAGTCCATATTCCACAATTTGAAGATTGTTTCATGAGTAGCCATATGGCCCTGCAGTTCCATCACTCTCACTCAATACCCCAAACAACACATAATCACAGACTCCATTGCCCAATGGACTGAAACTCCTGAAGATTACATTTTAGCTGTTAGAAGATATCATTCAACCAAAACTTTGAACAAAATTCAGTGCATTATAACTAGCCTAAACATTACCAAAACAAAGCTAAATCCTAAAGAGAGAGCCCTCTCTGATTGCAGGTAGGCTAGGACCTGTGATCCAAAGATTGGTCTGTGGTTACCTCGGTCGTATTCCCTTAGGAGTCAAAGGGAACAACCTGAGTGATAACACACTAAAGGCACCAAAATAGAGGGTAGGATAGGATGTAGGTTAGGGAGTAGGTTATTGAATCTATTGCGATCATAAGTAGCTCTCATATAACTGGGATTTTTCTGGTGGATTTAGAGATTCATACCGGATTGAAGGGAATTTTTAACATATTGGGATCAACATTAATCTGGACTTGGATCTGCCTTTTCTTGGCTTACTGTGATATCCAGGGCTCTTTCCTCTTTGAATTTTTATTTTCCTAGTCTCTGTAGTCAAAGCATTACTTGATGTCTCACCGGAGCTTTTCTATCACATTTCCTCGCTAAGGATTGCACCGACAACATCATCAAACTTTAAAGTACTAGATCCAGAGACAGAGTTAGTAATGGCCATAACTAAACCATTCCACTTTCTTGCAATGAGCACATAAATAACAGAGCCCTAACTTCATCATCAAAAGTTACCTCGACAAAACTTAAGTGACTAGTAATTATATTAAACTATTTTAAATGATCAACAAGAGATCCACCTTCTAACATCTTCATATTAAATAAACACCTCATAAGAAATACCTTATTTGAGGCTGAGGGGTTTTCATATAGTTTAGCCAATGTCAACATTAAACCCTCTGTTTTCATTTCATTTGAAATATTAAACACTACTGACGCAGCTAGGCAAAACCGTATTGTTCCAAGTAATTTTCTATTGAGAATATCCCATTCTATGATTGTCATACTTGTCAGCTTCTTTGTCTTTCCGCTCAATGGTTGGTACAGATCTCTCTAGTACAAATAATTTTCCTTCTGCATCTTCCACAGTTGAGAGTTTTGGCCATTAAATTTTTCGACCCTAAACCTACCATCTTCTGCCATTGCTCCCACTCGAACCAGGAGCCCTTCTCTCCTACGAGTTTATCAGCCAAAAAGACCTTCGGCTCTCGTACTAGTTGTTACAAAATTATATATTATAGAGCGATGGAACACATAAAATATTGCAGAAATATAAACACAAAACATGAATAAAACAAGAGAGACACAAATATACGTGGTTCACCCAGTCTGGGTTACATCCGCAGATAAGTAGTGAGTCCTTCTTTTTATATTATCCACCAAACTAAAAAGATACAACCTACACTAGATCCGCTGTAATTCCCTCTTTGCTCTCAATCTCCTCTCTTTTCGTCACTCAGAATATAGATATACATAGATGCCATACAATTCCCTCATATATAGTAAGGGGTTGCCTACTAGGGAAAAAAACCCTAAGTTAAACATAACTTCTATCGTCAGATCTTCACCTAATGAATGGCCTAGATTTACTACAAAACTACAACATTTTACAAGGCAATTTTAAATCTATTCTTAGCTTTGGGGGTGCTACCCCTGATCCCCCCACTAGGGGGGTCTCCCAAATGTTGCAGCCACCCCCCATAGACCCCACTACAGTGAATATTTTACGGGGGGCGTTGCTGCCCCATTACAAACTAGGGTCCAATGCGATGATACCTTTGAATACAGAACATAATCAGGCTCCACACCCAACACTATTTGTGATTATGATCATGATATTCATTTGATTCCAAGAAGTGTTCCCCCAAACATCACGCCGTACAGATATCCATATGGCCAAAAGAGTGAAATTGAACATATGGCTACAAAAATGCTAGAGGTTGGTATAATTCAACCTAGACAAAGTTCTATCTATGCTCTAGTAGTATTGGCACATGAGAATGATGGATCACGGTGCATGTGTCCGAATTATAGGGAGCACAACAAGATTACTATTAAAGATAAATTTATCATTCATTTCATTGATGAATTATTGGATGAATTACATGGAGCAAGTGATCTTCATTCAGGATATCATCAAATCAGAATGAGGACTGAAGACATTCCAAAAACAACCTTTAGAACTCATGAGGGTCATTATCAATTTTTGGTCAAGCCTTTTGGCCTTACCAATGCACCTTTCACATTTCAAGGTTTGATGAATTCCATTTTCAAACCCTTCCTTAGAAAATTTGTTTTAGTAGTTTTTGATGATATAATAATCTACAACAAGTCTTGGAAGGATCATGTTCAACATGTTGACAGGGTGCTCAAAACTATTGGAGGAGAAACAATTATATGTAGAAAGCTACAAATGTTTCTTTGGAGTACAAAAGGTGGAATATTTGGGTCATATTGTATCTCATCAACGTGTTAAAGTAGACCCTATCAAAATTAAAAACATTAAGGAATAAAAAATTCCCACATCTATAAAGCATCTGTGATGATTTCTTGGGTTGACAGGGTATTATCGCAAGTTTGTTAATAATTATTGGAGAATAGTAGCACCTTTAATAACATTACTAAAGAAAGATGAATTTTCTTGGACTCTAGAAGAAACGAAGGCCTTCGAACATCTTAAAGAGGAAATGTGCCAAGCATCGGTCTTAGCTACTCCAGACTTCACAAAAACATTTATTGTGGAATGTGATTCCACAAGAAATGGAATTGGTGCCATTTTAATGAAATAACAAACACCCATTGCTTTTGAAAGTTGTCCAATCAAAGGAAACAATAGAATGAAACAATGGGTAGATCACCATCACAGCAAACGAATTTTTGATGTAGGTGACTAGGTATTTCTATGACTACAACCATACAAACAAATGTTCCTCAAGAAAGCTAAGAAGGCTAATAAACTATCAAAAAAGTATTATGGCTCGTACAAGGTCTTATGAAATATTGGTACTATGCAATACAAATTGGAGCTTCTTGCATCTTCCCGAGTGCACCCCATTTTCCATGTTTCATGCTTAAAGAAGGTTATAGGTGAGAAGATCCCATTTCAAACAATATTGCTAGAACTTGACAAGGAAGGAAAAATCATATTGGAACCTAAAGGAATCACAGAAACAAGAAATCAACAGTTACGAAATCGATCAATTTCAGTGTATCTCATCAAGTGGAAGAATGTACCCACTAAAAATTTCACATGGGAGGATGAGAATTTTATACAGAAGCATCCAGAACTACTCAAGCATTGAGGACAACACTTTTTGAAGGAGAGGGGCATGTTAGGTCCCTATACTACTAGTGTAACCCCTTATTGTTATTAGTGCAACCCCTTTATTGTATTATTGCTCCCATATAGTCACCATGTTGTTATTATTGTGCCCCATAGAAGTCCACTATTTTTATTCTTGTGCCCCTACAATATTTTTGTTATGTAGGCTCTGATTTTATTTGGACCCCTTAGAGTCCTAAATATAGAAAGGAGGTATTTTCATTTCTATCATCTAAGGATTTTTCATTTGTGTAATTTAATGGAGGTTTCCCGCTCGAAGAGGTTTATTTTGAAGTCGTTGATCTATATTTTCTTCTATATTGTGAGTTTGTTGCATAACACGTTCTCCTACAAAGAAATCTAACTCATAAGGTGTTCTCCTTCAACATGAAAAAAGAATGATCTCCCAAAATGTGGCATTAGTGGATTGGTAGATAAGTGGAATAAAATGGAATTCTTGAATCCGCTGATTAGATTCAATGCATACTCATCATCACCACATACATCTCAAAATTATGAGACTAGTGGCTACAAACCTCACTACTTTTTGGGAAAAAAAAAAGTATCCAAATGCATCAATATAGCTCCCATTTTGATGTTGGCCTGAAAATCAACTACTCAACTACCAACAGACCATGCCATCACGATCCTTCCAAAAAACAATGAACTTTAAGTATAAAGTTGGCCCTGTTATGTAACTATCAATTGGGCCTCCCAAGAATGTAAAAGATTCCTTACAGATTCTTGTGTCAAGGTTCCATCTTCATGATTCCACTACTCAACATTCAACCTATGGAAAATTGGATGCTCGAATCATAAAATCATTTGCTCCATTAGACTCCTAGAAAAACTTCAGTTCAAATGAGTATAAACTCAACATATTCTGACACCGTCAAAATTCAACCCTAAGGAATCTAAAATATTTCTCACATATTCTCCTCCAAGAATATTCCAAAAATATTCTAGTCTCAATGTGCATGCCCACTCATGGTTTGAACCACGTCATGGTTTCTAGACACTCAACATTACATTGTGCTCGTGGTTCCTCCATGTGGTTCCTCCATAGCTCTGCTGGTGGGTGAATGCAAAAAACTGGTTTATATGTAATTTTTCGGTAAACTAATAAGGTTGAGTTTATTAAGCTATTGGTGAGAGTCCCCGTGCTTAGTCATTTTTTAGTCGATGGTTCTGGGCTCCATTCTTTCCCATGTCATTTTTGGGTTTCATTTTGTTTTTATATTGGTTGAGAAAATTTTTTTATTTTTAAATGGCATGGTTATTTGTTGGGCAGTTGTGTGTTATTTATGGCACTGTCGTTGGCAAGCTAACATAGGTTCGACATCTGCTGACCTCCACATATATATTGTAGTCATTGGACTATTCTAAATATATATCTAATATATATTTAATCACGATTGGGAGGGTTAGCGGGTCCGGCAGGCCCACCACTCAATTATATATATATATATCTATATATATATAGATATAGATATAGATATATATATTTAAATAACAACTAATTATAAACTGCCGCCCATATTTTTAGGGGTCACCAGGAAAAATTAGTACCAAACAATTTGACCACTTCCATCCGCCACTAAGTAAAAAAATGTTGCTCAGTTAGCTTCCACCAATTTTAACAGATTCTGCTAGATAATTGGTTCACCATATTTAGTGAGCCTTCCAAATTCAGCTTGTGAGAAATAACTACTCCCTTTGAGTTGAACTTTTACTGCCAATATCTTTTGCATACAAACTCATATTTGAGTGTCACCCATTCCATTGGAATCAAGATGACGAGCTCTTCATTTTGGTCATAGTTTTGATGAAATCCAAAGACTTTGATTTTTTAGCCTTTCCAGAGCCACCTAGATCAACTCCATATGTTGCCTTTATACTTGAAATAATTCTTAACTTTCTTTCTCATGTTGATTCTTATCTTACCACAAAGAGGTGGAGGGAATCATTTAGCTTTCAATATTTCAACGACTTCTCCTTTAGTCATATAATGCATATCTTCAATAAGGAAATGGTTCTAAAGCTTTTACCTAATCCTTTCTAAACATGGTTTGATGAAGAAAACAACGCATTCAATGATCCATAATAATATCACTATCCATTGCAATAGTCCATTCCATTATATTGAAATTCAACTGACCAACACAATTTTCTAAATATCATGAAATAAACCATTCAATGATCAGTCAAGTCCTTTTTTAATGTATAGTTCCCTACACAATTTGGGTTTACAAGCAAGTTTCATTAGACCCCATGCAAAAAAAAATAAAAAAAAGTTTACGTTTTATTTTCTATTGACTAAGGTAGTTCAGGGTTGTTAAGGTTACTATATAGGTTTCGTTGACTCTTCTAAGATTTCTCATCCTATTGTAACAAACCTAGAGGCATTTTTGACCCTCAGTAACATGCTTTGATGCCTTTGCAGCCTTACGAAACAAACTGAGGTACTTTCAGCCTATCTTTAACATAGAATAAGATACTTTTACTTTCTACGAATATTATCATGATTAAATATACCTCAACAATATGAATCTCAGCTCCATAAGAAGGGGTACAAAAATTTAGCCCTTTTAATTTCATTTGGTCCATCTTATATTAGGTTGATGGCATAAAGAAAAGACTTGTATTTCAGAATAGAACAAGCATCATAGGTCACATACAAGCAACATGGAATATCTAGACATCTTTAAAATATTTTACATCTTTTAGAATTTCTAGGGCTAGTGCCTTAACAAAACCTATGATGTAAATTGAAGATGGCTTCTTTTAAGCTGACTCTTTCATCCATGTTTTGATACCATGTTGATTTTTCATAGGATCTTCTAAAATGATAATTACTTACGATTTATTAAGTTAATATTTTATTGCAACATTCATCATAAATAAATTACACAAAATATCTTAAAAGTAGAAACAAAATGGAAATAGGATAAAAAATAGATAGCCAAACAAGAAACATAAATATTTAGCTTGAGAAAACCAAACAATCTTTTCCTTAAAGAAATCATTCAATTCAACAAGAGATACATCTAATTCTTCTAGCCAAGTAGAAGGTCAATCTGACTACCAATATCAGTTTAGTCAAACTTGTTCAATTTTCCTTGTGTCAACTCACTGAGATTCACAATCGAGTTGGCCTAATATGATATGCCTACACTGAAATTTGGCCTCCCAGAAACTACCCAGAAAATGAGCTTGTGTGCTACCTAGAAATTTGGCCCTATTGTCAAGTATCTCACACATGTGAAGTTGCAAGAGCAGAGAAAATTCACAGTTGCAAAGTCAAAGAGATAGAGAGAGAGATTGTTGAGGTCATTTTTTTCTTATTTATCATTTTTGATATTGTTATTCTTTGCTTGGATTCCCAAAATATATCATGTTATATGTGAGATCAAATTGTGCTTGAATGAGGATGTTGAGTGGAGTGTATATATATAAACATATATATATATATATATATATATATATATATATATATATATATATATATATATATATATATATATATATATATATATATATATATATAGATACATACATATATATATATATATATATATATATATATATATATATATATATATATATAGATATATATATATATATATATATATATATATGTATATATACATATATATATATATACATATATATATATATATATATACATATATATATATATATATATACATATATATATATATATATCTATATATATATATATATATATATATATATATATATATATATATATATATATGGCTAGCCGAATGTGTGTATCTCTATCTAGGTCTAATTTGACTTGAAGGAGGGCCAAATTGACCTTACTTGGAGCCAAAAATCTATGTTTGAAAATTCAAAAATTTTCCGTTAGATACTAAAATCAAGAACGTGCCTTATATTTGTTATTACATATACATTAAGGTATAGAATATTAATTATGAAGACTTACCATAGCTACAAAATTGAACACAATTCTCATGCACTACTCTGAGTTCACAATAATAACCATTCAACATCCTATGCTTTGTCTAAGTGCACTCTATCCCTATCAATAAAACTTCAACAATTCATCTCTGACATACACAGTCTACAACACTCAATCACATCTTAACTACTGCATAATGTACACTATCAGTCAAATGTGATCTACTACAAGTGCCATGTTATGTTCTTGACCTGCGAGAAATATAGAATACCATAAATACAAAGAAATATAACCCAAAACATGAAATTATCACATGAAGTGAGACAAACTACAATATATTTTATTATTAAGAAGTAGAATACAATGTTCACTTGCCTCTTCAAGGGGGAAACCTCCAACCGAGTAGAGATCAATTACAATAAGACTCAATAATATTTCCCTAGTAACTAAGAATATTTATAGCTTAATAACATCCAAAAATATAACTACTAGTGGTCCCTTACATAGCACGAGTTAACCACTTTATTTATTAACTATGACCTATTTACAAATATTTTTTTTCCTTTTTCTATAATGTGGGTTAATGACTTACAATTATTATTAATGTGGATAATCTCTTAAGGGATTTATTGACTCTCTAACTAAATATGACTCTGAATAGGCCCCTTGGGATTATTACATAAATAAATGGGCTAGGTTGGACCATAACATGCCCTTCCCATTAAAAGAAGCCTTGTCCTTGTTAGTGCCAGTGCTTTCACACTACCATCAGTGATCAAAATACTCTTTTTCATTTGATATTAGATGTCACATTTTGATGAGTTGAACTCCATTAGGTCATGGATCAAATCATGGTAGATTTATTTCGAGTTTTTGCTCCTCATCACATAAGATCTGTTGACCTCCTTCAGACACAATTCAGTTAAATGGTTTAGAGTTAATTCTTATCTCTTTTCCACTTGATTTATTGATTTAAATAAGTCTTAGGTATTAGGGTTTCCAACTAAGTAAAATTTTCAAAATATTTGATAAATAATGGTCATGTAGACATGTGGAGGAGATATAAATCTTCAGATAACTTTTAATTCTCATCATTTGTAAATTTAATAAGTTTTTCACCTTAAACTCACTTTGAGGTGAAAACAGAGTATTATTTCATTCTTGTAAAATTTGATGTAATTTTATAGTTTCTATATGTAATAAGTACTCATCAGCTTCTCTTGGTCATTTTGCCAACTCTTTCGACTACCAAAGCAAAACATTCGCGACATCAATTCATTATGTTTCCAGGGAAAAAGAGTCAAATTTCAACTACAAAAGTAGAGAATTTGAAAAAGTCATGCAAACTTTATAAAATGGGTTTTCAAATGATAAAAAATCAAAGGGGAAAATGTATATAAGTTTCATTCATGGTTTATGTCATTTCACTTAGTAAACTTGAAGGGATAAGGAAAAAACATGATTTGGAGCGATCATTGAGCAAAAGAGAGAAAAATTTACCAATTTGTGAGAAATCAGATGGCACTATGCATTAAGCAACTGGCGCTGCACATTGGGCTGGCACTGCACATCAGAGGAGTTTTTCCCCTTAGAATTTCAACTGGTACTATGCATTGGGCTGGCACTGCACATCTGTTGGGTGGCACTGCGCATTAGCTGTGAAGCTGCCGAAACCCCTAAAATCATCTTCAATCACTGTAATTGCCTCATGTCACTTCCTATCAAGTAAGTAGAGCCTATTTTTCGTTGAAGCTAGGGTTTACATGAATTTTTATGCTTTATACCTCTCTACAAACTAAACCCTAATTTGACCCTAAATTACCACGTACATTTCAGACCACAACTTTTTATCATTCTCCTTTTAAGCCTATATACTAATCCCATCTTCCCTAAGTCCTATTCCCTTCCTCCATTCTCCTAAAACCCTAACCCTTTATAAAACTGTAAACCTTTATAAAACCCTAACCTTCACATTACAAACCCTACTCATTCCCTTACCTCACCCAATCACTATTTTTCCTTTTAAAAATCTCTTCATACTCATCTTTTCCCCCATCTATTAATCCACTGTTCATCACATCATCCTAAAGAGACAAGCATGGAGAGGGACATTGAGCCTGATTTTCAGGAGGACACCCTAAGTGATAGTACTAGGGAAAGGATTTTGCATCGGAGAAAACCCCACAAAGGTGGCAAGATTATTAGGGAGTAACCCATTAGTATGAGTGAACTACTTTCTTGCCCATTAGCCACTTCATGCTTTAGACATCAGTCATGTTTTGATTTCTGTGAGATGGTAGAGAGAGTTGAATTTCACCATGAGTTAGCAAGAATGTTTGTGAAAAACTTTGACAACAATGTGGTACATCTTGTCATGGTTTCATTTACTCTATCATCCACCATCATTGTAGAGGCCACAGGAATTCCAGATGTAAGGGAGAAATGGAACAAGAGGTAACATATTATACATCAAGGCTAAATACCATGGCAGAAACAATAGAGTGTTTCCTTTCAGATTTTTGGAGGGCCAGTATGCTCCACTCATGAAGCTCATCATTAAGTATTTTACTTGTGAGGGTAGGTTCTCCAAACTATATTCCTACCATATCAGATTGTTGATTCATTTCACTAGGGTGAAAATGATGAGTATTCCTTATTTTATATACAAAAACATAGAGAAAGTGACAATTATTCCAAAGAGGAAACCATATCCATAGCAGCTCAACAATATTTACCATTTCTCTGTTATTAAAATTATTGTTTTACATCAGCTCAACCAGTTTTGAATGCCATGGGAAACCTTCATTTCTCATGAGGTGTTTAAAGGCCCTCAAATATTTTCATCAGCGCAACAGGAGGAATGTGGATCTTCAGGACAACAAAAGGTTCAAGAAATTGAAATTATGGGGGTACCTATGTTTTTGACTTATGACAGAGGCACTAGGATGCTCTTTGCAGCTTCCAAGTGAGTAATATCTCCACAAAGAGTGGAAGAGGTCTCACCTTCATCTATAGGCCACAGGAAAATGCTATCTCCACAAGGAGTGGAAGGGGCTTTGCTTTCTTTTTCAACAAAATAGGTACATGTTGGGAAACACAACAAGGACAAAAGTAAAGCCCAAGGAAAAACGCAAGAGGTGGATCCTAATGATGAGAAAGAGAGGGACTTTGACCTAGTTGTTCACGAGGAAGTACAAGGAATTGATGTCATTGATTTGGAGACCCAAAGTGCTAAGCATACCATCAAGAAACAAGCGGCAGAAATTTGCGCCTTGTTTGTCAATTTGGAAAGGGAAAAATGGATCATCAATTACCTTCAGCAGGAAAACAAGAAATTAACTAACAAGAAGGTTATCATGGAGTTGAAAATGCTTAGAGAGGAGAGGAAAAAGGCAAAGAAGGCAAAGGTCAAGATGACCTCCATTGAGCAAGAAATTGAGAATGACCAAGAAACTTGGTTATAGAGGGTGAACATCCACCTTGAGAAGTTGCTAGAGAAAGCCAATAAGGAGAAGAAAATGCTTCGCCACATGTCCTATCACTATATGACCCGGAACAAGATATGCAACATGAGGATTAAGAAATTTAAGGCAAGATTAAGGAGGGCCTTAAAAAGCAAAAAGAGGGAGGATAAGCTTAATATCTTGGCAGATGTTACAGTAGCCCAACAAAGTAACCAATGAAGCACCTTGGAGCTAAAACTGGGCAAGTCTTGAAGAAATTTTGTCAATTTCAATTTTTTGAATTTTGCAAAACAGGAAATTTTGGTGGATGCACGGCGCCACTGGCACTGCGCAACTGATTGGTGCATTCTTGGGAGAAATGGTTTATAGATTTGGATTCATCAGCAAGAGGAAATTAATCCCTGAAAGTTTCATCTCATTTGGAGAAAAACTAAGTCACCTAAACTGCAAAAAGCACTCAAACATTTCCCTCTCTGCCACTTTTTGCACCCAGAGGAAGTATTATTGGGCGAATTCATTTTTGAAGGGGCAAATTACCTCCAAATTAGGAAATTCAAGATGTTTCAGAAACTAGACAGATAGAAATTTTGAACAAGCTATCTTGGGCCTGATTTGGTGGAGCGGAGGGCCATCAAAAGCATGCTTAAAGCGGCACTGCGCATTTGGTTAATGGCATTGCACATAGGGCTATTTTTGTCAATTTACTCAAAACTCAAAATTTCTATCAGTTCGAATACCAGTTGACTTTTTCTCTTCGCCTTGGTAAATTTGTGATGGTAAGATGCTATGATGTGTAAATGTAATTGAAAAATGACTCTTGGGGGTAGATTCATCATTTTTAGGTGGTTTGTGGTTGAATGAATTAGTTTCCATGGTTTTAGAGGCAAGTTGTTCCACTCCCTATATTCCTGTTCTTAGTTCAGATATGGTTGAAACCACCGCTCTTCTCATGGATTCGACCCATGATGGATAGAATAGGTGGTTTGAAGCCTATATTATGTACTTTATTAGTCATTTGTAAAGGTTGGACTCTCATGGATGCTTTGAGCTTCATTGTACATCACTTCTTCAGTTTGGAAAGGAAATAAACCAAGGTTTTGCAGTTATTTTGTGAGATTTGTATGGTAATGTGTCTTGGCATTGTTTCTTCTTTGTTATTTAGTTTCTCTTATGTGTTATATGTACCATCATCTATTTCTCTCATATTAACTAAATGAATCAAGATAGATAGGTGGAATCCATTGATATCAGTGTTTTGTCTTGGGAATACATTTAGTTTTTGATGTTTTCAACTCTTTGAAGAAGATTCATGACCTTTGCATGCCCTCCCCTACCCCTCACCAGTCTTATACCTACCATAACACTCATTTCCAAGTGCCAAACACTTACCTACCTCGCCCCATAGAAAATCCTGCAATTCTAATTTGATTTCCCAGACCCCAGTTGCCTTCTCTATTTGATCCAGCAACCATACCTTCAAAATCAAACAAAAAACTCTAAAGCTACTATACCTAGCCTAAAATCTATTCTTATTTCAGTCATCTCAACTGATATTGACAAGGAGAGAGCCCGCTCTTGACCTAGTAGGGCTAGCTACCAGGTTAAGCGTGGTTTGTGGTTAACCTAGAATTGCCTCCCTTTAGCCTAAGGTCAATGTAGGCTCTAATAGTCCTCAAGGCTAAAGCTGCGTAAACTGTTGAAGAATAGTGGTTGGTTCCCATGTCACATATTCTAGAGAGGTGTATTTCCACTTAATGAGGACTTCCCTGATTATGTGGCTACAAAGATGTCTTTTGCAATTATCCATGACCTATTCTGGTTGGAGCTAAAGTGAACCTTCCCCATCAAAATCTGGTAGACTTGTTTGAACCCTGCAATTGTTCCCCACCAGTTTCTTGAGGCACAATAAATGCAATATTGGATGGATTTTTGAATTAGGTGCCAAGGAAAGTTGGTAAGTAGTTGTTCCTATGCGCTAAAGTATCTGATAAGGCCCATAGAATTTTGTTTCTAGTTTGTGGAAGCCCTTTTATTTGATAGACGTTTTCTTATATGGTTGGAATCATAAGAATACTTGATACCCTTATTAAAATGAGCTCTCGGAATGATGTTGATTATCCTATTACTTCATTCTATTCTGAGCATGATGTAGATTATCTTTAATATGAGCGATCATGGTGACACGATTTCGTAGGAGTTGATCAAATTCCTATACTTTGGAACACCTAGGGATATAAGAAATTGGTGAAGATGGGAGTTATCCATACACTGCCTCATATGGAATCATCTTGTTGGATTCATGATAGTTAGTATTATACCACCATTCATCTAAAGGAATCCACTCTACCCATTGACGCTGCTTGGCTAAAGTAAAGCACCTTAGATAGCTCTCTAAACATTTGTTGACAACTTCTGTTAGACCATCTATATTGGGATGATAAGTTGTACTTAGTTGGAGCTGTGTGGGTTGGAGCTTGAAAAGTTTCTGAGAAAAGTTTCTAGTGAAAGTGGGGTCTTGATCAGAGACAATGGAAGTCCTCATGCCATGTAGTTTGAAGATTTGATCCAAGAAAACTTGAGCGACCAATGTTGGGGTAAATGGGTGTGGTAGAGAAAAAAAATGAACATATTTGGAAAGTATGTCAACAACTGCCATGATGATTGATTTGTTCCCTGAATTTGGTAGACCAGTAATGAAATCCATGGAAACATTTGTCCAAATAGAAATAGGGAGTGGCAATGGTTGTAAGGTTCCCAGTAGCTTTACTGTTTCCCATTTATTGCATTGGCATACATCACATTTAGGTACAAAGTAAGAAGTTCGTTCTTCATGTTGGTCCAAAAGAAAGAATGACGTTCCTACGCATAAGTCTTCTAAAAGCCTCAATATATTGCAATCTGAGATGAGTGCAACTCGTCCAAGATGTAGGTTTTGAGGGTGGAGGTCGGGGATAACACTACTCGATCCTTGTAGTGAAGAACATCATCCTTCCAATAGTAGTCTGCTGAGGAATTAGGATCTTCGCTTAAGTTATTAATGAGTTGGGACAAAGAGAGGTGGGAGAACCATTCATTGTGGGCCTCTTCAATCCAATCTGGTATGAGTAGAGAGAGTGATAGAACGATGGTCTCATCCTCAAATTGGTGTGATAAGGAATCAACCACTACATTTTCATGCCACTTCTTGTAAATTATCTTATAATAATATCCCAACATTTTTTCAAGCCATTTATTTTTCTATGGTAATGATTGATGCCGCTCTAGGAAAATTTTAGGCTATGATGGTCCATGCGGATTTGGAGATGTTGCCCTAATAATTATGGTCACTAGTTGTCTACTTCATGTAATATGGAAATCATTTCTTTCTCATAAGCAGATTGACCCAGATTTTTTCCACTAAGTTGTTGACTAGTGAATGCCAATAGTCTACCTTCCTGCATTAATATAGCGCCAACACCTGTAACCGAAGCATCACATTCAATCACAAAATATTTGGTAAAGCTGGATAAGGCTAATACTGGAGTGGTTCACATGGCTAGTTTGAGAGCCAATAAGGCCTATTGAGTTGCGTCAGTCCAAGGAATTGATTTTTTCTTTAGAATATGAGTAAGGGGTATAGCGATGCAGTCATAATTGCAGACAAATTTGTGATAGTGGCTTGTGAGACCCAAGAATCCCCTCAAACTCTTCAAATTTTTTGGTTGGGAAAAATATTTCATTGCCTTAATCTTTCTCAGATCAACCCTCACTCGTTCATGGCACACAGTGTCCCAAATACTCTACTTCTTCCATGCCAAAGGAGCACTTGGATAATTTGATAAATAATTTGTGATCTTAGATAAATTACAATATTTGATCAACGTGATGAAGATTTTTGTCACAACTTAGATGAGAATGTCATCGAAGAAGACTGGGACAAATTTTTTGCCATATTTTTTAAGAAGGTGGTTCATCATGCTTTGAAAAGTGGATGAAGCATTACATAGAAAAAATGGCATGGCCAGGATTTCATAATGGCCTTCAAGATTTCAGTAGGATGTCTTGGGAATGTCCACTTCCTTCATGCGTATTTGGTGATAGCTCGAGTGGAGGTCTAGCTTGGTAAATAATTTAACACCATGCATTTCATCCAGCAGATCATCAACGATCAGAATAAGAAATCTGTCCTTGATGGTGAGTGTGTTAAGGGCCTGAAGGTCAATACACATGCACTGTTCTCTATCTTTCATTATAACAATGACCACTGGAGATTAATAAGGGTCGGTGTTTGGACGGATAACACTAGCATTGAGGAGTTGATGATTTTTTCAATTTCATTATTTTGGGCAAAAGGATATTGACATGGGGGACATTTGTAGGCTAGGAACTAGGGACTAAATGCATGATATGATCAGGTTCAACCCTAGATGGTGGAAGCTCTTTAGGTTTTTCAAAGACCCACTGGTGGAAATCTAAGACCTGCTGCATCTCTGAATGAATACAAGGAGTAGTGGATTCAATGACCTGGATGGAATTAAATTGGGCTACTATTCCATGATGGCCATTTTTAAATAGATTCTACATTCGATGTGAGCTGATGATAGTAGGATCACCTACCTAGAGTCCCATCAATGTAAGAGTGTGGTCATTCTACGTAAAGATCATATCTAACTCATGGAAATCCATTGTGATAGGGTCCAGTGTGCGAAGCCCTTTAGAACGAATGACAATGATGCAACCACCCATTTCAACAGCAAACATGTGGGTTTTTAGGTGGTAATCCTCCATCTGAAGCTTAATATTTTCACAACGTCTGTCACATTTCATGGTCCCCCCATCAACGATCAAGACTTGAAAATTAGATATTGCCTGTACAAAGCAATGAAAAACTTGTGAGACTCTCTTATGGACAAAGTTATGAGTGTTTCCACTACGAATAAATACGACTACTAGCCGATGCTTAATAAAACCTCATATTTTGAGAGTATGGGGTGAAGAAATTCCATCCAAGGCATGTAGTTATATAACTGACTCTTTTGGCATATCTATGATATCATTATCTGCAATCAGTTTGGGTTTCACTTGATTCTTCCTCAGGCTGCTCAAGGGATGGACGTTCGTCTACTATGTTGTTATCAATAGCATCAATATGAAATAATTTTGGTTCTTTACATTTATGATCGGGGGAGTACTTGTCATCACAGTAGTAGCACATTCCTTGTTTCCTTCTTTCATCCATTTTTGTCGGTGACACCTTTTGAACCTTAAGTGTTTGGGTGGGGCTCAGAGCCTGTCTAGGAAGTGCCTTGGCGATGAAATTTAGATGATTCGACCAGGAATTTAAGGTGACTTCCACATCTAAGGCCTTGTGACATGCGTCCAACAAAGTAGTTGGGTGATGCATTCAGACATGGGCTTGGATTGCTACCTTTAGGGCACTGACGGAACATTCCTAGTAAAACTCATCTCATAGGTCGTCAGTTTTGATGTCCAATTCTTCAAAGGATTCAATGTATTCCTTTACTGTACCAATTTCCCTGAGCTTAGTGAGACGATGCAAAAAATGAGATTCTCAATCAAAGTGGTCACACATGGATTTTGAGAACACTGTCCAAGTTTCCATCCTGGGATAACATTTTTGATGCCATTGCCCCCACTTCCCTCTCTCTTGGTCCAAGTGAAGGGATCCCACATGTAGTTTAGTTACCTTGTCACAGATATCATTAGTGAAGAAATATTGTTCCCTTTGTGCTACCCATACTATAGGGTTAGAGCCATCAAATTTGTATATTACAACTTGGGTGTCCAGTGGTTCGAAGAGTTTTGACCTCTATGGAATTGGATTCTCCTTCTTTATGTGCATCCACACTAGGCTCCTCCCTCATGATTTCATGATACGTCATTATAATGGTCATCAATTTTTAATAAAAGGAGGTAATGGATGCTTGCAACTCATTAAATCTTTTCTCAAGGCTGTTGACCTTCTCAGCTATCCTTTTTGCAACCATAACTTGAGACTTGGTACGGAGTATACACAAGCCCCGGTCAAATTTTGAGCCTACTTAAGAGTAGTATGCTTAGAAATAGGGCAAGCTTAGCAGTATAGTGACTTGGGTCACTTGACGCCACTTCGGGAAAATTTTGGGACCGCTGGAAAGTTGGGTGCTTACAAGTGAATGGTACCATTGCGACCAAATCGTCATCCTAAATATTATGGTCTAACTCTCTTGCAAGCATCCTAGGATGGAATCATACATTTTTTTATTTTTTTAACTCTGAAAGGAGTTTTACTGCAAGTTGATCAATACTGAAGTGGTCGAATTCCATAAATATTGATACTTCTAATTATCCAGTCAAAATCAGGCTAGGATTGTAGAAACAAAAACCCCAGGGTCTTGGCGTTGTAGAATGTTTTGTAGCTATCTGATATTGACTATTATGGCCAAAACCTCACTGCACAAAGAGTCTAATATGTGGTGTGAAAACCCCAACTATTGAATTTGATCATGTACGATGATGATAGAATCTAGATTGTTGGATCTGATCTAGACAACGACAGTCGAACCCAAACAATTAGATCTGATATGGAAGAAAGCGTAGGGGATGATCTTCAAATAGTGGAGGGAACTATGATAAAAAAGGAGTCTGAGGTGCTACATATTGCAATATAAGTAGGGGTCCAACAATAGTACTCGACCCAAATTTTCAAGGGGCTAACTAAGGAGGATCGATCGCACCCTTAGCTGTACTACCCGACTACCCTATTAGATGTGCAAGTAATCTCCGCGAGTGCTGTTTTCAGCATAATATAGCAGAAATATAGTCGATGAATTATCGAAGGTTAGGTTTTAGATTATTCTAGTGGGCTTCCGATATACCCAAGGGTATGTTGAAGTGCAATCCGTGTGCAGTTCTGTCTAATCCTCTACTACTTGAACCCACAAGGGTTACAAGGTAGTCTAACAAGCGTGATCACCTCTTGTAGTTCCTACATGCATGCCTCCCCAAATCTAGAGGTTTATGTGCTCAATTATATATCCCATGGTTTAAAGATGCCAAAACACGTCTCTAGCCTAAAAATAATCTATGGAAATTGGAGGTACAACTGGCCCTAGAAAGTGCTCTGATACCAATTTTTATGCTATTAACATATGATAAATCCATAATACCATAAATACGAAGAAATATAGCTTAAAACATAGCATTATCACATGAAATGAGGCAAACAACAAGATATTTTATTATTCATAATAAAAATGCAATGTTCACTTGCCTCTTTGAGGGGGCAACCTCCAATAGAGCAGAGCTCAATTACAATAAGACTCGAGGATCTTTCCCCTACTAACTAATACTATTTATAACTTAATGAAATCCAAAACCCTAACTACTAGTGGTCCCTTGAATAACACGGGTTAATCACTTCATTTATTAAATATGGTTTGTTTACAACTAATATTGGCCCATTTTCTATAATGTGAGCCAACGACTTACAATTATTATTAATGCAGATAACCCCTCATGAGATTTATTGAATCTCCAACTATCTATGAATTTGACAAGGCCCCTTGGGCTTATTACATAACTAAAGGGGTTAGGATTGGACCCTAACATGCCATGCACATTGTGCTACCAATCCTCAAACAAAATCCAATGCTTACATATGCTACATATACAACTTAACTGACATTGTGATTGATAAATTACATCAATATATAAGAGTCAACCTTTCCCATCACATTAAATAAAACACTAACAAAACAATCACTGGATTCATGCAAAATCAAGGTAGTTTGTACTATGATTGCCTCAAACCATTACTCACCATGGCCATATCAGCACATGACCACCTCAAATAACTAATCATGAACAAATCATTTTGAATGTAATATACCATGTTAGCAAACTCGATCATATCCTTTATCATGGCCATTTCCTCTAGTAAGAGCCCAAGGTTTTCTTTCTCACACCTACAAGAAGTGTCGCAAGCACTGAATAGGAAGTCTACAATAAGTGTCTTGGGCACACAATGATAAGATGTAAAAATTTCAATAGTGTCATGTTGATGGTGTTGGACCCGAAAACATCAAGGGATCTCCCCTATGAAGTCCAAAGTAGACCTCACGCCATTTGGTGTAGCAGTCCCATCCAATATGATGGCCTGATTTCCTTTATCTTAAAGATATGTATTATCTCTTGCTTCTCATCACGTGAAAGTGGTCAGCTTTGTCTTTCAAAAATAAAGTTCACATGCCTGGTGATTGATAGTGTTACTTGTGTCAAGGTTCTTTCACCACAGAGAGAGAGACGGTGGGAGTGAGTCCCAAGTCGGATGGTAGGAAACCAAACTCTGTTAGGAACACACAACACAAAAGGACATGCACAACTTCCAAAGGAGGAATACACATAGATGTGGCAGTCACAACACATAAGGGGAGATAGCATGCATAACAGTCAACGGGAAATCTGTGCGAGTGCGACAGTCATTATAGCAAGTTTATGTGAAAGGTTCTGTCTGATGTTCGCGAGGTGACCAACATGAGGAGGACAACATTAACAACTTATACAACACATTTTCATTAGTATATATGTATTAGAGAATTTGAATGAATCCAAGTGTTAAAGACAGGTTAAAATGACATGCATTACAAGTGTTCAAGATGAATCTTACACATGTGTGAAAACATGCTGGTCTGTTAGTAGGGTTCTGAATTAAGAGAAAGTTCGAAGACACATTGATATGCCATACATCACTAACCATGTGGATGGGGCATTGGAGTCGTTGGTTACTCCTCAAAGAAAATATTACAGACTCTCAAGGCTATGTGGGAGCATCCAAGGTGAAAATTCCTTTGCACGTACAAATGAGGGGGTATTTATAGCAAAGGGTGAAGCTGACCCTTGCAACTATTCAACCTCCCTCATCAATATTTGATTTCCATGACCTTTCAACTATACATGACTCTTCATATGACAAGTGGGCCTCCTAGACTTCAACGATACTTTACATTGATCAACAGTATGGCCCACAGTAGAGATTTGGACGACATAACTCATGACATGACACGGCATGATAGTGTTGGTACATTCACACTGCTGTTGATGTGCATGTTGAGCTGCAGTGTTGTTGGGTGATGGATGTCCTCATGGTGTGTCACAACTTTAGCTCTGAATGGAAATATGCGTAGAGTATTCGATGGTCATTGGATTCACTTGATGTTGTATTCACACGTGGCTCCTTGCTTGTATGTTAGCATTCTTGATAGGTTTTTCAATTCATGAAAAGTTTATGTTTGTCCGTCTCTCCATCCGCGAACACATCTTCCCATCTTTGTTCATCCGTCCATCCATGAACACATATTTGCATGATCACCTATTTGTGAACACATCTATTTGCATTCATAATTTGTTCTTTCATTCACGAACATCTCCTTTTTCCTAAAATCCATTTGTTCATTCCATCCGTCGTCACACCATGTTTGTTTGTGTACCTGTATCTGCAATCACTAATGAGAGGACGACATCAAATCCATAAACATCCTAGTCTACCATGATGCATGATCGTTCTAGATGGAGGTGACCGGGAGAGAAGACAAGGTTACAAAACCACGCGAGGCAAGTTTCGAGTTGGGATGGAGGCTCTAGGTACTGTTGGGGAAAAATGCGTAGAACTCACTGGGAGATTGTGATGGGAAATCTAGATTGGCAGTGACTATCCACTAGTTCTTGCTCAACTAGAGGAAAAATATGCGTAATTTTTCAGAGGAGCAGTCCATGCTGCAGGAAGGTAGGGTAGACACAATCTATGTAATTTATGGAAGGAGCACGTAGCATGAGATTGGTAACAAAAATTGGGAAATTCCTAGAGGGAGTTGGCAGTGGGATGATGGGAGCTTGGTAGCAAAAACTACACAATTCCTAGAGGGAAATGGCAGCAGGCTGCTGGCAGGGAAAAACTATGCTGATGCTGGGAGGCTCGCTTGCTAATCATCTTTGTACAGTTTCTTAATTGAGTGGACTATTGCGTAGTAGATGGTTTGCTCATGAAGTCTACATAGTTTTCCTGGTGAGGAGCCGATCTACTAACTGGTGGGTTGGCTAGTAAAATGATGCAATTTTTTGAGGGAGAAAGGGATGGGCACTGGGTGTCTGTCTAGCTTATCTGTGAAATTTTCTTAGTCAGTGGAGTGGGCAAGGTCTGCAGCCTCTACGCAATTTTTGAGGGGAGTATGTCCCAGGGCGACTGTCAAGTCAAACTCTCTGGTTGACCAACAGGAGGGTTCATGTATGAACTTGCAGGAAACACAACTTGAAATGGCTTGTTGGGTGCTTCTGGGCTATTGTAGGTGATAGTCGATCGAACCAATGGTAGCGTGAAGTTCAGACTATTAGAGGGTGATCTGGTCGTCAGAACTTTAGTAAAATGACTAAGTGTGTGAGTGAGTGCAAATTTTCATACATGACCTCATGAATACACTCACATGACTTGATGACAAGATGCCTCAAACCATCAAGACAGACATGTTCAACATGACTGAATGACAGTGCGAGTGACAAGCGCAACGCTTGTGATAGATCGTTGAACGACCATGAAAATTCTTTCGCGATAGTGCATACAACCTCTTGTGTGAGCACGAAGGATGCTTCCATAGCAAAGACAACATGTATACATGAAGCGAAGACCTTCTGCTCAACCATAGCGTGGTCACAAGCCTGACCTAGAAATCAACATGCAAAAGACGAAAGTTGGTCGAATAAGTGAAAAATAAGAATTGAACTTAGAAGCAACACATAAAGTGAATTTTCTCATTTACACACATGCATGTTACTGAGGAGAGGATGATATTATAATGACAAGTAGTCCGAAAAGTTTAACTAATAGGTTTACTTTGAAAGATGTCCTGTACTTACCATACTTACCCTCATGATGATCATGCATCCGACAGAATTTTCATGCGGTCCTAATATTTTCCATTACTCGGTTCCTTGGTCCTTCTCCCCAACTCCTTGGAAGCGATTTCAACATGTCACGTTTTCCTGTAGTCATTGAGAGGTAGGTCTGTGTAGTTTCACCGGATAGTGGTTGCTGCCAGGATGAGGCCCTGGGAGGCCCGTTTGTGTAATTTCTACATGCAAGGTGACAAGAAAACTTGGAAAAAACTACGTAGTTTTGTGGCTCAAAGCACTACTGCGGGACAGGGGTCCTGGGAGGACACCTCTGCTCAATTTCTAAGTGCAGTGTTGTTGGACTCCTCTGCGTATTTCTGGAAAGCAGTGCTAGCTTGGGCCTCTACGGGCTACGGGGTTTCAGCAGACAAGGGAGGTTGGTGTCTTACACATTGAAGGGTTTCAGTAGGCAAGGGAGGAAGCTTCATGGTTGAAAAAAAAAGCACATAGTTCTGGGAAGATTAATGAGGCTAAGTTTCTTGGGAAAATGGATAAGTGTGACCTCAGTGAAACATATGCAAACATTGATAACACTTGACTGTGAACGCACACAGACACGTAGTCCATCCAGAATATGTAATGCATATTTTTCTTGATGCAATAACCTTCATGATGTGAGTGCATGAGGTGAGTGTGAAACATGTCTATGTGATGACAACCACTCATACACACACAATTCCCTTGAAGCAAGACAACATTCCCTTTGCATGATGGACAATAATCGCTATGCCCAAAAATGACATATGCTACAAAAGTGTGAGAACGCGGATGACTCTTTAGGATCAAGCAGAGGAGCTTGAAATCATCAGCTTAACAAAAAATAACCAAGGGTGATCGATCATAGGATCCAAAGTAAGCTCCAAAATTTTCATGCGAACCAAAATTTTGGAGGGTGGTTGTAGCCGATACAACACTTGGTGACACACTGGTAGAACTCCAGCTTCTCTATTTTGGTTCATTGACAACATAGGTCCCTGGTATTTTAGGGATTATTGATTTTTTGTGCAAATTACTTTGGCTTCCTTAATTAACCCATTGAAAAATATTGTTCACCTTTCGCCAACTCAGTCAAACACAAAAAAGGTTCAACTTGATCATAGTGTTTCCAAATCGGGAAGGGTAGTTTGGCTCGTGAATTGAAGATTTTCAGAGTATAAGTTTTCATCTATAGTGTTGATCGACTGCTAGTAAGCCTAGCCAGTACCCCAAAGGATTAACACAGGAAAACATGCATTGCTCCACTTCCAGCAAGCTTGGTCAGTACCCCAGTGGAGTTGTGTGCTTCACCTCTCTACGCAGGAAGCCTTTCTCTTCTTTCGCATTTGTATTTTGTAGGAGGGCTATGCATAGGCACTTATTTATTATCAGGGTGGAAGAGGGATCTCGACTTATTGAGAGAAGAAGAGGTTGTTCCTTCAGAGAAGCATGTAATACCTCTGATATAGGTTTTCTCATTTATATTTCCCCTTCTCCATTTCTACTAGTTGGATGAGCTTGAACACACAGAGAAGAAGGCTGAGTATAGGCATGGGGCTACCCAGTGTGGACACAGGTTCATGGTTGGACCAAATCTATCCTTGCAGATGACTCATACTATCTGTCAAGACTCATTGATCGAAGGTTATAACCAAGCAGAAAGAAGATGGACACAAAGCTGGCCATGTGCTACAGTGTCACAAGCCTCTTTAGATATTAGCCACATACTCATTCAAAAGACAGAACCTAGTAGATGGAAACACTTATTTCTAGAAAACAAAAATAGAAAGGTATCAAGCAAACCAAACAAAACAAAAACAAAAATAGCAAGCAAAAGCGAAAAACAAAAACAAGCAACAAGAAAACAAACCAAACCAAGTCCATAGGCAAATAAACATGCAAACTAGAAATCAAAGACAAGCAAGAAATCAAACACTATTCCTACTCCTATGCTAAATAATCGAGGTTATGTGAAATGAAATTTCCAGTGAAGCCACTATAGGCGTACCTAACCTGCAATCACAAAGATATGAGCAATTAAAACAGATAAAAATAGTGTGCAATAGACAATGAAAAAACTTGACAACTTGCATAGGAGAGAGAAGGTCTCATGTGTGAGAAGAATAATGTCACAACCACCCAACACACATGCTTACCTCTTCCGTGACTACCCTTTATTAACAAACCTTAGAGGCCTCTTGTTAGTGTGAGTTGTTTTGGACCAAGTTTCCTAGAGAGTTCGAGGAAGGATTGAAGCTTGTTATTTGCAACACGACCTGCCAAGTAAGGTTGTTCCATCCATTCGGTGATTCAATCATAAAATACGTGATGGCTATTTTGAAAGATTCATGATCTTTGAGAAGATGGATTCCTGATTCGAGAGAGGGGATGATGATCAGAATGTGATACAGATAGATAGATCTGGTCATTCTCGTCGGTCATGTTAAGAAAGTGAGGGCCTTTCATAGCCATCAACGCAGGCCGAAGTGCCTCACTTGCTTGACAAAAGTCTAAAAAGATGTTACATGGACAAGATCATAGTGTGCGAAGAGAATTTCATTGGATGTATTGTTGGGAAAATGGATAACTGCATGACAATCACACAAGATAGAAAAAAATTAGACCACTCGGTCAACATGTTGGATTCCCAATTTGACATGAACAAAGAAAATTTTTAAACACTCATGTGAACACTCTGAATGAGGAAACCAAGTTTGTTGTGCACTAAACATGATAGAACACCCAACTATAATTGGTGAAAAAGTGTGCAGGAACCATGGTCATCACAAAAATGTAGAAAGGATGTTAGCACTATGAATGTGTGAAACAAGTTGGGGTGTGTTGAAATGAGAGTAACTTGATTCACGTGATAAGTTGTGATGAGAACTCATCATCAAACAGAGAGATTGTTGGTGTGATGAGTGGGAAGATTTGATTATGACAAAGAACATCTGATAAGTATGAATCTAGATAAAGATAGTCTTTGAGATGATCAACTTCATTGTCCCATGATTACATGATGGACAGACACTCCCAACGTGAATTGGATGTAATAGAGTTTCATTAAGATGGACATGTTGTAACGGACTCGTGGATTTGATCATTGGCAAAAATCTGAAATTTTGAAATATCATACGCAAAATTGTAAATATTCTTTACATGGGGATATTCAACCTAGATGTATGGGCTCAGTTTGTCATATGGCCCTCCTTGTAGCACCAAAATATTGACAATGTTGGACTTGCCAACATCAAGCGATCTCCCTGCTATAAAGTCTGAACTAGACCTCACACAAATTGGTGTAGGAGTCCCATCTGGTACAATGGCATGGTTTCCCTTATCTTAAAGATATGCCTTAGCTCTTTCTTGTTAGCACATGAAAGTGGTTTGATTAGTCTTCAAACAAAAAATATCGCATGCCTAGTGATTGATAGTCTTACTTGTGTCAAGGTTCTTTCACCATAGAGAGAGAGGGTGGGAGTGAGTCCCAAGTCAGATGGGAAGAAACCCAACTCTGTGATGAACACACAACACAATAAGACATGTGTAGCTTCTGGAGGAGGAATCCACACATATGCAACAGTCACAACGCACAAGTTGAGATAGCACGTACAACACTCAGCGGACAATCCACGTGAGTGTGACGACCATTATAGAAAGTTTATGTGAAAGGTTCTATCTGATGTCTGCGAGGTGACCAACATGGGCAGGACACAATTTACAACTTATACAACACATTTAATTAGTAAATATGTATTAGAACAGTTGAATGAATCCAAGGGTTAAACACAGGTTAAAACAACATGCATTACAGGTGTTTAAGACGAATCTTACAAATAATTACAACACATGGGTGAAAATGTGCGGGCCTGTTAGTGAGCTTCTGAATTAAGTGAAAGTTCCAAGACACATTGATACACGATACATCATTAACCCTATCGATGGGGCCTTGGACCCACATATTACTTGTCAAAGAAGAGATTACAAACTCTCAAGGCTATGTGGGAGGAACTAAGGTGAAAAGTCCTTTGCATGTACAAACGAGGGGCTATTTATAGCCAAGGGTGAAACTGACCCTTGTGACTATTTGACTTCCCTCATGATTGTTTGACTTCCATGACCTTTCAACTATACATGACTCTTCATTTGACAAGAGGGTCTCTTAGATTTCCATGTTACATCACATTTATCGACAGTATGGCACACTTTAGAGATGTGGACAACATGACTCATGATGAGACTCAAAATTACAGTGCTGGTACACTCATGTTGTTGCTAGTGTGCATGTCGAGTTGCAGTGTTGTTGGGTGATGGACTTCCTCATGGTGTCCCACAACTTCACCTCCACGTGGGAATATGCGCGGAGTCTTTGATGGTCATTGGGTTCACTTAATGTTGCATTCATGCATTGATCCTTGCTTGTATGTTGGAATGCTTGATAGGTTCATCCATTCATAAAAAGTGCATGTTTGCCCCTCCTTCCCTCTGCAAACACATCTTTGCATGATCACCTATTTTCAAACACATTTATTTTCATGCATTATTTGTTCATTCGTTTGCGAACAAATACTTTTGCATGAACTTCCTTTGATCATTCGATCCGTCGTTGTGCCATCTTTTCTGGTGTAACTATATCTGCAGTCACTCATGATGAGACAACATCAAACCCATAAACCTTCTAGTCTACCACAGTTCATTATCATTTCAGATGCAGGTGACTAAGAGATAAGAAAAGGTTATGAAACCGTGCAAGGCAAGTTTCAAGCTGGGATGGAGGCTCTAGGTATTGCTAGTGGGAACTATGCAGAAGTCACTGGGAGATAGTGACGGCCAATCTGGATCGACAATGACTGGCCGGGTGGTCTGGCTTTGTTGTAGGACAAGTCGAAATAATTTTTGGGAGAAGAATTCTGGGTTATAGGAAGGTTGGGCCGAAAAATCCATGCAATTTTAGGAAGGAGCAGATAGCAGGAGCTTGGCAACAAAAATTGTGCAATTCCTGAAGGGAGCTAGTAGCGAGCTGATGGGAGCTTGGCAGCAAAAACTACACAATTCCTAGAGGGAACTGGTAGCAGGTTGTTGGGATCCACTGGTGGGGAGAAATTGCGTTGATGATGGAAAGCTAGCTTGATGATCACCTCTTCAAAATTTTTGAGCTGAGCGGATTGCTAGGTAGTAGATGGCTTGCTCATGAAATCTGCATAGTTTTCTACTTGAGCAGTCAATCGACTGACTAGTGGGCGACTGGGAAAGTTGTATAATTTTCTAAGGGAGATAGGAATGGGTACTGGGTGTCTATCTAGTTTATCTACAATTTTTTTTCAGTTAGCGGAGTAGGCAAGGTCTGCAGCATCTGCATAATTTTAAGGGGATTTAGTCCCGGAGTGACTGTTGGGTCAAACTCTCTGGTTGACTAACATAAGGGTTGATTGATCAACTTGTGAGTAGTGCAACTTGAAATGGCTTAGAGGGTGCTCCTGCACTGTTCTGGGTGACAATCAATCGAGTTGATAGTGGGGTGAAGGTCTGGCTATTTGAGGATGATCTGGTCATCAAAACTTCAGCAAAAAAACCAAGTGTGTGAGTGAGTGAAAATGTGCATACGTAACCTTGCAAACACACTCACATGACTTGACGGTAGGATGCCTTAAACCATCAAGAATCACATGTTCAATATGACTGACTGATGGTGCGAATGTCAAGCACAATGCTTGTGATAGATCATTGAATGACAACGACGATGCTTGCATGACAGTGCATACAAATTTTTGTTTGAGTGCAACAGATGCTTTCATAGAAAAAATAACATGTACATGTGAAGCAAAGACCTTATTCACAACCATAACATGGTCTCAAGAATGACATAGCAATCAACATGCAGAAGATAACAGTCGGTCGAACAAGTGGAAAAGAAGCACGACATGTAGAAGAAATAGATAAAGTGACTTTTCGCATTCACGCACATGCATGTTACTAGGGATAGGATCATATGATAATGACAAGAAGTCCTGCAAACTCAACCAAGAGGTGTATTTCAAAAGATGTTCTCTACTTACCATACTTACCCTCAATATGATCATGCATCCAATGTAGTTTACATGTGGTCCTGATTTTTTCCATTACTGACTTCCTTGGTTCTTCTCCTCAACTCCTTAGAAGCGATTTTAGCATGTCACCTTTTCCTGTAGTCACTCAGAGGTAGGTTTATGCAATTTTAGTGGATAGTGGCTATTGCCAAGATGAGGCCCTAGAAGGCCTGTCTACACAATTTATGCATGCAAGGCTGACAAGACAACTTGGACAGCAATGCACAAATTTTAGGCTAAAATCACTACTACAGGACAGGGGTCCTGGAAGGACACCTTTGCACAATTTCAGAGTGTAGTGCTACTAGACTTCTCTATGTGTTTCTGTAGAGAAATGTTGTCTAGGGCCTATGCAAGCTATGGGGTTTCAACAGGCAAGGGAGGTTGGTGTCTCTACACACTCTGGGGATTCAATAGGCAAGGGAGGAAGCTTTATGGTTGCAAAAACAAAGCACATAGTTCTGGGAAGCTGGATGAGGGTAGTTTGCATAGGAAAATGGCTAAGTGTGGGATCAGTGAAACATATGCAAACATTGATAGGACTCGACTGTCTTCTTACACAAACACGTAGACCATCCAGAATATGTAATACATACACTTTTTGATGAAACAACCTTCGTGACATGAGTGTGGGAGGTGAGCATGCGAGATGAGTGTGAAACATGTCTATGTGATGACAACCACTCATACGCACACAATTTCCTTGAAGGAAGACAACATTCCCTTTGCATGACAAACAACAACCGTTATGCCCGAAAATGACATATGCTACAAAAATATGAGAATGTGGACAACTCTTTAGGATCAAGGAGGGGAGCTTGAAATCATAATATTACCAACAAGTGACCAAGGATGATCAATCATAGGATCAAAAGTAGGCTTTGAAATTTGCATGCGATCCAAAATTTTGGTGTGTGGTTGTAGCCGCTACAACATTTGGTGACACACTGGTAGAACTCCAACTTCTCTGTTTTGGTTCATTAACAGCACAAGGCCTTGGTCTTTCAGGGAGTATTAAATCACTGTGCAGGTTACTTCAGCTTCACCACTTACCCCATGGACATACATGGTTCACCTTTTTCTAATTCAGTCAAACACAACAAAAGTTCGACTTGATCACAATGTTTTGAAATTGGGAAGGGTAGTTTGGCTAACAAGTTGAAGATTTTCAGATTATAAGTTTTCATCTCTGATGTTGCTCTACTGCCAGAAGTCCCAGATAGTACCCCAATAGAGTCATGGAAGAACACACACATTGCTCCACTACAAGCAAGGTTGGTCAGTACCCTGGTGGAGTTGCATGCTTCACCTCTCTGCATAGGAATCCTTTCTCTTATTTCACCTTTGTATATTTCTAGAGGAGTGTGCATAGCCACTTATTTGTTTTTGGGGTGGAAGAGGAATCTTAACTTATTAAGAGAAGAAGAGGTTTTTCCTTTAGAGAAACATGTAAGACCTCTAAGATAGGTTTGCTTGTTTAGATTTTCCCCTTCTCCATTTCTACTAGTTAGATGAGATTGAACACACATAACATAAGTCTGAGTATAGGAATGGGGTTTCCCAGTGTGGAAACAGGTTAATGGTTGGACCGAATCTCCCCTTGTAGAAGGATGATATTTTCCCTCAAGACTTCATCGATCAAAGTTTATAACCAATCACAGAGAAGATAGACACAAAACTGGCCAAGTGCTGTAGTGTTACAAGTCTCTTCATATCTCAACTGCATACTGATTCAAAAGACAAAACTCAGTAGATGGAAACACTTATTTCTAGAAACCAAAAATAGCAAGGAATCAAGCAAAACAAACAAGACAAAAACAAAAATAGCAAGCAAAAGCAAAAAACAAAAACAAGCAACAAGAAATAAAACCAAACCATGTCAATAGGCAAACAAACATGCAAACCAGAAAGCAAAGACAAGGGAGAAAGAAAACACTACTCTTATTCCTATGCTAAACGGTTAGGGTTATGTGAAATGAAATTTCCAGTGAATCCAGCATAGGCATACTTGACCTATAGTCACAAAGGTACGAGCAATTCAAACAGATAAAAAATAGTGTGCAACAGAAAATGAAAAAACTTGAAAAACTTGCACATGAGAGAGAAGGTCTCACCTGTGGGCAGAAGAACGTGTCACAACCACCCAACACACATGCTTACCTCTTCCGTGACTACCATTTTTTAACAAACCTTGGAGGCCTCTTTCAAGTGTGTGTCGTTCTGCACCAAGTTTCTTAGCAAGTGTGAAGAGGGACTAAAGGTTGTTACCTACAACATAACTCACAATGTAAGGTTATTGTAGCCATTTAATGATTGGATCATAAAATTCATGATGGCTATTTTGAAAGATTCATGTTCTTTGAGAAGATGGATTCCTAATTCACGAGAGGGGATCACGATGGGAATCTGATATGGATGGATAGATTTGGTCATTCTCTTTGGTCATGTTAAGATAGGGAGGGTCTCCCATAGCCAGTAGCACAAGCTAAAGTGCCTCACTTGCTTGACATAAGTCTAAGAAGATAGATGTTACACAGTAAAGATCATAGTGCACGAAGCGACTGTCATTGGATGTATTGTTGCGAAAATGATAAACTGCATGACAGCTACCCAAGATAGAAGAAAAACTAGACCAGTCGGTTGAGATGCGGGATTCCGAGTTTGACATGAACAAAGAAAATTTTTGGACAATCATGCGAATGCTCTGAATTAGGGAACCAAGTTCGCTATGTGCTAGACATGATAGAACACCCACCTGCAACTGGTGAAAAAGTGCGCAGGCATCATGGTCATCAGAAACAATGTAGAAAGGATGCCAAAATTGTGAATGTGTGAAATGAGTTGGGGTTTGGTGAAATGAGAGTAACTTGATTTGCATGAAAGGTTGTGTAGTCATCATCATATAGGGAGATTGCTAATGTGATGAGTGGGTAGATTTGATGTACAAAATTTGCAAAAATACCAGGGAGCTGATTACGAGAGGGAACATGGGATAAGTATGATTTTGAATAAAGATAGTCTTAGAGGTGATTAAATTTGTTGTCCTATGATTGCACGAGTGATGGACACTCCCAACATGAATTGGATTTAAGAGAGGTGCATGAAGACAGAAATGTTGTAATGGACTCGTGGATTCGATCATTAGAGAAAATATGAAATTTTGAAATATCACAGCTAGAATAATAAATATTATTTGCACGAGGATCCACATCGAGTGCAACCATTCAGGTAGACGAATTCTGCATGAGAAACGAGATCTGATTTGGTTCGACAGGATTATTAGAGTCGCGAGGTCCTGACATAACCATTGATGGACATTGAAGTGCCTCGACTCCCTAGCACATACTGGAACTTTCTAGAATTGAAAAATTGCATTTTGATATGTGAACCAGATCATGCATGGCTTGAGGATGGTTGTTTTCACTGATTTCAAAACTACTCTTAGGATGAAAACCATCCTTGTCACAGGTTTCATCAAAATTTTTAGCAAGCTATCCCGACAAGCTGTCTTCATGTAACACACAAGATGATGAGTGGGAACAGTATTATGTTTTGAGACTATTTTCATTATGGACAACCTCATTACCTTGTGCCAGTTGAGGAGACAACTCATAGGATGAAGAAGCAAGAGACCGCAGAGTATCTCCGACGCATTTTGATGCAATGTGAATAATAGGACACATCAGCAAGTGAGGTGTAGAGGAATATTCGATATGGATGTCTTCTTTGACTAATGCATGTTCCAGATCTGAGTTAGATTGTAGATGAGATGATTGTAGATCATATGATGTGATCGAGCATTCATCAGAACATACGGAAGTGTGGGAGTGATGACAACCCAAGACTAGAGGTTGAATGAAAGAATTGATTGTGCATGATGTTTCACCAAGATTTACGGATCGAGAATTGATCAAGAATTGAAGATCAAATTTTTGAGAAGAATTGATTATGTCTTCACCATCCTTCTCCTCTGCTCATATGATGAGACTACCTTGCACATCACTGCAACATGAGAATCAAGAGAGTGAGTGCAGCTAGCTTGTGAAACAAATCTCTCAAGCATATCCTGGTGCAAGGAGTCATGGCTTCTAGATGATGGAGAATGGAAGAGATGCATATTAGACTTAAGACTTGGGTTATGAATTGGGATGTCGTCTTGTAGAATGGAGGGATGAGTTTTCGTGATAGGATTTCTGAGCCATTTTCAAATTTCCTCCATTACAGTGGGGAAAGACTGAAAAGATGGATTAGGAGCATGGTACACATATTTCTCAGCTTTGCAATTGCTACGAGGAGGTACCCACTTTGTAGATTTCTTAGTTTTGTGGTCACTACAAGGGGGCACGCTCTTCTAGAAATGATGTGTCTTGTGATCCAGAAGAGTTGAGGAAGCAGGGAAATCAAGAGGTCCACCGTTTCAGGAGACATGAACCAGGTATTTCAGCTCTTGGCTCAGGAGGTCAAGGTCCAGAAACTATTTAATAATTGCATGTCAAAGGTTAAGGAAGCGGGTAGCAAAGTCCTCAATTGATTCTCTAGGCTTCATTCTTAAATGAGACTCTTTCATAGAAATCTTGGTGGTCACACTCATCGAGGGCTTGATGGAGATCCTTGAGGAAAGTAAGAAGGGAATGAAGGGAAGAAGATGGAAGGGTATGACATCATTGATTAGCATGATCTTCAAGGGTTCAGAAGAAGAGTACGCAAAGAAGCTCATCACTATGGATTTCATGAGATTCAGAGAAATGTAGAAAATCCAAAATGTGCTCGATTACAAACGTTCCGTCCTCATCATCAAACTTTAACAAGGACGAGTGATCGAGAAGCTCATCGGGGATTACTATCTAATTAAGGGAGAAATGAGAGAAACACTGCGGGAGCATAAATTGTATATGATTCATTGGATAAGAGATTCGACCCAGATGTACAGGCTTAGTTTGTCATCTGGCCCTCCTTGTAGTGCCAAAATTTTGACGGTATTGGACCCACCAACATCAAGGGATCTCCCTGGTATGAATCCCAGCTAGACATCACACCATTTAGTGTAGGAGTCCCATCTGGTACAATGGCTTGATTTCCATTATCTTAAATATTTTCATTAGCTCTTACTTGTCAACACGTGAGAGTGGTCTCCTTTGTCTTCAAAAAAGGAAGTTCACGTGCCTAATGATAAATAGTGTTACTTGTGTCAAGGTTCTTTCAATGCAAAGAGAGAGGGTGGGAGTGAGTCCCAAGTCAGATGGGAGGAAACCTAACTCTGTTAGAAACACACAACACAAAATGGTATGTGCATCTTCCTGAGGAGGAATCCACACAACACACAAGGGGAGATAGCACGCACAACACTCAGTGGACAATCCACGTGAGTGCGACTGTTGTTCTAGCAATTTTATGTGAAAGGTTTTTTCTGATGTGCACGAGGTGAGAAACATGGGAAGGAAGACGTTAACAACTTATACAACACATTTTGATTAGTATATATGTATTAGAAATGTTGAATGAATTCAAGTGTTAAACACAGGTTAAAGCAACATTCATTACAAGTGTTCAAGATGAATCTTACAAACAATTACAACACGTGTGAAAACATGCTCACCAGTTAGTAGGCTTTTGAATTAAGTGAAAGTTCCAAGACGCATCGATACACCATACATCACTAACCATTTGGAATAGGCATTGGATCCACTACTTACTCCTCAAAGAAAAGATTACAGACTCTCAAGGCTATGTGGGAGGAGCCAAGGTGAAAATTCGTATGCATGTACAAATGAGGGGGTATTTATAGCCAAGGGTGAAACTAACCCTTGTGACTGTTCGACTTCCCTCATGACTATTTGACTTTCATGACCTTACACCTATACATGACTCTTCATATGACAAGTGGGTCTCTTGGACTTCCACATTACATTAAATTGATCCACAGTATGGCCCACATTAGAGATGTAGACAACATGACTCATGACAAGACTTGACATGACAATGCCAGTACATTTGTGCTGCTACTGGTGTGCATATTGAGTTATAGTGTTGTTGGGTGATGGATGTCCTCATCGTGTGTCACAACTTCACCTTCGCATGACAAGATGTGCAGAGTCTTCGATTGTCGTTGGGTTCAACATCAAGTGACAAACAGGTGAACTCCTTTTGTTCATTCCATCCGTCGTCACATCATGTTTGTTCATGTACCTGTATCTATAGTCACTCCCGACAAGACAACACCAAATCCATAAACCTCATAGCCTACCAAGATGAATGATCATTTCAGGTACAGATGATCTAGAGAGAAAACAAGGCTACGAAATCGCATGAGGCAAGTTTCAAACTAGGATGGAGGCTTCAGGTAGTGCTGGTGAAAACTGTGCAAAAGTCACTGAGAGATGGTGGTGGGAAATCTGGATCAAAAGTGACTGCTCGTGGGGTCTTGCTTCGCTGGAGGAAAAATCTATGCAATTTGTGGGAGGAGTAGTTGGGCTACAGGAAGGTTGGGCAGACAAAATTTTTCACAATTTCTAGAAGGTGTGGGCAGCAGGAGCTTGGCAAAAAAAACTACGCAATTCTTGGAGGGAACTAGTAGTAGGCTACCGGGAGCTTCGCAGCAAAAACTAGACAATTCCTATAGGGAACTCTTAGCGGGCTGCTGGTGGGGAAGAACTGCGCTGATGCTGGGAGGCTAGCCTACTGATCACCTCTGCATAGTTCCTGAGCCGAGCGGACTACTGGGAAATAGATAGCTTGCTCATGAAATCTACACAGTTTTCTCAATGAGCAGCTGACCAACTGACTGGTGGGATGGCTAGGAAAACTGAACATTTTTCTAAGGGAGGCAGTCATGGGCACTGGGTGTCTGTCAAACTTGTCTGTGCAATTTTGTCATTTAGTGGAGCAGGAAGGTCTACAACCTCTATGCAACTTTTGAGTGTAGTAAATCCGGGGTGACTGCTGGGTCAAACTCTCTAGTTGACCAGTAGGAGGGTTGATTGATCAGCTTGTGGCGAGCACATCTTCAAATGGCTTACTAGGTGCGTCTGCGCTATTCTGGGTGACATTCGATCAAGTCGATGGTGGGGTGAAGGTTCGATTGTTAGATGGTGATTTGGTCATCATAACTACAGCAAAATGACATGAGTGTGTGAGGTGAGTGTGAAACATATCTATGTGATGAAAACTACTCATACACACATAATTCCCTTGAAGCAAGATAACATTTCCTTTACATGACGGACAACAACCGTTATGCCTGAAAATGACATACGCTACAAAGATAAGAGAATGCGAACAACTCTTTAGGATCAAGGAGGGGAGCTTGAAATCTTCATCATGCCAACAAATAACCAAGGATGATCGATCATAGAATCCAGTAGGCTATGAAATTTGCACGCAGGCGAAAATTTTGGAGGATGGTTGTAGCTGCTACAACACTTGTTGACACACTAGCAAAAATCCAGCTTCTCTATTTTGGTTCATTGACAACGCAGGGCCTTGGTCTTTTGGGGAGTATTGAATTGCTATGCAGGTTACTTCAGCTACCCCACTTACCCCATGGATAGACATGGTTCACCTTTTTCCAACTCATTCAAACACAACAAAAGTTCAACTTGATCACAGTGTTTCAAAATCAGGAAGGGTAGTTTGGCTTACGAGTTGAAGATTTTCAGAGTATAAGTTTTCATCTCTGGTGTTGCTCCACTGCCAGTAGGCCTGGACAGTATGTCTAGTCAATTTAACGTCTTAAATTGCTCTACATAAATTATCAATCTGGGTATCGTAAACTGATGAAGTGTGGTGCACTATATGTGCTTAGTTAACCTCTTTCTTACTTCGTTGTTTTATAAAGTTATAATGTTCAACTCTTCCTAACCCTCTGCTTCCAACATATAGTACTATGTTAAGCACGATTAAGAAGTAGTCAGTAATAAGTCCAAAAAGTAATCAAGCTCTAAGGTGACAAGTAAGAAAAACCACTTTAAAGACCAGTTATAATGTTCAGCTCTTTCTAACTCTCTGCTTCTAACATATGGTACTATGTAAAGAACGATTAGAAAGTAGTTAAAGATTAGTCTAAAAAGTACTCAAAGCCAGCTGTAATTTATTAGTATTCTGATCTCTAAAAGATAAACAATTTATGATAAAGAGACCATCAATATGTTAACATACAACTTTGAGAAACTAAACTAGAAGTAAGCTAGAAAATCAAAGTAAAGGCAGCAACTTTGAATCTGTCAACTGAAAATACCATCAGATATAAAGCAAATACAACAAAGACACACAATCCCGGGAGAAAATAAAATGCAGTAATTCAAACTGTACAAGGCAGGGGCCCCCTACTACCTATGAAATCAAAGCAAAATTAAACACACTTGCATAAATTAAAATTGCATGAATGAAAATCTAATCTACCTTACATTCTACAAAGCAATATTTACAAAATGAAATCTAATCTACTTACATCCTAATATGCTCCATGACATCTACTTCACATCTCCTTCCATGTTGAGATCATCAAAGCTTTATTCAATTTCTTCAAAAGTGCAAAGTACAACAAAGCTCTGCAAAGCTTTCAAAAGCCATGGGACTAACAAACTAAAAGGACTAAGAAAAGACTAAAGGAAAAGACTAGCAAATGAAGGAGAGAGATCTCCTATTTATACAAAAAGATGAGAGCCATCTCATTAATGATAGTCCATGAATCTCTCCCTCTACCTCTAGAGTCCTAATCAAAATAGGAACTGATAAGACACATGTCTTTTTAGAGTTACAATACAATTAGGAGATGTGACACATATCCTCATGATCCCATGATTCTTTCCAACCAAATTCGAATTTGGCCTTAAAGTGCCACATAAGGGTCTTCTAGAAGCCTCCTTTCAACCTACACATGTCAACAATCTCAACCCATTTGTTAGGTATAAGCATATGCACATTATTTTCCAATGTTTAACCACAAATTCACTTAAAAGGCTTAGAAATAACAAATATTGGAAAAACATAAAGGTGGCCCAATGATAATGAAAGTGGGATGAATGTGGTGACATAGTAGTGAAATGGAGGTGAAATGGAGGTGATATAATGGACATAATAGTGAAAGTATAATGCAAATGAATGACATTTTCAAGACTCAACACAGTACCTCGGTGGAGTGAAACATATGGAAACATTGATAGGACTTGATTGTGATTGCACATTGACACATAGACCATCCAGAATACATAATACATACTTTGATTGATGCAACAACCTTCGTTATGTGAATGCATGAGGTGATGCACACAATTCCCTTGAAGCAAGACAACATTCCCTTTGCATGACGGACAACAAACACTATGCCCGAAAATGACATATGCTACAAAAAGATGAGAATGCAAAAAAATCTTTAGGATCAAGGAAGGGATATTTAAATCATCATCTTACCAACAAATGACCAAGGATTATTGATCACATGATCCAAAGTAGGCCACGAAATTTGCATGCGATACATTTTTTTGGAGGGTTTTTATAGTTGCTACAACATGTTATTGTGTAAAATGTTAAGACCAGGTCCATCCTTGTATACATGTAAACTTAAATTCCTTTGAACAAATATGCTAGCAATACTTCAATCCACTTCCTCAGACACCTCTAAAACTAATAAAGGAGCATCCAACTGAAAGGCAACAACAGGAATTGACTTTTTCTATTGCACAGAAGAAGAAGTTTTTGAATTTAATTTTATTTTTGTTTTAAGTTAAATTTGAGCTGACACAACCATTGTAATTCGAAATTAAAAGAACAGTTAGATTAGGATTAGTTGAATGTTAGTAATTAGTTTCAAGAAATTCTTCTGTAACTAAAAGACAATTTCTCAACCATGGGGAAATCCTAGAAAGGCATAAAAACCAAACCAGATCCACATTGTGGAGGTCTACCATCTTACTGAAGAAGGATAATTAGAAATAATTAATTTGATAAACTGTGTGTATTAAGTATTTTATTATCATAAATTTCCTGTAACTATATGTGAGATTTTCATATTAAAGCTAGATAGATTGTTAACTATAGTCTTAGCTCTGTTTGATTAACAAACCAATAGCACAGAAACCAGGGAAATTACCCAAAATGAACCTGAATTAACAAGGAGGAACAATAAGTTATATCACAGTAAAACTGAACCAAGAAGGAACAGTGTGCTTCAAATCAAGACTATAGAAGAAAAAAATGAGCGAGAACAACATTATAAAGGAGAAAGCACAGGTACATTTCCAAAAAAATTCTTTGGTAAACAGAATTTAAATTTATTTCATTTCAAAGAGTCCACAATATACATTGAGTAAGCTCTAAACAGTGTCGAACAATAACCCAACAAGGGTTATAAGAGATTATACATATTGTCAAATGGCTAGGGTTCCACCCTGCTCATAAGTCTGCTAACGCATTCAAACAATGCAGGTAAGTATAAACCAGTCAAGAAATACAGTATAGTGGAAACCCTCTTGGGGTTTAAAGTTCTAATCAAATTAAAACTACCAACTATAGAGGGAAATACCCTATCCTTTTCGCATAGGGGAGTCTTGGGCTTCTAACACAGCAAGGAGTCACCGAGGTTCCAAGCCCGCAACCATGAAAAAATACCACAAGTCAGAAAGGCATAGGAGAATGTGCTTGATAAACATAACTGGAAGGAGAGTAAGTGCACAACTGCATTGATATTTTATTTGGAGAGATAAGCCATCAAACTAGAAGGTGAGAAGACAATACAAGCACAAATAAGACTCCATCATAGTGAGGTCACCAAAGGGTTTAACCCACTCACAAAGGGGCCAAGAGATCAGTAAGACGAGAATAAAACTTGAAGGAAAGAACCAGAACGAAAACCTATCTGTGCATAACAAAGTTGAGTTGCCTAGGAGTGAAGCCAAAGACTATTGAACACGCACAAAAACAATCATAAAAATTAAATACAGGACTGTGAAATTTTGAGTAAATGTCGAAGGATAATAATACAAAAATAATAGTGTACCAAGCATGTACGTGTTGTGAAGAAAGAGACCCTGTAAGAGAAGAAGTCGAAGCCATTTCACATAGACATAGAAGCTTCACAAATCACCAGTGGTCATAGGGCCAAAACCCTTACCCTCCTCTTTCACTCAGGCCTTGCGACAATAAGCAAGAAGTGACAAATAACCCTAAGGATGAAAGACACGTGACTTTTAATCAGAGAGATAAGACCACATATTCATGCCAAGATCACATGAGGGTGACTGCCTAGGGAGGAGTGTAGATAGGTAGACTAAATTCACAAATTAATTATAAGGTCCTTGATATACCAAATCAACCATATTTCAATTACTGACATTGAAGTTTGTGCTCCTCGATAAATCCCTACCAATTTTGGTATTAGAGTCAAGTTTATCTTCTGCAGTGGAGATGGAGGTGAGAAGAAGAGGTTGGGGCAGAGCCATCATAGGAGTAGTAGATGAAGGGTTATGAGAAGAGATCAACACTTTTTTTGCACGTTTGGCAGTAGTTGAACAAGGAAGGCATAGAGATCCTAAAGGTGGAGATGACAATGACGAATAAAATGCAGGAAAGTGATATGGGTTGGATGAAGAGGCACTAGAGATCAAACTATTGAAATCAGTTTTTATGGATAGCAACAAGCCAAAACCAAAGCTTTCTAACTATGATGGCAGCTTTTCCACAGAGGCATTGTTGGGCTGGATAAGTGAGTTAGATAAATATTTCGAATATGAATAAATAAGTGAATATAGGAAGAACAGGTTTATTGCTTACAAGTCGAAAGGGCACGCGACACTATTGTGGGCCAATGTGTAGGCATAAAGCAGAAGATTGAACAAACCATTGGTCAAAAAATGGGACAGAATGATTGCGAAGATGAAAATCAAATTTCTTCCTAAAGATTACCAAATTACCCTTTACAGATAGGTTCAGAACCTAAGGAAAAAAATGATGACTGTAAAGGAATATACTGAAGAGTTTTATAAAGTAAACCTAAGAGCTGGGTATGTTGAAGATACCCCTAAAAAGACAATGATATTTGTAAATGGTCTACGGATGGAGATCCTAGAAGAGATTAGTATTCTTTCCCCTAAGACTATATAGTAGGTGTATCAGAGTGCTTTGAAAGTAGAAGAGATGATTACCAGGAAACAAAATGTAAAGAGAGGACGTGGTTTCGACAGAGGAAGAGGACAGTCCTTTGGTAGAGGTCGAACTACCAACAACAATGAAGAGGGTAGTAGTTCGAAGACTTTGGGACAAAGTGAGAGGAAATGTAACACCAGAGGAGGAAGGTCATACAACATGGAAGAGGTAATGGCAAAGGTAGAGGAAATTCCTATCAGTGTTACAAGTGTCACAAATGGGAACACACATCTTTTGAATGTCGTAAAAATGAGCAAGCTAGATAGAGGGGAGCTTATGTTGCTCAACTTGATGTAACAGAGGCACTTCCATAGGAGGTGGAAAATGTGCCCAAAACAGGATAAGAATTGGTGTTGGATAAGGTTTTACTAAAGGTAGCCAAGGAAGTAGCTAATCTGATATAGAGGAAAGCATTATTCTGGACTATGTGCAAGTCACATGGGAAATGCTGCAAATTAATTATAGACAACTGAAGTATTGATAACCTGATAGCTACTAAAATGGTGGAAAAATTGTGTTTGAAGAAGTTGAAGCACGCAACTCCTTATAAGGTGTCTTGGTTGCAGAAAGGACACTAAGTGCTGGTTGGTGAGTACTGCGAGGTGGAGTTTCATATTGGAAAGTACAAGGACAAGGTGACTTATGATATTATGCCTATGGACAGAGCATGGAAATATGATAGGAAGGTCATCCCTGATCAGGAGAATAATTGTTATAGATTTGTTAAGGATGGGATAAAGCATACACTAGTTCCCATGAAAGAAAAAAATACTACAGAAACTAGTGGAACAAAAGCATTTTTGATAGGCAGGAAGGAGTTTCTACGACAGATTGAAGGTAATGAGGTAAACTATGTAGTTGTTCGGAGACAAGAGCAGTATTGATACATATTAAAATTACTGACTTTCCTATGGAAATACAGGATATGCTACAAGAGTTTACTGATATTTTTGTAGATGATCGACGAGAGAAATTAGCACCCAAGCGGAGCATTAGTCACCATATTGATTTCATTCTGGGAGCCAGTTTGCCAAATAAGGTTGCTTACTAGATGAGTCCAAAAGAAAATGGAAATATTAGGAAGAAGGTATAGGAGTTGTTGGATAAAGGGTTGATTCGGGAGAATCTGAGCCCTTATGTGGTTCCGACTATTTTAGATCCCAAGAAAGGAGGTGAATGGCATATGTGCACTCATTCTCGGGTGATAAACAAGATTATTATTAGATACAGGTTTTATTTACCATGGATGGATGATATGATGGATTGTTTGAGCAGAGAAGCATACTTTTCAAATATAGATCTGAAAGCGTCTATCACCAGATCAAGATTCGAGAAGATAATGAGTAGAAGACAACTTTCATTACCAATGAAGGCTTATATGAATGGTTGGTCATGTCATTTGGACTAAGAAATGCTCCTATTGCATTCATGCATTTGATGAATGAGATGCTTAAAGAATTCATTGGAAAATTTGTGATCAAATATCTAGATGATATACTTATATTCAACAAGACGAAGGAAGAACATTTTCAACATGTCAGGTACGTACTAGAAAAATTGCAGCAAAATAAATTGCTGATAAATTTTAAAAAGGGTTCTTTTTTGAAGAAAGATTTGATTTATTTGGGATTTTTGATTTCTAAGAATGAGTTGAAGATGGATCTGAAGAAGGTTGCAACCATAGTTAGCTGGCCATCTTCCAAAATTTTGTTTGAAGTGAGAAGTTTTCATGGATTGGCTAGTTTCTATTGGAAGTTTATTAATTACTTCAATGGAATTTGCGAACCTATGATGGACAACATTAAGAAGGAAAATCAATCTTTTCATTGGATACGATCAACTGAGAGGATTTTTCAACTGATAAAAAGGAAAATCACTAAGAACCAGTTCTAAGATTACCATATTTTAATAAATGTTTTCAAGTTCATTGTGACACCAGTGCGATAGCCATTGGTGCAGGACTTAGCTAAGAAGATAAGCCAATAGCCTATTTCATTGAGAATTTAAATGAAAGTAGGAAGAAGTACGTCTTATGACAAAGAATTTTATGCAGTCATCCAAGCACTGAAGCATTGGAGACATTATTTACTGGCTAATGAGTTTGTCTTCTTTTCAAACAATTTTTCGTTATAGTACATCATGCAGCAGCATAAGCTGAATCATAAACATGCAATGTGGGTGGAGAACATACATATTTTTACGTTTGTTTTCAAACACATTAGTGGTCAAGACAACAAAGTGGCAGATGCATTAACCATGAGAAGTTTGATCCTACAAGAAAGTGTAGTACAAATATTAGGATTTGAACATCTTATGGACTTGTATGAAACAGATGCATATTTTAAAGAAGCTTATGAAGCTTGCCAAAATCCACTGTTGAGGGACAATAGTCCATCATTAGAATATAATATGAAGGAGGGTTCGTTGTTCAAAGGAGGACAATTGTGTATTCTAGAATGTTCTATGAGAGAGAACTTGATCTAAGAAAATCATAGTGGAGGTTTGGCCAGACATTTTGGCATAGACCAGGCTTTGGATAAGTTGAGCCACTTTTACTATTGGCCGAGGATGCAAAGAGACGTGTAGAGATTCGTGGTCAGATGCAAAGTGTTTCAACATGAAAGGGGTTGTAGCCAAAATGTAGGGTTATATACACCCTTGCCCATTCCAAATAAACCATGGGACTTAATCAGCTTGGACTTTGTCTTAGGTCTGTCGAAGACACAATGAGGATTAGACTCCATCATGGTGGTGGTGGATAGTTTCACCAAGATGGCACATTTCATTCCATGTAGAAAAACCAGTGATGCCACACATATAGCACACTTGTTCTTCACAAAGATAGTTAGATTACATTGCTTTCCGTAGTCCATCATCTCGTATAGGGATGTAATGTTCACATGCCATTTCTTGCAAACGTTGTGGAAGAAATTAGACACCAAACTAAACTTCATCTCAACTTATCACCCGTAGACAGATGGGCAAAGCAAAGTTGTGAACCAGAGTCTGGGAAATCTGATGAGGGGTCTAGTTGGTGAAAATTCTAGATAGTGGGATCGTGTGCTTGCACAAGTGGAGTTTGCTTATAATGACTCGCCCAACAGAAGCCCTTTACAAATCCTATATGGAATGCACCAACGTGGAATATATGAGTCATGAGATTTGGGTCAGTTGGAGCATAGGAGTGCTAACGGTGAAGATTTCATGAAGGAAATCAACAATCTACATGAACAGGTAAAATTGAAGCTATAGGATAGCAGCTAAAAATACAAACATAAAGCAGATTTGAAAAGGTGAGAGGTACAGTTTGAAGTAGGAGACCTGGCACTAGCACACTTACACAAGGAGAGGTTTCCAAAAGGTGAATACAACAAATTCAAAATGAAAAAGATTGGGCCTTGCAGAATCCTTCGGAATTTTTCTGCAAATGCTTATGAGTTGCAGTTACCTCTAGGTATAGGAATCTCGCTCATTTTTAATGTGGCGGATCTGTACCCTTTTGTTGTTGATGAGGAAGACAGTTTGGAGAGATGAACATGAGACACCCAGAATGAGTAAGAGTCATGGATTAGACAAATTCCTCCAACAAAGCCTTTGGATATTGAATAGATTTTAGATACACAGGTGGCCAGGAAGACTCGAAAGAAGTAATATTTACAGTATTTGGTTAAATGGAAGGATTGTCCTATTGAGGAGTGTTCCTAGTTAGCCGCTTCCCAAATTCAAGGTGTTGGATACTCTATTGAAGTGCTTGTGGGCAAGAGCCATGAGTTTAATTTAACTCGCGAGCCTGATGCAGCAACATCCAACTGAAAGGAAACAGCTGGAATTGACTTCTTTTGCTGGACAGAAGAAGAATTTTTTGAAATTCATTTTATTTTTTCTTGAAGTTAAATTTGGGCTGACACAGCCATTGTAATTTAAAATTAAAAGAACAGTTAGATTAGGATTGGTAAAATGTTAGGAATTAGTTTCAAGAAACTGTTTTTTAACTAAAGTATAGTTTCTCAACCATGCGGAAATGCTGGAGAGGCATAAAAACCAAACCAGATCCACAATGTGGGGGTCTGCCATCTTACGAAGGAAGAATAATCAGAACTAATTGATTTGATAAACTGTGTGTGTGAAGTATTTTATTATCATAAATTTCATGTAATTATATGTGATATTTTCATCTTAAAGCTAGATAGATTATTAAATATAGCCTGAGCTCTGTTTGATTAACAAACCAACAGCACTAAAACCAGGATAATCAACCAAAATGCACCCAAATTAATAAGAAGGAACGACAAGTTATATCAAAGTCAAACTGAACCAGGAAGGAACAACGAGCCTCAAATAAAGACTACAAAAGAAACAAACTGATCGAGAACAACATTATAAAGGAGAAACCACATGTACATCTCTAAAAAAATTCTTTGGTAAACATAATTTAAATTTATTTCATTTCAAAGAGTCCAAAACATACATTGAATTTAAGCTCCAAACAATGTCAAACAATAACCCAGAGAGGGTTATAAAATATTATACATATTATCAAACATCTAAGGTTCCACCCTGCTCATAAGTCTGGTAATGCATTCAAACAATGCAGGGCAAGTACAAACCATTCAAGAAATATAGTATAGCGGAAACCTTTTTGGGGTTTTACGTTCTAACAAAATTAAAACTACTAGCTACAAATGGAAAGACCCTACCCTTTTCGCATAAGGGAGTCTTGGGCTTCGAAGACAACAAGGATTCACCCAGGTTCCAGACATGCAACCATGGAAAAATACCCAAGTCAGGAAGCCACAGGAGAATGAGATTGATAAGCATAACTAGAAGGAGAGTAAGAGAAGGATTGCGTTTGTATTTTATCTGGAGAGACAAGCCATCGAACCAAAAGGTTCGAAGACAACACAAGAACGAACAGGACTCCATCACAGTAAGGTCACCAAAGGGTTTAACCTGCTCACAAAGGAGCTAAGAGATCATTAAGACGAAAACAAAACTTGAAGGACAGAATCGAAACGAAAACCTACCTATGCGTGACGAAACCAAGATGCCTAGGATTGAAGCCAAAGACTGTTGAACACATAGAAAAACAATCTTAAAAATTACATACAAGACTGTGAAAATCTGAGCAAAAGTCAAAGGATAATAATACAGAAAGAATAGTGTACCAAGAATGTGTGTCTCATGAAGATAGAGATTGTGCAAGAGAAGAAGCCAAAGACATTTCAAATAGAAAATGAACCTTCAAAAATCAGTAGCATTCATAGGGCTGAAACCCTTACCCTCCTCTTTCACTTAGGCCTTGTGACAATAAGCAAGAAGTGACAAATAACCCTAAGGATGAAAGGCAAGTGACTTTTGACCGAAAAGATAAGCCTATGGATTTAGCTCGAGATCGCATGAGGGTGACTATCTAGGGAGGAGTGTACATAGGTAGATTAAATTCCCAAATTAATTATAAGGTTCTTGATATACCAAATCAACTGTATTTCAATTATTGACATTGAAGTTTGCATCCTCGAGAAATCCCTACCAAAAACATCTACAACACTTCTGATCATTGCCACAAGCCCATAAGCTTGTTGACATCAATGCACAACTCGTTTACTCCCCATGGTTAACATCAATGCCAACACCATGCTGCCAACAAATCTAGTGGGGAAGTAAGCAATCTAAAATTATAGTAAACCATGAGAAACATTACCTAAATAAATATGAATGAATGGACATGAGAGTGGGAGCAAGCTATTTGTTTTATTAAAAGAATTATTTCATGTGAGGTGATTATATAAAGGGGCTCTATAACCATAGTAGTTTTCGAATTAAACATTGCATGGGTGGGATGGCCCATTATCTGTATGCTTAAAATTCAAGGGGAAAGATTACACACAAGTAGATGAAAAAGTAAGATGAGTTATTAATAATGGGAATAATTTCCCATGTTATGGGGAGCACTTAGCGTGAATCATAGAGATAGGGACAAAAAACTAGCTTATTATCTTGAAGTAATTCCATTTTTTAGTATCTTTTCTCTTCATTACCTTTCACCTTTGTTTGAACGAATTTAGGCTGTATTGATTTACATAAAATTCCTTTTAGAATCACATGTTTCATTCTATATTGTAACTTGTATTACATTTTATATTTACATTAATTTTTAATCAAACATGTAAGAAGGGACATGAGAGTGTGAGTAAGCTCTTTGTTTTCCAAAAATCATTCTTTCATATAAGGTGATTGTAATTGTGGAGCCTAATTATCTTCTTGATTCTTCAAATGTTTTTCTATTTCAATCATGTTGGATTCTTGTTCCTAATGGGGTGACAATACCTATGTAATCGCTCTTAGGGGTGAACGCCCCCCCACCCCGCCCCGCTCCCCCCCCTTGTGGGAGTTCAAGGGAAGTGCCCCCGAAGCTAAAAATATATGAAGATTTGCCTTGTAAAATATTCTAATTTTGTAGTCAATCTCGGCCATTCATTAAGCGAAAAATCTGACTATAGAAGTTATGTTAATTTAGGATTTTTTTCCTAGAAGAAAACCCTTGGTTTATATGAGGGAATTGTATTAAAAATTTGTATTATTATTCTGAGCAAAAAAGAGAGAGGAGACTGTGTGAGAGTGAAGAATAAATTACAATGGATCTATTGTAGGTTGTATCTCTTCATTTTGGTAGATAATATAAAAGGAATGGCTCGCTATTTCTCCATGGGTGTAGCCCAATTTGGGTGAACCATGTATATCTGTGTCTCTCTTGTTTTATGTGTTTCTGTGTTTGTGTTTCTATAATATTTTTATGTGTTTCATTACTTCATTAATTAATTTCTAATATTGATTATATAAGGGGCTCTATAACCATGATAGGTGTGGAATAAATCAACACATGGGTAGAATGCCCCATTATCTATATGCCCAAAATTCAAGTTAAATGTTTACACACAAGTAGATGACAAAGTAGGATGGACTAATAACAATATGAATAATTTTTCAAGCTCAAAAGGCCACCTAGGATGAGGCATGGAAAAAGGCCCAAAACATTAGCTTATTATCTTGAAATAATGTTATTTTTAATATCCTTTTTCTTCAATATCTTTCATCTTCAATATTATAAATGGTAGGATTAATATTAGAAACACTAAAATTAATATTATAAACCCTAATATTAATATATTGTAAATTCTAAGATTATAAACCATAAAATTATATGAATATTACATATAATAAAACATTAATATACTATATTATAATATAATACTAATATATTATAATATTATAAACCGTGAGATTAATATATTAAACACTAGGACTATAAACCCTAAGATTAATATTATAAATTTTAAGATTAATATAAAACTATAGTATAAATATTATAAATCCTAAGAAGCGTAGGAAAAACTAGAGTAAAGAAGAAATTGAGAAATAAAATTAGATAGTCAATGGTTGTTGATATATCAATGACCTTTTCCTTGTTAGCAAGATGTTCATAAATTTTTAATGAGAAACATGTATGGGAAGAACATCCCTAAGATTGGTTTTATTAAATTTAGAGTTTTTGTATTTATTTTCTTTCCTCTTTCCTTTTTTTTTAATATTTTAAATTTATAAATACATGTATCCATCTTATTTTTTTAAACATTTTTTTCTCTTTCTTATAAATGGCTTGACCCACACACCAATTTCTTTTAGCTTCATAAAAAGAAGACAACCCAAGATTGATGCACATGCAAAGGTTGGCCCACCTTGCATCCCACACCATTACATAGTCAATGGTTGTTGATATATCAATGACCTTGTCCTTGTTAGCAAGATGTTCATAAATTTTTAATCAGAAATATGTATTGGAAGAACATCCCTAAGATTAGTTTTATTAAATTTAGAGTTTTATTTATTTATTTTCTTTCCTTTTTTCTTTTTTTTTCATATTTTAAATTTATAAATACATGTATCCATCTTATTTTTTTAAGGTTTTTTTCTTTTTCTTATAAATGGCTTGACGCACAAACCAATTTCTTTTAGCTTCATACAAAGAAGACAACCCAAGATTGATGCAAATGCAAAGGTTGGCCCACCTTGTATCCCACACCATCTTCCAACTAAAAACTTGTTTTTCCACCAAGTATGATGGAAAAGATAATGTATCCACGAAGTGTGATGGAAAACATAATGTAGATAAATGTAATGTAGAATGGACAAAGATGGAGCATGGAACACACTCAAAGAAAATTGTGAAAGTGGTTGCCTTAGGTTGAATATCGTTCTATTTTGAAATGCGTTATAGTGAAACGGTAATATTATTCCATTTTAAAATTATATATATAAACTCGATTATTTTATTTAACTCTATTTTATAAGGTAATTATTTTTAAAAGTTTTTATAATTTATAAAAACGTGATAAATTTAATCTTTGTTTCTCACCCTAGTCAAATAACCAAAACCTATATATCTTATTTTCATATTAAGATTTTACAAAATATTTTATATATTTAAATTTATCTCTAAATTTAAAAAATCATAATAACTTTAAAAAATTCTTATTAAAAAATTCAAATGCTTTTTTTAATAATTTTTACATAAAAAAATCAATGCCCTTATAGAGTATGTAACTTATTTTACGTTCATAGAAGCTTCGTTAGCTTATGTTACCAGCGCCTTGTTATCATCATGAAAGTTTTTATTAGGAGCGACTAATGTTCACATTGTAAATATTATTTGTCAGTCTTGCAATGCAAGGGTGAATCGAGCATTGGTAACAGGCGGTGTATCGAAGCGATCCATCGACCAGACAAGGAAACGGACGACGATCCATCGCCCATGGAAGAGCTAAAGGCGAGCTGATGGAAGACGGAGGCGAGCGTTTCTATGGTTTAGTAACGGGCAAGATGAGATTGTAACATGAAATCACAGCAATCACTGGGCTTATCGGACGAAGAATAATTTCCCAAAATGTAATATTTTTTAATCTTGTCTATTGATTTGAAGAAAACAAATTTAAATTCCACAAACTGGAATGCCTATCGGCCTTATCGGCTTAATAAATAGATAAGATAATTGTTGGAAGCCAAATACCTCAGGAAACACAAGTTCAGGATTGAGACGGCTGCCCTGATCAAGATTGAGACCACACTCCTGAACTCCCAAAAAAAATGGTGCTGCCTGCGGAGGAGAATATTACAACTAATGAAATGCATGTGGTTGGTAAAGCCTCATCTGAGGCATCCAACTCAGGTAAGTGGGAAGAGAATGTTTATTTTAATATCCCCGAATTCAAAACGTTGAGAAAACTATCGTTATTGACTATTGAAGTCAGATTCAATTCTATTTCTCTAACGCCTTTGCTGCATTTTGTGATTTTACAGAAGGAGATTTAGTAGATGGACTGGGTGATGATGTTGTTTGGGCGCAAAGGGTTCCTCGAGTACGTCGGAATTTCGCAGCCTTTGAATTCTCGTGGGTTACTGGGAATTCCCCATTAAAGTGTGACCGTGTTTACAACCTCGATACTATCCTCTCTATCCTCTCCTCTGGAGGATTCATTGTATTCCGCGGTTTATACCGCGGTTTCCATAACAGTCTTACGGATGATGATACCGGTCTGTGGGTGTGGAATCCGTTTCTTGGTCTCACGAGTATGCTTCCCATACCTCCACTCTGTTTCAAACCATCGGGTAAACAGATGTTTGTGTGCGACAGTGACTGCGTATATGTGCTCGTTGCTGGCACTGACACAGAAGAGCAAGACGTGCAGCGCCACGTGTATCATGTGTGGATGCTGAATGTAAGAGATTTCAACCTTGGTTGGGAGGAACTCCCTTCCCTGCCAAGATTAGGGAGTGATGTTGTCGCGATCAATTATATGGGAGATAGCTATATATGCCAGCGAAGCGATAGGTTTTCATGGGAGGCAGATGGAATATGGAAACTCTTAGCAAGTGGAGAAATTGACAGGAAATGGTATTGGCAACATATTGACACTAATACTCCGCCTCCCAAAAGCTTGATTTTCGATACCTTGGATAGTCTCCCATCGTATATTGAAATAATCCACCTATCTGAAGACATGGTTAGGGTTTCAACGAGAAGTCTATACGCAAGACTCTCCATTAGCTATCAGAGTCCAGATTATATATTTCTAGGGGTCCCAGAATATGTTGCAGGTATTTTTGTGATTCCCAGTGGAGATGGAAGTGGTGGAAGCGAAAGCCGAGCTGCAATCCATGACGAGGTGTATTACATGGGGGTCGTTCAAAACGCAAGGGGTGGATTATACCTAAGAAAGTTAGATTTCTACAAAGAGAGGACGAGAACAGTTGAAGCCGGGGAATGGATTGATTTTGCGGAGGATTGGCATGATAAACTGCAGAACCACAAACAACGTAGCGAAAGGGCCATCAAGCTTTTCCGCGGTTGGGATCCATGTAAAATACAGCATAGGCTAAACTTAGAGTTGAAGGATGAGGCGCCCCGTATGAGCTTCAACAGCATCAAGGTGGCTCATTTTGGGCCTATATACGCCTATCAGTTAATAGGTGAAAAGGGTTTGAGGTGGAATGGAATTTTAGAATAAGACATTAAATTTGGTATTCACATTCATTCTAGGCTTATCTATCGTGGTTAATTGATAAGTTAAATGGTTTGTCAATGTTAAGAGGTTTAGATTTTGATAATCAGTGATGATGTGAAAATAGAGAGCTTTATATACTATATTATTTTATTTTTTATTTTTAATATAGAATGTTGCGATGTTTTTTATGAGGAGATGTTGGAGTGTTTATAAATAAGTGTAAATATTCAAATTTTAGTTTAATTAATAATAAAAAATTAAAAACAATAATTTCAATTTGTTATATATTAATTTCAATATAATTTAGAAATTATATTGCTTGAATAATTATAATTTATATAGGTGCTTAAGTTAATTTAATGATGGTGACTCAATTAATGAGCTATCTTCAAAACTATTTTTTATTGTTTTTGTATGCAAATACTTATGTAGATAATAATGTTATTTAGGTGATTATAAGTTATTTTTAAAGATTTTTAGTTTTAGATGTTTTTCTTAAGAAACATACTTATGTATATAATAATGTTATTTAGGGAGTATGAGTTATTTTAAAGGATTTTTAGTTTAGATGATTTTCCCTAGCAAGGACTATTAATGATTCTAAATTAGTTAATCACATGATTGTATCAAGTGTTAGAGTCTTGCCTCACAAGGACTAATAATGATTTTGTAACCATATTTAAATTCAATTAATAAACACAAGATTGTTAACCATGGATATTTAACCCAAATATCTAGTCATGCATGATTATTAAAACAATATCCATAAAATGTGGCGTAATATATGTAAGAGAGTTATTCATATGATTGTGCAAATGTGAATAGCTAGAATCTTGCCTAGCACCAATGATGTGGCTTATGAATACCACATGCCCAAAAACCATAATTCATTTCACAATAAAAAATAAGATGTAGAATATAACAAAAAATGAAATGCAAAAAATAAAATGTTATGTAATATAAGCTAAAATGTAAAATACACAAATTAAAAGATAATCAAATTTCTGATGCTAACTTCTTTTTTTGAGTGAAAAAGTTAAAAGAGAAAATAAACGAATAAATAAATTTGAGTGCAAAAGTTAAAGAAAAATTTACATTTCAAGAGATTTGATCTCTTTAAAAACTTAATAAATTAAAAATTAAAATAAATCTAAGTTAATTATAGAAATATCAAGATTTATTTTTCATACCAGAAAACATTATCTCTTAATTATGTTTTAAAAACATTTTTTAACCTTAAAACATAATAACAATTAATCTATCTTAAACTATTTTATATACTTTGCATATCCAAAACCTCTGCATGGAAGATTGTTATTGATAGGTTAGAACATCACTTTTCTAAATGAATAGTTATAATATTTTAGAAAAGTTTAGAGTTTAAATTTAACATTAAATAGGAACTAAATTGACACTTTAATTATTCCAAAATTATCATTTTTAAAATTTAAGTTTTGAAAATGGTTAGTAAGCTTTTACTAAGCACATGGTGCTTGTATTGGGGTATATAACAATTTTATGAGATTACTCAATTTTTATTCCTTTTCTCCTTTTTAGATGACATATGAAGGAATTGTGTTGATGTCTCTACTTGATAAATAGTGTAGAGATGGTATGTCATTTTGGTCTGGTTACAAAAGTTTTTTCGTAAAAAATTATTATTTTGTGTAAATCTTTTCGTTAATTGTATTTTTGTGTGATTTTCAAATAAAAATCTACATTATTAAAAATACCTATCTTAAACTATTTTATATACTGCATATCCAAAACCTGTGCAAGGAAGATTGTTATTGATAACTTATACCATTACGTTTCTAAATGAATAGTTATAATATTTTAAGAAAAGTTCAGAGTTTAAATTTAACATTAAAGAGGAAATAAATTGAGGCTTTAATTATTCCAAAATTATCATTTTTAAAATTCAAGTTTTGAAAATGGTGAGTAAGCTTTTCATACTGAGCACATGGTGCTTGTATTGGGGCATATAGCAATTTTATGAGATTACTAAATTTTTTTCCCTTTTTATATGAAGGAATTTTCTTGAAGTCTCTACTTGATAAATAGTATATAGATGGTATCTCATTTTGTTGTTGATACAAAAGTTTTTTCATAAAATTTCATTATTTTGTGTAAATTTTTTCGTTACAAGTGAATTTCAAATATATTTGATTTATTTGATTTGTAAGTTTATTGTTTTGTGATTTTCAAATAAGTTATTTGATTTGTAAGTTGATTTGAAGACTTATTTGTAGCTAATTAGTTTGTGTTTGAATAAAGAGTTTTTATAAATTTTTCATTTTAAAAGTGATAAGAAGTTAAGAAATACATTCTACTTTCATGTAATTTTTTTTATTATTTTTTTTTACAATGAATACACTATAAGAAAAGCATAGATCACATATATGAGAGAAAGGGTACAATAATAATGAAAGTGTAAAATGTAGTTTTGTCCTACATAAAATTATAACAATATAAATATAATAACCTAATATGTAGGGATTAATAAAGAGTTTTAGGATTAACATGGAGTTTTTTTATGAATTAACATGCTCTTCCCCCTTTTAGCAAGTATTTTCCTTAACATTTGAATAATTGGGGTTGTTTCAACATGAATAACTCATTTTTTCATCTCACCTCTTTGACTCATAAGATCCTCTATTTTATGTGGTATTTAATAATTGCTCACTCTTTCAACTACTTTATCTTTGAAGTATTGTTTTTGGTTCTAGTATGATTCTTCATTTATTAATATCTAATATAATAATTTAGACTCCGGTGTTGTCAACAATTAAATTCATTCAACAAGAAACATGTAATGATAATGTAAGTGTGAAGATGGAGGAAACTCTAATTTCTAGGTCATAATTCCAATCCTCTCCAACACTTATATATGTAGGGGCCATAATAACTAGATATTTTTAATCGTAAATATTATAATCATCATCGTTGGTGAAGACAAGTCACTTTTCATGGGTTGAATGATGCTAGTGTCTGACATTTCTTAAATAAAAGGATTAATCGCACTCTTATGTGTATATTCATACCTATAAGGCCCATTGCTAGGTGGTATACATTTTGTTTACAAATGAATACCATGGATGTGATCTTGAGAGGTGTAAAGGTATTACACCTCTCAAGATGAAGTGGAAATAACTTATGCATGAGAAGAAGATGGTGTAAAGGTATTACACTTCCTTTCTAAATGAAGCGGCTAGAACTTCTTCATGATAATAAGATGGTGTTGCCAAGGGACATTCCATAGATTGATCCAAGATAGGGAATCCCCCTCAACATGTTGAATCTAATTATCAAACTTGTGATATGTCTTTGGATTGGTGAATCTATGTAACTCATCAAGATAACACTCAATAGTTTTTTAATTCTTGTAGGAGTCAGGAAAATTACATATCTAGGAGTAAAATTCTTATTATCCTCATCACAAAGATGATATACCTAGGTGTTTTTGAGTACCAGAAGAAAAAGTATTTTTGACTTTGTGAAGCAAGCTTATTTCTCTGGTCATTAGTACTTAAGGAATAGTAGTTAGAGCTAAAAAAATTAAGATGCCTCATGAAAGAAAAGTGGCGATTCCACATTTCACATTTAGTCTTCCTTCTAATACCTTCATTTCACATTTAGTCTTCCTTCTAATACCTTCATGTAGTATCGAAAGGAAAATGTATCAAATGTTATGGCCTTCCCTATCCAAACCATAAATCATTCTTCAAAGTCTCGACATGGGAAGTTAAATCAAATTGGAATGATTAAAACCAACATCAATGTTACATTGAATGAGAAACAATTTTGTTGAGGAAGCAAGCTATAGTGGGTAGTTGAGAAAATGAAAAAAAGGAAAGGAAACTATTGGAATAAGCCTTAAAATTGCTTCATCATTTTACAATGAAAAATACTTATATATGACCAAGGTTAGTGGACGCTTTTTGTTAGATTTGATTGCTTCTTAGACTTTTTACAATTTTAAACACCTACATGAAAATGGGGAAAACATACATAGGTTAATCCACAATGACAAAAATTAATACAAATGATGAAAATTTAGGTGGAAAGAACTTTGTGGGAAACTAAACACCTTAGAGAATGACTTGAATCTTATCACTTTGTAGGAGAACTAATGTATAGAAATATGTTTGATGGAAGGATATTTATATACATTGAATATATTATTCTAATCACTGCACCTTAGGAATGAATCATGTGGAATAACTACCACCCTAGGAACATGGGACTAATCACCCACTCTTGGTAATGTTATAGGTTTATAGGTTTGGTAATGTTTGTTTTTTTTGGTGTAATGGAAAACATCAACATTGTTAGATTCACATACTTCGGGGGTGAATCCATATGAGAGAATTTCTTACTTATTTAAACATTCAAAAATCATAACCAAATAATATCGTATATGAAACAAAAGACATAAATGAAAACTTATTTACAACAAATCATCTGAAGAACCAACCTAGTTGTGGCCACCCAACTCTTCCACTATTTCAATAGTTATCCATCTTCTTGATATCCTTTCAATGACTTTTCGGTCCAAAAATTTTGATGCCATGTTTAGGTTGTAAATGATATTTTTGTAAATTTTAGGGGGGCAAGGGTTTCCATTGAATAAATTGGACATGGTCAAAAGTTGTAGTCTCAAAAAATTATTTCCTATAAGATTTCATGTCCCCCAAGTATATATTGGATGCAAAAGTTACGCCCTTTGGAATTTTATGTACAAAGTAACTACTTAGGAACCACCTAACCTTCTGGAATTTCTTATTCTATGGTTATTTCATCATGTTAAAATACATTTTTTGACCTTTGTAATAGATTTTGTGAATGTGTGTAGCCATAATCCTTCTTTGTTCATAGATAACTACAACCATTTTATCTATTTTTTATTTTATAGTATTTTTTGTTTTTATGTATTAATAAAATTTAGGTTTCCAACATAATATTGTAATCATTAATATATTTTTCTATGTGTGTTCCATTTAGTTTCCTATATTTCATTTCATTCCTTATACAACCTGATCAGTGGTATCAAATAAATCTTCTTCTTTTTCTTTCTTAGTGCATGTCCTCGATGAGGTCATGGTATAGAGAGTTGTTTCTCGAGCTAGTTTCACTTGAGAAAATTTCCTCTCATAGAGCCAAGAGGCCTCCCATGGTCAAAGAAAATATTGATGATGGTGTAGTAGATCCTATCAACCTTTTCCTAAAGGAAGGCCTTTTCGAGTTGTTGGTCATTCCCTTGAGCTTGCATAATTCACTCACATTGTTCATGAAGATGATGGCTGATGTATTGTATCCTTTCACTAGATCTTTTTTGGTTGTATATTTGAATGGAATATTCATATATAGTAGAACTTGGGAAAAACATTTGCAATATATTTAATAGGACTTGAGTACCCTGTGAAAATACAATTTATATGCCAATATAGAGAAATGCACATTTGGCATGCATATAATTCAATACTTGGTGAATACATAATGGATGAACGTGGAGCACATTTGGACCCAACCAAGATCCATGTCATTCAGCATTGGCTAGTCCTAATAAATATAAAAAAATATTTATAGCTTATTGGTCCTTGATAAGTTCTACCAGAGGTTTTTGTTGGGGTTCTCTTATATTATTTGGCACTTAAGAAGTGACCAAGGGTGGTGAAAAATTAAAATTTTCTTGGTATAAGTCAACATAGAGATGGATTTGGAACACTACCTTTGCTATGTACCAATCCTCACCCTACCATACCTACAACAACCATTTTATATTGAGATGGATACCTTTGACTATGATACTAGTCTATCCCTGACTCAGAAAGGACATCATGTGGCCTATCATAGTGAAACAATCTTTGATATTGTACAAAGATGCCCCAACTATTACAAGGAGATGCACTTTTTCATGCATGCCTATGAAGAATGGAAGGATTATATTCTATGGATCAAGATGATCATACATACCAATCATAGGCCTTTCATATTTATGTAGAAAAAATGAATGTTACAGAATGACCACCATAAAAATGGTCCACATACCTACAAGTGTTCCATTTGAATGTTAAATATAAGAAGGGTAGCAACAATCATGTCATAGACTACGTGAATTTTCCCTAGCTATGGTTCTAGCCACAATTATTAACTCTTATGGTCATAATGCCTCTAGGTGGCTATAATTATCAACATTTACTCTCCTTTCATTTTCACATATCACATGTTTATCAAAAGAAAAAACAATTCAAGACTTTCTCCTTCACAATGTAATTTTTTGATTCACAGGACACCACTTGTTTCCTTCAATTGAGTGTGTTGAGTTGCTTTAGGTTGCAAAATATAGTTGGGTCGTTGGGAACTTCTGTGTGAAGAAGAAAATAGAAAAAAATCTAGATGTATTTCAACTAAACAAATTTTCATAGGATGTCAAATAGTATATAATATCATGCACTACTTGCATCACTTCAAAAAAAACCATTAATAAGCAGGCATTGTACACTCCTATACCTATGCCTGACAATACTTGGGAGTCACTCCCATGGGTTACAGGTTCATTTTTTTCATCTACCAAGCATGGTAATGACTATGTGCTTTTGGTTGTCAATCAGTTCACTAATATGGTCATTTTTGCACCATGAAAGAAGAGTAGCATATCTAAAGCACTACCTAACTCCTTTTGAGAATGTTTGGGTTTAATTTGGACTACCTCAAACTAGTATTTCATATAGGAATAGTAGTTTTCTAATCACCTTTTCGTCTAGCATATCGTTTGTCATAGATACCAACTTGAAAAAATTAACTTCCCTTAATACCTAATTAGATGGACAAATAGAAGTTGTGAACAAGATAATTGTGCATATCTTCTGAATGTACAACACCAAAAATACATGTACATACGATGAAGGCCTTCCATATGTTCAACACAGCTAAAACAGATCCATCCATGGCTTTATTGGCCGCATAACATTTTAGGTGTTATTGGGGTTCTAATGATTGGCTCTGATTGATGTAGTTATGCCCATTGCATATTCACTATAAGATTCCTCCCATGCTCAACTCAAGAAAGATAGGGTAGGCAATTTTTTGAATGGATTGAACACCTCCAATAATAGGTCCATGATATTTGACCAAAAGCCAGTGCTAGGTACAAGCAGTGACTTGGATATAGATATATAACATAGAGTTCCAAATAATTTTCACATTAATGATAATATGTGGTTAAATTTATAGGAATAACACCTCACATGATCCCATAGGAATATCAGACCAATCTAATATGGTACTTACACAATAATAAAGGTTGTGGGTGAAAATGTTTTTGAGTTAAGAATTCCCCCTTTCCTTGGCTTACACCGAGTATTTAATGTGGAGCTACTGCATGTTAGATTTTGGGTAGCTTGGAAGGTATTTCTAAGGAAGGACAACCCACCACAAGTTTTTTGTTGGGTGATTTACCCAAAATGGGGTTTTGGACCCAAGTTAGGGTTTAGGACAAAAAGAGAAAATAATAATTTATTCTGAGGGCCAAAGAAGTAAAAACCGTAGATCTAGAATTTTTTCCTATGTGACCCAAGGGAAGATTATTTATTATGTCTAAAGTGAGTTTCTTGGGAAATCAAGTGCAAGCGAAGAAGCAAAATTATCTTGAGATTGATAATGCCTTAAGAAGGCCAAGATCTATTCGTTGAGGTCAAGGACTCTGGGCGAAGATGTTTCTTATGAATGATGAGGCTAGATCATCAAAGGAAAGAGATTATATAGGGCCAAGATTAGGTCGCTTTTGTTTAGGGCCTAGAATTATGCCAAACACCAAGATCCATCCATGAACACAGAAGATTTAGAGGATTCCATTGCAAATAAAAAGAGATTTGAGGGTTAGTGAAAAAGGTATCCATGAACAAGTTCAAATCTACAATAAGGAAATCATTATACTGTGAAACCAAGCCTAAGAATAGGACACCAAGCCTTAGGAGGAACCCACACTTGGAGAAGGAGTATTTTATAGTATTTCATGTGTTACAAGTGATAGAAAGAGGAAGAATATGGTATATGACTAGGATGGAGTTTTTTTTGGAGGCTGGACATGTAATTTTTGTATGTTTCTGTGCAAAATACAAATATATATCTCTATGCATAGGACAAAGTGTTTTATATTGCATTGAGGAGGGTCAAAACCCTTAGATGTATTGCACATTAAGGCCATGAGGCCTATGGAAGTGCTACAATGAGGGTTAGTTACATATAGCATATGAACATGATATTAATGGATGGAACATTAGGTTTAAGTAGACATAAGAGGACTAAGGTGGCCACGTGAGAAAATAGGGCCAAGAAACATCAAATTTATGATTGTAAGAGGCTGAGTATTCTCAGATTTGAGGACAGGTTAGTATGGAAGGTATGTCACAATGTTTTTTGTAGTTGATCGTTGAAGTGTATGCTTCTTTGTCTTTCCTTGAATGAGTGAGAGGGTAATAGTATTTTTATGCTTCTTTGTCTTTCCTTGAATGAGTGAGAGGGTAATAGTATTTTTTAGCCTATGTATAGTAACCTTGGAGAAAGAAAAGGTGTTTTTAAAAGGAACATTGTTTTGGACATATGTTTATCATATTTTATGAGGAATATCAATGAGAGAAGGAAGTATATTTGAATCCATGTGTAGAGTGATCTTGGAGGAAGAATTGTTACTATGTGAAGGGAGTTTGGTGAGTTGAAGTGTGAAAGGGTTTTCGAGGAGAATAACTCTTGTAAATAGGTAGGTGGGTAAAGTATTGGAGTAAAAATATTATTTTCAAGTAGAGGAGGAAATGGACCCTCCACATGTGAAGGAAAACAAGAGTAGAAAGGGTTGATCTAGATGATCTACTTTAGAAAGTAAGCTAACTTTCTTTTTCTAGTTTTTGGTGAGTAGATTGTAGATATGTTGTTGCAAAATGAAAGCCCTAGTTGTATGATATGTATATTATTTGTATTAGATATTAGGGTCCATGATCCCTAGTACAGGAGCCCCATTATTCTTTAATAGACATACTAAGAAAATAATCAAGCTTTGGAATCAAAATATCTTTGCACTAAATTGATTTCATTGTTGTTACATTTCCACTATGTCAAGAACTAATATGTTGAGGGCATTTTAGTTAGTTTGTGATTTTGTTTAGAGATCAACCTAATTCTAAAATACCCTTGACAAATCAACACTTCAACCATATTTTCATCTTTTGTTGAACACCTTAATGTAAATTGAGAAATTAACCCACCCATAGAACTCAATATTGACTACGTTTAATAGGCTATATTATATCGGCTCATGGACACAAAGATAAAGGATACCTACCAATAACACAAACAACTCTATTGGGTTGTCCAAGCATGAAAAATTCTTCATCAAGGCACATGTTTCACTAGGAGATAAATTCAATAGAAGTTTCCCCATTTGATGAGGGAACTTGATGTAATGGATACTCTTTCTTCCTAAGCTGGGAGGAATAGCCTATGTGGATGTTAGTGGTCACCTACTTCTTCCATTTTCTCAATGGTTCTCTATTTTCTTCATATTTTTTCTATGATTTATGTGTCCCAAAGCTCAAGGTCTATTTTAAGGCTCTAAATGATGTTTTTTAGACATTTAAGGTGACATAGCTCACCATGACATGCCCTAACCCTAGTTAAAAGTTTCCTTCCCTGAATAGATATTTACAACAAGTTATAATTCAACCCAAAAGAAATATTTTATGTAAATGTTATGGACCAAGGAATTTGATGTACCACCTAACCACCATGGAACTACCTTTTCGAATTTCATCTTCTAGGGTTATATTTTTAAACCTCCATGGTCCTTTCTTTATTTTGAAATTACATTATTTTGGCCTCCGATAATAGATTTTCTGAGAACAGTTAGGCACCATCACACTTTATTCATAGATAACTACCACCATCCCAGCTAGTATTTGTTATAGTATTTTTGTATTTCATTTATTAATAAAAGTTCAATTTCCCCCATATAATTATACTCTATACTATGTTTCTTTGTGTGCGTTCCATTTATTTTCTTGTGTTTCATTTCATTCCTTGTACAACCCATATCACTATTAACATCAACTTTGTGGGAACCAACCTAAACATGATGCCAATCCTGTTTACTATAATATGCGTAGGAATAAATCTATAACAAATCCTGTGTTTTACAAGATTTGTAGGAACCAACATATAGTTGACACTAATCCCATCTAGTGCATTATTCGTAGGCTCTAATATATAGGGGATACCAATCCCATCCTCTATAATATCTGTAGGCACCAACATATAGGGGACACAAATACCATTTACAATAATATTTGTAGACCCAAACCTATAGGAGACAACAGTCTCCTCCACTAAAAATATTTTGAGGCTCCAACTTACAAGAGACACCAATCTCCATTGTTGCACATATCCATAGGAACTTACTGGTTGGATTGAGCATGATCGAAACCTCTACCTTCAATATGTCTGTTAGTTTCTTATTACTTCAGTTAATTTTATTTTTTATTTTTCCTTCACCATGCCTCCTTAATTATTTTATCCTCACGAAGTTTACGTCTCCGAAAAATTGTTGGTTTTGTCCTCTTCAAAAAAGTGAACTTGTACAACATGTTGTGTATCCAATTTTTCAAATGAAATTCTGAAATTTATTTCCTAAGGTGCATCTATATTTCACGTTTTATCTATGAAATTTTTACAGTATGAAGTACCAAAAAATATTTTTTATGCAAAGTGAAAAACCAACCCATTTAAAGAAAATTTCAGAAGCATCATAGATTCCTAACTTCCATTGGGAATGTTTTTGAAATTGTACCAAACCAATGTTTGAAATTCTTACCATAGGTACCTAGATTTCTCTTCTCTATATTTTCAATATTTCACAACATAAACCATCTTCCAAATAAATTTATAGTGAATGTTACCATATAAATTGTTTGAAGTAGATTCCAAAAGCGTTCTGTAACACCTTCCTCCCACACCTACCCAAGTAACCAACCAACTGGGCTAGAAAGTGACAAGAAGTGACTATGACATGCTTCCACCTCCCAAGCCACATTAAGGAAGTGGAAACGATGGGAGGACACCATATAGACCTTCAACATTATCAGGACCCCTAGGAACCATCCCAACCTTCTTTCTAACCAACCCCTAGGTCCCACTAAGATTTTGGACCACTTGACCCTCGAATGCTCCCATTCTATAGGGTTGCAAGTGTCTAGGAGGCTCTAAACGCTCTAATGAAAAGGCATTTTGGCTTCTAGGGACTATTCCGCTCAGTGATGTGCCAATGTCCCTAGGAATTGAGCCACATTTTAAGGCCCAAAGCCTAGGTCACTGCCCATAATTAAATGACACCATAAGAATAGTAAGATAACATGGAAATGACAATACAAATGAAATTACTAGAATAAGACCTTGATTGGACCTCTAATATCCATGAAATACATTTCGTCAAACATATGGTACAAATATGTAATCTACATGTGTAAATAAAAAATATGAGCATAGGGGTCTTAATCTTAGTTGAGAATCACTGAGAAACATTGATGCCTCAACACATTAGCTTTGACTTCATCCATTAAGTCATAGATACATTTTTCATTCATATACAAGTAAAGACATGACGAGAGCCATACATGGCCACTGTCATAATACATATTCATAACTGGCATAATAACAACAGAAATACCAAGGATACAATAGCCATAGAATCCAAATATGAACTAGTATAATACTCATGATATAAAAAGGAGAAATAACCTCGTATTAATAATACAAATGCCAACCCAGTATGGGACTACCACATTCAACCCGACTGTAGAATGGCTGAGCCAAATATCTCTTTAGCCATTCACCCCCATTCCATATTCCAGGCATGAATGTGGGATCTCCTAAAACACATCAACGAAAACCATATAGGGCTTCCAAAGGCCATCCACCTCAACCCATCAAATCATGAATCAACCTCACTATCGTACACCACAAAACCATCTCTAAATTGGACTCTACCAAAGCCTTCCAGGGCTCTAGAGAATTTGTTCCAATCAAGGTTCCAGGGCTAGTAACTCAGCCCATAACTTATACCAGGCTCCAAACCATTTGCCCAACCAAGGATCCAAGCATAGTAACTCAACCCATAGCTTATACAGAGCTCTAGAGCATTTCACCAACCAAGGATCCAAGCATAGTAACTCAACCCATAGCTTATACAGAGCTCTAGAGCATTTCACCAACCAAGGCTCGAAGATTAGTAACTCAACCCACCAAGGGTTGTAAAGAATTTGTCTAACCAAGGCTCTAGGACTAATAACTCAACCCAAGATAAAGGAAGCATGAGAACCAACCAAGAAAACAAAGAAATGAACTCACAATACCATGGCTATATAGGAAATGGAAAGTTTGGACTAATCCACTATCAATCCAGATAATCCTCCAGGCCCATGACAGATCGTAACCAATAAACCACATGCATGTGCCATACATGCCGAATCTATTGAGGAAAGCATACATGCAACTCGTTACCTACAAGAAAAATCCGTTATAGCTGCTGATCCTGATTTCCTCTTGTGCTTTCCTACTCTTCCTTTGTATTCTTGCTCTAAAAATCCAAGTATGCCACACGCTCCAAGATTTATTGAAAAAATTCTAAGTTTCCAAGAGAGAGAGATAGAGAATAATGAGAGAGCTCCAAAACTGAACTGACCAAGCTTGTACTGACTAAGCTTACCCATTGATCCTCAAAAGCATTTTTATTAATGAGGCCTCTATTTTCTTCATTTGCCATTATTTTCCTTCATTTTCCTCTTCACATGCAACCTATTACCTTTCACCTCCCTTTTCTCCTAATTTCCAATATTATCATAAATAAATGCCAAATAATGCCTCATGCCTTTCTAGAGCCTTTTCCATTGTCCTTTCCAATTTCATCAGCCATAATAAACAAAAGTGACACCCACTAAGATGTCTTTCTTCCCACCATTAATCTTGGAATACACATCCTATGGTTGTGGTATTATATATTTAACATGGAATTTTAATTAGGGTTGTTACAGAACCCTCCCCCTTTGGGCAACACTGTCCTTTGTGTTCAATGACACCTATAACCAAAAAAACCGTTGAAAACAAAACATACAACCCATGGAGCTTTATAACATAGCTCGTTGCAGAGTTTACATTGACCATCTGCTAAAACATGACAAATATACCGTTTACTGGAGCTTTATAACACACCTCATTACAGTATTTAAAATAATACACACATATACACATATGCACATTTGCTACACCCAAAAACTAATCATATTGCCTATGGAGCTTTTTAAATGTAGCTTGATACAGTGTTTACAATAATACACAGATATAAACTAATGCACATTTTCTCAATTAGAAAATAAAAGGATACGATGTATGCATCTGCAACAAGGGAATCAAGAGGTTCACACCTCCACCCTCAAAGTAATACTAGGATTCACCTCCTTCCTAGGAAGTCCAGAATCCATTGCAAATTCAAATTTGCATCCAATGTCTAGCATTATAATCTTGTGCCACTTGTCCACTTAGTGAATAGCTACCATCTCATTATTCCAGGGCACAATCCTAATGTATATTTGATTCCATCTGGAAACGCTAATTACCAAAACAAATCCATCCCCGACCTTCCATTCTTTGTTACATAGTCCCTTGGGCAATCCAATCACCCCCTTTCATGCAGTCACACACCTTGCGAGTTTTGTTTGCACCCCCATCCCAGGAATTCAATCCCTTGGCAAGGCTTCCTCAAATTGGAAGATATAAAAGCCAAGGCATATTCCTACCTCAAAACCATCATATCGGTCATAACATGCTCATGGAAATCAATGAACACTAATGGTTACCAATGTCCCACAATGGCCCTATTGTTGAATACTTTACCAACATATTGCTACATTTTCCAATTCCTTTTGTTGTTGCTTGTAGTCAATTTCAACAACCCAACTAGGCATTTTCATGCATTCCTATACCAAGCACATAATTTCCATTAGATTTAAAATAAATTAACATCACACCTTATTAGTAGTTTGTCAATAAGGTACACTTGCAATATTGTTTACTTCATGTCACAACAAGTCAAACTAGCATCTTTGACCAAATCAACATGTATAAAAATATCACATCACGTTAGTTTAAAACACAACCATCATATATAAAAATCATGAATCACATGCAATCATCAAAACCAGAATCATAGATCACATGTAATCAACATAGACTAGAATCATAATTCACATGCATAATAAAACTTAAATAAAATGTTGATACTTATCCTTTAATTAGTCCTTAGCTTCTAACCTTGCCCTTATTCTATACACACTCGAGATCTGTTGCCACCGCTAAAAATCACCCAGTGCCTTCTCCTAAACCATGTGTACATACACATAGTGTGCATCACTCACATAAAACCACACACAACATATAACACCATGAAATACATGCATCTGCATGTGACATACAACACATACACCTACACCTAGTGTACAACACACCCCAATACATATGCCTACATCTAGTGTACACCACCACACAATACATTTACTTACACCCAATGTACAACAGAATACATATATGTACACAACGCACAACATAATGAATACACATGTCACGATGCCATGACTACACAGTGCACATACATAATACCACATGTATACAACACAACATGTATGACTTGCACCTAATACCATGTGTACACAATAACACATGTACAACATATAAACATTACCACCTATATGCCACACCACCTACAGAACATGTACAAAACATCACATGTACACAGAACCACCTGCACAATGTGTACATAACCCCACATGTACATTGTATGACCTATACAACGTGTACAAAATGACGAACATACACAACACCACATGCATGACATGTACATTGCACCATATGTACATAAATCCATATACACGATGTGTACACAACATCACCTGCATAAAACACCATATGTACAACATATACACGACACCACATTCTGACAACACCACTTGTACAATCATGCACACAAAACCATATGTACATAACACCACATGTACAACATGCACACAACACCATATGTACATATCATTGGATATACAACATGTACACAACATCGCATATCCAACATGTACATAGCACCATCTATACCCAATTCTACATATACAATATTCACACAACGCTATCTGTACCACCCTATACATAACATTTCATAAACCACATCTACACACTCTATTTATACACAACACTGCATGTGCACAACATCACAGATGCAACATGTACAACATATATGACACATGCACAAAAATAGTATCACACATCCAAAACCTTATTGTCTCTACCAACAAACCTTACTTCCAATGTCTTATCCATGCTTGTTCCAGCATCCCGCAGACCACACTACTTTCATTTTGTTGATGTATACCTTGGAGTTACCTGTCATAACATAAACATAAGCATAATACAAGCATACAATATCAATTCATATCCACATGACACCGACTTCGTATATTTGTCATGATTACTCTCCCCACTTTATTCCTCATAAGACTAGGAACCCCTTCATGCAATTCACCTACATAAGAAATTGTTTTTCCATGGGAACAATCCTTGATGACCCTTCTAGACAATGAGATATATACATGGATATACATACATATACATATAAACATTAGCCTTACACAACCATGATCCATGATTACCTTACTATGTGTTCTCACATCACCCAACTGTTATTTATATAAACACCTCAATTATTATCTTTTCATGCTAATACAAGTCATGTTTCCTTGAACTGTCTATACATGTCCACCACATGTTCCAATTATTAGGAAAATCATATCTATCAATTTGATATCAACCTTTACAAAGACTAACAATCATGTCATAATCCATAGTCAACTCATAGTCATTAGACATAATGCTACAGTTGTAACCTACTACACTCAAGTACATATCAACTATCTCAACATATATGTGTTAGTACAATCATATTAAAACAATATCATTTTAACACATACTCATATTATGAAATTCATCAAACATCCAACTAACTTGCAGCCATATTGTGTTAAATAAATCAAGTAGACAACATAATAGACACTAAACACTTAAAGACCAAATAGATGACATAATCAAACATTCAAGCACAAAGTAGATGACATAAGCAAGATCATACCTTAATGTCTTAGGGGAGGCTATATTGTCTACACAATCAATCCATATTAGGACGATATAACTTCACAACATATCAACTAAAAATAAATAATGTCATGACATCCATCATAGTCACTAGCTAACATGTTCACATCATAAACTCATGAACAATTATCATTCATGCATAACAATCACATATCCATATTCAGTCTAGATCAATATGACAAAATATCACAATATATTAACTCATATTTTAATTTCATAACCATAACCATCTACATAGGCCGATCCAATTTAGCATGATATATATATATATAACATCAATATCTTAATGTAATAACCCTAATCATCAAGTTACTAGAATATAGCAATAACAAGTTATATATCATGCTCTTAGAAAACATATAACCTAATCATCAAGCTAACTATCATATAACAACAACAAGTTAACCTATAACATACTCATCAACAATTATAACTTAATAATCAAGTTAACTATCATAAAGCAATAATAGAAATGCATACAACCAAATGTTACTATCATTCATGACTATTCGACAATTGTGCATATGATTACGCTAGTCAACTAGAATTTATCATACATGTAACCATAACATAAATACAAATGTACGTGAACATAATGGTTATAACCCTAAATCATATAAAAATCCATTAACTAACATACCTGCATGCAAAACATATAATACATGTATGATGATTTTCTCTTACCCCGAAGTCCATTGTTGCAACTTCACTTTAATGATTTGCATCTCCTGCTCTATCTCAGCCAACACATGAATATCATAACATACCAATAGCATCATGATGACCTAATTTCGTACAATGAATTCACAATGCATGTATGGCCTATCGTACATGCATAACCATAACCATAACAATGTGTGCATAACAACATATAGACACCAACAGGAATAATGAATGCATATACAACCATACACATGATGAAACATACCACACCAACACCATCAACCTTCACATGGTGTCATCACTATAACCACAACCGACACCATGAATATGCAATAAGCATATAGACCACAAGGACTACTAACACACATGCAACTGACATGAGTGCATGACCAACACACACCACCTATCCAATCTGGGGGTGAACAATGCTTTGATACCACTCTGTAACACCCTCTTGCCATGCCTAATTAAGTAACTGACCAACTGGGCTAAACATGTAATGAAAAGTTACTGTGATATGATTCAACCTCCCAATTTAAGTTAAAGAAGTGAAACCAATGGAAACACACCATACCAACCTTCAACATCAGCAATAGGACACCTAGGAAGCATCTCAACCTTCTTGGTAACCAAACCTTGGGTCCCACTAATATTTTGGACCACTTGACCCCTAGATGGTCCCATTCTATAGCCCTTCAAGTTTCCAGGAGGCTCTGGACACTTTCATGGCATGGCATGCTGGCGCCCAAGAACTATTTTTCCCAGTGTTGTGCAAAAGTCCCTGGGATTTGAGCCACGTTTTCAAGTCCAGAGCCAAGGTCACTTCTCATAATTGAATTACACCTTAATAATAGAAAGATAACAAGGAAATGATAGTACAAAATGCAATTACTTGAATAATACTTTGACTGGGACCTTACTAGCCATGACAAGAATTTTGTCAAACGTATCAGGAATATGTAATCTACAGGTGTAAATAACAGATCTAAGTATAGGGGTCTCATACTTAGCTGATAATCACTAAGAGACATCCATGCCTCAACACATTAGCTTCCACTTCATCCATTAGGTCATAGATACATTTCCATACAAGTAAAATCATGATGAGATCCATACATAGCCACTGTCATAATACATATTCATAACTAGCATAATAATGATAGAAATACTAAGGATACAATAGCCATAGAATCAACATATAAATTACTATAATACTCATGGGATAATGACGAAAAATAACCTCATATTAATGATGAAAAATCCACCCGACTGTAGAATGTTTGAGCCAAATCTCTCTTTAGTCATTCACCCATGTGCCATATTCCAAGCCATATTCCAAGCATGAATGTGGGATCTCATAAAAAACATTAATCAAAATCATACCGGGCTTCTAGAGGGCATCCACCTCAACCGATTAATTAGATAGAGAATTTTTTCCAACCAAGGATCCAAGACTAGTAACTCAACCCACAACTTATGATGGGCTCAAGAGCATTTGTTCAATGAATGCTTTAGGACTAGTAACTCAATGCGCAACGTATATTGGGCTCAAGAAGATTTGTCCAACCAAGGCTTTAGGACTAGTTACTCAACCAACGTATGGCTCTGGATCATTTGTCCAACCAAGTCTCCAAGACTAACAACTCAACCCAAGCTAAACGAAACATGAGAACCTACTAGAAAAATAAAGAAATGAACCCACAAAACCATGGCTATCCAGTAAATGGAAAGGCTAGACAAATCCACTATCACTCTATAGAATCCTCCATGCCAGTGGTAAATCATAACCAAGAAACCACATACATGTGCCATGGATGCCAAAAACAGTGAGGAAAACATAAATGCATCTCAGAATTATTGAGAAATGGCAACAAGAAATTCTAGTTTAATTTTCCCTTGAATTAAAATAATAATTAAATCAAATTCCATTCTCATAGCAACTTTTAAATAGGTAATTAAGTTTAATTAACTTAATTTTCTTAGGAATTTCGAGTTGGAAGTCTTTCTATAGTCTTGTATCTATTCTCCCTAAATTTTAAGGCTTCGGCAAGAGTTTAAATTAAGTTGTAATTAGATAAGTCAGTTTACTGAGTTATGGTTGGTTAAATTAGTTCTAACTATTTGTGCAAGTAATAGAGGACTAACAACCTGTTGGGGCATTTGTGAATCCACAAGTGTTACTTTAGTTAACTGAAGATTCCCTCATGAGAAACATATGCATGCCAGTTCATAAAAAAGACCTAATTGAGAATAGAGTGTAAGGACAATGTACTATAGTTGTATGATTTACTGTGTTGTAAATATAATACATGCAATCAGTGAAGGACCTATGTTTGGATTTCACAGCTTTGGAAGCATAAATTCCATTTAAATAAGGGTTGTTTATCCTAGGAATTGTGCAAAGAAATAGGGGCTTGGCAGAGAGTTGAAATTGGCTAAGTGTTGGGTAATAGCTGGCTTGTGAGGTAGAGAGTTGAATATACTTTTGTAGAATTCTTCTTGTGAGAATAATGTTTGTATCTTGACTCATATTTCTAATTTAATGCAATACAGATAGACAGGGTTTTGAGCTATGGATTTCGCCATGAAAAATCATTGTGTTATGTGCCATTGATTTGTCTTCTTCTTGTTCATATTGTTTTCATCAATCTATTGGCTTCCACTGGTTGAAAGTGGAAGTAGATTCTTGTCCTATGGTTTAGTGAATTGCATGAGCTTGTGAATCTATAGGAAATTCTATAGTACCTACAAGAAACTTCCATTGTAGCTACTAATCTCGATGTCCTATTTCACTGTACTTCTCTTCCTTTGTCTTGTTGCCCCACAAAACCACGTATTCCACACCCTCCAAGAGTGCTCCAATAAAATCTGATTGTCCAAGAGTGTGTGAGAGAGAGAATAATGAGAGAGCTCCAAAACTAAACTAACCAATCTTGCACTAACTAAGCTAATCTACTGACCCTCAGAAGCCTTTTTATTAATGAGGCCTATATTTTATTCATTTTCCATTATTTTCCCTCATTTTCCTCCTCACATGCAACCTGTGACCTTTCACATCCCTTTCCTCCTAATTTCCCTTATTTTGATAAATAAATGCCAGATAATGTCTCATGGCTTTCCAAATCCTTTGTCATTTCCTTTGCCAATTTCCTTTGCCATAATAAATCAAAGCGACAACCATTAGTATGTCTTTTTTCCCACCATTCATCTTGGATTACGTGTCCCATGACCTCAATCTTATATATTTTACATGGATTTTTAACCAGGATTGTTACACATTCACTAAGCCTCAATTCATCTAAGCATATATATGAAGTTATTAAACCAAAGTTTGAAATCTTTGACATGTTTACCAACATAGTCATTGATCAAATGAGAACATTAATGGTAACCCATTTTTTGAGGTTGCAAAAAAAATCACCCGATTTTGAAAACTTGTGATTCAGAATACACCCTTTTTTTGGAGCATATTTTTGGCACTTCGAATTTTCATATGTATCAAGTATGAACATATTATTTTTTAAATGTTAGTGATTTTCATGTTGATTTTGAAAAGTGGTTATGCAAGATCAGCGCCTTTTTTTAGAGGGCTTAGCTTTTAGACATTAAATTTTCTAATGTCTTATTCTTGTTCTTCTTCTTCTTCCCTCAAATATTCATTTTAAGTCTATTTATTTTTTGCGTATTTTGTTTTTCTTTTCAGTTTTTTTTATAATGAAATCTTCATTTTTTTGCATAGTTAAAAAAAAAAGGCTCAATATTTTAAAGTTAGGAATTTCTATATGTTTATGTATCGTTAATTAATATTTAAATACACATAAAATAATTGTCACTAAAAGGAAATAATTTTAAACATTTGAGAAAAAAATACACATTTTCAATGTAGATATAATGAAAATTATACACATTTTGAGACATTTTTTTGTTAAAAATGACATGTCCAATAAGCGATTTTCAATGGAAAATATTAAAAAAAAAACTTAAAAAATAACAATTTTTTAATGAAATTTATGTCAAAAATTAATAGTAATCACATTTTTTTACAAAAATAATGATGCACATCAAAATTAAAGTGAAAATAAGATAATATAATATTAAACATATCACAACAATAATTGAATTTTATTATTCTCATAAAATGTCAAAGTCAAAACAATACAAGTAAAATTAATGAATAGTTCTCTAAATTGAGCCTGATTTGCAAGCATAAGTTACATTTAATGCATAATATCATATAATGCATGTTCATCATCTTCTAGAGCTTCATTATAGCCTTCTTCCACAATAATTTCTATTTCAGTTTTGTCATTTTCCTCTTCTAATAGATCTTTGATGTTTGCAAATCTCCCAAAGTATCATTTTCCAATAATTCCATCTAACGATGGTTGAGGTTACTTTTCCTTTTTTCCACGCGTGATTCATGAAAATCCACTTTCCTCAAACCAACTTATTGCATTGCATCTAGAATAAATTGAAAAACATTAATCCTTTGTTGAATAAAACTGCATTGTAGTGAGTATTTTTCAATGGTAATGCAATTTCTTACTTTTTGTAGGCAACATGTTAGTGTTGTACCTAATCATCAAGCACAAAATAAATAATTAAGTAAATTAGTATAAATGCATAAAAACTAAAAAAGAAAATATTAAAATTCAATTTAACATAATAAAACTTACGTGAACATGAGAATAAATCCAAAACCCAATCTCCTTCATTTGGACATAAATCTATAAGATAGTTAATTAATGTTTGTGGTTTTTGATAAATATTAACTATATCTCTTTTGAATATTTCTCCTCATATGTTATTTTTCTTATGACAACATCATGAACCAATACTTGGCTATGATTCTTTCCTTCAACTCCATTCAGAAGAATAGGCTTATAGATATCATCTTTTGTCCAACATCCAACACGGATGAATACACAATCACTTATAATTGGTTTATCTCCAGAAGAAATAAGATTTGATTTTTTCCTATACCATAACATAGTAAAAGTTCAATTAACTTGTACATATTTTTTTTTTAACATTAATCAAACATACAATTTCAATATCATACCATGTAAGCTACATCCTTGAGTTTTCTTTTCCATTGAAGCTTGTTAGTAAAATTGCAAATTGTATGTCTGAATGAAATGTCACAAATCTCTAAAGTGGTAATGTTGGAAATTCTTGAAATCCCATAACTAGTTTATTAAAACAGTGATACATATAAGGTTGACTATCATATCTAATGTCTCGAAAATTTAAACCATGAGGAAAATCTGCAATAACTAGGGGATATTCCTTTTTTCGTATGAGTTTGAAATTTATTTGCAATCACTTTGTATTATTTGATATTGGATAGTTTCAATCCCATTCCAATTGAAATGAGTAAAACAAGGATCAATTTCAACATTCCCGCGACATTTCTTTCTCAACCTTTCCAACTTAACTTTTTAAATAAATCTTTTGAAAGTATTTGGTACTTCATTTACATCCTTATTTGACATCTTTAATGAAATAAACAAATATTTGTATAAGTAATAAAATGAAAATAATTTACATATGAATAAAATGAATGTATAAATAACCATACATTTTTGAATGCAAGATAAAAATATTTAAGTATTGTTGTCGAACTTGATTCTAGGTAGTTGTGTACAACATCATCCCAACTCTCTTCATTCAAAATGTTAACTATATGTTCTTATATTTTCATATAAATATTATGACTAAATAAAAAAAATTAATAATTGTTAATATAGTGATAAGTATAACAAATACTACAAAAAATGATAAGTCATATTTAAACGAAAATTATAATCCAAGAAAAATTAAAAATAATTCAACAAAGTTACTTTTAAAATTACGAACACATTTATTCCTATGTTTTATTCACTTGAATTCACACGAGATAGTATTGATTTGAATAGTTTGTCATTCTTCACCCTTTTCATTGTTCTCCGAGTTGTGATAGTAATATCATTTGGACATTTCTTAATTTCAAGAATTGTCTTACTGTTGGTACATATTAAGGATTTAGACTTTTTAACCTTCTGATTTTTTATGGAAATATTCTCCCATGGGTTGAAAATATCATGAATCAATTCCTGTATCTCCTCAATTCTAAATGCGGACTAGAAAATGTTATCCATGCCTCTGAATAAATGTGAATTTACTTTTCCACCTTTTGAATTAATTTTATCCTCAATTTGATAAAATATTTCCATACAACATTCCTTCTGAAAGCTTATACTGACCTTTATCTTATCCCCACCACATTTTTCTTCAAATTCATTATGAATAAATCTCATCCTTTTGATGAAATTCATAACCATTTTATACTCATTATCTGTATTATGATGCCATGCCAATAATTTTTCTTTTGTTTCTATTAAACCAACATAATTCTACATCTCACTATTTCAAAAAGAGAGGTATTGGGATATTCCTCGATCAAATATCTTCTAGTCTCTACAGAATGGTTCCCTCCAACTACATAATACATGTATTCAAAACATTATGTCCTCTCAACTACCTCTTTGTTGGAAACTCAATTTAGATTAACAAGAACCACATAATCCACCACATGTGCATATGGATTGTACCTAAAAAAAATTTAAAGGTATGGACCTGTAGGTGATGTGGCTTTCTAATTTGATGTTGAGATTTTCCTTAATTTTGCCTATAGAATTGGCTGACATTAAGATGAAATTTTTTACTTCCATTAATTATTTTACTCTTCATCAAGTGATATCAAATGAAATTTTAGCCGATAATGGCTTAGACATTCGGCACCGGAGGACGGAGAAATTCGGTGAAGGCTACACCTGCAACCGAAGAAATGGCATGATAGGACTCACAGGGAGAAGGCTTAACCGGTGGCGGCAAGCCAGCCAAACAAGCGATCATTACAGATCGCACCACAAAACTCAAGGCATCAGGAGAATAAATACCAGGACACTTGGACGAAAGCCGTATCAAAAGACATCAGTGACATTTATGTTCACGGTGTTTCAGGCAGAGTGGATCAAGGCTCAGAGCATGGAGAATCAGAAGGGGGGAAAACAGGGTCTGTCCGACTCCAGTCGCATCCATAACAACAGCTCAGACGTACAACACACTTGGAAAATTGATAAATGGCTCATAAGCAACCACACTCATTCTAAGTCGACCGGCATCAGCCTCGCGTGCGTGGACCTCAACCGCATTGATTGCAAGGGTACTCCTAACCACAACAGGTTCAAGACCGAATTCAGGAGGATCACCATCCGAAAAAGCTATAAAGCAGCGGGCACTTTCTTTGTTTTCACCACTGTGTCTTTTTATAGTGAAGTATTAGCTTCAGTGAGCGAGAGGAAATTTGGCTGGAAGAATCATAGAGAGTTTAGGATGGAAGAGAGTGGTTGTCGCTGTGATGCAGCAAATCAGGACCTGCTCGATGCGAAGCATGGTTATGAAACCCGTGCTGCCGCTAGAAACAAGCGTAAGGTAGCGGAGCTGGAGGCTAAGGTCAAGCAAGCGGAGGACGGGCGCACGGAGGAGGAGATTGCAGCGGAGGTTAATTGGCTGAGGGACCCAGGCACACCTTCGAAAAGGGCCACTCAATTCGTCAGGACAAAGGCCGAAAGCTGGCGCACCAAAATGCTCATAGCCAAAGCCTTGGAAACAGTGGAGAATGAGAAGCAGCACATGGTAACTGAAGTAAACCTCACGGAGGAGCAGATGGCTAAGATCATCAACTATAACAACTCTCTGGAAGGGAGGATCAACACAGTTCATGAAGCCGTTCAAGTTGTCAACAGGAAGCTCACCCTCCTCATCCAGATTCCAAGAGACACGGTCAATACTGCTCCCGGTGCCTCGCAACCTGCCAAGACAGAGGTACAGGATAATGAATCCATAGAAGCAATGCAAGCCAGGATGAATACTCATATGCGGCAGATGGGTCTGGATACCATAAGCCAGATGGGAAAATTCATCTAGCTCTGCTCCTGGTGTGGTTCTCTTCGGCTTTATATATGTCTCTGTTTCAGTTTGTCTATGTAAATGTCATGTTATCTACTATCTTAGTTGTGTCGGATGATAGGAACAAGCTCAGGTCAAGCCACCCTCCGAGGTGCGCTGTTTACAGTCTTGTTTTGGTGAATTTTCTGAGCAGGTGTTTAGAAAAGGCTCACTGTGATTCCCTGCTTTCGATCCGCCATAGCGGTTTTTTTGTACTATATCTTGTTATATAATATAATCTCCTGACTTACACAAAAAAAAAAAAAAGATATCAAATGGAATTTTGTATTTTTCTAACAATTCCATCCTCTAAATCAACGGCTAGTGTTATGATTTCTCCACTATATTTAGAGGTTTCACTCTGATCTTCATTGTTTTCCATGATTTTTACAAATTGACCAACTTTGATCTCTTCTTCTTAATGGCTAACATATTTTCTTCTAGATAAACAATCTCCTCATCATTAACTAGAAGAGGGACATTTGTGGGAATTCTCATTTTTGGTGTTTTATTTCTTTTGTCCTTTTGAGAAACAATTCTAATCTCCTCCTCACTAATGGAAACATATTTTTTAGCTTCAGTTTCAACTTCCACATATTCAAAAACAACATGTTTAACTTTACTAAATTGATCCACTTTAGTGATTCTTTGTTGATACCTTATACGTACTATTGCAGTTTCACGTGTTATTGCTATTTACTTCCTTCTCTTTTATTCTTCTCTATTTATGTCAAAAGTACTGGTCATATTCATAATATTTGGCTCTAGATAATAAATACCCTCCAACATCATTGAAATAATTTCAACAAAATCCTTTCAAACAAAGTATAATATGTCAATGATCAATAACTTATAAAAGAATTAATGATCCTCACAATAATGCATAAAATATAAATATGAATAAGCATATTTAGAATGTTATTTGTAATGTTGGCTGTGATTTCTTCACACAACTTTGTAGATTCTTCATATGTGTCATACTTGAAATTTGAGAGATGATATATAACGTTTTTGTGTGCCTTGGGAAATTTGTAAGAACATAAACAATATCTCTTTGGCACCAAACATATGTCTCATACTTTTCCCAAAACCTCATATGGTTCACCAAAGTTATTCATACAACAACATAGATAGATATATATACCTTCATCACTTTCACTATCTTTAACATGCCATGTAAAATTTGCTTTATTTGCTTTTCATGCATTCCTCCGTTCTGAAATAATATTGAACGTACTTGACCGTTCAATTGCTTGACTGTTATGATGTTTATTAGTTTGGGTATGTTCAACACTATTCTTAAAGTGTCCAACTACAACTTTAGATGATGTAATTGCTATCCTTATTCCAGAAACATTCACATAGACCTTCTTTGATGACATCTTCCTCATATATATATATATATATATATATATATATATATATATATATATATATATATATATATATATATATATATATATATCTTAATTAAACAAACAAAACAAAACAAAAAATAAAAAAATTATATATACCTCCTAATTTAATTTACAAATTTAGCAACTAAAACACTTAAAATATAATTTCATAATAAAAACTAAAAGAATGTAAGAAAAGATTAAAATAATTTAAAAAAATTGTGCCCTCACAAAAATTATGCCCTCCCTTACTTGTCGGGTCCTTGTAGGCATGCCTGCTTGGCCGAGGGGTTGATTCTAGGATTGAAATTTTTTTTAAGGAAATAGTTTTTTGTTTTTTGGTATCGCAGAGAAACCCAATAGCTCGTGTGATACGTAATTACTGGTAAACCTCTCAGGCTTTACGACTTGTTTTCATTGTCGTAAATCAGTCACCTTAGGGGAATTTGAACCTGGGTCTACCTTATTTCAACGGTTTCATAAATTTCAAATCAACAAATTGAAATCCCCTCGAGAAAAATTTAAAAAAATAAAAAAAAAATATCCAAAAAAAATTGAACACTGGTTTTTTCATTTCAAAGCCTTAAAAATATATATATTTTTCTTACTTTTTCTCCTAATAATCCTACAAATTTGAGTTTTATTTTGGTTTTCTATGGTACAAAAATATAAAAATAAGACAAATTTTTCTGTGTTTTTTCCCGTAAAATATGATATTAAAACGAATTCTTAAAAAAAAAAACATATTTTTTTGTTTTGTTTTGGAGCATAAAAACCATAAAACAACATATTTTCCCAAAATTCCTATTTAAATAGTAAAAATAGAAGGAAAACTAAAATTTGAAATGTGAAAAGTTCTGGTTCAATGTGTAATCGATGACATTGCAGCTCCTCCGCGAAATTAGTCCAAACTGTTTAACAAAACCCAAAATACTTGATGCGATATGTGGAATAGAAACAATGAATGTTATTATCTAGCAAAGATTGTGGGATTGCTTTAGCATTTCTTGAATGTGGAAATAAAACTAAAATTAAGAAAATTAATATATAGTTAATATTGTAGGTTAGATTAATTGATTTCAATGTGGGATAAAAAATAAATATAAATTATAAAAACTAATTTAGTTACATAGGAAATTATAAATAACTTAAGTAAAAAAAATATTTTAATTTTGAAGGAATGCATTAAAGAAAAAAATTTGTGGATATATTGAATCAAGGAGGGTGAAATTTTTCAACAGGAAAATTTTAGTAAAATGTTTTCAAATAAATTTTAGATGAAAATTTTTGAGGGAAATGTTTGAAACGAAATTTTTGGAGGGAAAATTTCCACAAAAGATTTTGGGGGAAACTTTAGAGGGAAAATGTTCAGTGAAATTTTTTGGGGGCAAACTTCAGAGGGAAAGTTTCGATCTCTAAGCTATAAATTTTCATTGGGAGAGAGGGAATTTGTATCGTTCAATATATTTTGTTTGAAAGTCATGGATTCTTATGATATTGAAGTTTTTCCTTTTGCAACATCAACATCTTTATCATGTAACAAATCTATTTATATTAATGAATATAACAAGAATTATTTTACTATGAATGGAGAGTCAAACTTTCCACTTGGTCTTAATCCTAAGGACGATGAGAGCAACACTTATGAAGGGTAACAAAAGGAATTTCCAATAAATAGAGAATCAATTTTTCCGCCTAGTCTTAATCCTAACGATTTTGAGAGCACTACTAATGAAGGATAGGATGAAGAATTTCCAGTAAATAGACAGTCAAATTTTCTATTTAGTCCTAATCATAAGGAATATGAGAGAACCATTGATGAAGGGGGGATGAATAATTTCCAGAGTAAAATTTTGCACTTAGTCGTAATCGTAAGGATTGTGAGAGCACTGGTGACGAAGGGGACAAGGGGGAATGAATAATTTCCAGTAAATAGAGATTCAAAATTTCCACTTAGTCATAGTCGTAAGGATTATGAGATCACCATTGACAAAGGGGAGAGTGAAGAATTTCTATTAAATAGAGATTCAAAGTTTCTACTTACTCCTAATCCTAAGGATTATGAGAGCACCACTCACAAAGGGGAGGATTAATTTTCTACAAATGATACTTTTACTATGAATAGAGAGTCAAATTTTACATTTAGTCCTAATCCTAAGGATTCTGAGAGTGCCAAAAATGAAAGGAAGGATGAAGAATTTCCTACAAGTGATAATTTTACTATGAATACAGAGTCATATTTTCCACTTAGTCCCAATCCTAAGGGTTGTGAAAATTTTTTATGTTATATTCTATCCACTAAAGTTTATGTTTTGATTAAAATTAAAAAAATATTAGAAATTAATGTTGACATTTTAACCCTCGATCGGGGTGATGAAGGAGGAGTGTACGAGCCAGAGGACAATGCATGGGAGAGGACGACCAGGACGCCCACCTACTACCCTCAATTTGGATCAACCGGACATGGTGGCATCCTGCATGTCTGTGGGAATGTCGAGGAAGCAAAGTGACAGGGGTGTTGGGGGGAGAGGTGGGAAGAAACGACAGCGGTAGTGGGATGGGACGTAGGATAGACGGAAAGTTGTTCATGAGAGTTGCAAGAGTAGGAAGAGAGCCTAGTTTGCAGTCAAGGAAAGAGGGGAAGTGGGTAGCATGGGTGACAGGATCTTCTCTGGCCGAGCTCAATTACAGATATGTTTCCTTTGACTTACCTCCTGCAATTCACTCTGTCTCGCATAGTATGTTTGAGGAGGTGGGAAATCCGGAACTCGCAGGGGAGGGGTTGTGTCTGGGTGGCTCTGAGGACAATGTTGTGAGGCAGCGAGAGAAACGTAGCATAGGCATACCTGGGGAATGTATTAGCAGGGAAAACGATCAGCCCCATAAAACCATCGCTAAAATCCATGAGAAGGATAAGATGATAGAGCGCTTGACCACCAACCTTAGTCTAGGGGAGGTGCGTCCATCGATTCTCCATAGTGACATGGGAGGTCAGAGTGTGGAAGTTATGCTAGGTGAAAAGAACATGCTGGCTGATGGGAAGATAGAAGTTCATAGAAAGCTAACATTTGCTGTTGATAATTGTAAGAAGAAGTTAGTAAAGGAAAAGATGGCACACCTGGGCAGAGGCTGGGGTTGTGGGGGTAAAGGGTGCCAGAGCCAGCTGTGTAGAAGTGATCCTACAACTTTGATACCGGGATATTAGAGAAAAGGCGGGAAATCTATCAAGACGGCTATCCATGAAGCCACTGACACATACAAAGAAGGGATGAATGCTGATATTCATCAGCTAACACAGGAGATGGAGGATAGCATCATGGAAGAAGATTCTGAGCCAGAGATGGAAGAATGGGGGGATATAGTCCCCAACCTAGGGCACACCAGAGGCAGGATGACACTATATAGACAAGCCCTGCATGTGTACTGGGTTATGAAGTGCTTACTGGCCAGATCCCTGGAGCAGGTGGTGGGGGCGATGACAGAAATAGCATAAGGCATGCCTAATATCAAAAACGACATGAAAAACCCGCAAATTATCTTGATTATGCAAGACGGTAAGCTAGATGAGACCTATCAATGTTTGATGAAGTTGTCTCCAGTGCCAGGTGACTCTGCTATTGCACCAGCTATTGTGGAATCTGATAAAGATGATCAAAAGGAATAGTTTTTTCAGTTTCTAGTTTTGGTTTTTTAGTAGATAGCATTTTCGTGTGCTTTATGTTAGTCCAGAACCTAAATAGTGTTTCTAGATGTGAATTTTATTTAGCTTGGATTGAAAGACTGGTTAAATTTTTTGTTACTGGATAGCATATAACAGACTCAGGTGGCCAACAGACTTGGTTTCCCATCCGGGCAAGTTGAGGCGACCAAATTTATGTACATGAAACAACTTGGTTTATAAATAGAAAAAGAAGGAACTACCGAAGCTTACAAAAAAAATGTTGACCTTTTAAATTATACATTTATATTTCCATGATATTATTGATTGTTATCATTCGCTATAAGAAAATTTTAAGTGTTGAAATTTTAATGCCTCATTAAAAGGGGACACTTCATTTTGATGGTTGATTTTTAAGTTTTTGGTGCAACGGGATAAGTTGTCGTAGACTCAGATTTGAAAAGAGCTATACTTTTATCCCTTAAAATAAAAATTACTCTTAGAATAATGAATCTTTCATTTACATGTTTATTTTTAAAAATTGTTTTAGTAATATAATTTGTCCATAATTTCATGGTCGAAATATGTTAAAATCTTAAGGTTTTTAATTTCATGGTTGAAAAATTGTCAAATTCTTTATGTTTTTATGAGTTATGATATTTTATCCTTAATGCTATGGTTGAAAACAATTACAATTTTGGGGTCTTTTAGAATCAATATATTTTATCTTTAATGACAGGGATGGAAATTGTTGGAATTTTAAGGTTTTGAGAGATGATATTTTATCTTTAACATCATGTCCAAAAATTGTTGGAATTTTAAGGTTTTTCAAAATCCTAATATTTTATATTTAATGTCATTTCTAAAAAGTGTCAAAATTGTAACCCATTTTTATTTTGTTATTCTAGCATCAACACTTTTTGTTTTGAGGGTGTTTCTTCATCTTTTTTTGCAACAAAAAAAAAAAAAAATATTGCCATTTAAAAAGATAGTTGAAATTTTACCCTAGAAATGAAAACATCATTCCGACATACACACTTTTCCTTTTTGGGTTGCCTTTTGGGGTTTTTTGGGCTATAGTTATTGTTTTGAGGAAATATTTCTTGTTTGATCGGAAAATTTGTTTACCTTATATTGATTCTCTATATTGTGAATATTTAACAGTCTAAAGCATCCTAAAAATAAATTTGTAGAAAAAATTACAGGCTGACCTATTTGAAGTAGATTCTAGGATTATTCAAGAACCCTATATTTCAATATCTCCAAAATTATGGGGATTCAAATTCTAAAATTTCTATCATAGGTAGAAGAATATATACCCTATATTTACTATAAGCTTCATTTTCTAAAAAATGACAAAAGAAAATTTATAGTGAAAATTCTATTGGATGGTTGAAAACAATTACAATTTTAGGACTTTTTAGAGTCAAGATATTTTATCTTTAACGACTCGATGGAAGTTGTTGGAATTTTAAGATCTTCAGAGACAATATCTATATATAAAATCATGTCCAAAAATCATTGGAATTTTAAGGTTTTTCAAAGTCCTAATATTCTAACTTTAATGTCATTACGAAAAATGTCAAAATTGTAGCCCAATTTATTTTTTTTGTTATTCTAGAATCAACACTTTTTGTTTTGAGGGCGTTTTTTCATCTTTTTTGCCAAAAAAAAATAATTTTTTTTACTACCATTTAAAAAATTGTTGAAATTTTACCCTAGAAAAAAGCATCATTTTGATATACACACTTTTCATTTTTGGCTTTTTTTGGGGGTATTTTGGGCTAGAGATATTTTTTTGAGGTAATAATTATCGTTTGATTGGAAAATTTGTGTATCTTATATTGATTCTCTATGTTGTGAATATTTCACAGTCTAAAGCATCTTAAAAATAAATTTATAGAAAAAATTTGAAGCTTTCCTATTTGAAGTAGATTTTAGGATGATTCAAGAACCCTAAATTTCAATATCTCTAAAATTACAGGGATTCAAATTCTAAAATTTCTATCATAGGTAAAAAATATATACCTTATATTTATTATAAGTTTCATTATTGAAAATATGACAAAATACAACTTATAGTGAAAATACCAAGCTTGCCGGGAAGATCACGGGGGAAAAGGGCGATTAGCTAGGGTTCCAAGTTTTTTCAGAGTTTTTTCTCTATGGATGGTCACATACGGGGGAGCTCCACTCCCTCCTCCAGGCAGGCTATGGCCAGCAGGGGTAAAAAACCAATGGAGAAAAACAGAAGTCGTTTAGAAGGAAGGAAGAGAAATAATGAAGAGGAACAAGATGACACGAAATCTGGGAAGAATAATAGCACTAGGGAAAATGAGGAAGAAGACAAGGAACAGGGCACAAAAGACAAAGCACAAAAGGTACCATGTAAACATAAAGCTACGGTTATGCCCAGAGTTTTTTTAGATGACACTGCACTACAGGTGCACAGGGACCACATGCAGACTTATGCAATCATTTGCAAATTCATGGGTTTATGGCCCACTGGAAAAGCTTTACAAACATGGATTAAATACCCCTGGAAACCAAAGGGAAGCATTGACCTACATCTTCAGTCAAAGGGTTTCTTCACTGTGGTTTTTTCAAATATTGAAGATAAGGACAGAGTGTTTGAAGGACGGCCCTACTTTTTTGCTGCAACAGGCCTTTATATGCAACCTTGGATTATGAATTTTGTTCTGGAGCATGAGACTTTTACTTCGGTCCTAGTCTGGGTAAGACTCTACTCTCTACCTCTTGATTACTGGCAAACAAAATCCTTAGCTTCCATAGGAAATAAGTTAGGACGTTTTGTCAAAACTTCTGAGACCACTAGAAGGGGAAAATACACTTCTTTTGCTAGAGTATGTGTGGTGATGGATCTCTCTAGAGCTCTACCAGATGAAGTAACCCTAGAATGTTTTGATGAAGAATGGGTATAAACAGTAGATTATGAACACATTCCATTCAGATGCTGCAAATTCCATGAGCATGGGAACTTAGTAAGAGACTGCACCCTTAGTAAAATAGAAAATAATAACGAAGCTAATAATATGAAAGATACTAAGAGCTTTCAAAAAGTAGCACATAAATGAAAAGGAAGTAAAAGGGGACCAATGACACAAAAATCAGGAGGAAAACAAACCATTCAGAACAGGTTCCAAGTCCTCGAAGAGGAAGAAGGCATCACAAAATCAGATCAAACAAAAGAAAGAAATCCAAGGGAGGAGGGGATAGAGTTAGATAATGATCAAGCGTAAGATAATATTAAACAGAAAGAAACTATGATGAATGAATCAGAGCTGGAGATGGACCAAGAAATGACCCAGAGTGAAATGGAAATGGAGGACCATGAACTACAGGTAATACTTGAGAAAGAGAACCTAGATCTGGAAGGTTTCCTAGATCAAGGAACCAGGGAAGGAGTAGATTCATTACCACTAGAGGCGTTTTGCAGAGTTTAGCATTTGTTTTTATGGAAAACTCAGACCAAAGGAATACAGGGGCAAGGAAACAATGAAAGACTGGGTAGTGAAGGTGTGAAAATGATGAAAACCACACCAGGATTAGCTCCCAGAAACCCCAGAAAGAAAACACGAAGAAAAAGGCAAAATGAGCTATTGATGGAATGTGGAAATCTAATGATAGATTCAGGTAAAATGAAAGACCTAACCAGTTACTCCTTTACAAATATTTAATTATGAAGTTTACTTCTTTGAATTTTAGGGGTTTTGGTAGTAAAAGAAAATAAAGAATACTAGGTAATAGAATGAAACAAGTAGCTTCAGATGTGATCTTCATCCATGAAACCAAGTGTTCCATTCAAAAAATAAAAGAAATCCATAGCAAATGGCTAAATAGATTTTAGTTTCTAGAATTCAAAGTAGAGAATACTGCAGGAGGTATTCTCACTCTTTGGAATCCCTAAAATATTGGCATAATAGATGTTGAAGCATCTAGGGATTATTATCTATGGTCATTCAGCCTGTGGGAGACATGGAAGCCCACCTGTTAACGAATGTGTATGGTCCTCAAAGAATGGATGAGAAACTCAGCTTTCTGAATTGTTTGGAGGATCTCAGTGACAGACATGCAGGATTACCATGGATTTTGGGAAGTGATTTTAACATGATCAAATCACTTTCAAGGAAAAAAGAGAGAACCGGAACTACAAATAAAGATTGTGTAGCTTTTCAAATGTTCATAGATAATATGAAGTTAGTGGACACTGTAACAAGTAATGGTTTCTTTACATGGAACAAGAAAAGAGGAGGTGAGTCTCAGGTGGCCTCAAAATTAGATAGATTCATGATTTCAGAGGATATAATGCTCATAGGCAAGGAAATGATAGCAAAAGTTCTACCCTTCGGAGGATTAGATCACTGGCCGGTTCAAACGGAGGTACAGGGAATTGGTACGCCCAGAAATAGACCTTTTAGATTTGAGAACATATGGCTATCCCACCCTGATTTCATTAATAAAATCTGAGACTTGGTGGTCAAAAGATTTGAACATTCAGGGCTCAAGAATGTTCTTGCTTCAGAAAAGACTAAAAAACATCAAGCTGAGGCTCAAAGACTAGAACAGAAATGAATTTGGTAATATTTTTTAAGCTAAAAAATCTATTGAAGGAAAAATGCAGGTACTCAGTCAAGCCCTTATCAAGGATGGCTTTGACAAAGCCAAAAGTGATCAGGCCTCCAAGTACCACCATGACTGGGAGAATCTATGTAAACAAGAGGAAATATATTGGAGACAAAAGTCTTGAGTTCAATGGCTAAAAGAAGGTGAGAGGAATACTAGACTTTTCCATAGATCCATGATTCTGAACAGAGCCCATAATAGGATTTCCTCGATCAAGGACAAGGATCGTAATTTTATCAATTCTCATGAGGAAATAGAAGTTGAGCTAGTTTGATACTTCAGTGGTATAACAAAAGAAACCAATTCTGATCGAGATCAATCCATCAGGGATCTTATAATACATATACCCAGGTTGGTGTTTAGAGAGGACAATTACAATCTTAATAGGCCAGTGAGGGAAGAAGAGGTCAGTGAAGTCCTTAAGGAAATGCAGAATGGCAAGGCGCCAGGCCCTAATGGTTTCAATGTGGACTTCTGCAAAGCCTACTGGAGTATAGTCAAACTGGATATTCTGAATGTAGTGGAAGATTCGAGGAGGAATAAGACCATTTTGAAGGCACTCAATACCTCCTTTATCGCCTTGATCCCTAAACATGATTTGGCTCAAACTCCTGATAGGTTTAGACCCATTGCTTTGTGAAATGTTATTTATAAGATAATATCTAAGGTGGTCACCAATAGACTCAAACCTCTCCTTCCTACCCTAGTTTCTGTGGAACAATTTGGTTATGTAGAAGGTATACAAATTCTTGATAATATCATTCAAGCTCATGAAGTGGTGCACTCTCTGACCAGCAAAAGGAAGGTAGGCATGATTATGCAATTGGATGTAGCCAAAGCTTATGATAAGCTAAATTGGACCTATATTAGGAAATTTCTTATTGCATTTGGGTTTGATCACAGTTGGGTTAGATGGGTCATGGCCCTGGTCACTTCTGCCAGCTTTTCAATTCTGGTTAATGGATCTCCCTCAGAGATTTTTATTCCCTCAAGAGGCCTTACATAAGGAGACCCACTCTCACCTTTTCTCTTCATCCTCATGATGGAAGGATTGGGAAGGTCTATCAAGCATGCAAAAGATTTAGGTCATATCAAAGGTCTCCAACTATCGAATGATGGACAGGCCTTAACTCATCAACAATTTGTGGATGATACCATGCTGTAGGGTATCCCAACAGTCAAAGAAGCTCTCGCGTATAAACGAATCATGTGGGGCTTTTCCATGGCTTTAGATATGGAAGTTAATCTTTCCAAATCAATTTTTTTTTCTTTAACACTAACATAGCCATTTAGAGGAATATTTCCATAAGTCTGGGCTTCAAAGAGATATCCTTCCTTCAAAATATTTGGGAGTGCCATCAACTGCTAAAACTTTGCACAAGAGCATTTGGGGGCCAGTGATTAATAAGATGCAAGAAGAAATCAAGAATTTGACTATAAGATCTTTAAACTTGGCTGGAAGGTTGGTTCTCACTAAAGTTGTTCTTCAAGCAATCCCACTTTTCATGCTTTCAGCAATCCTAGCTCCGAAAGTAGTCTTGCAACATTTTAGATCCATTCAAAGAGACTTTCTACGGGGTAACGGGGGGTTAGAAAGAAATAGGACTTGGTGGCCTCAAATAAAATTTGCAAACCTAAAAACCATGGAGGACTTGGTTTGGATGATCCAGAGATTCTTAGCATGGTTTTAGGAGAAAAATCATTGTGGCGCTGGGTCAAAGATCCAAAGGCTCAATGGGCTAGTATCTGGAAAGAAAAATATACCAACTCTTGTCAGTCTAATGACTACATAAGAATATCTAGAAGTATAAAAGGCTTGCACATATGGAACAATGCCTAGGAGAATAGAAGATTAACTCAACAAAACAGCTTGTGGGAAATCGGAGATGGAAGTCTGGCCTTATTCTGGGAGGATAAATGGCAACAGGAACCTATACTAATTTCAGAGGACTTTGTGGATCTCAAGAATGACACAAACTCTAAAGGAATAATTAAGGTAAAAGATTTCTAGGATCAAACCAACAGTGCAAGAAAATCGAGAACCTGGAAATGCATAGAATACAGGGATGGTAGTACTTTAAAAGGAAAACTAGAGGAGCTTAGGAATTTGGTGGAACATAGGAGGATATTAGTTACAGAAGGGTAGGACCAACTTAGATGGGGCAACAATAATGAGGGTTCCTTTAATCTTAAGGAGGCCAAAAGTTTACTCCTTGAGCTGCATTCCTAGGTCCCGGATAGAATTTGGTTGAACCTATGGAGGCATCAAGGTTGGATGAAGATTAAACTTTTCATATGGCTAGTTTATCAGAAGAAAATCTTAACCAATGAAACATCAGGAAGAGGGGAGTTCAGGGGCCTTCCAGATGCCAGCTCTGTGGTGATTAAGAGGATACTATGGAGAATCTTCTGAATAAATGCACTTTTACCTCCTGGTTGTGGGATTCGTTTGCAACCATATTCCTACAGATAGACAGAGACCAAGGGTGTATCATCAACGAACTAACCAAGTGGAGACGTAACTTTCCAGAATATGAATTTCTTGACGTGGCGTGGGCTCTTTTACTCAGCTTTATAATATGGAATGTCCAGAAAGAAAGGAACAAAAGGATATTCACGAATGAAAAAAAGCCCCCAGAATTGACTTTTTGAGCAGATCTTAAACAGGATCAAGGAAATGGTTGGAACCACTATTCAGAAGCCCCCTAAGAAAGCTCCTACAGTTGTAGAGTTGAGAAATGTTAGTCGGCCAGGATTGTAGGGGCTCATCCCCCAGGGCCGAGAGAGGATGGTTGCTCATATGGTTACTAATCAGAACACCCGGAACCCCCCCCCCCCCCCCCCAACACAAGGTTTTTTAAAATTCAATATTGACGGGGTTTCAAAAGGCAACCCAAGAACTATTGGTTATGGAGGGGTGTTGAGGGATAAAAATGGCAGCATTCTTATCATCTTTCACTACCATTTAGGAAAAGCCACAAACAATATGGCAGAGCTCTTGGCTATGGAACGGTGCCTTGATTTTCTAAAGCATGATAACAACCAAAATGTGATTGTGGAGGCTAATTCTGAGCTAATTATTAACTCGGTCAAGAGAATCAGGTGTGGTTTGGCATCGGAAAAAGTCTCCAAACACTGTAGGTTGATCCAGGTCTTTCAAAGGATTCAAAAACACCTTAAGAGCCTTCGCACAATTAGGTTCAATCATGTGCATAGATCGGCCAATAAATTGGCGGATATTCTGGCCAACGAAGGAGTGATTGGTTCTGAGGGTAAGGTTAAAATGGAGTGACAAGAGATGCCTCAAGACAGATTAAAAACGGTTTGTTAGGATCAAGCTGAAGAAGATTGGAAGGTGGCTCAACTCAGAGCCATGGAGGCTGGTTCCAAATGACTAGGCTTCATTTTCTTCTTCGTCCCATCTCTCAATTTGGCCCGAGCATACGGTGGATCACTGTCAGCTTCCATACACCAGATTATTTTGGAGACATATGCTATAGGAGTTTCATAGGCAGGAGAATCGAGTTCATGGATCTTTGGTAGAAGGATCGATATGGTCGAATTAGAGCGAAGGAGCAGAGTCTGGGTTTTTTCGGTGGACAGAATACCTCAGGCTCTCTCTCTATGGATAGGATACTACTCCTGAAGCGGTTTACGATTTATCGCAAGTGATCTAAGTGGGAAGCAGTTTTAAGGTTTTGGGAGTGATTCCATGTTGGAAATAATACTGAGAAGGGGGGCTGAATCAATATTATCAAATCAATATAATTTTTTCATTTACATATTCAGATTCATATACACTACTTCAGTTAAGACAAACCGTTTCTATCAGCAACTGTGTTTAATGCAACAAGCGTATACCCCAGTAAACTTATGAATCAGTTAGGTGATCCTTAATGAGTGCATTAGAACATTATTAACCATATGAATAGTAAACAGGAGCAGTAAAATAGAACAGATCATCGCACACAAGAAGCACACATGAACACCATGATATAAGGTGGAAACCCAATGTGGGTGAAGACCACTTGCTGCAAGTCATTTCTATCTTCTTTTAGTAAGAAACTTCTTTTTAAAATATTTTTGTATTGGTGTAGTATTATACCAGTATATAGGCTTCTACCTACAGAAAGCTACAACCTTCTCTCTTTCTCCATCTTCTCCTGGAAGGGAGCTACAACCCCCTTAGCTCTTGTACTAGCCGATCCTTTTACTAGTACATAGGTGTCGGCCTACTGAATGCTCTAACCTTCACTTGTTTTCCAGCTGCTACTAGAAGGGATCTACCACTCCCTTAGCTCTTCTACTAGCTGATGTACTAGTACGTAGGTGCCGACCTATAGAAGGCTACAACCTTCTCTTTCTTCCTCCAAGTATCATGTTTCTTAAATTTTTAGATTGGATACTCCTGAAACACAACACCATAATCTGAAAGGCCACGTTCCATCCAATTTTCATACTCGACCCATCAATATCATTAAAGCACAAAATCAATCAACACTAGCATCATCAATCTCTGAATCACCCAATACTGAATCATTGAAACCCAGTCAACAAACTGCAATCACGAGAACACAGAGAGAACACAGAACTCTGTAATAATATTCAGAACCAACTGTATCATCAGAAATCATGCATACACTACTTGGAAGAGTCGAACCAACGTGTATACGCAACTTCAACAAAGTAAACCAGTGTATATGTCAACAATTACTTACTGATAACTTCCCTGCACTTCCTGGCTTTAGACATACCCAGATCATTACATATACAAGGATAATACATATGTTAGCAACTAGATCTAGACCATCAGATCACATAAAGATAAGTCATTATGATCTTGATCCATTATAGATCTCATCCATCAACACTGAAGCTAAACACAATCTACCAAACTGAATTTGCAGAATACTAACACCAGTAAACAGTCACCAAAAATAAAAATTTGCATCAAAAACTAGAACCACCTGTAACTTCAAACATCATACTTCATATTGTATACGCTACTTAGATGTATCTAACCTATGTATGTACGTGCTTTTATCAAATTCAACCAACATATACATCTATAAACATACATTCATGTATTGCAGCTATTTCAATATTAAGTTATACCCAAATCAGAACATTACATGCGTCAGTATACAGATCTAGAACAAGCATAATCAAACCATATAGAGATGATTTACTCCAAACCATTGGATCCGGATCTATCCTTAGATCTTCCTCTCCATCAACGGGTGAGATTCCTCCTTAGCTCAAATGAAGCAAAGCATCATGAACCCATAACTTGCATACTAGATCTCAAACTTCATCAGATATTCAAGACTTTCTCAATACCTTTGCCTATTAGTCTTCTTCTCCTTTTATAGTCTTAGGCCTTACTCAATACCATGGTCCAAAACCATTTAGAACCAATACTCGGGACCTAATACCTGGGTTCAACACTTCGGATGCAATACCAAAATCCAAAACCATAGATGTAAATACAACAGACCCAAAAATAAGCTTTCCCACATGTATGCACTTTTCCATTCATGAAAGTGCATGCATACGCATACGCGACTTTTGATCAGAAATCATGTGTGTGTACGCACCTTTGTATATAGATAACTTGCATGTATAACCTACGTGTATACACTACTTGGTATATAGTGAACCTGCGTATATACTTTTCTTTCTTCATCCTTTGTAGTCTGATCATCAATTATTTGCTATTGACCTGTTGCACTATGATCTGTCATCTATGTGAGTTGCCATCAAGGACAACACTTGTATCGTAATTCCAACAATCTCCCCCTTTGGACTTGATGGCAAAGTTAGCTTTCCATACTAAGAACTATCAACTTAATGAGTTGTCATTGTACATTACATCTAAACTAATTCCTTTGAGCTGCCCTACATTCTATGTGTTCTGTCACATCTGACCTCTCTTCTGTAGATTCATCTAGTTATGTATAAGTGAGATGTTCTGCTACAAGTGGGTTTCCATCAAGTACAACACATGCATCATAATGCTAACAATTTGCACCTTTGGACTTGATGGCAACAACCATAGCGAGTCACTCTCCCCCTTTGACATCAAGGGCAAAGGGCGGACCAAGATATTCTCTTCCTTGATATACATTCCGCTGTCCATACTCCCTCTGAGTACCTGTTGAAATTCCTGATTGAGCTCCCCCTTTGTATATGCCAAGCTGTACTAATCTGTCCATGCTCCTGCTGAGTACATGCTGAAATCTCTACTTTGTTGAAGAGTGTTTTTCATGCTCCCCTTCACTATAAGTAATGTCTGAAAAAAGATGTTCTACAAGAAGAACATGACTCTATCATAAATGACCTTCCGATCACCAAAGACTCATACATACATCCATCTCCCAACCAAGTGGGGATATACCAATATTGACTCATCCACCCAACCAAATGGGGATATACCAGATACCAATTGTTTATACATGACTGAAATATTACATCATCTTTCCCATGCATAGTGGGGGTACAAATTACATCATATGACCAAAAGGGATTCATCAAATGACTGCAATGGATAGAGACAAACTATTACACCATGAGTCTTGATATGACCTTTACATGACATTTATATCAGAGACCAAACATCTAAATAAGACCATGATAGTCATCAGCAACTATCATACACAATGTATGATATTCTCCATAAGAATCTATCAACAACATCTAGACCAGCAACAAAATCATTCACATTATATCATATGTGAAAAACACCATAACCGTCTCATCAAGATCTGCATGATACAAGTATCATCACTTTGGGAACATATGCATCAATCAACATATGTAGGTATCAACCTATCATCATATAGGTAATAAATCATCATCATCATGTCTCTAACAATGCAACTTTCAGTAATCATTCATGTATCCAGCACTATGTACCTTAAGCTCAAGATCATTTGTCACGACTTCTTGATATCACCAATAGCAACAATCCTCATCCACATGAGCGCCAAGAACTTTAGCAATCCTGCATCATAAATGTATTATATGCTCTTTATGCATATGATGACAAAAACATATGACTGACTGATCATCAAGTAATAAAGATGTGTATTCAAGCTTTGTACTTCTCCTTATCCTTATGAATATCACCATGTAAGCACCATATATGCATCTTCCAACCACAAATCTTATCTGAAAATCAACTATGTAACCCCAAGAATCATATGAGATTTTGTCATCGATAACTTATAACCATATCATAGCAATATATATCATTTAGCCATATAAGCATCGTTACCAAGAACTGCTAACCATAGTGCCAAAAATGCATTATTAAAAGCATATGCTCCCCCTGAACTTGTGTCATCTATTCACTGTCAGATCTGATCATGCATAGATCAGAAAGATGTATTAATGCATCATCATCATTAATTTAGGATCAAAGCACTTTTAAACATCTTACAAGTGTCAATATATTTCCACACATCATCAACAGATTGTAACCATTATCAAACATAGCAAATAATGGACTGAATCATCTTAGACCCTTTTCCTGATCCTGTCCCTACTGCTTTTCCTCAAACTAACATATACACGACTGTGCGGCAACTAACTTGCATATATACATGACTTCCCTTTATGAAACTTGCATATGAGATTTAGGACACTGAAGTTTTACACTTTCAACCCCCTCTGAGTCTGTTATGTCTTTATATTGTGTTGTTCCACATCTTTCTAACTATACGTCCTTCTTCTTCCATATCTTCAAGTGTGATGATGTTTTCTCCTTTTGCTAATGTGCCCGTACTTTGTTCCTGCAATCCTTAGCTATATTTCCAAGCTTGTTACATGCATAACATCTTACATGTTTCATATTCCTTCTGTAGCAATTAATAGCTCTGTGACCAAACATATTGCAAGCAAAGAAATATCCCTTAAAGTACCTAGAACGTGACAATCTTTCTGTTTGATGGTCTTGAACCATTCGTCTTCTGCATCTGGCTACAACATGTCCAACATTATAAAATACATAAAATTCAACATTATTCATCGAAGGAGTAAAATATTTTCTTTGAAGAATTTCTTTCCTTGGTTGTTGATGGGGTTGTCCTCTCATCTCCTTGTTGATTATTTTAGATTTCTCATTAGAATTCCTTCCCTCTCCTTGTGAGCTAGATTCATCTTCAACAGATTCATAAAATCCAAGGCTAGTTTTGATAGCAGGAGACCTTTGGCTACTAAGAATATCATCCAAGATCTTCGTTTATCTTGAAATCGTAAGAGCTTATCCTTTTCTTCTAAGTTATCTTTTCGAATATTTACCTCAATATGATATTGCTCCTCCTTTTCATGATACTACTTCTTCATGTTTTCTTCAGCTTTTCTTCCTTCCTCCAACTGATGTCTTAGTTCAAGAACTTTGTTTTCTTGTTTTTCAAGAGCTTGGAGTACCTCTTTATTCTGCTTATTTGATTCTTCAAGATCTTCTTTTAGCGAGAGGATCGTAGCTTCATGACTTTCATAGTAAGTGGATCTATCTCTAAGTTTCTTGATTATTGTGCACCTTTCATTGACTTCATTTCTTAATGATGTCACTTCATCCTACAACTTTTGACATTGATCTTCCTTGTCCTTGAATAAATTCCTTACCTTGTTTCCTTCCTCTAGTTGAGCTTTTAGTTTGGTAGCTTCTTATTTGAAGGCACATTCCCTTTTGTTCAATAGATCTTGTTGATCTCTAATTTTGTCTATAAACCTTTTAAATTCTCCCTCTATTTGATATCTTTCTTGCTCACCCATAAGAGCAAATTCAGTTGTTTCGCTATCGCTTTCATCATCTTCAAATGGATGGATAAATGTATCACCAGAGGATAACAAATTCATACCTGGTAGTTCTTTTTCTTGTTCATCTTCATTCTGAAGTGATTCTGAATCTGAAGTGCTTCTTCCACATATTCCCCAATCGATTCTCCCACTGTCATAGATCTTCTGAGATGTCTTTTTCTTCTTAGGTGCTTTCTTCTTAAGCTTCTTTCCCATTGATCTATGGATCTCCTTCAAGCGATCAAGCTTCTACCAAAGGACCTGCTTTGATACCAATTGTTGGAAATAATACTAAGAGGGGGGTGAATCAGTATTATCAAATCAATATAACTTTTTCATTTCCATATTCAGATTCATATACGCTAATTCAGTTAAGACAAACTATGTGTATACACAACTGTGTTTAATGCAACAAGCGTATATCCACTAAACTTATGATTCATTTAGATGATCCTTAATGAGTGAATCAGAACATTATTACCCATATGAACAGTAAACAAGAGCAGCAAAATAGAACAGATCATCGCACACAAGAAGCACATATGAACACCATGATATAAGGTGGAAACCTAATGTGGGTGAAAACCACCTGCTGCAAGTCGTTTCTATCTTCTTTTAATAAGAAACTTATTTTTACAATATTTCTATATTGGTGCAGCCTTATGCCAGTACATATGCTTCTACCTATAGAAAGCTACAACCTTCCCTCATTCTCTAGTTTCTCTTAGAAGGGAGCTGCAACCCCCTTAGCTCTTGTACTAGACGATCCTTTTACTAGTACGTAGGTACCGGCCTACTAAATGCTCCAACCTTCACTCGTTTTCTAGCTGCTACTGGAAGGGAGCTACCAACCCCTTAGCTCTTGTACTAGCTGATGTACTAGTACATAGGTGCCGACCTATAGAAGGCTGCAACCTTCTCTTTCTTCCTTCAGGTACCACGTTTCATAAATTTTGAGACTAGATACTCCTAAAGCACAACACCATATTCTGAAAGGCCATGTTTCATCCAATTTTCATACTGGACCCATCAATATCATTGAAGCAAAAAATCAATCAACACTAGCATCATCAATCTTTGAAGCACCCAATAGTAAATCATTGAAACCCAATCAACAAACTGCAATCACCAGAACATAGAGAAAAACACAGAACTCTGCAATAATATTTAGAACCAACTGTATCATCAGAAATCATGCATACGCTACTTGGAAGAGTTGAACCAGTGTGTATACGCAACTTCACCAAAGTGAACTAGCATATATGTCAACAATTACTTTTTGATAACTTTGCTCCACTTCCTGACTTCAGACATACCCATATCATTACATATACAAGGATAATACATATGTTAGAAACTAGATCTAGTCCATCAGATCACATAAAGATAAGTCATTATGATCCTGATCCATTATATATCTCATCCATCAACACTGAAGCTAAACACAATCAACCAAACTGAATATGTAGAATACTGACACCAGTAAACAATCACCAAAACTCATATTTTGCATCAAGAACAAGAACCACCCGTAACTTCAAACATCATAGTTCATATTGTATATGCTACTTAGATGTATCTAACCTACGTATGTATGCGCTTTTATTAAAGTCAACCAGTGTATACATCTATAAATATTCATTCATGTTTTATAGCTATTTCAATATTAAGTTATACCTAGATCAGAACATTACATGCGTCAGTATACAGATCTAGAACAAGCATAATCAAACCATATAGAGATGATTCACTCCAAACCATTGGATCCCGATCTATCCTTAGATCTTGTTCTCCATCAACCAGTGAGATTCCTTGTTAGCTCAGATCAAGCAAAGCATCATGAACCCATAACCTTGAATACTAGATCTCATACTTCATCAGATATTCAAGACTTTCTCAATACCTTTGTCTAATTATCTTCTTCTCCTTTTATAGTCTTAGGCCTTACTCAATACCATGGTCCAAAACCATTTAGAACCAATACTAGGGACCCAATACTTAGGTTCAACACTTCGGATGCAATACCAAGGTCCAAAACCATAGGTCTAAATACCATGGACCCAAAAATAAGATTTCCCACATGTACGCACTTTTATGTGCATGAGAGTGCATGCATACACATACACAACTTTTGATCAGCAATCCTGTGTGTATACGCGCCTTTGTATATAGCTAACCTGTGTGTATAACCTGCATGTATACACTACTTGGTATATAGCGAACCTGTGTATATACACGACTTGGTATATAGTGAACCTACGTGTGTACACAACTTGGTATATAGTGAACCTGCGTATATACTTTTCTTTCTTCATTCTTTTTAGTCTGATCATCAATTCTTTGCTACTAACTTGTTGCACTATGATCTGTCATCTATGGGAGTTGCCATCAAGGACAACACTTGTATCATAATGCCAACATTCCATTCTTCAGCTAACACATGGCCAACGGGATGGACTGAATACCAGCCTCATCGTGCGCTATTGTTCGGTCCACTTGACCCGTGTGATATGATTCTTGACTGTTGGATTAATCAACATGGATCGACGATTAGGAATGATCGTTCCTGTCAGTGGATCTGTGGGTTAAGTGCCGAGTAGTTTGGTACCACAGTTTCCTCCATGGCCATTGGTTCCGGAGCGCAAATTGGATGGTTTAGATTAAAGCAGCAAGGTGGGATGAGCAGTAGTTCCCAAGTGGGAATCAACGTCTTGGGTACGGTTGATAGGTGGACCTGATTTTCTTCTTAAATTTTGGTTCCCTTTTCTTTCCGAACTCACTTGTATATGGTTATGTGGGGGTTCCCATTTTTATTAGCTTCTGTTGCTCTTTGTCAGAGGGTTTGTAAGGTCTTATTTTTTTTGACCTTTTGTTAGGTCTGTAGTTTGTTGGTAGGGTTGGAATTCTTGGTGCACTACATGCTACCTGTGATGCATCGGCCTTGATGGGCTTTGTACATTATGTAATTTTTGTTCTTTATTAATGATTTAGAAGGCTCAACTCTTGTTTCAGCAAAAAGAAAATTACAAGCTTGCCTATATGAAGCAGATTTTAAGAGCATTTAGGAGGGCTAAGGTACTCAAAGAATTTCTTGAAATTATAGTGAACCAAAGTAGAATTTGTTTTGCCACATGTGTGTGAATTCATTCCGTATTTTGCATCCAAGTTTAATGATCTTGAACACCTCAAAAGATAAGTTATAGTGGAAATGCTAACATTGTTATGAAACCAGCTCACAAAAGATAGAAAAGATAGATGAATGCCTTAGAAATAAGACTCTTTAAGGGGGCAACCTCCTTTACATTACACAAATCAACAATTATTCGATGATACAAATGACAAGACCTCCTTTCTATATATAGGAGTCTAAGGGGGCATAATATAATTAGATCCGACATAATAATAATAATGTAAGGGCACAATAATAACAATACGGGGACTACATGGGCACAACAATATAATAAGGGGGTTGCACTAATAACAACAAGGGGTTAGACTAGTAGTATAGGGACCTAACATTCCCCTCTCCTTCAAGAAGTGTTGTCATCATTGCTTGAGTAGTTCTTACTGCTTCTATATAAAATTCTTGTCCTCCCATGTGGAATCCTCAGCAGGTAAGTTCTTCCACTTGATGAGATACTCTAAATTGATCAATTTCGTAGTTGTTAGGTTCTTGTTTTTGTGACTGCTCTAGGGTCCAATATGATTTTTCCTTCCTCGTCAACTTATGGCAATATTGCTTGAACTGGGATCTTCTACAATGTTTGAATGAGTGGCCACACTTCTTCATCCTTCTGCCATTCATACCTTGCCTCATTTATCCAATTTGGTTGGATAATAGAAATGGCACACAACAATGCTTCCACATCCTCATCCTTTCTTGAGAGTTCATCTTCCATAACATTTTGCTTCCCTTTTTTCTAGATGATTTCAAAGTCATAACCCAACATCTTTGTGACCCATTTTTGTTTATCTTCAGAGGATAATCTTTGTTCTAAAATGTATCTAATACTATCATCATCCATTTTTACCTTGAAGTGTCTTCCTATTAGGTAAGGTCACCATTTCATAAGTGCGTGTAGTATTGCAAACATTTGCTTCTCATAAGTAGCTTTCTTGAGGGAATTTTTTTTGTATGTATGTAACCATAAAAATACCCAATCGCCTACATGAAAACTTCTTTCGTTGCGATGTTGATATGCCTATTGTTTCATTCGATTCTACACCAAAATGGCGTTATCCTTTAAAATTTGGAGAACTTGTTGTTGATGCTCAATGTGATATTTCACTGCTTGAATCTTTTTCTTCTTCAGATGTCCTTCCATATTGAGAGTTTGAGGAGTGGTAATTTCTTCCATTGCATTACAAGATATGGTTGGATTCATTCCTTCATGATCTATGTGATCTTTCACTTCTTGAACATTTTTCTTCTTGATATGTCCTTCTATATTGATAGTTTGAGGAGTGGTAGTTTCGGTCATTGCATTACAAGATATGGTTGGATTCATTTCTTATTTTTCTGGGGTTGGTTCATGGTGTATATACTCTTCTTTTGAAATTTCTTGATCCTTTTCTTCCTCCTCTCCACAATCAATATGAAATAATTTCTTCTCAGCACACTTATGACCTTTAATGTATTTGTTATCATGATTATAACAAAGCCCTTTTTCTCTTTTTTCTTCCAATTGTTGTGGTGCAACCCTTGTAGGTTGTGGAAGGCTATGAGAAACAATGCTTCCATATTTATAGTTGTGAGGGGTAGACTTCCTTGTTTCCATAATTTTGCTTTTAACTTTGTAACAAAACCCTTTTGCTCTTTTTTCTTCCAATTGTTGTGGTGTTTCTCTAAAGAAGGTGTTGTTATTTGTATCCTCATAATGTGCTATCATTTCATCCGTGAAAATTGACCACATAACAAGTTGTTTATGAGAACAAAGACCTTTATACCATAAAAATTGATCCTGCTGTAAATATGAAGATGAAAATCATACCTTTTGTAATAGTGGTACACCATGTAGATCAAAATATTGCTCCATCTATAGTATCCAATTTATTGGATCCTTGCCACAAAGTTTCCTCATATCACCTTTTCTTGATTTTTTGACCTTGATCTTATGGTTGTAACTCTGTAATTTCAAATCTCCAAGTTCTAACATTTCGTCCTATAGTAGCCCTTTAAGTCCTCTTTCTAACTCTACAATTCTGATCAATATTGGATTCTCCAATGAAGCGTTATGCCAAATCTCCCACGCTGACCTAAGTATAGACTTCTTCAGTATAGAAAACTCGTATGACGTGCCTCGAGACACTGTTTCAACCTTAGGTTTTGAAAATGGTACCCGAAAAACTAAAATATGTCCTCTTTTTGTAACTTGTTATGAAAATTAAAACCGATGCTCAGAGAGAAAGTCATGATTATTTTCCCGAGGGCACCTTTTTAAGATGTAATTCAAGTGTCTACAAAAACCATAACTTCCTTAGATCATTATCCGAAAATAGAGTGAGACAAGATCTGAAATTCGGACCTGATGTTTAGATCGATTTCTTCTCAATGGCTTTTTGTTTTAGCTTTTGAAACTTCGTAGCGAAAACATTATAGCGAAAATTCCACGATGACATGTTTTAGATGAAATTCTGGAGCTTGCAAAAACTATAACTTCCTCAGATCATATCTCCGAAAATATAGCGCGACAAGCTATGAAATTTAGACTTGAGGTTCAGCAACATTTTGTTTCAAATGGGTTTTATTTTTAGCTTATGAAATGCCAAAATAGAGTTATAGAGAAAATTCCACAATGTCCTATTTGGAACAACGAAAACCCTAGAATCCAAAGCACTGATGCTAAATGTTATGGAACCAACTCACAAAAATATAGAAAAGATAGATGAATGCCTTAGAAATAAGCCTCTTCAAGGGGGAAACCTCCTTTACATTACAAAAATGAACAATTCTTCAATGATACAAATGACAAGACCTACTTTTTATATATAGGAATCTAAGGGGTCATAATATAATCAGAGTCGACATAACAATAATAATGTAAGGGCACAATAATAACAATATTGGGCTTCTATGGGGCACAATAATAACAATATGGGGACTACATGGGAAAAACATTATAATAAGGGAGTTGTATTAATAACAATAAGGGGTTAGACTAGTAGTATAGGGATCTAACAAACATTAATTGTTCACTCCATAAATCACATTTTTCCACCACCTTTAAGACCCCAATAGCGTTCACCAACTTCTATTACACACCTTAAATATCTCCTTGTATGTATGGTTTTCGAATGAACTCATCTATCATTTATTTGTACTGTTTCTATGTTCACTTATTCGTTTGACTTATAAAACTGGTTGGGATAATTTCTACCTACTAGTTAGGATGATCTAACATAATCTTTCATATCTCCTTGTTCTTATGTATTTAAAGGGACTACAATATATTATTTCAAAGGTCTCAAAGTAATTTATTTAATCATATATTTATAGGTGTCCAGTGTAAAATTTCCTTCACATATAAGGTATCCAAAGCAAGCATGAGGAAAAACTTGGGCACCCAAATGATATTTCCAACAAAATTTCTCTTGAACTATTTATCTTCTACATTTGTAGTTTCCCCTTGTATTTTTCATTGACAACCACAATATTTTCAATAATCTCTCCCTAAATTTGACATTCTCACTCTCCCCCTAACTTTTACATCAATGAAAACATAATATTCAATAATATTTCATTTTTTCATCGATGGAAACCTTAGACAATTGTAAAATGTTATTATAAAACTCTGCCTATCTTTAATTTCTCCCCCTTTGACGTCAATAGAGAATTGATTCCCTCCATATTTGCAACTCCTCCCTTTGTCTGATACTTCTCCCACTTCGAGATCAATGGAAAAGTGTTTCTTCGCTTGAGCTTGTGGTTTTCTTTTATAAATGATTTGGGAGATACATCACTATCATAGAGAAATTTTATATTTTAATGTCACTAAGGAAGCATATATTTCTTGGGGTTCATGTCTTACAAATACTTGCGGGGGGAGGGGGTGCGGCTTTAATCAATATTTCTTGATAATCAACATTAACATAGTTTTCAATCTCCTTTATAATGTTACTTGAGTGAAGGCATATCTATACATAATAAAGTAATATGTGTGAACCATGAGAATCATAGATGAAAGTGAAACATAAGAGCACAACACATAATCATCACATAGAGACACCGAATATTATGCAGAAAAACTAACTACAAAAAATTTTTGCAATAAGGAATTACGGGGGGAAGAGGGTTAATCAGTAATTAATGTTGATTGAAATTTTTAATATCATATGAGAATTCACCAGTAATTACATAAGAAATAGAGTAATACATTCATATGAACACACATCATGAGAAACATACACATATGGACACTAGAACTTTAACATGGAAACTGAAAAGGGAAAAGCCACCAATATTTTTGTTGTTCTTTGTTTGTGAGAACACACTCACAAGAGGCTCTAACCCCCTTAAAAACAAAAATCCAAAACCTTCCAAGAGGAACCAACCTCTTACAAATTCAAGCCACAACCTTCTTTAGCTAAATGTTCTATTTTTCATACAACATTCAAACTAAGTAATAGAGGCCTACTTATATTACATAAAAATATAAAGAACATTCTTTATTGTCATATGTAACTCCTTCCTCTCTAGTCTGCATCCACCCTCTCCACTGCACACCTCACTACTCCATTAGTTCTTCTCTGTAACCACATTCTCAACTACCCTCTTCTCTTACCCTTCAACGCTACTACATTCTTTTTTCTTATTGCTCTACTGCACCCTGACACACTTCTCACACAACTCATATACAGACACAACAACTCATTCCACTATGCTCACAACACCCCCACATTGTGACTCAATATTTCCTAAGATTCTTGTTAAATAGCAACACACTAAACGATGCAATGTGTTAGCCCATTAGTCCATTATTTCAACTTTCATTATGGCACACTAATCTTCAATTAAGACATGTGTATTGGAAAAATTTACTCAACTGAATGACAGTGGTATGGTCTCCATTATAGCTTTCTAAGGCTCTACAAGTCTTATTTCACCCTATCATATATTTAATTAATCAGTAGTTTCAACTGTAATAAATTTGAGAGAATACTCTAGAGGTTTTTCCATGTTTGGAATTAATTCTAAAAAATCATGCACAATCTGATTGCATCACCATTAAATTTTTCTTCGATAACTAGCCTTTCTCTCCAACACTCAAGATGTACATCAATATGAATGGGATTCAGATATCTTAGTCTGATGTCCATTAATACTAGTAACCTATGCATTCTCATCCTTCACATCAAGTATATGTTGACCTGCCCATTGCTTGCATAATCCAAATGTAGAAGAATCCAAATATGACATAGGTTTGAATTATAACACATAAGAAAAACAATCTTTCAACCCATTTAGACCCTTTAATCATAAATGTGGTGCAATTCCACATATGGAACACTTTTCAAATATAGCACAAACTTTTGTTGACCCTTTCTTATCATAGGAATAAAGTTTGCGGTGCTAATTTTTTATTTGTAATCCTAAAGGTCCTTGTTCATAGAGCACATGAAAATCACCAAAAAAACTACTCATGAGTGCCTCTTTGAATGATGCCCCCAAGGGCTTATACTATGTGAACAAATATTCCACACCCTTGGTTACATAGCGCCCACAAAACCAAGCCTTAGTGATTAGACGTTAGCCCTTAGATTAATCTCACTAACACACCTTTGCAAACATCTCTGAGGATATACCTCCAAGATTACATATCCTGTGGGTCCACCCTATGCCTTTGCCATTGGTCCATGGGCTCTAAATCAAAATAACTATGTCCCAGAGATAAATCAACATAGAGCATCCCATTTTTCACCTTTTAATTTTATTTTGAGGCAGCGCATCCAGGATGATGTGTCCCTGTGTGTACCATATTTGACATGTAGACCAATGAACAACTAGATTGGTTGAGTTATCAATATAGCATGATTTCGATGATTTCCCACATACCATTCATCCCAAATTTCATTTCATGAATGCCTTATAAACATTCTAGGGTTACATGTGAGGATGATTTCATGCTTGCATCATCAATGCCACATGGTGCCTCCTAACGGATGACACATGTCACCCAACTTTCACCCATTATGGTACTCGAAGTGTCGAAAACACATGCCACATGTCCCCTATGCTGATGTCATCATAAGCCAAGTAAAAAGTTGCCAACACAGAGAGAAAGGGGTCCTAAGCTATGGTTTTGCAATAATTTTCTTCCTTAAAAATTTAAAGTTCTAGGCCATGTCCATTTTTTGCTCATCACACTATGTTTCTCAAACCTATGTAATGCAAGACTCTTCCAAGTTTTGTTGTGGTTAGCTTTTTTGAGGAAGGACCTCTAGGATGAGTTATCCCATGGGGCCTCACACTACAGTGATTCCACCAATCACTACCTCTTTCTACCTGCTAATGCATCCTAGGATTACATCATCTAATGCTTCACCTTTGCAAACAACTTCGTACTTCTCGAGAAGGTCTCCTAGGGTGATGTTGTGTTGGGGACCATTGTGTTAAAAACTTCCACCAATCATTTCCTCTTCTACCTAGGTAAATCCTCACAAGGTTAATTCATCTTAGGTGTTCAAATTTGTGTGCATTTTTGCACTGTCTAGGGAACCTTCACTAAGGTTATGTGCTATTATGGATCCACCATGGAAATAATAACTCATTTCACCAATCTTCTATCTTTAGATGTCATTCCAAATCTACATTTAGTGACTTAGCGAATGGCTCCACGACATTTGGAAAAAGAACTAATATTGCACCAATTTGACTCTTCTCCATTAAGTTTAGTTGCAAGTTTTGTGTTTCTGGGTAGTTAACTTAGATTGGAAATAACTTCTGATCCAGGAAGCCTTTTTATACTTCAATAGACCATTGGAAATATATTTCTAAGTGTTGGTGTCTGATTCTGAACAAATTATTCAATCATGTTTCCTACATTAATTCATCAATCCGGGTGCGTACACTTTTCAAGGTAACATGCAAGGTATATGCAGGAGCAAGGTTAAAATCTTACATTCACCAAGGGTTCATGACTAAGAAATTAAAGCATCATTGTAATAGTAATGGCAATTAAATTGCAGAAGGAAAAGCATTCACAACAATCTATGGAAATCTGTAACAACAATAAAGAAGATACAAGAGGTAAAAAAATATACATAAAAAGGACACATGCACAACACCTGATCAGAATAGTGGGCCCAACTCCCTAGTCAGGGTTGTCATTAACTCACATATTCAGAAAAATATCAGAAGGCTGGAAATTTCATTAACAAGAGTTCCACTATTACAAGGCTAAATTCTTAGATTAGCTAGCTCCCCTCTCTCTGAATTATGTCTTTTAAATATAAAAACATCCAAAGGAAAATTGCAACAAAATGATCTCAATATTCAAGATGAGATCTAAGAGATCTTTCCATCATGATTCAGTTGGAACAAGTCGAATTTGGTTATTACAATTTGGGCAATTCTGGAAAATGGCCGCAACAACAAATCTGCAAATATGTCCTTTGAAGAACCTTTATTTTATCTCAATACAAACCTAATTTCTCGAAAATACACATTGGGAAACTGACCTGGTTCTTTCTAAACAAAACCCATGTCTCAAATCTTCCATATTCACTTTCATTTTCCCAAAATGCCCAACGAAAAACTATCACTTCTTATGCCAGTGAATTCCTGAGTTGGAATATCTAATTATCTGTTAAAGACCAAATCTACAATCTTGAAGAGATATTGGAGGCTAAAATAATGAGTGAGGTTATAACGAATGAATAAACCAAAATCATGCATAATAATCATTAATTATAAAAAATAAATGAGATCATATATTATTTATCCACAAGAGTATAAATGATTATGAGATGGAAATATATAATAAATTATGGTAAATAATGTCATAAAAGAATAGTGGAAATAGATGAAATGAATGTTAGGAATGGCAATAATAATGACAAATTAAGAGTCCAAAATTCCCCTAAACTGAACATGTTTCATGCCCACATGCAACGCAATTCCTCTATATAAAGTAGGGGAAATAATTGTTTGAAAAATATGAGTGAATAATGCTCAGTGGTTTTTCTTTTTTTGACATTCTCCTAAACTTTTAATAAGTCAAACACTCATGTTATTTCACCTCAATTGTTACTTTAGACAAAATAATGTGGAATGACATCTATGTATTAACATTTGTTTAAGTTAATGTAGGTTGAGTTTGTGTAAGTGATGTGGAAGGTGGAAGCCATGCAAGCTCAAAGAAAGTAATTAAAAAGTGTACTAGGATTTTCTTCCCCCAAACTTATTAGTTTCCTTGTCATCAAGATTTTTATTGCACGTCTCATGAGCATCCTCAATCAATAATTCATCAAGATTCAAAATTAGAATTAAGCCTCCTAATCCTTCCCCAACATAATAGTAGTGTTGTTAAGCTAGGATTTAAATAGGGATTGATTGGGTAAAGAAACTATATTTGGTTAAAGATGTGAAACTTGTAGAATAAATGAGTGGTAGATTAGATGATACAAAATGTCAAATATCAAATATCCTAAAAGTTTCATCCCTAACATGTAAAGTAAATATTAATAACTCAATAATAGATATAAACCATAACCACCATTATCTAAGAAGTGATTAAATATTACCCCATGAACCATGAGTTCTAGCAAACCTTATATATGCAACAATGGCATTATTGGCAGTTAGTTTTGGGAAAATAAGGTATGGAAGTAGATCATAGTATTGAATTAACCTCTATACCATTGCATGGACACTTCTACCAACAAGCGTCCATAGCCTCGACAGGGATGCCTTTTTAACCCATTGAGATGCGAGTGTCCCATATATTAGAAATAATTACATAGTTACAAAAGCATTTCAATTTACTTAGATGTCTACTGAAGATCATTATTTTTTCTTGGTAACTAGTTAACAACAATGCCATTCACAGGAACTAACAAAAGTGAACAAGTTGGCTCAGGATGAGACCTCTTGTCCTTCGGTTTTATGATTGAAGGCCATTAACCTGGCTTGGTGACCAATAGTAGTAATGTCACTCTATTAGGACCTATGATCATGGTAGGTCGGCTCGTGATGAAACCTTCTATCCTCCAGTTTACTATTTATGTTTAAAATTTAACTATGGTTATTTTTAATCAACAAAAGATCACTTAATAGATTGGGTGGTAAGCCAGCTCCTTAAGAGCTAGGGATGGCATAAAACGTTTTGTAGTAACTATTTTCAAATTAGGTAATTTTGCTTCTCAAATACTAATAACCTTCAAACGACTATTGATAAATATATTTTTCTTTGTTAAGGTTGGAGTTTGAGGAATAGTTCATTAGATAGTGATTGAAAGATTTAAGTACAATTTTGTGGTCATCATCATAGATTTTACAAGATCAGGGACTTGAAAAATTAGGAAAGTTGAAAGTTTCCATGATGAAATCATCTTTTCATAATTATTCCTTTAAAAAATAAAATTATGTTTATAGTTAAACAAAGATAAATTGACTACCGAATCACTATGTCAAAGAGGACCTAGACAAATAAATATATTTCCCCATTCACCAAGTTAATGTCGTCGTGCATGATTCAAGTTCCAATGTGTGTGGATAAGTGGCGGTTATGGATTGTTATGGATTATGGTGGTAATAATCGTGAAATGTATGATTTGATGTGAAATTTTAATAACAATGATGACATGACATCATTGATATTAAATATAATACATTTTCTATCAAATGCAACACCTCACCCCAACTGAGATATTACCATCCTCGGTCATAATTGAAACATCAATAAAATATACGGAGTTGATTAGAGATGTACATAAAGACTTACCTTGGAAAAGTATCAACATGTGTAGAGTAATAGCACTGGGTACTTAGAAAATATTTCACCACGGAGTAGCAACACTGGAGGAGTAACATGACTGAAAGAGTAACAACACAGAAGGAATAATCACACTGTGTACTCAGAAATATTTCGGGATTAACAACATCAGCGGAGTAATAGCATCGATAGAGTAACAACACTGACTCAGTAACAGTACTGGTGAAGTAACAACACCGGCTGAGTAATAGCACCAACGGAGTAACAACACTGGTAGAGTAACAACACTGGTTGAGTCACAACACCTGTGGAGTAACTACATTGCCTGGGTAATAGCATCGGCTAAGTAATGGCACCGATGGAGTAACAACACCAATGGAGTAACAGAACCAGTGGAGTAATAGCATCGACGGAGTGACAACACTCGCAGAGTAACAACACCAGTGGAGTAACAACACCGGAAGAGTAACAACACGGGTGGAGTGAAGGCACTGGCGGAGTAAGAACAATGATGGAGGAACAACAGTGATGGAGTAACAACACCGATGGAGTAACAACACTGGTGGAGTAACAACATTAGTGAAGTAACAACACTATTGGAGTAACAACACTGCCAGAGTAATAGCACCGATTGAGTAACAACACCCAAGGAGTAACAGCATCTGACACTTAGAAAATTTTCGGGAGTAACAACAACAGCAGAGTAACAACACCCAAGGAGTAACAGCATTGGCGGAGTAACAACATCTGACACTTAGGAAGTTTTTGGAAGTAACACCAATGGTGGAGTAACAACACCTAAGGGGTAACAATATCCAAGGAGTAACAACATCTGACACTCAGAAAATTTTCGGGAGTAATAGTAGTGGTAAAGTAGCAGCACCCAATGGATCTCAAGAAACCATATACTGATAAGACTGAGGAACAAATGGATAAATATGGAGCAACATCATGAAACCTGAGAACTTCTCTTTATTTTGATGAAGGAACAAAATATGTGACTTTCAACACATGAAAAAAAACATAAGAGGAATCAAAAAAGAAATAACAATTTTAATGAAAATAAATAAATAAATAACTTAAGTTGCAACGGCTATGATTTTGACTGCAAAAATGTTGTTTCCTAAGGGAATATCAATCCGTTTCTAGAAAGACAATCAATCAATGATAAATGAATGGAAAAATGTTTTGGCGGAAATGACTTGGATCTTCAAATGGAAATCAATTCTCCATTTCTCCTTTTATGAATCCATTAGGTAATGAAAAGTCTTCATGTTGTTGGTGAGAAATAACAAGAATAATTTGTAACAAACTCTTATGATCAATTTCCATGGCACCTAGAAAGAATAAAAATTATATGATATTAGATTTCTTAATAAATTCTGGGATGAAAATCTATTATTTGATTATCATTTCCTTCAATAATCACTTGTTCAAAAACAAATTGACCTCCTTTATTCTCTTCAGACTAGAAAAAAACGAGCACTTACCTGTAATAAAAAATGAAATCATGGAAGAAGAGAAGTGATCAGTCTCTCTAAATTCAATAAATATGAAAAAATTAACAAGTAGTTACTCTGTAAAACAAATGCATGGAAAAAAATTAACAATGTAGAGTTAATTTATTACCTGCGGGACAACGGTGGCCAACCATACTAACCAATAATATTTTAATCATAACTTCTTCTTTTTTCATCTGATTTGCATGATTCCAAAGCCAAATGAAATTAAACTAATAGGGATATCTACAATTGAAACATGTTTTAAAAATTCAATGATATGATATGTCAAATTTACTTAGAACAACCTGCATAACAGAGTCATTTTCGATTTCCCAACTTAGACCAACAGTTGATATTTTAAGAATAACATTTTCATTTGATGATGGATTGAACTGATTCAAATTGGATATTGAATTAGATTCATGTAACTATACCTAATAGAAATATTTTTTGAAATCATGAAGAATTGATGGGTCAAATGTGCGAAGCAACAACTGGAAAAACAGTTTTAAAGGTGCTGATTTACGATAGACAATTTGTATGTTGGTGATAACTTTCTCATATGATATAAAAATTGGGTGATTCAAATTTCATTGTAAACCAGATTAATAGGGTGATATACAATAGGAATAGGTTTCAAAAATCTAGTCATTTAGGCCTCCAAAAATGGACTGTCCCAACTCTGTTCTTGAACTACCTACTAGACATATTATCAATGTTTTGGTCATAAATTTTTCATTTCAAATCCAAATTGTGTGATTCAAATCGTATTTGAAGGTAGAAATAAATGGATAATTAGGATAGAAACAATTTTTTAAAATAAGCTCATTTTGTTCCTCAAAACATGACTATACCAACTGTGATTTCAATGGTTTTATCAAGCTCACACGCCCTAAGATATGATATTTTTTTATTTTTATTTTCAAAATGATGATGAGTGTTTGTAGAAATTTTCTTTTCAATGTAATACATCTACATACAGACTTAAATTCAAATATTTACTATTGATATTGATATACTAAGCAAGTTGCAACAAACACAACTCGTTCTACATATACCAAAAATTATTTATATACTTATTTATTCTATTTTCTACACTACCTTATTCTACGTTGAAAAATAAAGCATACTTATGTATAAGAGTACTTCCAATAGAGCCATTTGAGAAATAAGGCCTCAAGTGTATAAACACCCGAATTTGAGAAATGTTTGTCAATAAATACTAGGGTATGAGAGACCAACTTCCCTTGAAAATATGGTGTCAAAAATTGCTGAAGTATGGAGTGACACTGCGAACAACTGATGGAGTGAAACAAACCTTCAATATATCCTTTATTTTCTTTATTTCCCATAGTTTTCGTATCATGAAGTTCTTGAGTTTCTAAAATAACTTGTTGACGTAGACTAGAAGAAACCTCCCTTTCTTCCATAACTTTTACAATTTTTGGATTTGGAACATTTTCAATCTCGATATAAGTTTTCTGCAATTGTGTATGCGAGATAGGTTGGGTGGGAAGGGTAGGTAAATTTTTCAATTCAACACTATAAGCATGTTGTACGGGTTTATTATGGTGAGGGTGTGGAATGAGTTGAGCAGGATATTGTTTAGGGCATGGAGGATTTTGATGATGTAGTTGATTGAGATGTGTGGATGATTTTGATATGCAAGCAAGGTGTTCTTGGAAAGATGGAAACGAATATCGACGATATTTTTGTGCTACAAGATGAGGGAGTGTAGTCATGTAATCATAGGATGAACCATGCCAAACTTGTGGACAAGATTGATGGGGGTTATATTGAGATTGGCATGGCTACCCTAACACATGAGTATTCCTTAATAGATTATGCAAGTAAGACAATGGAGAGTAAGCATTTTGAAACATACATGTAGACCAAGGTTTCAATGGTTGTGAAATTGTTGTCACTTCTCCATATCTTCGAAATGTTGTTTTCATCCCAGGTAAGAGAGAGAAACTATCCATGGGATTCTCCTTTTGGCATTGAGTAAAAATCACTTCTTCAAATTCTGCTTGACTTTTCTTAACCTACAAAACATGCAATTGTGAACTTAGAGAGCCAATAAAATCAACTTTAAAATGTTCAAATAAATCACTGATTTCATTTCTTATATCCCCTGTTCTTGTAGTATATTTGGAAAGGAAAGAAGAAAATTCTTCGAATTCTTACTAGAGTTGGATATTCCTCTTGAATACCTTATGCATAAATCACAAACATCATCATATGATAGCTGAAAAATGTCACATTTTCCTATCAGATTTAAGATTTCTAAAATTTCATCTTTGATCCCTTTAAGAATGAGTGTTTTTAATATTTATTTTTCCAAATGCTTATGCATTGATTTTTGAAGGTTGTATTTAAATTGCTCCAAATAGTCCTCCAAGCTTTCATCTTCCCCTTGTATCATACTAAAAATATATTCATTGGCCTTGTAGTAGTCTTGTTACTTCTCCAAGAATACACTCTTCATGTCCTCCCATGTTTTCATGCAGTTCCCACCAAGGCTCATTAACCATTGGAGAGCTGCTCCTTTCAGAGTGTGAGGAAACACTTCCAACCTTTGATCATTAGTACAATAATCATATCCTCTACAAAGTACTTCAAACCAAAATAAGATTGTATCTGGGTCCTCATTATCCAAACCATGAAAATTTGGTAGAGAAGATGGATGAATTATATTCATTTTTGTCACTCCTCTTGGAACGTTGATAAGGAATTCAAAAGTAACAATGTGAGCCATTTCTTACCATAATAGAAGATTGTGTTCATTTGTTGCTTTGATTCTCCTCCTTCAGATATTCCTATCAGTTTGTTAGTGGAATGGGTGGCGCTTACATCACCACTTGAGTGAAATGATAAGATTTCTTCAAATTTCTACCCTTCTCCTCCTAGTAAAAAAAAAAACAATTTGAAATGAAATCCAAATCTCAAGACCTGGAGTAGGGTGTCAAAGGACCATTCCCTCCACAGGATGAGAGATTAAGCGGAAAGGAAAACAACTAAAGAAAAGGAAACCTAGGATTTAGGGCCTGGAGCGGGGTGTCAAAGGACCTTTCCCTCCCCAGGACAAGAAACCAAACATGAAAAGAATGCACACAAGGAAATCTCAAGCTTGGGACCTAGAGGAGGGTGTCAAAGGACCATCCCCTCCCTAGGACAAGAGATTCATTTTTCCCAAATAAAAATAAAAAAATAGAAATGCAGGAAAAAATATTATGCTCAGGATCGAGAACAGGGTGTCAAACGATGGTTCCCTCCCCAGGATAAGAGATTGACACTTTAGTTGATACAGATCATGTCTTGCACCTTGTTAGACTTACCTAGCAATGGCGCCAAAATGTTGGTGTCCAAGTATGAGCAAATTATTCAATCCTGTTTCCTACATTAATTCATCAATCTTACATTGACCAAGGGTTCGTGACTAAGAAATTAAACCATCATTGTAACAGTAATGGAAATTAAATTACAGAAAGAAAAGCATTCACAACAATCTACGGAAATATGTAACATCAATAAAGAAGATACAACAAGTAAAACAGTATAGATAAAAAGGACACATGCACAACACCTGATCAGAAGAGTGGGCCCAACTCCCTGATCAAGGCTGTGCTTAACTCACATATTGAGAAAAATATCAGAAGGCTGGAAATTTCACTAACAAGAGTTCCACTGTTACAAGGCTAAATTCTTACATCAACTAGCTCCCCTCTCTCTCTTAATTGTGTATTCTAAATATACAAACATCCAAAGGAAACTTGCAATAAACTGATCTCAACATTCAAGCTCATGGTTACTTGCCTCTATATAAGGTCCCCATATTGGTTTTATGCAATATGCATGTGATATTGCGATAACAAGGAAGGATGGCTTGCTTGACAATAAGTTCTTTATTGCTCACCCATCAAAGGTGAGGAGGGCAAGGAAGGAACTAGTCCCTTGAAAAGGGAGAGGAAATAAGGAGAAGGAGAAGGATATGAAGTTGTGAAAGAAAGCCAAAGCCCCATCTTTTGGGGAACCCTTACTTCTTTTACTTACTACCAGCTCAAAAACCTTCTAATTCAATGTATTTTTGTATCAAGTGAATCCTTGTGTGGAGGTGTTCGGAGGCATATGATCCATTTGGGGTCCCGAACTAACATTTTTCATTATTCAATTCACTCACTTATAGCATTTCTCTAAAGAGAGATGAAGATTCAATGATGTACCAGTGTCTTAGATTCGAAAGGCCCTTGATTTAGCAAGGAAAGACAAAAAAAAATATCTTTCCTTCACCCCTAACTACTTAAGGAATGGAATGGAAAGGCTTACTAGAAGGGACTGGGTGTTAAGGCCATTTGTTAACTTAAGGAATTCACTTAGGTGAGCTTAAAGCCCCCTTGTTCTTACTTAGACAACCTACACTCAGGGGGAGAAATAGAGAAAGAATTACATATATATAACAACTTTTATCATTTCAGAAAGAGAGAATAAGTCCAAGGATACCCATACATAACTAGTAGCCCACACCATCTCATAAGGCTTACATCAAAATAGTATTAGGCTCACCCTACATGTATCCCTCTATCTCTTGCTATGTGTACTCCGTCACCACTCATAGGAATAAGGGAATTATGCCCGTCCCTTCAGTAGTGTTCAATGGGTTCCGGTTCGTTGAAGTAATGCCCAGTGTGACCCAGAGTGGATCGTAATTGCTTAATGGTGTTGGGAGGAGGTAGATTTACAATCATTGCAACTTTAGCTAGATCGACCAAAACTCCTTCTTTGCACACTATGTGTCCCAGCAGGTTATCGAATGGAACACAAAAGATGGATTTCTTTAGATTCAAAGAGATTTTCAGTGTGAGATCTAAGAGATCTGTCCATCATAATTCAACTGGAACAAGTTGAATTTGGTTATTAAAATTTGGGAAATTTTGGAAAATGGCTGCAACAACAAATCTGCAAATATGTCCTTCGAAGAACCTTGATTTTCTCTTAATACAAACCGAATTTCTGAAAACTGCTCATTAAGAAATTGAATTTCTCTGTTCTAAACAAAACCCAGGTCTCGTATTTTCTAGATTCACTTTCATTTTCCCAAATGTCCAACAAAAAACGGTCACTTCTTATGCAAGCGAATTCCTAAGTTGGAATATATAATTATCTGTTGAAGACCAAATCTACAATATGGAAGATATCTTGGAGGCTAAATGTTGGCATTATGATTCAGGTGTTGTCCTTGATGGCAACCCATTCAGGTGGTAGATCACTATTCTTGACGATCAGCTCTCTATTTTTAAGAAGGACGCAGGCAATCTGTTCAGAAAGTGCGTCCCCGCAGGTATACCATGCAGAGCCCGCGTCCAGGGATGTCGGCCAGCTGTTCAGGGGGTGCGTCCAACCAGTGCACACATTTCAAGACAGAGAAAAGCATGTGGGGGTTTCTTGTGTGGTATCTAGCCGACGGTTTTGTGTTTCTATGGTGTCGGCTCGTGGTATTATTCCATGTTTTGGGGAGGAGCTTGCCTATATAAAGCAAAGGAGTTCATTTGGATTAATCATTATCTTTGGTTGAATATCTTTTGGTGAGATCTAGTCCAGATCTATGAGGGCGAATCTTCTAATGGACTGTGATCTCTATGGCGCATGATCAGATCTGCAGATCTGACTGTTTGGGCTAGTGCTGAAGTCTTCATATCTTTTATATCTGAAGGGACGCAGGTTCAGTGAAGGGCAAGTGCGCCGAGACGCAGTACAGTAAGGGCTCAGGTGCGTCTCTGAAGCGAAAGACACGGCGCGATAGTATTATTGGATGCGTCTCTGAAGCAAAAGACGCGGCGCGATAGTATTGTTGGGTGCGCCGGTACGCAGAGCAGTTTAAAGGAACAGTGCGTCGGCACGCAGAGCAGCAGAGGGTAAACTGCGTCCAGTCGCAGGCCACAGAAAGGAAAATTGCGTCCCTGTCTTAAGATGATCTGTTGACTGTATTTTTCTGTTCATAAGGTGTTCTGGGTTAGTTCTGTGATTACTGATCTGATAACTGTAGTGGACTGTAACTGTTGTATACTTGTTGATCATTTGATTCTTCATGAAAAGAAGTAGGGGGTTGTAGCTCCCTTCCAGGAGAGACTGGAAAACGAGAGAGAGTTGTAGCTCTCTGCAGGTTGCAACCTACGTACTGGTAAAGGACTGCACCAGTACAAAATCATTGTAAAAGAATTCCTAAATTGAAAGAAGATAGAGACATATTGCAGCAGGTGGTTTTCTCCCACATTGGGTTTCCACCTTACATCTTGTGTTCTTTGATGTGACTGTCTATTTTCTGTGTTCATGCTCATTATTTTATGGTACTGATATGCAAGAATAATTCAAAAGATCAAATAAGGAAGATTTGTTAAATTGCTAGATAATACTGATTCACCCCCCCTCTCAGTATTATTTCCAACACTAAAATCATGAATGAGGTTATAACGAATGAATAAGCCAAAATCATGCATAATAATAATTAATTATTATAAATAAATGAGATCATATGTTATTTATCCACAAGAGAAGAAATGATTAGGAAATGGAATTATATAATAAATTGTGGTAAATAACGTGATAAAAGAATAGTGGAAATAAATGAAACGAATTTTAAGAAGTGGTAATAATAATGAAAAATTAAGAGCCCGACACTAAGCACAATCCAACTATTCCATTTGCAAGGGTGCTTGAGCTAATATTCAAAGGAAGAAGTTTCTTAATATCCTAGGATTCCCAACCACCATATGTATAAGATTTATAGTTTCTTCCATTTCACTTGCTACTATGATGGTTCTCTATCAAAGATCACATTAACCATGGGACTCCCCCTGAATGTGACACACTCTTCCATCCTTTCCCATTTGACATAAATTCTAACATTATGCTAAAAAATATCCCGCATTTGGCATTGATGAAAAAAAAACAAGCTACCCATGGCACTAATCAAAGTTCTCTCCACATTTGCATTGCGTCTGTCATCAATAATTATTTGATTTAGAAACTTATTCTCCCTATTTGACATCAATGATAAAGGATGCACTCACTGGAAGAAACTTCCCCTGAAAATTTTCATCCTACTCTCTAAGGAATCTAATAGGTTTAGTAGCTACCAAGGTACATTTAAATTGAGTCATTTGACTACAACAGACACAACTCCTATTTGCTACCTAAGATACTCAAAGGTTTCTCATTCTAGTGGCATTGTTAATATATCTACAAGTCATTCATTAGTGGCAACATATTCAAGTCGAATAACATTACCAATAACATGTTCCCTTAATAAATGGAACTTAATGGAATGTGCTCGGTCTTTGCATGCATGACAAGATTTTTAGAGATGCTCATAAAACTAGTATTGTCACACATCATTGTAATTGAATCAATAAACTTTAATACACTTCATCTATTGATAATGATATTGAGTATTTTTTTTTGCTGACCCAAGAAACTAGACAATATCAAGGCTATTAGCCAAATTAGCATCATGTTGATAGTGTTGGACTTGCAAACATTCAAAGGTGTTTTGTTAGATCCCTATTATACTAGTGATTCACCCATTAATGTTGTCATTGTAGTTCCTTATTCTTATTGTTGTGCCCAAGTTCTCCCCACATTGTTATTATTGTGCCCCATAGAAGCCCAGTATTGTTATTGTTGTGTCCTTATATTGTTATTGTTATGTTGGCTTTGATTATATTGTGACCCCTTAGACTCCTATATATATAAAGGAGGTTTCTGTCATTTGAATCATATAAGAATTGTTTATTTGTGTAATATAAATTAGGTTTACCGCTAGAAGAGGCTTATTTTGAAGTCATTGATCTATATTTTCTTCTATTTTGTGAGTTGGTTGCATAACATTTGGTATCAGAGCTTTGGATTCTAGGGTTTCACTGCTCCAAATAGGTGATCATGGAATTTTTCCTATAACTTATTCTATAAGAAGTTTGAGAAGCTGAAAAAAAATTCCCTATTTTATCCAAAATATTGATGACCCACGGGTTAGAATTTTAGAGCTTCTTGCACTATATTTTTGGAGATATTATCCAAGGAAGTTAGTGTTTTCACAAGATCCCAACTTACATCTGAATCAGGTGACCTTTCTAAAATCCTCATAACTTTTGATTTGAGTATCAGATTGAAATTTTGTAAGAAGTCACAGAAAGAGGACGAATTGTAGTTTTTTGTGCATCATTTTCAGGATCGAAGTTTGAAATAGTGACACATGGCACTTCGTACATGTTCACTCTACTGAAAAAGGTGTATAATCAGGTCCTATTGGGAGATTAGGCATAATTCTTTCTTGGAGAATCCAATTTTGATTAGGCGGGTGGTGTTAAAAAGAGAACTCAAAGGGATACTACATTTCACAATTTCGAACATTGGAGATCCGAAATTTCAGAGATACAGTAGATTATATCAAGCTCCTAAAAAAAAAAAAGTGTGTAGTATTTTTAAAAATTTTCATAATTTTTGTTTGAAAAATTAGTTTGAAGTGATTAAAAGGGAATAGTGAAGAAAATTATCATTATTTAATGCCTCGAAGAAAGAAAATGGAAACACTTAGTAAGGAACACGAAAGCTTTACTACGACACATCAAGAAGAGGAAGAATGCAACATGATATATCAAAATTACAAGACCAAGTGCAAAAAATTTATGTCTCAAGAAAAGTAACATAAGCTAAGATGGATGGTTTGAAGAATGGAATCAATGGTATGAAAGAAAACATCTAAGATTGGAGGAAAGGTGTAGAAGGTTGGAAGGAAGGTTTGATAAATTTGCTACAAGAAAGGCTTCCTAATGGAGAAAAGGTAGTAGAGCAAACTCATGATGAGAACAAAAGAAATGTTAATCATGATTCGTAGAATGACAACATTGAATATTTGAAGAAAGACGTGGAATGTTTGACAAAGTTGTTACAAGAAAGGCTTCCTAATGGCAAAAATTTAGTAGAGGAAACTCATGAAGGACACAAAATAATTTTTAATCATGATTTCATATACTCTAACGTTGGAATAAAGGCCCACCACGTTCCAAAGATTGATATCAGGAAGTTTGATGGCAAGGATCCGGTAACATGGATACTATATATGGAACAATATTTTCATCTCCATAATGTGAAAATCACACATAAGGTATGCATTACAACTTTATATTTGGAACCCAATCAACTTGTATGGTATCGATGGTTTTGATCTCATAAAAAAATTGTCACTTGGTCAATTTTACTGACGAAGTGATAACACATTATGAGGATACAAAGATCAACACCTTCTTTAGCTAATTGATAAATCTCAAACAAAAGGGTTCAGAGAATTGTTGTTGGTTTTGAGATAGATATCAGAGTATTGGGTCATTTATGCTTTGTTGGAGGTGAAGAGGGGATTCTATGCTGGGAGGTTGATCCTGGATCAGGAATCATCGGTTGTAACTCCTCCTGGATCTTCTTGTTTTATCAATAAAACTATTTGAGTTTCTCCTACATGCTTGTGTATCATTGATGTTTGTTACATTTGTATGTTTAGCTTAAATCTGATCCTAAGCTATTTATGAATATAAATCCATGTCTTTGTGTAGTTTCCTTCTTCTGTGCTCTTGCAGGAACTTGGTGACGCTAGGCAAGTAAGGGAGCAGGTAGCTCGAAGTTGTCAAAGAGGAGAGAGATTGGATCAAAGGACTAGCGCAAGACACAGGTTGGTTCATCCTATTCCTCTTCGTTTATAGTTCATAAAGAAGAATATGAAAGTAGTTTTCCCTGTTTGTTTCTGAGGTCACTGTCACACCTCAGTGGGATAGGGTCATTCTGAATAGACACTTTTCCCGTTAACAGTGTGGCATTTCCAGAGTAGCTGCTAGAAGCGATGCGTCGCTTCTAGGTAGTTGCTGAAGCATTTAGGCAAAGTTGTCCATCATCACATTCCATTGTCGCTCAAGGGCTTCTTCGAGCAAGATTTTGATAGGATCTCCTACCCCCTCATCTTTCTTCTCATCCACCATGGGAGGCTGTCGGGATTAGTGAGGCTGGTCTTGCAAAGGTTCGACCAGTTCAAGCCCTAACTCGTTATATGCCGACCTCGTTGGGGACATGCAAAGAAAAACAAAGAAAAAGTAGACTGCCCGGATACCGCTGATCCAGACTTAAATAGGAATGCAACAAATTGCAGAGATAACCATAAACACATATATGCAGCGGAAATAACACTTCATTTCATTAATGTAAAATATTGAAATATGCTTACAAACAGTAATGGAAATAAACTAGCTAGGGCGATGGTAGTTTATCTCTAAAAAGAGATGTGTGGCGGCTACATGCCTCTGAACTATGTTGCAATGAGGCTCGAAGGCCTATTTATTGTTGAGAAACAATGGAAAACCCTTAACATTCCAAAACCTAACCCTAGAAGATGAAACACCAAACTATGGGCCCCGTTTGAGTAAATTGGTACATCAACTCCCCGGGGTTGTAACTTTCGCATATGATCTTCGTTTGACACGTACAATAGCTCGTTAGAAAGATCTATCTGAGCACTGCCACTTTGGGAAGGGAAACATCGGTCCATGGACCCATGTTTCTCCCCGATTTTCCAAAAAACATCATTTAGGGCCTCAAAATGGCTCCAGAAGTTCAGAACCCGAAAAGCTGCTAAATATACTAAGTTGTGCTACAATTAAGGAAACTGAAAATGCTGAGAGAAATAATGGTGGGGGTCTAGGTGGACTTGGCAGGTGGCCACCAATATCCACCTGGATCATACCATCAAAAGTGGTCTTGGCTTTCATGAATTTGTTGAAGGTGAATCTAGCTCACAAGGTGAGGCATGGAACTCTAATGCAAAATCTGAAATTATCAACAAGGAGATGAGAGGTCAAACCCATCAACAATCAAGGAAAGAAAGTCTTCAAAGAAAATATTTTACTCCTAATTGTGGAAGTGATATTCAGTTATTTCCTCCAATGAATAATGTTTAATGTTTTATATTTCATAACTTTGGACATGTTACAGCGATATGCAGAAGTAGAATGGTTCAAGACGATCATGCAAAAGGATCATCAACTTCCAGGTAATTTAAGGGATACTGTTTTTCTTGCAATATGTTTTGTCACAAAGCCATTGACTGTTGTAGAAGGAATATGAAACATGTAAGATGTTATGCATGTAACAAGTTTCTACATATAGCAAAGGAATGTAGGAGAAAATTTTTGGCACCATACCAAAAGGAGAAAACATCATCACACTCGAAGATATGGAAGAAGAAGGAGGTACAGTCAGAAAGATGTGGCATAGCAAAGTGTATAGACATAACAGACTTAGGGGGAGCTAAAAGTGTGAAACTTGAGTGTCCTAAATCTAATACGCAATTTTCATGAAGACAAGTCGCATATATACACAAGTTAGAAGTTGCACAGTAGCGTATATGTTGGTTTGAGGAAAAAGTAGTGGGACGGACTTAGGAAAAGGGGTCTGATATGGTTCAGTCAATTATCTACTCTCTTTGATGATAGTTACAATCTATTGATGATATGTGGAAATGTGTTGGTGCTCATAAGCTATTAAAAATCTGATGTATATCTGATGGATGATGATGCCTTGATGATTCTTACTGATATTTGCAATGATCAAATCTGACAATGAATAGTTGGCATAGATTCAGGGGGAGCATATGCTTCTAATAATGCATTTTGGCATTATGTTATAAGATCTTGGTACATGAAGATGCTTATATTTCTTTATCCACATAGTTGTTTTGATTCAGGTGACTCTTTTGATGATGGACATATATAGGTTGTTGATATTGATGCTACTGGAAGATGTTGATGGTGCAATTCATATATGATGTATGATAGTTGCTAATAACTATCATGGTCTTCTTTAGATTTTTGGTCCTTGTTATAAATTTCATGTATATCATTTGATGTAAGGTCATGAAAAGACTTAATTTGTAACCCCACTATGCATGGGAAGGATGATGTAATAAATTCTACTTCAGTCATGTATAAACATTTGGTATATCCCCACTTGGTTGGGCGGATGAGTCAAAATTGGTGTATCCCCACTTGGTTGGGAGATTGATGTATGAGTCATTGCTGATAGGAACGTCATACTCACTTAGTTGAGTTATAGAGTCATGTTATTCTTTTGAAAAATATTTTTTTACAGACTCTGCATGTGCTCATGGGGAGCATGGACAATTTACTATGTCTCAACATGTATAAAGGGGGAGCTTAATCAAAGAATTCTGCAGGTACTCAGGGGGAGCATTGACTGCATAATGTATATCAATGGGGGAGAATATATTGGTTCACCCTTTTCCCGTGATGTCAAAGGGGGGGAGAGTCTTGGTGTTGTTGTTGCCATCAAGTCCAAAGGGGAAAATTGTTCGCATTATGATACAGGTTGTCCTTGATGGCAACTCACACAGATGATAGTTCATAATGCAATGGGTAAACAACAAAGGATTACAGATCAAACTCCAAAGATTAAAGAAAGAGAGAGGTTTAAGAAGTATACACTGGTTCCCTTTTTCGAAGCAGTGTATACACGTGGGTTAACGTAAAAAAAGGAGATTATACGTATATATGCACTCCCACATGAGGAAAAGCACATACATGTTGGAAAACCAAGCTTTTGGTTCGAGGTATTTGGTCCGAGGTATTTTGGTCCAAGATATTTGGTTTGAGGTATTGACCCTAGGTAATTGTTTTGAGGTATTGACCCTAGGTATTTGGTCCAAGGTAACGGTTGTAAGTGGTTTTGGTCCAAGTTATTGAGAAAGGCCTAAAACTTTATAAGGAGGAGAAGATCATTAGGCCAAGGTGTGAAAGTATTGAATATCTTATGAAGTGTTAGAACAAATATGCAGGTTATGGGCTTTTGATGCTTTTCTTGATCTAAACTAAGGATGCGCCTATGTGGTTGATGATGGATGATGGATCGAGATCATATGGCCTAAAATGAATCATCATTATGTGGCTTGACCATGGATCGTTTAGATATGAATATTGTCGCGTGTTTTATTCTATAAATGTTATCATCTGTGTATGACTAAAGTCTGGAATAGTTGTGATGTTTTAAGTTAGCATTTATAGATATGTATGATGGTTCGCTTTGGTAAAAGCGCATATACACATTAGTTCTGAATCTTTAGATTGATTGTTTGTGATTTGCTTCAGTGATGATGGGTTTTCAGTGATTGGTTGTATTGCAGTGGTGATTGATGAGTTTCAATGTTACTAAAGGGACCAATGTGAAAATTTGATGAAACGTGGCCTTCATATTGTACTATTGTGTACCAAGAGTATCTAGTGTGAAAAATTATGAAATGTGGTCCCTTAAGGAAGAGAGCAGGTCGTGGCCTTCTATAGGCTGGTGACTACATACTCATAATCATATAGGCAAGTACAAGTGATAGGGGGTTGGATCTCCCTTCGAGTAGCAGCTAGAAAATGAGTGAAGGTTGGAGCCTTCTATAGGTTGGCACCTACATACTAGTAAATGAATCGGCTAGTACAAGAGTTAGGGGGTTGTAGCTCCCTTCCAGTATTAGCTGGAGAATGAGAGAAGGTTGTAGCCTTCTGAAAGTTGGTACCGGCATATTGGTATGAGTCTACACCAGTACAAGTTTGTAAACATGTTTTTCTTATATTAAAAGAAGACAACAATATATGGTTTTTTTCCCGCATTGGGATTCGACCTTAAATCTTGGTGTTCATGTGTGTTTCTTATGTGTGATGGTTTGTTCTATTATTACTACACATGGTTACTATTTATATGGTTAATAAAGTACCAACACACTAATTAAATATCAACATATGATGAATTAACTCAATCATAAGTTTATTTGATATACGTTGGTTGCCTTAAATATAGTTGCATGTACACACGATTTACCTTCATTGAAGTAGTGTATATAAGTCAGAGTATGAAAAGAAAATGTTATTTATTTAACTAATATTGATTCACGCCCCTCTCAGTATTATCTCCAACAAGTGAGGCATACCAATTCGCTATGGTGATTAGTGCCTCCATTGTTTCCTTTCACATGCAAGGCGGATCCTACTCAAATATCATCTTCTACACCGGGGTGACAAATGATCTAAGAATTGTGCCATAAATCCTCTGAATTTGAATTCAGAAAATAGTTGAAAATAAGTATTCACAGAGCTTTCCATTGGTTTCCATGCCCACTTTAAGCCTGGGAACTCCTGACGGGCACAAATTGCGTCCAATATGTAGGTGGACATGTATATTTATGCTTGCTAACCTTTACGCAGTTGCCAAGCTCTTGTTACCTATTCCTTCAGCCTGTGAGCCAACATGTCAGACTAGTTGCACTCTTTTCCTTCACTATCTAGTTGGTCCAACGTGATCACTGAACTCTGCAAGAAGGTCTTAGTGTTCTCTTGGTCATACAAGTGACATGCAAATATTACCAAGTATTGATACACCTTTTGCAGTATCTTTGTCTTGTAAATCTGGTTAGGTGTCATCCTAAATTTGGTTGGCTCCTTCACTTAGTTCTTCAAGACATCCATGGAGTTGGTATTACTGTTGTGTATGCTAAAGGGCGTCTCCATGGTGACCACTGGCTTCGAAAAGCGGCACATCTACTGATAATCCTATGCCCTAAAGGTAGAAATATTTGTCCCACTGACACTACTCAAAGTCATCATCTCAGGATCACTGTGTGAGATGATCCAATGTATCATGTCCGCACATGGGAACGTGGGATACTTGCATGCAATCCAGTACAATTTAGAGTTTTGAATGTTCACATAGACTTGGCGGTCATCGAGATATTCCCCAAATGCTCTTGAGAATGCATCATTGAACTCTTGCCATTTTATCTTGATGTCTTTGTCTACGATCAACTTGGTGTCTTCATAAATCAGAAAACTCATAAACACTCACTCAATTGCTGCTCCAGTTGAACTTCTATCGGTTTCCTTCTATCCTGCTCCCTTGGAGGCCATTGATCCTAAACTGTTGAGATTTGGATGAACACCTGATATATCTGAAGGCATGCCGACATGCATGGCAATAAATCTATCAGTTAAAACGAAAGAAAACTTGAGGAATGATATGCAATATACCCAGGGAACTGCTGGCAAGGATTGCACAATTTTCACTGGGAGGCTACGATACTGACAACAGAACTGCGCAAAAGGTAGTCTGGACTATCGTGAGGTTGGTTGACTGTTGGAATTATGGAATGCACAATCTAGACTGGCCTACTGGGTGATGAGATTCCATAATGTTAAATTTCAACTTGCAAGTTAAGGAGGCCCATGGACTACATTGCGCTATTTTCTGGGTTGGAAGTCACTTCCTCTCAGAATTGTGAAAACAAAGATTGGAGGACACTCACTGGCCATATTTTCACATTTTAAAGGAGAAGGTAGAGCCTTCCGTCTCATAATGATGCAATGTTTTATAGGAATGGCAGAGTCTGGACCAAGGTTGCCCAGACCTGCCATTAAGAAATTGAAAGAAAATGAAGATGTGAATGTATGGCGATACTCGGTGTAAGTAGGATTGAATGATAATGCATGCAAACAGTGAATGCAAGATTCAGAAAATGGAACAACATGCATGTGTGAAACGAGTTTTCGAATCGACCACTGTTCATGAAAAACAGTGGTGAGATGCAAAGGAAAAATGAAACGGTGCTTGTACAAGATAACATGCATGAAAACAACAACATGCATTTATAGAAATCAAGTAGAGAACACTCATACAAGCGAAAACACAAAAATAATAGAAATGTTGCGAAAGGAAAGTAAAGCAGACTTACTGAGAAATAGTTGAGTTGGATGTGCTGAAGACTCTTGGATGTGTGGTGGGATATTATAGGTCCAATATCGATGTGAATTATGAGCCCTAAAGAATTAAATAAAAAAAATTGAGGCTCATGATGTGCATGCCAAAAATCTAGGAAAAAGTGACACTTGGAAGAAAGTTTCTAAAATGATCTTTGCATGTAACCTCCAGTTGCTAAAAATAGATCCCTAAAACATACAGATGCTTTTTTCATGTTTCTTTTTTATATTTTGGGAAGAAGCAAACCATCCATGCAAGACAATTTTTCTTGGTCCTGAAGGAAAATGGTAAACCTAAAGGGACATGCAACAACGTGCTTGATTGAGGGGGATTTTTGCGCAATTTGAGTGGGAGGAAGTTGGGCTGGATGTCCAGAGGGATTACATAATTTCTAGGAGGGGCAATTGACTACTATCCAGAATTGTACAATTCTTGGGATCACCTTCACTTCGAGGCCAAATTGTGCAATTTTCTAGAGGAAGGTTTCTTAACATGATTCGGCAAATTTTGAGCCTAGCAGGCTGCCAGTTAGATTTTCCCACTTTCTAGAGGGAACACTACATCCCCTCTAGAGTTGTACAATTTTTTGCGTAAGAGGCTTAGCTAGCAACTAGACCAAGTCCAAAGTGGCAGCCTATGAGGGAAGTGAAGGAAACCATCTTGCACAGGCTGGCAAGCTGCTGAAAAACTAATGAAGCTTATGTACTTGACAATGCAAGACATGTTTCTCAGGATGGTTGGTAGGGAGGCTCCAAAATGAAGCTAAGGAAAATTTTTGGATGTTGGTTGTAGCCGTTACAACTCTTGGTGACACACTGGTAGAACTCTAGCTCTCTAAATGGATCATGTTCGTGAAAAGCAAGTATAACACCTTTGAAAGTATGGTTCAGTTCTCTATTCATATTGATTTCCACACTTGCTTGATTATAATATGTCTCATATGCCAAGCTCTTCATTGTTTTAGTGGGGATGAGGGGTATATTGGTGTAGAAGCAATATAGTCGTTAGAGTTTAAGTTTCATCTCTGGTGTTGCTCCACTGCTAGGAGGCTTGGGTAGTACCACGGTGGAGTCATGTGGGGACATAAGCATCGCTCTGCTACTAGCGAGCCTGGTCAGTACTATAGCGGATTTACTTGCATCACCTCTCTATGCAGGAAACCTTTATCTTATTTCACCTTATTCGTTTTTCATTTTTTTTGGAATTTTTGGAATTTTCATTCTTCATTTTTCATTTTTCGTAACTGTACATAGCACTTATTCATTTCAGAGGTGAAAGATGGATCCTGAATTATTGAGAGTAGAAGAGGTTGTTCCTTTAGAGAAATTATATATATATACCTCTGATATGTTTGTTAAGGTTTTCCCCCTCACCTTACTCTACTTGATTGAGTTGTCAAGGATTAACCCAAAAACAACCGACTAGAGTAGGTGACACTAGTTAGCATGCAAGTGTTGTGTTTTTACCAAGGTACACTTTGAACAATCCGTGTTTTCCATCATCGTATCATGGAATGAAGGTAAAAATATCTTCATACAGAGGTAGTTTTAGTTCCAGTCTTCGCAGCCTGTCACCAGGGATCAAAATGAGCTCTTACTATGTATGGTTTTCAGAGATGTTTTGAACATGATCTTTAGTGCAAATCATATTCTAAGTATTTCCATCAGAAGAAGCTCAGAATTTTTTTTCCAATGGTATATCACACTCCTGTAACCAGTATTTGGATCAGAAGATATGATCGAAATGAATGAGTGATTCTTGGTTATGCATGTTTTGAGGTCGGTTGCTGCACACAACGACAAGTTTACTACAAGATCAATTTCTAAATTAATGGTAAGGAATTTCTCAAAAGTCAAAGAATTCTTTTTCCATCACATACCAAGTTAAAAAAAAAAACCTCCTTCATTTTATGCACAGGTGCTACTATGTGGGAGATATGCAGTGATATTTGGAGCCTACATTAAAACAAAGCAAATTTTTTATTTATTTTACTATTTTAGCCATTTTAGTGCGGTGTTATTTAAAAATAGATGGAAAGTAATTTTCGAAAACCCAAGGAGTTTTTTGTTAAACATGAGCCATATAACAAAAACCTCTTTCAGTTTATTCACAGGTTTCATGAATTTGGATATGTGAATAGATCTTTACAGCTTATTTTCACAGATTTAAATTTTTAATGATTTTCCGTTTTAGGAATGATTTTGTGGCATAGATTCCGAGAAACTGGAAATGAATTTCGAAAATTTGAGAGACCTTTTTCTCCAATATTTCCTTCTATATAAAAACCTCTTTCAGTTTTGTAATAGGTGCTATGGTGTAGGAGATACGAGTTCATATTCAACACCTATCTTCATAAATCCTATCCAAGTTTAATGTAACTGATTCTATTTTGAAGAAGATGGTTGAGCTCAATTCCCTTAATACATGGATGAGCTAAATGTATAAATTTTATGAATTTCATAGTGTAGAGGTTTTATTTTTGTAGCAGAGAGGCTGTCTTGGATTTGTGTAAATTTTTTTCGTGAATATCATTTTAATAAAATAGTCTTTTTCCCTTTGGATCTGGGATTCATCACGCTGTTGATATTTAGTATTTTTTTTCCTGTAATTCATTTACAAAATATGTTTTCTGTGCTTTGTTATAGCATTATTTAAGTGATATGTTAGGAATTCATCCATAATGATGCTCCTTTCATGATGATTTTGTTGTTAGTTGTAATGGTTGTCTTAGCAGAATTCATCCCTGGCTAGATGCTCTATTGCGCAACCTCATGATTCTCTTTCATCTAAAGTTGTTGTTACAGATTAATCCTTTGTCTGATTCCCGCAGGGCAGCGGGCTTTCTCCCCTGTACTTCTCACATTTACAATCTTCACTTGGCTGAACATGTCACTTAATTTTCCCCAGGTTTGCCGACAAAAAATGACATCGATTCCATAGTCCAAATCATCCTTTCTCTTGTTGTTTCGACCCAAAACAAATCTAATAAAATCCTTTGAGCTACTATACCTATCGTAAAATCTACATTAAATTCAATCATCTCAAACCCTAATTCCCAGTATCCTCTCCCAACCTGGTAGGGCTAGCTACCAGGTTAAGCGTGGTTTGATGTTACCCTAGAGTTGCCTTCCTTCAGCCTGAGGTAGATCAGGCCCTACCAGGTAAGATGACAAAGAACCAAGTATTGGCAACTGCAAAATTCCTCTTCTACTTTACCCAGCTTGTTCCAAGAGTTGTTCACGGTTTCATGCGAAACTAACCTACGAATGCAGACAAGCAGCGAAACACAAAACAAAGCAAAAGAAGAATTAAATGCGCAAGAAAAGCGAGTAAGAAAACAAGAAAGAAAACAAACAAACATGCAAAGTAAGAAGTAAACATGCATGCAAGCAAACAAACCAAAAGCAAACACTACTCTTACTCCTAAGCTAATGAATCATGGCCCTGATCACGTGAAGTGACACTTCCAATGCAGTGACTGGTGCATTGGTCAACCCATGTTGGTGAAGGAATGGTTCGTAAAAAACATAGTGGTGTGAACCAATGAACATTAAAGATATAAGAATGAAGATGAACACACTCCAAGTTTGAATGTGTCCAAAGAACATAAGTGAGTGCAGGTACATGACATGCAATCCATGGACTCACCACAGTGCTATGTGACACTGTGCAATTTTTAAACATACACATACTCTTGACTGTGACATGCAAGAAAATGAAAGAAACAAAGACAACTTGCATTGTGCATGTTTTATTTCTATGTAAGATTCCTCCCATGCATGAGCGATGGGATCATGTAGTTCGAGTGGAGGAAGCATAATCTGTGTGTGAGATTGATCTTCAATGAATATAGATGAGTGATGAGGAGCCTTAGGTGTTTAAACAATTTCCTGATTGGAAGTGAAACCTACTTCGGGATGGTGATGGCCTGGCATAACCATCATCTCGGGTTGAAGTGCCTTGATAGTCTGCAGGGTTTTAACTTCACCGATAGATAGATCATCATAAACAAGTTTCTTGGAAAAATCAACTATCATAGATTCATCATCGTGATCGAATATGGGAGTAAATAGATCATGACAACTACGATCAGAAAAATGAATGATTTCATCGGCATCCTCATGATCTGATGAATTAAATAGAGGGGTAGATGAGGAATAGAAAACTTCAGTCTTTGTCTTTCCGAAAAAAGCAAATGAAAAATTGAGTGGATTTTAAATAAATAATTTGTCCTCTCCATTGTCATATGATGGACTTATATCTGGTTTGTTCTACGAATGATCAAAAATGGGTTCATCTATAGATGAAGATACACATATGAAATCATGGATGGCAGAATCACCAAAGATGTCTGGGAAAGAAAGGAGGAGGCTCGGACAAAAGGGAGTCATCCTTCATCAAGGGTTGATGCTCAAGCTCCCAGTCATACTCTTCATGAATGATAGCAAAAGTTGTTTGTGCAACACCAACTATGTTGATAGCTTGATCCTTGTTCACCACAAGTGTGGAGTTTAGAATGGAAGAACACAAGACAATGAAATCCATAGGATTAGTATAACATGAAAGACGGATTTTGAGGTAAGATAGACATGTGACAACCCATGGGCTTCGCAACCAAATATGCACAAGAATTAAGAGAGGCGATGATGGGAGGATCTGAGAGTTGAACAGATGTGTGTGCATGTTCTCCCACATCACTCTGCAGTGGTGGAGTTGTTTGATGAGGCAATGACAGATAGTCACTTGAAATAGTGACCATGTCCATTTGTGATTGCGCAACTCCATCACCAAAGTATGCTGAGCGGGGCTAGGGCTTGAAATTTCTTTTAGGATTATTTGTAAGACAATACTCAAATCTTTCCATGAGATATTGGAATTTTATCTGAATTTTTGGAGCTTGAAATTGCAACACACAAAAGTGTTCGAAAAATTCCATAGGCAATTCATGTGGGGCCTTCCCTTGTTGTAACAATTTTTGGTCAAGATGTTCTGGATCAAAATGATGGAAAGTACATTCAATGAGATCACACAATTGGTCAAGTGAGTGCACACTGCCAGGAGGTAGACTCTAGCAGCACCATTGTGGAGATTTGAGAAGTGTGTATGAAAGTAGCAGGCTAACCTCTTCTACATAAAAGTCATGTGCATTATCAAGGAATATGTAGAATTATTCTAAGTACTCAAGCCAGGATACTGTGCCTTCATCATCATACATGAAATCAGACAAGAGATCAAAAAACTCCCTCATGATGCTGATAGGTTTAGCATGTGAAAGACATCATGGAGGGATGAGTGTAATAGAATGCATGATAGATGTACAAAGGTTCAAAACCAGATGAGAGGTCACATCTTGTCATCTGGCCCTCCCTCTAGTGCCAGAAATGTTGAGAGTGTTGGACCCGCAAACATGTCATGGGATCTCCTTGGTAGGCAGTCCCAACTAGACCTTAGAGTATTTGGTGTAGGAGTCCCAGCAGTGGGTCGTACGATATCACCTTGACTGTGGTTACCTGCAAAGGCAAGTAAGATATCACTGTTGGTAGCAAGGGTGTGACATATGCAACAAGTCAAAGAACGTGCATGAATGGTTCTAACACATGAAGGGTGAGGTGAGTTCACCCCTTGGAATCTTGTGAAAGCGCGGAGTTAAGAAGGGAACACACAAGGAAAAATGCATCACAAAGTGGCAGGAAAGTAAGCTAGCAATCCAAAGTGATTGTTAAATCAATAACACATTTTGGTAAGATTCATACATACTTATACAGAAAAGCTTGAACATGCATGCGTAAGCAAACAGATACATATATGATTACAGTACAAAAGTTAGCTGTAATGCAATAACGACATATGCATGAAATGCGTTGGAATTGTTATATTAAGAAGTGAGAGTTCCAATCATACAACACAGCAATGACCAAACACTAGTCTCGATAGCGGAACATTATAGTCACTACCGCCTACTCCTCTAAAGAGATATACTAGCTCTGCACTATAGAGAAGCTAAGGCTTGTTACAATACCATCCAAGATTTCTCTAAGATACTCATATCGGAAGCTTGGTTGACCAAAAGCCTATACAATGAGATATAAGGGGCTATATAGAGAAAAGGGTGGGGTGGGCCTTGAAATTCCCCTTTGTGACCATTCATCTACGCTCACGACTCTTCATCTACTCTACAATCATCACATCCAACTATCGACACTTGAACTTCCACTTGACAAGACGTTACATACAATCTACACATATATCCATGTGGGACAAAATAGGCTTGACCAAGCCGTGTGAGACATCACTATGACTTAGAAACCTGTGGGAAGACCAGCTCTTCAACATTATCATGATGGTCAACGGTGGCGAATTGATGCCAAGATTGGTAGTCTGCGATGGTCTCTGTGTACTCAATGGTGACATCTTTCTGGAAACAAATACTTGCCTCCATTTCATCTAGGTAAATTTCCTTGGCTCCTCTGTCCAACTAATCTATTAACATCTGAATCATTCTACTGAGTGTGGTTGGACCATTGACATACTAATGAATAGTGTCTGCACTGATCACCAAGTTTGTGCTAGTGGCTACGCGCATCAACTCGTCAAAGTAGAAGTAAATCTCTAATCAGATTTGTGCCTTTGTGTTTGTCTCAGTGAGTGTCCCAATAGATGGGATCACATTTGCACACACAAAAACATCCATGCTTATGAATACACGTGCATGGTAAGCCTACAATCTAGTGATGAGCTATGGGAGTTCTTCATAGTTAAGGATTTGACTCCGGATACGTGCCTTCAGCTCGACCACTTTGGGGTTCATCATCTTGGGAAAGTGTAATGGGGCTCCCTTGTATCTCATTGTCCATGTTTGCATGTGGTAAACAATGGTATGCACATTTGAAAAGATATGTGCTCTCCTAGCACATCACGGTTTCCAAACGTTGAGATGGAAAATTTCCTTATGCATGGTACCAAACTTGGAATACAATGCTTGCATAAATGTCTCATGGGACGATACTTCATCCAATATCACCTTCTCCTCCCTGCTTGGTTGCTTGTAATTCCTTAGCCATTCGCTCATTCTCTACTATCAAGAATCAAACACTTAAGCTAGTGTCTTTGACATATGTTCTAGTAGCATCAGCCAATGTTGTTAGATGTTTGTGCACGTCAGACATGATCACTCATTCTTCAAACTACATAGGAGATGTATTGTCATCCAGAGTGTCTATCTGCTTTATTGAAAAACTCTATGTTGCGACTCATTGAATGATATTTTGTGCATCTCTTCTTCTGGATGGTCTCCAATGATCTCAGTGTCTCCTTGGTTGCTTGGGACTTTCTCTAATTCCATACCTGGTGAAGGTTGTGGGTTGACCTCTTGGTGGTAAGACATGAGGTTGATGTCTTTATCTAACTTTGCTTGCTCCATCTCCATATCCATATTCTCAAGTACTTGTTTAATCTCTTGAGTGAACTCCTACTCCTTCGACTCGTCAGCCTTTCTGCTTTGTGCCAACTATTTGGATGATTCTACTAACTGTACAAGTGCGGTTCAATCTGTTTGTACATGTTGCACCCGCTACTGTACCTATTCTTGTAGCACTTCCTTCTCTTGTCTGCACAATTCATGTTCCTTTCAAAGTTGCTCCCTTAACTCATGCAAATCCTTCACTGTTTCCTCCATCCTATGTTTTTCTCTTTACCTTTGTACGGCCCTCGTATCATGTTGTTGCCTCTTCGGCCAAAGCTTCTTTATGCAAAAGTGGGTATTATCTGAACTTATAGCTTTGTTCTGGCTCTGCGCTATCGACAAGATTTCTCTTGCATTTTTCACACATTGGTATGTTTACCTATGATGTTGTTGTTGTTCCTGGTGATCTCCTGGATGCTGCTTCGCTGACCATTCCATAGCGATGCCGACTCGTTCAATGGGTCGGGAGAAACTTTGAAAATATCTCCATGGGTCTTCCTCCACCTAATGACATGCCTCGTGGATCCACAAAAACTGTACTCTCACACAATGACCCTTCAAAAAATAATGTTGGTCATATAGATTGAAGCTTTGGGTGTCGAAATGATATTTCTTGATCTCCTCTCTTTCGACATCCACATGCTTGAGATTCTATATCTCGTACAACCCGATCTGCAATGGAAGAGTGGGCCAAGATGCCTTCATCTTCCAGTGTAGCCTAGCTGAAAGTCCTTCCGAGATGTGGTACGACACTTATTGCATGACGAGCTTGTCCATGGAAAACTTCGACAAAACATGCGAAGGTTTCTCCACATTGTACATCCGTATGAAGGTGCTAGATAGTGAGGCATACCAATCCACTATTTCGATCAGTGCCTCCATTGTTCCCTTCAACATGCAAGGTGGATCCTACTCAAATATCATCTTGTACACCTGGGTGAAAAAATGATCTGATATATGTGTGAAACTCCTCTGAATCTGCACTTTATTTTTTTTATAATAAGTATTCATAGAGGTTTCCACTAGTTTCCATGCCCACTTTAAACCCGAGAACTCACGACGGGCATAAATTTCATCCAAGATGTAGGCGGACATCTATATTTCCACTTGCTGAGCTATGGGTAGCTGTCGAGCTCTTGTTACCCGTTCCTTGAACCTATGAGCCAACATGTCAGACTAGTTGCATGATTTACCTTCACTGGCCAGTTGGTCCAATGCGATCACCCAATTTTGCGCGAAGGTCTCAGTGCTTTCTTGGACATACAAGCAACATGCATAGATGACCAAGTATTGGTACACCTTCCACAGTACCTTCATCTTGTAAATCTGGTTAGGTGTCATCCTGAATTTGGTTGGCTCCTTCACCCAGTTCTTCAAGTCATCCCTTGACTTGGTATTACTGTTGGGTATGCTTAAGGGTGTCTCCATGGTGATCATTGTCTTCAAAAATTGGTACATCCGTTGATAATCCTATACTCTAAAGCTAGAAATCCCTATCCTGCTGACACTTATCAAAGTCATTATCTCAGGATCAGTGTGTGAAATGATACAATGTATCATGTTCACGCATGGGAATGTGGGATACCTGCATGAAATCCATTACAAGATAGACTTGTGAATCTTCACATAGACTTGGTGGTATTTGATATCTTCCCCAAATGTGCCTGAGAATGCATCATTGACCTCTTTCCATTTAATCTTGATGTCTTTGTCTACGATCAGCTTGGTGTCTTCATAAATCAGCAAACTTGTAAACACTCACACAACTGCTACTCCAGTTATGCTTCCATCAGTGTCCATTAATCATGCTCTCTTGGAGGGCATTGATCCTGAACTGCTGAGAGACGTATGAACACCTGCTATATCTAGAGGCATGATGACATGTATGGGAAGAAATTTGTGAGTTAAAACCAAAGAAAACTTTTGGAATGACATGCAACATACCCAGGGAACTGTTGGCAAGGATTGCACAATTTTCACTGGGAGGTCGGGAGCTAACTGTTGGAGCTGCACAAAAGGAAGTTTGGATTGTCGGGAGGTTGGTTGACGACTAGAATTTTGCAATGCACAATCCAGAATGGCCTGCTAGGTGATGAGACTGTGCAATGTGCGATTTCATTTGGCAAGTGGTGCAGGCCCAAGGACTGCATTGCACAATTTTATGGGCCAGTTGTCACTGCTTCTCAGAATAGCACAAAGCAAGACTAGAGGACACTCACTATCTAGATTTGTGGATTTTCTGGGATAAGGTAGAGCATTCCCTCTGATAATTGCACAATGTTTTCCGAGCAAGGAAAACTTGAGGCCAAGGTTTCCCAGACCCACCAATAGGCAAATGAAAGAAAATGAAGATGTGAATGCATGGCGATACTAAGTGTAAGCAGGAGTGAATTATTGGCCATGAAAACAATGAATGCAAGATTTATAAAATGAATCAATATGCATGTGTGTGAAATGAGCTGATGAATCAGCAACCGTTCACGCAACACAGTGTCATGCATGCGACAGTAGTGGGATGCCAACGAAAACTGAAACAATGCTTGTACAAGCTAACATGCCTGAAAATGACATAAAGTGTTCATAGAAATCAAGTAGACAACACTCAGACAAGACAAAACAAAAAAGGGATAGAAATGCTACAAAAAGTAAGTAAAGCAGACTTACCCAGAAATAGCTAAGCTGGATGTGCCAAAGACTCCTGCATGTGATGTGGGATGTTAGAGTTCCAATATCAATGTGAGGTATGAGATTTGAAGTGTCAAATAAATAAATTTGAGGCTCATGACATGCATGCCACAAATCCATGAAAAAGTGACATTTGGAGGAAAGTTTCTAAAACAATATTTGCATGTAACCTTCAGCTGCTAAAAATAGCTCCCTAAAATCTAGGGATTCTTTTTTTTTTTTTTTTTGGTAAGAAGTAACCCATGCATGCAAGTCAATTTTTCTAGGTCCTGAAAGGAAATGGTCAACCTAAAGGCACATGAAATAGCCTACTTGATTGAGGGGGAATTTTGCGCAATTTCTAGGAGGAAGTTGGGCTAGCTGTCCGAAGGGATTGTGCACTTTTTGGGAGGAGCAGCTGACTACTACCAAGAACTACATAGTTCCTCAGCTCAGCTGCACTACTGGGTCAAATTGCATTATTTTCCAGAGGAAGGCTCTTTGATAGGATTGCACAATTTCTAAGCCCAGTAGGCTACCAGTAAGAGTTGCACAATTTATGGAGTTAAGGGGTCTAAGGGATCTTCTTAGCTAGCAGCTGAACCAACTCTAGAGTGGCAGCCTGTGAGGGGAGTGAAAAAAAACCATCTCATGCAGGGTGAAAAGCTATTGAAAAATAATGAATCTTATGTACTTGATAGTGCAAAAGATGATGCTCAAGATGGTTGATAGGGAGCCTCCAAAACGAAGCTAAGGAAAAATTTTGGAGGATGGTTGTAGCTGCTACAACATTGTTGTTAAAAAATCCACTTTCACTTCCCGCCAAGTAATCCTGTCTTCATCCAATTCTACATATGCACCAAGAACCTTAGTAGTTTTAGACACTATTGAGTACAATATAGTTGAGGATATGATAAAAATAAAAGCAAACATTTCCCTTCATGAACTCACTAAACTCAAAAAATGACATAAATTTACAGTAAAGGAATTGAACGCAGTACTTGCTTCTCCTCTTCCTACTATTGTGGTATCGAAAACTTTTAACGGAATGGGTAAACCTCCTTGTCATTCATTATTGGATTCCTATGATGCTTTTATGATAGGTGATAAGTCTAATTCACATACCCCTCCTTTTATTTTGACTTTTGAAATATTTAATAAAAATGTACATAACTTCTTGGTAGATTCAGGGGCTTCTTCGAATATCATGTCGTATTCAGTTTGTTTGAAATTAAACATGTTACCCAAAAAAATACAATTCACATTGTGCAACTCAATAGGACAAAATTCAAAGTCATAGGATAAATGAATTCAATTCTAATTAGATTATCTTTGAATCCTAAAGTTTGTCAAATAATTAATATACTAATTGCTGATATCCCATATTTCTACGATTTAATTCTTAGTAGAGATTGGCCAAAAAAAACTACATGACTATTTTTCCACTAATTGGTATCACTTATGGCTCCCATTTAATGGAAATATGAATCAAATTAGAATCATCTGAGAAAAACACATGAAACAATCGGTAAGAGATTCTTAAGGTGAAAATGAGGCAATAGCATTTAATAACAACATTCTTGGAAACTACTCGATTAAATCATTTTTTGAGAATTTTAATGCACAAACGTCAACATTTTTGAGTAATTCTCTAACTTCTCAAATTGAAAAATTTTCATAGACAAACTTTTCCAAATGTGTAAATATGCTAGAAAAACCATTAGTTAATTCTTTATTGACGACATTGTAATTTCATCGGTCAAAATAAAGTGATAGTGTGGGATAATGTTGCATATAGATTAATCTTGAAGGTGTGAAGACAATGCTGACTTGTAGATTGAAATTCGAATGCACAAATAATATTGCAGAATATGAGGCATTGGTCCAATGTATGTACAAAGCAATTAGCCTTGACGTTAAATACCTTTAAGTTTTTGGAGATTCAGAAATTGTATTTAAACAAGTAAGAAACATGATGCATTGTATCTCTACACACTTGAAGCATTATCATTATTTGGTTTAGTCTCTCATTTCATATTTTTTAGTGTTTAACATTTCTTCTATTCCTAAGATTCAGAATGCCAACACTGACCTTCTTGCTAATGTTGCATCAAAACTGATCCCATCTGAAGATTACAGTCCGGATAGATTTTTTGTAGAGTTAATATTTAAACCATCCATTCTGGATAATATCACCAATTGGCGGGCGTTTAATGATGATGACGATATTTTAAACTTCTTAAATTTTGAAAAATCATATGATAACCAAATAATTGATGAGGATGAAAATAATGATAAATTGAAAGAGAAAATTGATGATATTCCCATATTCAAATCTGTAGTAAAACTTGAGGATATCTATGATTTAAAATATAGATTTAAAAGAGTTACTAATTCAAAACTATAGAGTTCAAAATTGACATTTTAATTAATAAACCTTGGGACATATTTGAAACCTCATAACATCAATTTAGGACTTGGTCTCTGGTCTAGAGAAAGAGTATCCTTCATTCATTTGTTAAAAAAAATAAGGATATCTTTTCTTGGAGTTACAAAGATCTCAAAACATTTGACACCTCCATCATTCAACACACAATTATGATGACATCTAACGATAAACCTGTACAACAAAAATTAAGGAAAATTCATTTGAACTTAGAAATCAAATCTAAACGGAATTGAATAAACTCCTTAAGCCGAAAATCATTTTTCATGTTAGGCATCTGAGATGGGTTTCCAAATTCGTACCTGTTAGGAAGAAAAATAATGATATCCACATTTGTATAGATTTTAGGAATCTCAATAAGGCCAATCAAAAGGATAATTTCTTGTTACCAACTATGGAACAGATTTTATGATCAGTTGCTAGTTCCAAATTTTGTCTTTCCTTGTTGGTTTCTCAGGATATAATCAAATCATAGTCCAACTAGATGATAGGCTAAAGACTACCTTCATAACTAAATGGGAAATTTATTCCTACCAAAATATGTCATTGAGTTTAATAAACACAGGGGCCACTTTCCAATGAGCCATGGATAGAGCTTTCGAAGGTCTATTAAAAAAAATAGTTAAAGAACATAAATAATCATTTGTAGGAATTAAGACAAATTTTTGAACGCTGTAGAAAATATGGTATTTCATTAAATCCGAAAAATTATTTTTTCTCTCTTATTGAAGGGAAACTTTTAGGATTCATTGTGTCAAAAAAGGAATTTACATTGACCATGATAGAATAAAAGAAATTTTAGAAATTTCTCCACCATATAACAAAAATAATATGCAATCATTTTTTGGACATATCAATTTTGTCAAAAGGTTTGTCTGTGATTTATCACAAATTATTTTTCCGTTACAAAAAATGATTAAGAAAGACAGTTTTTGAATGGGGTTATCATGAAAAGCAAGCATTCAATTTAATCAAACGAGAAATTATTAATGCTCCTTTAAATACTCTGAATTTTTCTGATCATTTCATCTTATATACCTTCACTTATTCAATGTCTTATGCCACTATTTTGACACAAATTGATAATCATAAAATCGAAGTGCCCATCTCTTCTTTCAGTTCATATTTTCAGGGTGCTTAATTGAATTATTCAAAAGTAGAAAAACAAGCATTTTCTGTATATAAATCTATAAATCATTTTACAGCTTTGGTTTTGAAAACACACATGAAAGTAATAGTCCCATTCCCAACAGTGAGGCAATTACTAATGTAGAAAGAATTGGGAGAAAAGAGACCAAATTGGGTAACAAATTTGTAGGAGTATGATATGGAAATTAAACAAGGCAAAATTATCAGAGGGCAAGGTTTTTGCAAGCTTCTTATAGGAGAATCCAACATACCAGCCGAAGCGAACACAAGTAACAATGAACAAATTTATGAGGTAAGTGTAATTGATGTTAAGTCCCAATACGTTGATTCCTCTTTTCTTTTTAAAAATGGATATGCTCCTCCCAAACTCAATCATAAAAGACAATGAGATTTGCAATTAAAAGCAAGTCATTATGAGATTTTGGATAACGTGTTATTTAGGAGAAACTATGATTCCATATTCTTAAGATGCATTGAAAAATTTGAAGCAGAAATAGTTTTGCAAGAAATTCACAATGGACCAGCAAGTGGACACTTTGGAGGAGATACTACTATACACAAAATATTACATGTTGGATACTATTAGTCCACTCCCTTCAAATATACTCAAGCATATGTAAGGAAATGCAAGACATGCTAAACTACTACTGGAAGACAACGAAAACCAGCATTGCCTCTTTAGCCATTCAACATCGAAAAACATTTCGAATAATGGGGACTAGATATCATAGGTGAGATCGTTCTTCATTCTTCTAAATAACATGGATATATTCTGAATGCTACAAATTACTTCACTAAGTGGGTGGAATCAATTCTTCTAAAGGTAGTCAATTCTGAATATGTTATTGAATTTATTGATCAATTTATCATTACATGATTTGGTTTTCCTTCTACACTTATATTTGATAATGCATCTTATTTTTCGAGTACTAGTATGAATGAATTAACAATTAGGAGAGGTTTTAAACTAAAATATTCTACTAATTACTATCCCTAGGGAAACTGTTTGGCAGAATCCACTAATAAAAATCTCCTTAGAATAATCAAAAGAAGTGTTGGTCAAAGTCAAATAAATTGGCACAAAGCTTTAATATCTTCTATATTGGCTGATAGGATAACTTAGAAGGCCACTATAGGAATTTCTACATTCAAATTAGTATATGGGAAGGAAGCCATCATTCCATCATATTTAGCTCTTCTTTCATTTTCCCTAGTTCAATTTATTGAAGAAACACCTTCTTCCTCCTTGGAATTAAGAAATTCACAAATCCTAAAACTAGAAGAAGAAAGGGAAAATGCGAAACTCACACACACCAAACATCAATAGATGGCCAATGCTTCTTTTGATGCAAGTTTAGTCATAGAAAGATCCTTCCAAGTTGGAGACCTACTTCTCAAGTGGGACAAAGCATACAGAGACAAAGGGAAACACAACAAATTTCAGAAATTATGGTTTGGTCCATTTCAGATTATTGAACAGATAAGCCTGACTACATTTATACTTCAAGAATTATCAGGAAAGAGAGATTTTCTTCTTGTAAATCAGCTCATCTTAAAGAAATCATTTTCTTAAAAAGATAAAAAATAGCAAATAAAAAATAATAATAATAAAATAAAAAATCTGTAAAAAATCACTTCCATTGTACATCCTGCTACAATTTATTTTTCCTTTACAGATTTTGTTAATAATACTTTTAAATAGTACTCTATTGAAATTTAAAACATCTCTCAAAGCTATTTTTCCTTTTTCATTTTGAAGGTAGGAATTTTTAAAGAAGTGGTTACGAAAATTGAAAACTAGATAAAAATTATGTAACTTTGAAATTTTTCCATTAAGTTGTGAAATCTTTTAAAAACCTCAAAAATTATACTCTTTTACTCTAGGTTCAATCAAAAAGGTTATCCTTGAAAATTAAAGATTGTATTACGACTAAAGCACTTTGAACTCAGATTTGTCCTCAAAAACCCTTAAGGACTCAATGAAACTCCGCATCCATTAAAAAGAGCTTTTTTAGAGTGTGATTCTAAAATATAATAGATCTAAAAATGATAAGAGGTCTCATCACGAGCCTACTTACCATGATCATAAGGAACCAATTAAATTGACATTGCCATACTGAACATCAAATTATGGTAATGGCTTATGGTTTTTCAATTATAAGACAAGGTTTCTCATCAGGAGCCATCTCGTTTAGTTTGATTATTACCAATGAATGGAATTATCATTACCTAGACACCAAACCAGGACAATGAATTTTTAGCATCAAAAAAGAAAATAAAAATAAACTTACCTCTAATTATTGCACTATTAAATGGATGGGACACTGGATTTTTGTTGGTTAAAAGGTACCCCTGTCAAGGCTATGAACACTTGCTGGCAAGAGTGCCTCTACCTGTGACAAATGAGTACACTACAAGCTAAGTCGTAAAGGACCCCTACTTTATTTTTATAAACTGATTAATGAATAATACAAGTAAATACAATTTTTTCATTCACGAAAGGTTTTTAAAAGAAATTTCAATTTAATGAGTTTTATAGCCAGAGTAATTTTAGTTATCTAAATATTTTGAAAACTAGTTTTCACTTCTTAAATTATTTTTGTTGAATTTTTGGAAAATTTCATTATTATTATTATAGATAACTGGTTCTTCGAGTGAATCGCCAATTGTTGTATTGTCCAACAAACCCCATTTTAATATATTATAAATTTCCCATGAATTTACTATATTAAAATAGGGACCCTTTAGTTTTAAAAAGCATTTAATTTTTACTTCTTTAAAAAAACAAAAAAATTAAAAAATAGAAAATCAACATAAAAATTGTTAATAAAGAACTGTAACGAAAGTTTAATACTTAGGCTTTTTAATTAAAACCCATGTATTAAACCTTGATTATCCAAAAAAAAACAAATTTTAAATAGTCCTCGAGACCAAAGCTATACTTAGGCTTTAAAAACATTAAGTATTAAACAACACGGGTTATTTAATTAAAATTAAAATGAATTTGAGTTCTTAAATTCCCGATGGTTAAAGGCTTTATAAATCCGCCATACCCCACATCGTACATCGACATAATAAAAAGTTCCAGAGGCAAAGACTCCCCCACTAACACTGATTGCAATTTGATAAGGCCAGACCCGACAGGGTCGTGAACTTTACTTTCTAAAATGTCACATTTGCAGATATCACATAAACCATTTCCCAAGTCCTGTGACCTACCTCTTATGTGATACAGATAACTCGGATCCGACGAGAAATTTAATGTCAGTCCATAAAATCCCACGTCCGCAGCCTCTCGCGAAAATTACAAGGGTCAAGCACTCTTCCCTTTCCTGATTACGATATGTGATATAGCTAGACCTGTTGGATTATACACTGCAATCCATAGATGCCAAGCATCCGTGACTATCACAAAAGTTTCAAAGGCTTAAGTCCTGCCTCCTGCCTATACCGATTGTGATTAGATTGGACTTGAATAGGTTATTAACTGCATTTCTAAAGGACAACGTGTCCATTGAAATTGCATAATCCACTATCATATAAGTCTATGCCCCATTACCTTCGTTGATTTTTGATTGTGATTAGACCAGCTGAATTTCGATCTTGATTCGAATTTCAATTGTGATATGTAATTAGGCCCAGACCCAATGGAAAAATCAACTATGATTCATAAAAATCTTGTGTCCATGGCTATCAAAATTATATTAGCTATGTTTGTTGTTCCAAAGACTCTAGCCACATAATGAATTCAGGGAAATCATGAGATTGGGGGAAAATGAATTGGTAACATGGTAACATGGATTCCCATAAATTGAATTCATCACTGGCATCTTCAAACTTGTAAAATACTCAATTTTATATATCATACAGGTCAAATTCATTGTGGTCTCTATAATGTTGAACTAGGTGATGACTACATGGAATTCATATAAATTAGGGATGGGAGGTAGCATTGGGATTTCAATAGAAACCTTGGATTTACCCTTTTTGTGATAGTGTTTTTGTGGAAATGGTGTACCAAAAGACACCTCCTTAGCCGTTGATTATTCCCTACAAAGGATCACAGATAGAATTGGTTCTATTAGTGTATAGACTTAAATAAACACAACATTGTAAATAGTGGAAACAATGCACACATAAACATAAACTGAACAAAGAGGTAAATACAAAAAAAATTCTCAAATGGAGCAAAAAAATGAATAATATAATGGAAAATTCTCCCCTTATTGACCATTCGTAGTAGAGGTTGAATGAACTAGATGAATATTATAAATTTAAATAGAATTATTTGATCAATGGTGCTAAAAAATACTTAGTAAGGGGGTTTCTTTTCCTCAATCTCTTTGAAAGTTTCTCCTATCTCTCAAAGAAGTATGAATAATCTCCAGTGGTGGATTCTTCTTTTCTCATTGGGATGATAGATTGCTTAGAAGGAATATGGCTAGCATGTAAGTTCTCTTCCCTTCTTTGGCTTCAACAATGTAATGGTGGTTTGCTTTGATAGAAATTTGGCTAGCATAACAATGTCTCATATTTTGGCTCTCCCATAGCTTGTTTATATAGATTTTTTTAAATCCATCTTCCCCTGCTTGGTTCATGCATGATAGTGACACATGAATGGGAAAAGATTATTCCATTGAGGGTTGCATATTTTCAAGGAGACTTGTATTTCGTTTTATTGAACTAAGCTCATGTCAAAAAATCAACCCCAAGTGTGTACAGAGGTCTTGAATTGCTCATTCATCCTTTTCTGAAACTGCACAAATTTTGAAGGATATTCTGTGCATGGACATTTATTGAAGGAATAGTCATGCGACATCAATTTTTTTTCTTTATAAACTTTGGACCTTAGGAGATATTTTATTCTTTAAACTTCATGATGTATTTAGTTGGACAATGTTAACTTATGCATTATGTTGGACACCTTTTAGTGTCTTTTGGATTGTGCCAACATATGTACAATTTTATGGTGTTAACATTTTCCCCTTGATGTATGAGGTTAGGAGGAAACATATAACTTAAATACATCACATTTTCTTTTCTAATGGAGAGTATGATCAGCTTTTCGAGAGATAGGATAACTTATTGTGGAGATGAGTAGAGAAAAATTCCTTGACTAAGTATAAATGGTAACCATGATTTGGTGAAAACCTATAGAGTGAAAAAAGGTGTCTATATGAGGTGGGCGTGTCCCATGGTTATTATGATGACTAATCATAACTGATTACAATTGAATGAAGAATGGTTATGTCCAGTCAACATTATTATAGTTGACATGCTGATAGCTAATGATGATAATTGATAGCACACTCAAGGGTGCTTCTTGGTCAAATAGATGGAATTTGGTTCCCGCATACATAACAAAGGTGAAGCACTACTGAATGAGGTGTTGTGGTATGGATAGGTCTTTGACTTTGGGTACCTCCCTCATATCATGGTGTAAGACATGTTGGATGAGGTGTTTAGTGATGTGGGGGTCTTTGACTAAATGAAATAACTAAAACAGTAATAAAGCACAACACAACCTTGACATGAAAGCTTGTGTTGGTGTCAAATGTCAAGGGTAGCGATGACATTAGTCGCCAATAGTGATTCCCAATCTGCCTCTTGGGGATATCCCTACAAGGGGGGAGTATCCAAGGTACTACCCCTATCCTGGAATACAATTGTTGAAGTCCATAGGAAAGGAGCGTTAATTGCCTGACATGCTAGGTCTGAGAATCAATATGAGATGTAAATAGACTATAATAATGTGGGTTAGATAATGCATGGTAGTGAGTGTTAACGATATAAGAGTATATGGACAATTGGCCTAAGGTCTGAGCTTTTATCCAAATTTTGGTGGACAAAACATGTTTACTGAGGGTGATGGCCCTAAAGTCGGTAGGATTTCCAAGGTGGGTGTAAGAATGTTCTGATAGGCCTAAAAATGGAAATTTATTACTAGTGAGGTGCAAGCTCTGACCATGGGTGACTAGAAACTGTCATTGGGTAAAAGACATGAATAGAAAAAAATGTGGGTGGGAATGTTTTTCGTAAAAAAATATTTGTACACTTGAAAAAAGAATATGAGGATGATATGGATGTATAACCATGAAGATGAGTGCCCCATAATGATGGTGACCTGTATGGAGGTTTGCAGTTTTTTGTTGATGACAGGGGGGCCATTGGTTGGTCTCTGTGTTGGGTTGGTGAGGCTGATTAAGTGACACGAATGAGCTATGAAAGGTGGGTGAATGATAAGCCAAATGTAAGACATGGAGGTGCATCTGTCTTGATCAATCGTAATGTACCAGAGATGGCTAGGAAATGGTGTGCATGTGTGATGAGTGTAGCATAATGATACCTAACTTCAAAGCATGTAAGTAGGGTGGTTCAAGCACTGGAGTAAGTGGTGGTGGCTCTTGTTAGTGAAGAGGGGTCTACAAAGATGAAGTGAGCCATGAGTAGGGGGGGGGTTTCTATCAACCAACGCAGATGTCTAAAATATACGAAGGCAAGATGGTGATAAACATGGTCGAGATAAGGGAACATATGGTGCATTTTGGAGAAATGATGTTAGTATATGCAAAGCATATAAGGAAACCTATCATGCTAAGAGGATAATGATAGCTGCTATGTTGTTTTCTTGTTGGGTGGTTGGTCTAAGAGACTCCTATGTGATGTTCCTACAATGGACATAACCAATACACCAAGTGAAATCCTTTTTTTTAAACATACATATAATCTATGACTCATTGGATGTTATGAATTAAATAACTAGAGGAGCGCCTGTCATGAATTTTTGGTGTGCGAGAGGCCCAAAAACGAGTTTTGGTATTTACCAGAAGGAAGAGTTCCATGATGAAGATGATGTGGTAATGATCCTTGCGTCTCTTCCGATTTTTCAATAGATATCCCAAGATTTTGTAATGAACTAAAAAATATGGTGAAAAGGGTGATAGATAGGCCTAAGGGGTCCAAATGTTACTTCATTTGCACTACTAAGTTGTAGAAGTCAGAGCGAGTTGTTGGAGATTTTCATACCATTGTCGCCTACCAAAGCACCTAGGATGCACACGAGGAGATCCAGATAAGGGGTTGTACCTTACTCTTTGTCATTTTGGTAGCCTTAGGGTATACAGGCCATACAGGGGTCCCCTATACAACCTATTAGGGTTGAATTTTCTTGGCTACATGGGTGACTCGTTTGGAGTTGCGTGGTCACCATGTAAAGTTAAGAGTTTTGTGCGATGAATCCATCCAAAACTCATCCTCATATGCACATTTCATGCATCTCAGGTGAGAAATGCAGTGGAAAAATACTAGTTCCACCATCACTTGGCCGACAGAATATGTGATTGTCACGCATATGTGCAAGACACAGGCACACATACCATGTGCTTGTTTCAGAAACAGGTGCACATACTTAGGTTCTTTGGACAATGCGACTGAGGGTCCTGACATACGTGTGTCCACACATCTGTTGGGAAAATAGGCATGTGATATCGCATCTATCAGGCTCAGAGGCACGTGAGTCTGAGAAAAAAGGTGGTTTCTCTTGGTTTTTTTTCTATCTTTCGATAGCCTAGGGGTGACATATTTGATACATGGTATCCTAGTTGGCAGGATGATTTGGAGGGATAGGTATTTGGCGGGGCGACATGTGAATGTGGCACAGGATCCATCAACTATCTAGTTGTTGTTGTAATGGGGGCTTCTAAAGTTTCTTTAGAACCCCTATTGCAAGGATGTGGACCAACAGGTTATGGTTATCTATCGGATAGATTTTATGATATCAGTTCCAGGGAAAATTTTAAGAACCCCCCCAAATTTACATGTATAATAAATGGGTGAATCTCCATGGTATATAAGAAAAATGGAAGGCGATTTTATCAATAATATGATATGTATATATAATTTTTTGCCGAATCTCTCACCAGGCATGGCGAATATTTTACTCAATTATAAAATCTTGTGTTTATTGAATACACAAATGAAATCATTGCATTTCTTTGAAATATCTTTTGAAATCAAAATTACCCAAATTACATATCGATAACCTAATGGGTGTAGGATAAAATTCACCCGTGCCATTCACAGAAAGAATGAGAAAAAAACCTAATACTATATATAAAACCAAGAAAAATTCAAAGTCATCACTTCTAGGGACCTCGTAACCACCCTGCCAATACACAAGTATGTTCCTGTGTGCAATTAGAAAAATTACCCAAATTGCAATCTGTTTACTCTAGCATATGTTGGAAAGTTATAGAAGGATGACTAGTGCAATCAATCCATTCCTTTTAGCCCTGGATTTCTTACAGTTTAAAACAGAAGTATACAAATATACTTGTCCAATGTCTATGCTTTAACCATTCACCTTAAGATGTTTTTACAATATAATTTCCTAAGTCTATTTAATATCTTCATTATCATAAAAACCAACCTATATCCATCTTAACTCCACATCTGCCACTCTTATGGGGATGAAATCTATTTATCCCTCTGAGCACTTGGTAGAACCAGAATTAAGATGGATCTAAGATGATAGAATTTCCCATTTAAATAGTCTATGCTCACATGAATACCATGGTATTACCATGGGTCAATACCATGGGTTATCAAAAACCTGGAGCTTAAAATTTACTATTAGTAATTTATAAAAATTAATAAAATTAATAGTTGATTTTTATTTTATTTTTTATTTTAACCAAGCTAAAATTTTTAACATACATTAAATTACAACATCCATTTTTACTCTTGATTGGATCAAATATTTTTTCACTCTATGCTAATTTGCATATCACAATATTTGATACCTCTCGGGGGTTAGTATATCCAGAGTAAAGATGGATCTATGCTAGTTTAATTCCCCCATTTAAATAGGCTACATTCGAGGTGAATACCATGGGTCAATACCATGTGCCATTTTTATTTCTATTAATACTAATATTAGGGTTAATAATGTTTTTTTGAATGGTCTTAATAACAATCTAGTCCATGGTATTTTTCCCATAGTATTTTGCCCATACGTTTCACCTAAATATAATGCATCTTTTGAGTGTTCATAAATATAAGGTGACTTATGGAGTAAATATATAAAAATATTTTATTTGTTTACCATACCTCTTGTTTATTTATATTTTTATTAATTTATCATACCTCTTTTACAAATATGGTATTTGGCCCATAGGATTCACTTAAATAAAACCTCTTTCTTGAGCCTTCATAAATAGAACGAAGGTTATGGACTAAATATAAAAAGAGGTTTTATTTATATACCATGCATCTAGTTTATTTATATTTTTATTTATTTACCATACCTTTGAGCCTTCATAAATAGAACGAGGGTTATGGACTAAATATAAAAAGAGGTTTTATTTATTTACCATGCGTCTAGTTTATTTATATTTTTATTTTTTTACCATACCTTTTGAGTAAGTATAAAAAAGACGTTTTATTTATTTACCATACCTCCACTTTACTTATATTTTTATTTGTTTACACCCTTGCATGTATATAAGGTGACTTATGGAGTAAATATAAAAAAATGTTTTAATTATTTACCATACCTCTCATTTATTTATATTTTTATCAGGGAAAATTTTAAGAACCCCCCCTAAATTTATAAATATAATAAATGGGCGAATCTCCATAGTATATAGGAAAAATGGAAGGTGATTTTATCAATAATATAATATGTATATATAATTTTTTGGCGAATCTCTCACCAGGCATGGCGAATATTTTACTCAATTATAAAATCTTGTAAGATCTTGGCGAGTCTTTCACTAAATAATAAAACTTTGTAAATTCCTAGTGAATCTTAGCATAGGCTACATGTTGGTTTAATTCCCCCATTTAAATAGGCTACATTCCAGGTGAATACCATGGGTCAATACCATGTGCCATTTTTGTTTTTATTAATCCTAATATTAGGGTTAATAATGTTTTTTTGCATGGTATTAATAACAATCTAGTCCATGGTATTTGTCCCATAGTATTTTGGCCATAGGTTTCACCTAAATATAACCCATTTTTTGAGTGTTCGTAAATATAAGGTGGCTTATGGAGTAAATATAAAAAAATGTTTTATTTGTTTACCATATCGTTCATTTATATTTTTATTAATTTACCATACCTTTTTTTACAAATATGGTATTTGGCCCATAGGATTCACTTAAATAAAACCTCTTTCTTGAGCCTTCATAAATAGAACGAGGGTTATGGACTAAATATAAAAAGAGGTTTCATTTATTTACGATACGTCTAGTTTATTTAGATTTTTATTTATTTACCATACCTTTTGAGTAAGTATAAAAAGACGTTTTATTTATTTACCATACCTCCACTTTACTTATATTTTTATTTGTTTACACCCTTACATGTATATAAGGTGACTTATGGAGTAAATATAAAAAACATTTTATTTATTTACCATACATCCACTTTACTTATATTTTTATTTGTTTACACCCTTACATGTATATAAGGTGACTTATGGAGTAAATATAAAAAATGTTTTTATTTATTTACCATACCTCTCATTTATTTATATTTTTATTAATTTACCATACCTCTTTTATAAATATGGTATTTGGCCCATAGGATTCACTTAAATAAAACCTATTCTTGAAAATGGGCGAATGGAAGGTTGTAAGTCCTAATTTCAAGGGCTAAATTTACCTTTTTTACCCTCTCCCTTAAAATAAGGTGGGCTATTTGAGGCGATTTGTAAAAATGTACTATGATACAAAATATTCGCCCACTAAATTTAAAACCCCTTAATTTCGCCAAAGGGCGAACATTCGCCCCTAAAATTATCCTTGATTTTTATTAATTTACCATACCTCTTTTATAAATATGGTATTTGGTCCTTTGGCCCATAGGATTCACTTAAATAAAACCTATTCTTGAAAATGGGCAAATGGAAGGTTGTAACTCCTAATTTCAAGGGCTAAATTTACCTTTTTAACCCTCCCCCTTTAAAATAAGGTGGGCTATTTGAGGTGATTTGTAAAAATGTACTATGATACAAAATATTCACCCACTAAAAATGTAAAACCCCTTAATTCCCCCAAAGGGCGAACATTTGCCCCTAAAATTTTCTATGATCAGTTCATACCGATATTTATTTTATTACTAATCTACCGCCCGTGGGGAGTGTTTTTCATGTCCACTACCAACAGAGCACGTGGATATTCATCAATGGGCATAGGGTGCAGCTCATTGTGGGCATGACCCTTGTGAAGAGATTTTTATTAAGATTATATATGTGTTGGATCTCGCTGATCGAGTGGCACTAGCGATGATTGTGAGGGTAGTGGGATCAACATCCTCTAATAGAGCATGGGGACCCCATACAATGGTTGTTCAATAGCTACAGGTGGGGCAGTTTTCTGATTGGTCTCGATTGCTACATTGGGGAATGATGTCTCAGCTTACGCAAGTGTAACGTGGTGCACTCATAATTTTATTCTATGGGAGTGTACTCTGTAGCATCATGTATGAGTTGGAAATTATGATTCGTGTGATCTTATTAGTGCTAGCAGGGCCTACTAGGGACCCATGTATACATTGTTGGGAAGTTGTGATGCTGAGAGTTGGTCGTGGTGAGGTAGGGTGTTATTGGAATGCGAATGTAGAGGATTGGCTTAATTCTCATCCTCAGATGATTATAGAGTATCCCTACCATCGTGTGGACTTCCGGGGAGATCTAGATATGGGACTTCCTCTGGGAAATGACTGGGGACCAAGAGGAATATATTGATCCCTGCATATATCTATATATATATCTATATCTATATATATATATACATATATTTGTGTGTGTGTGTGTGTATGTATATTTATTTGTATGTATCATTATGATGTGTTAGTTATGATGATTCTAATAGCATGCCTCTTTACTTGCACATGTGGGGCCACAGGGGTGACCACTTCCCTAATTGGTAGGCCATGATCCTAGACATAAAGGGAATTGCAGGGGATGCCCTTGTACCAGGGAGACTGAGGGTGGTGAGGCCACTAGATGGGTTTTGGTGTGGTCCAGAGTGACTGACACAATGACGCCAATTAGAGATTGGTTGGCCCTCTAGAGAGGGTACGAGCATAGTGGTAGGTGAGGATATAGGGAAATGGTGCGAGCGTCCTGAGGTCATAGAGGCACACTTAGAAGTTGTAGAGGTTGAGCTGCGAAATTATCAAGATTCCTGTGGTAGGGCGGAGACCTTGATTAGAGCGTTTCTTATTGATGGATGGGAAGGGGTGGCTGACGTCATCATCGAGACAATGATATCACTGGAGTGAGAACACTAACCAGGTTTCTGCTGTATAGCCATGGTGATGGTTATAGATGGTCAGATTTTGGCTCCAGATGTAGAGGTTGGGCCACTAGGGCCCTATATAGACTTGATGGTCTTTCTTTTTTAATGAGATTATGTATGTACCATGGAAATCACCCATTATGAGGATGCTCCCCTAAATTTTGCTGACTTATTTTTCCTAGTTGTAGGCCAATCGACGATGTGATATTTTTTGTACTCATATACTTTTTCATGTATATACAATATTATTTTTTGGTGGTTCGCATGATATGTCATATGCGTCTATAATTTTTTTGAATTTTTACATTTTTTTTTAGATGTATCTAATGTTGATGTTTTATGTGTCTTGATGGTTTTATATATGTGATGCATGTCAGTCTAGGATTTGACTAGCAATGCAATCAGATATATGATTTTGATCCCTTGGTATATGTGTAAGTGTGATATGATAGAAATGGCTAGCTAACCTTTGTGCATGTAGATACTTCCAAAAACGGTGTGTATCTTGGACTTGAAAGGCCTTTTTAACTACGATAAAAGTAGCTGGGAATCAAGGAATGCATGCAAGTGACGGATACCTAGGTGGTGGGCATAAGCCAATAGGCCTATGACAATGTCATACTCTGCTTGAATGTTTGTGGTTGATCTGATACAAAGTGCATTAATGAGATGAGGTGTTTGGTTAGTAGAGTATATGACCTAGGCTACAACAACGAGGTTTTGTAACCATCGATATGTGCCATGAGCAAACCCTAATGATAAGCTGGAAGAGGATCCATCCATTGACAAATGATGAGAGAAATATATTTGGAGTGAATCCATGATGCGTTGATCATCATTAAAAATAAGTCATGGTGCATATATGTCTAATCTAGCATTTTATGGTTGGAATTTTTGAGGTAGAGACCATTGACAAGATTTTTTAAGCAAGTCCCATCGAGCTTTGACAATATGTATGCCACCTTAAGGAGGAATGGTTTGATGATGTACGGGCCCTTGCAAAGGGTTTCAAACTTTCCAAGTCCTGCCGCTTCTTAGGCAACATTGTAGCGAAGGACTAACTCCACTTTGGTATATGTCTGAGGGGTGATGTTGCGATCAAATGAGGCTTTGACCCTCTTCTTGTGTGCTTCATTATTCGAGAGGGATTGTCGTGTCAAAAATTCATGTGATATAGGTTCCACTTTAGTTATACGAGAGGCTTTAGTACAACTTCCACATACTGGTTCTGAACTAACCGAGTAGATTGTATGGGAGGCGATACTGCTCATAGTATGGGATGTTGATGCCTTAATGAAGCTACAAGATGTAATATGCTATGGCAGTATCCATTGCTAGGTCGTAGTATTGGTGTGACGTGCCTTCCTTGTATGGGTTGGCCTTAGCGCTTCTCTTGGTGTGTAGAATTGTGGAATATACTGGCAATTCCCTGTGTCACAGAATTGAGAGCAGATGCGAGAATAACAACGCGTGATTTTCTGTTGGTTTTTGAGATGCTTATGTAGAATTTGGACGACTAAATAGAAGATGTCATTGAAATTACTCAGTTCAAGGAATTCATGTTGGAAAAAATGATAATACAGAGAGGGGGGTGAATCTGTATTAAGTCTAATTTTAAACTTTTATGCCTATTTACTTTTCTTATTCATGATTGACACCCATCCATATAATCAACAACAATATGTAATATGGAAGAAACATGAAATTAACATACAAGCATACACACCATAAGTATCATAGACATGAGACACAAGTTTGTTTATGTGGAAACTCTTTTGGGAAAAAACCACCAACCTTGTGGTTGTTATTGATGTAAAATAAGAGCACCTACTCTATTACATCAATCTGTTCTGTGAGAACCCTCTCACATGAAGCACCAACTCCCTTTCATTGTTTTCTGGCACTAACTAGCAGGAATAACCAACTCCATCTTTTTGTAGACACATATCCAGCTTACCAAAAACACCATGTGAGGCACCAACCTCAAATATTTGTTGCAAGCACCAAACTGTAGCTCCTTGGATTTTTGCAAGCCAACTTACAGGATGCACCAACCCCCAAGCCTTCTTAAGCACCCATTAGAGATGGAAGCACCAACTTCCTTTATGCAGGCACCAACCCACAGTCAAATAGGAGATGTATGTTCTCTCTAATTTGGCAACCACTCTCCCTAATAGCATCTTTGTTCTTTGCTCACTCTTTACACTCCAAAACAACCCATTGATCTTATTAACAACATTCACTCATCATAGTCCATGTAGCTTTTTTCTCTTCTATTCATCAGTAGTCATTCAACTCTCGGCCTTTTTCTCTCTACAACACAGGCTGCGCTATTGATCTCTTTCCCTCCACAACACATGCTCAACTCTTGGCCTTCTTTCTCTGCACAGACACCTTCAGCCTTTCTTACAACAGAGGCATTTTTGGCCTTTCTAAAATAGCATAGGAAACTATCTCCTTTAACATAGAGCGCACTAGAAAATTTTGTCCTTACTCACACATCATAGCTCTCGAGGTCTCTTACCTCTAACTACACATTCTCAACCTTTCTCTACAGAACAGGCTCACTTAGCCTCACACATTAGTGCACTCACATAGAGATTTTTCCACTTGGCTCTCTAAAAATTGTGCTTCTTTTCCCCACCTTCCTCATCTAAGCTCCTAGATTTTCTTCCTTTCCTGCTCCTTGATCGATGCTACCACTTTGTCCTATATTCACACTGTGCAGAGTGTCACTTGGCATGACTCTACCATTCTACTATCACATCTGACTCGGTCTCTACCACTGCGTTCACCATGAGAATTGGCACTTCACTGTTTCTCCGTACTCATAATGAATTATAAGTACACTTGCACTTTTCCACGAGGCGCAATCCTTTCTGTGTACAACTCTCCTACCACTGAGGCTCTCCATGCTTATTCATGGTTTCATGGTACTTTGGCATGGCCTTTTTTTCCTTCGACATGGCTTCTTTGTGGACCATTGTCCTTGTTTCCTTGTCTCAAACTTTTCTGTTGATCTTTGACAATCGCCATTTATTCTAGGGAGCAAATCCTCTCTCCTCATTTACTCTTTAGTTTTTGACTCATCCAACTTTCAATATTCCTCTGTGTTTCTATATCAGAGCTTTCAAACCATAATGCAATTTTAGAACCCAAACATTTTGTAATACAATATTCTGATTAGCCTTTAGCCCCTTCTGCTTAAATCCTTATCACATCTCCGCTATAGGACTATTGTGTGTCATTGTCAGCATATCACTTAGGGGTTAAGTTCTTTAGCATCCTATCAGGTGCCTTTCTCCTCGTGTTATTTCTCTGCACCCTTGGTTTTCTAGGCTCTAGGACCAAGTGCCAACAACATCTAAAGTTTCACATATCACATTATTCACAGTGGTGAAGTATTCTAATCTTCTGATTGTTGACCTCGAATATGACGAGCCCCTTATGCTTAGCCCTTTCTGCATTTCTCACCATAGGATCGAGGGCCATGACCTACCGCTTAGCCTTGAGGTGCTAGAGAATTTAGACTCTTGTTGGGGGACATTTTCTCTTTGTTAATAGCTCTCTGCCCTTGGTTCTTTAAGTTCTTCTATACCATGTCACAAGCAGATATAGGAGCCCCCGTTATTGTAACTTTTGCAATAAAAAACTATTATAAAGTTATGATATTCTCAATCCTTTTATCCCCGACTTCCAATATGATGTCATCACTTCCACGTGGTGACTCCTTAAAGGTGACACATGTCACCCAGTTATGGTCCATTAGGCCCTCTCGAAATGAAAAAACTTCTTGCCATGTGTCCTTCCATACTACCACATCATGCTAATTTCATCTTCCACTTGTCCCTTATAAGAATCAACCAGATGTCGCCATGTGTCCTTATCAGATCCAATCACTTGCAACCATGTGTCCTTATCGAGACTAATCATATGACATCACATGTTCTGCTAGAGGAGAGAGAAAAGGACCGTCGACCATTGGCTTTGCAATGAAATCCTTTTTTAATATTTATTGGAGTTCTCCCATGACTTTTAACATTATCGGCACATTATGCATATCACAAATTTTTAAAGGTTGTCACCTTAAGAAGTTGTGATTCTCAGATTTGTTGACTTCCAATGTGTCAATGCTCTTATATCTTAGGACCTTCGATATGCAATCGCAGATACCTCTAGACCTCTAGTATGAGATCATCAATTTCTCTCGACCTCCGATGTTGTGATGCGTCGATTTCCCTGACCTTCGATATGAGATCAAAAATATGTCTGATGCTCTGGACCTCTAGTGTCACTGGATTGCTGATCTTCGATATTCTGATATGTTGGATCGTTGATCTTCGATATGTTGATATTATTTCCTGCCTAAGGCTTCAAATTCATGAACTTCAGCAAGCCATACCTTTTGAACCAACAGTCCATTTTTGAACTTCTACATATCAATGGAAAGCTCATCTAGAGAAATTTCTAATGGAGAGGGTTTGATTTAGTCTACGAGCCCATATATTACATCTAAAATGGCTCCAATCTCTTTGAAATTATTCTTTTCCTTGACTCTCCGGACAACTAGAGTCATAACTACCAAGGTGATCCTCTGCATGAATCCTACAGGTACCAGGGAATTCCTCTTAGTCCATCACTGTAATCATTAGTTTATGGCTTTTCCAATAAGCGTTTTACTGTGATGATTCTCTACATGAAGCCTACAGTTACCATGGGATTTCATCCTGACCAACAAATAGTCATCATTTTATGGCTTCTTAAGCAAGCCTGCAGCTACCATGGACTTCCATCTGGCTCATTATTGTTATCATCATTTTATGGCTTTTACACTAAGCCTGCTACTATAATGATTCTCTAGTTAAATATTGCAGCTATCATACGAATCCTTCTGAGCCATGAAGAACCATGGGATTCCTCTTGGGCCATCATTACCAACATCTACTACGACAAGCATCCAAGATAGTCTGGTTGACGTCAATGCCAACACTCCTACCAACAGTTAGGCAATGCTAACTACCCAATGAATCTCCCCAACGTGACTGTTGACATCAATGCCAACACAATTGAGGATGTCTTCATTAGGCCGCCTGTTAGCTACCTATATCAATAGGTTTCATATTTCATGATTGGCAAAGAAAGTTCCAAATATGCTCTGCTTTGGTGATACAAAGATGCCATATTTCCATGAGAAAACAATGTGTGTATATAGCTTTATGTTGACTCAATTTTGATGGATGGTCCAACAGCCTAATCTGGATCATGCCATGTTTCAATTTTCTGTTGTAGAATAGAGAAAGAAGTCTGTCCAAACTGTTTAATCTTGGCAGACCAGTAGCTTAGGTAGAGAATTAAGGTTCCCAACTGCTTAATCTGGGACCTTGGAAGCAATAAGGGTAGTGCTAGATAGACAATCAAAAGAAAAGCCAATGGAAAAGAAAAAGCACATATGGGTCTGCAAGTCCAAGTGCACCCTCCAAGAAGAAACAAAAAATGCTAGGCAAGCGGATGGGTAGGTAGATGGGGTTGCAGAAATGTTATTCCTTTCCAACTGAATCTTGCTGGTCAAAACAAGGAAAGCATCAATGGATAGAAAAGCTCCTCTTCTCTATCACTTTGCTGTAACACAATGGAGCATGTCTAACTTCCTTTTTTCCCTTTCTCATATTCATTACTAACATCCCTACACCAGTGATGTTCATGAAAGAATTCAAGGTTTTATGTTGGTTCTGGTTTCCTTTAGAGCCACATTTCTTGTCTAAAAATTCTTTTCATTTTGATCTACTTCCTATACTAAGTTGATTTCATACAAAACTTAGTGTTTCACCGCTTCCCCCACTCTTACTAACCCCTAACTTCTTATTATCTAAATCCCCTATGTTCCCCTTTTCCCTACTATTATAAACACTATGGTGTATAAACCCCAAGCATGCTATAAATACCCCTTCCCCTTGGCACTATAGCCATATGTTCACAGTCAGGGATTAAAGTGACATCCGGTCACTTTAAGAACCCAAACCATACCCCTTGTCCCCCTTCAGAAGTTATCGAAACCATTAACCCTGTCATTTGCTAAAAGACCTTGTAAAAAACCCCTTTTTACCCATAACCCGCTTTATTTGCAAAAAGCATACAAAAACCCACTTTTTCCCGTTTACCCAAAGTCTTAGCGCTATGCGCATTTTTGTAAAAACATTGAAAAAACCATATGAATCGCCAAATTCCCAAAGGTCCCGCCGGGCACAAATTTTGAAAGAAATATTATTTTAATCCCGCCTGCATCCGTATCGTCCGGCCAGCTCAATGATTCGTCGACCGTCGGATCAGGCCCTTTTCATCTGACGGCCCTCGTACATATCAAACCGGCCCCGACGTCCAAAAGATACCTTCCGATATCTGTCAAAGGGTGACGTCAGGCCTCTGCCACGCGTCACCCCCACATCGTATCAGAGGTACCTCTGACAATTCCGCTTTCGTATGGAAGGCGGTGCGATATGAAACCGCTAAAAACTTCCGATTTCGGTTAATCCGTCCTGCCTACGTCACTGCCAGCATCACTGCTAAGTCAGCGCTGCGTCGGTACACCCCGTCTGCCATTGCTCCACCTATCTGCCACCTCACCATCCCCGTGGACCTCTCTTATGCCGCCACGTCACCCGATGACGTCATGCTGATGTCATCCGACCTTGACCCCACCTGATGACGTCATGCTGATGTCATCCAAAAAAGGCGCCAATGTTCCAAAAATCCATATTTTGGCCAAAATTTTGCGTCTTTTGCACTTTTTGCCAAAAACACTGTTGTTCTTTCTGCATGGTTTTTACGTCCAACTGCGCACCAACCTGCTGAACTTGACCTCGAGATCGCTCGCGCGCCATTTCCACCTGCATTCGTGTCCATTGTTCTCTATATACCAGGTATTTATCCTTGTGAATCCCTCTTGCACCTGGTTTCGTCTGTAAATTGCCAAGAAAGCTTAAAACACTGAGAAACTTATAATTCACCCGAAAATCCCCTGTGCCTAGCCCCCATTTACACTCTAAGGTCAAAATTCACCGGTTGAGCCTTGTTTGCCCGAGTTTTTTACCAATAACTGCATTCTATTCGTGCAATCGCGAAATGGTAACCCAAGCTGTACCAATTTGCTGAGAAAAAGAGTTTAAGACCAGACATTTGTCTTATCCATCCTTTAAGCAGTATTTCAATTGCTGCAATTGACCATTTATCCTCTGTCCCTCAGTAATTTACCTTTCTGTTCAAAGAAAACTCTGTGGTGTTGCTCTGCACAGTAACACCAATTTATAAACGACATAAATCCTAAAAGTAACCATGGATCCACCAGTAGCTCCTGTAGCATTGAATATTGCTCCTCTAAATGCCCATCAGAGACAACTGGAGTGGCAGCCTCTAGCAGACCTGGATTATCAGATAGCAGAAGAAATGCTAATGCACAGCAAGTACCACATTCATTTGCTGAATGAGTTGAGGATTAAACATGAGGCTGGAACAGATGTATTGGGCATTTGGGATTCTTTCCTCCCTCTATTCAAACTCCCTCAGGTCAACCAGTTTCATGACCTGATCCACCTATGTGCTGAATCCTACGACGCCACTCAGAGGGCTGTGATTGACCCTTCAGGCTCAGTTGTTTTCTATGTCACCCCTGAAGCCATCAGAGAGATGCTCCATTTCAAAACTGAGAAGAAATTAGTCCCTTTATCACTAGCTGATCTGATAAAGCAAGGAGCCAAATTGACAGATGCCCAGATCACCAAGCTAAATCAATTATATATTGACTCTGACACAGTGAAGTACCCTCCCATTTCTCATGTTTACCTAAACCAATTGGGCAGGGAGCTTGTAGACATGATCAGTCCCATTCTGGGCTATAATTCTATTGAATTTGTTGATGAGACTGTGCTGGTGATGATGCTCATGTTTGCCCCTGGCAAGTCTCCAATCTGCTATGACTATGCCACTTACATATCTGACAAAATACATGAGCAATTGATGAACTTACCAAGAGAAAGGGTGTTCAGATACACCTCCTACATCTACCACTTGATTTTGTATTATCAACATGAGAAGTTCCACTTTGCTATGAAGAGAGTGGATGCACAAGGAAATCCAAGGTCAGTGGTGTATTGGTCCTCTGCCTTCCACTCCAGATCTGTTTCTCCATACACCTATTATGAATTTATAGACCTCTTCATCCACCCAGCCATGTCTCTGCTCATGAGCTCACCTCCTCCTAGGCTAACTGATGAGATGCGAAGGATTCTTCAGCTGTCCAAGGCATACAACATCAGGGATTGGTATTATTACCAACACCACACAGTCATCAGAATATATGGGTGTGAGCTGCCCCCATACATATTGCCCAGATATGTGCCCATTAGATTGTTTGCCCTGGAATACTTCAGGTAATTTGGGAATGCTGATGTGCTGCACTTTTCAAGCAGAGGCAAGAAAGCACAACTCAAGGTCAGAAACCAATTAGGCCACTTCATCTACAACAAAAGGGAGGAAGGTTGGCAAGAAGCCGACAGCATGTTAGGATCCCTTGGCCTACAGACCAATTTCCTTTGGAAACCTTATGACCCCAATCACTTCATAACTCTAAGAAGGGTCAAGTACAGGATTTCTGGTTATGACAAGGTAAGGTTGCCTCACATAGAAAAATATCCAAATCAAGTAAAATGGAGGAGGGGAACCTTAGAGGAGGCTGCTACACAAGAAGAATTAAATCAAAGAGCAGTTAGAAATATCCAAAAGATGGCTGACTTGGAGCTTTGTGCACAGGTGTTTACTCTTCCAAGAACTCAAGTGGGAGTAGCTGCATCTTCCTCCACAGTAAATCAGCAAGCGGTTAAAGCTACTGAGCAAACCTCAAGCAAAGGAAAAGAAAAGGAGATGGAACCAGAACAGCCACGTCATGAGGAGGCACAACAGCAACAAGAGGGGCCAGCAAGAGAAAGAGCAACCATTACAGCAAGAAAAGGTAGCTGAAGCCCCAATTTCCACTGAGCAGCAGGCTCAGGACACAGTGCCTCCTAGGCCAGAAATGACAGTGGAGGCCTCAGTCCTCCAAACCCCACAAAAAGAAGACATAAGAAGAAAGAGGGATAGAGAGACTCCCCTCACAACAACAACGACTCAAGGGGAGAAAAGACACAGAATGAATCCCCTTTCGGAAGAGGAAATGCCTTTGGGGCAATCTTTGGGCATGGGCCCACCATGTCTGGAGGCCTCAGCAAGTTCCTTCCAGCAGGAACAAGAGAGGATGATGGGAGGAGAAGTCAGCCCCTCAAGCTAGCAGAGAGAAGGTGAACTGAGCATCAAACATCAGTTCATTGACATAAAGAGGAGGAATGAGCCAATAAAGATACAACTATATAATCATTTGTTGAAAATGGCTCCCACCAACCAGCAAAGGCTCATGTCTGCATATGATGTTAATGAAGGCAAAATGATCATGAGTCACTTCATGCCAACTGCATTGCAGCCACAGTCCCCTTCAGACTACTTGAGGACCAATCTTGAGGTCCTTGCCAAGGACATCCACCCAATGGACAAAATCGAATTGCATAAACAAACGGGTGAGATGGTGTATGCCTCCTTGGCAGACAAGGCACTGGATAACTACAGGCTAGAAAATAGCCTAAATAATACAACTGCCCAACTTGAGTTGGAGAGAGCATCCTCTCAAGCAAAGGATAACAGGATCAGGGCCTTAGAAGATATAATCATAGAGATTGGACATGATCCCAAGGACATCAAGGGCATACAAGAAATATTGAAATTGAGGGATGCAGACATGGCAGCGTTGAGGAGAAAGATCAAAATCCCAGCAACAATTCACCCTCAAACAGATGAAGTTGCCCAGCTGAGACATGATCAAGATGCCACAGCTTTGCTGGTGTCTTTATATAAACAGCTAATCCAGACTCAAGAAAAGCTGGGTGACTCAGAGGCTACACAGGCAGCATTGCAAGCATCATTACAGCAAAAGGAGGGAGGTCAATCATCTCAACCTCCTCCAGAAATAATTAACCTGGAGGAACCTGCTTAGACCACAGCTCCTCCTACTGAAAAGACAACACCATCTACATCAGCAACTGCACCAACAACAACAGCGCAGGCTCCAAGCCTGGACATGCAGAAGCTCAAGAATGAAATACAAGCCCTGGAAGCCCAAATGGCAGAGCTAAATGAGGCCAGGGAGAGTCTAGCCAAGCTCAATGAGAGGTATGATAAATCCAAGCAGACTGTGGCAGAAAAGGTGAGGGAAATAAAAGCCCTCAAAGACAGGATAAAGGAGCTGGAGAAGGAGCTCAAACTGGATAAAGTAGTGGCTGAGATCAAGACAGTGCTATGGGCCAATATTGGCCAATCTATCACTGATCAATGGCAGTATATTGAGACAACTCATGAGCAGTTAGAGCTCATTGCAAAAGCACAGAGGGAAATCCAGAGATCAAGGGCATCTCTAGGCAATATGCCTGAGGTTGCCAATAGAATGATCAATGTGCTTAACAACAGAACAAGTGCTCAGTTAGCTACTATGGGAATATCCAATAGGACTGAGACTATTTTATTAGTAAAGAGGGTCCTAACACTAAGAAACCTGGTGCAGACACTAGAGAGAAGGACCCAAGACATGGAGACAGAGGTCAACAGATTCATGGACAAATTTGTGGCATTGCAAAACAGAGGTCTCCCTGGCTTACTGAACAACGCAGGAAGGCTACTTACACATGAGCAGTATGCCAAGAGGGTCAACACATTCGCCACAAATCAGATCACTGAAAGGCCCAGCACCTCAGAGGAAACAGGGCGAGCTACAAGACAAAGTCTCTACAACAGGGTAGAGAATTTATTCTTTATAATGAATGAAATTAAACACCTGTTTGAAGTGCCTCCCAATTTCTATAAATACACAGAGGCAGATGAGACTTTGGATGAAATTCTTAGACATCAGCTGCCCACACAGGAATGGTGGACTAGCATGATACAAAAGATATTGTAAATCTAAAGGCTTCCAGCACAGTTTTCAGCAAAAAACATAAGTCATCACCTTCAGAAAAAGTGATGCATACACGGTGGATGAGAGAGGAATGGGCTGAGCCAAATCAGTAGAAAGATCCGGCCACTAAAGCATTAGTGACAGCTGCAGACAGCAGGGCCGAAAAGCTACAGCACAACAGCCATAAAGGCACATTTTTCCGCATTAAAGCAGAACCTTCAGACCGACTAAGTGGCCTCCAAGGGTCAAAGTATCTCCTGACAGATATAAAGGGCATTCATTTTGTATTAATAGCAGCAGTAACTGCTTTTCTGATATTTTGTAAATTTTGGTAACGTATTTAATTATCAGATAACTCAGCGGTTCAGATATTTTGGAACCGATTGTATAAATTCCCCCTCGCATAAGCTTGCAGGGGTTGTTGATTTCCTCTTGAAGAGATCCTATGCTGTAATTTATTCAGATTTTAATAAAAGAAGTGATGGAATCTCTCAAGTTCTGAGCTGTTTGAATGCGTTCATGGTGTTTGTTAAAAGTTGCAGGATCTCTGTGCATCTCACAATACAATAAGTCTTTTGTAACTCTCTTTGTTATGTGTTTCAGTCTTTTACAATCCATACATGTTTCCAAGTCCTAGTATTTAGCAGCAAAGAAAAAGAATAGCTTCAGGATTTATTCATGAAATACCCTGAGCTCAATCTATGTTGTTAATGAATGTTTTCTTCAGTTATAATCTTGATAAGTGTAATTCTTAATTGCTGCACTTTCAGAATATATCTTTCACAGTGACCCTTGTTTCAGGAATTCAAGTTTGCTCCTGTGCAATATACTTCACTTTCACACCACTAGCTTAGTGGAAAATTCTTAATTGCTTTCCATTGGCTAATCATACATCATCACCACAGTTTTAAGTTTGTTTGTTGGAATACCCAATAGGCCCTGCAGTCTGAACACTCCCACTTAAGCATTTCAAACAATTCTCAGCTCTAGACTCCATTGCCCAATGAATTACAACTGTCTGAACACTACATCTTAGGTATTGAAAGATATCATTTAACCAATATTCAAACCAAACCCTCACTTCATAACTAGTCTAAAATTCTCACAAAACAGAGATAAATCTTAAGGAGAGAACCCTCTCTGATTACAGTTTGGCTAGAGACTGTAATCCAAAGCTTGGTTAGTGGTTACCCCGGCCGTATTCCCTTGGGAGTCATAGGGAACAACCTGGGTGTTAACATAATTGGCGACTCCACTGGGGACAAAGCATATTATTTTTCAACTGTGGTCTGTTCATATACTGTGGTTCTAAAAAGCTTGAGCAGTCCCTTAAAATAGTCCTAAAATATCCTAAAAATATCAAAAAAAAGGTTCAGAAGCTGGCTCCTAAAAGGGAACCTAGACACACTAGGTCAAACCCTGACCCCAATCCACCAGCTATTTTTGAAAATCCTAATACCATCCCCAAGATCATTAGGAAGCAGCGGGAACAGGAGACCCTTACTGACTCAAGTCCTGAGACAGCTCATCCAAACCCTGTGCCAACTCCAATCAAGGTTTTATTTCGGTCTACCCTTGGTTCGCCCAGTTCACCATCCACATCTCAAAGCCCTCCTTTCACACCTCCATCCACTGCACATATTCCCTTGACTAACACTCTAGTCTCCACTTTTCCCACTACCCCTGTTATACCAGTCATTCATGCTATCCCAGTCATCCCTGTTAACCCTCTAAATCCTGCAAATATGGCAAACAGATATGCTCCCCTGCAGTTACCTGCCAATGCTCCAGCTCTACCTCAGGACTATCAATCCAAGATCTCATATTTTGACTCCACTGGCCCTTTCACAGCAATTCAGCATGCCAGAAGGATGCAAGATCACTTTGAGAACTATGAAATTGATGATGACAGTGTGAGAATGAGAGTCTTTGTTCAGAGCCTCACAGGGGATGTAAGAACTTGGTTTAGATCACTGGCTGCAAATACCATCACAACCCCTGATGACCTTTATCAAGCTTTTACCAATAGATGGGAGAAGAAGAAAGATCCCCTGCACATACTTGGTGAATATGACACAATCAAACGAGGTCCTCAAGAGACCGTTTTGGAGTATTGTGCAAGATTCAATAATGTATATAACGCAATACCACAGAATTTAAGACCTCCCCCTGATTTAGCCTTGTACAAATTTCCTGATGGTTTTGACCCTGATATGGCATATCAATTGAAAGAAAGGGCACCTGAAACCCTTGAAGAAGCCCAAAAGGTTGCTGTCACAGTAGAGGCTAACCTGATTGCCAAAAGAAACAGGGCAAGATTAGAAAAGAGAAACACCTTCAAAGAAGAACCCTCAGCCTTTGATCAAAAACTGGATGCAATACTCACTGGCATGAAGAGATTGGGGGACAGAGTAGAATCAGTTGAGAGAAAGTCATCATGGGATGCACCACAAAATAACCCTAACAGGAATCCAAACTTTAGGAGAAATCAAAACCCAAACGTTGGCAAGACCGGTTCTGACCCAGACATAAGACCTCCTTTCCAGGAAAACTATACTGAGGCATCCACTCCGGATGAACAAACAGATGACACCCACATTAACCTAATGGGCATGAATGATGAGCAGCAAGTTTTTCTAAGTCAAGAGGATCATAAATATGATGAAATTCAGCAATTCCAAACCAGGTCAGGTGAGTCATTTGACTTTAAACAAGGATATGACACAGCTGTTTATGAAGTTCATAAACAATATAAGCGAAGAAGAAGAACTATAAATGTGACACAGCCTGACAAGACAAAGGACACAACACAGCCTAAGAAAGCTATTATCACAGAACCAAGTGACAAAACTGGTCCAATTACAGATGAGGTAACAGTTGAGGAACTAGCTGTAACTTCTCCCTCAAAACAACAACCAGTAGAGTCATCACCCTTGCAGCTCAACCCAACTAACATTCCTCAAGAGGTCAGTAACAAGGACAAGCTTCAAGATCAAGATAAGAATCAAGAAGAAAACCTAGTGAACAAGGAAAAGGTTGCCACCCACAATACCAAGATCCAATCTGAAAGACCCTTTGACTTAGAAGCTGAAATTGGCAAATTGAAGGTAGCTGTCCCTCTTTCAGAAGTAACCAAACATGACAATTATAGACAAAAAATCAAGAAGTCCCTTCAGCTAACTCGTAATAAAGATAATGTAAATGTGTTGGATGATACCCCAGAATTGTTGTTCGGTCCAGAGGTTGATGGAAAGACAGCAGCCACAGGGATCTTACCTTTTTATGTCAGTCTACATGTTCATGATAAGATACTACACAATGCAATGTTTGACTCAGGTGCCTCTCATAACTTGATGCCGAAATCAGTCATGGAAAGGTTGAATCTAGATATTACAAGACCATATAAGGACCTATTCTCATTTGACTCCATCCAAGTTAAGTGCTTAGGCTTGATAAAAGACTTATGTGTATCCCTGGTCCAATATCCAAATAAAACAATCTTAATGGATGTTGTAGTTGATGATATCCCACCCAAATATGGGATGCTGTTATCAAGGTCATGGGGAGCTAAACTCCAAGGCTCCTTACAATTAGACATGTCGTACACAACCATCTCAGTCTTCGGTCAACCCAAGAGGTTATATAGAGAGTCACTGATGAAATACATGGTCAGCAGTGAAGAAAAACCTCAAAATTTCCCCATATATGCGGTCCATTCTGACATAGACTCATACATTCTTTTCAATGACAATACAGGTCTTACAAATCATGATGTTGAAACCAAAACACATAAACAAGATCAGGACATTAATGAACAAGCTACTGCTCTAGAAATCAAGCTAATTCAATCAAGTGATCAGACTATCCTAGAAGACAAACCAGAACTTGAACTTACAATCCCAGATCACAGAGAAATTATTAAATCACCCTTAGAAAAAGAGAACCTATGGTTTCTAGAATTTGATGGGTCAGTCAACAAGTTAGGGGCAGGAGAAGGGGTTTGGATACATAACAAACGAAACAGTCATGCAGAGGGCCGAGCCTATAGGTTAAACTTCAGATGCACCAACAATATGGCAGAATATGAAGCTCTCTTGTTAGGGCTTAAGATAGTAAAATCCTTACAAGCCATAAAGGTTTAAATTATGGGAGATTCAGACTTGATCATCCAACAAGTAAAGGGAAATTTTGTTACTAATGATAAAAGACTGAGATCTTATAGGTCTGCTGCTGCTGAACTACTACAGTCCTTCACTGAATTCCAGATTACCAAAATTCCTAGAACCCATAATCTGCATGCCCATAGCTTGGCCACATTTGCAAGCACCTGCAAGTTACCTTTTGAGCCCCATGATTGCTTTACAGCTGAGGTAAAACATAGACCTTCTGTCCCAAACAATGTCAAAGACTGGAAAGTATTTGAAGATGATGCACAGATAAATAATTTCCTGACCTTGCAACAAGAATTTGCAGGACTAAATATTGACATTGAGGGAGCAAGTCAATCACAAATACTTAAAGGAGCAAGTCAAACACAAATACTTAAAGGAGCAAGTCAATAAAAAATAATTGAAAGAGCAAGTCAATCACAAATACAGAGTAAACAGAATAACAAGTCAATGTCACCTAAAACAGCAAACCAAATGTTACATCCAACAATTTTTAACAAAGAAAACATACAAGAACTTGGACAAAACAGTTGTGAAGAGATAGCTGATGATGAAGCCGAAGTTATACAATTGAAAGACAATTTTCTTCCAACAGGCTTAGCTCCATTAGAAGACATTTTCGACTCCAACGGTGTTCCCAGCAAACCAAAAATCCAGCCCCTCAACACTGCCATAGAAGAGTGTAACATTGGGACTGCTGAACAACCCAAAATAATAAAACTGTCTGCTTCATTACCTCCTGATCAAAAGCCTAAATACATTGACCTCTTCAAGGAGTTCCAGGATGTCTTTGCATGGAGTTATGGGGATTTAAAAGCCTATGACACCTCTGTAATTCAACACACTATCCCTCTCAAACCAGATCAAAAACCCTTTAAGAAAAAATTGAGGAGAATCAATCCTATGCTTCTCCCAGCAATGGAACAAGAGGTACAAAAAATGTTTAAGGTTGGCATCATAGCACCAATCAGATTTTCTGATTGGATTTCAAACTTAGTCCCCACAAGAAAGAAAACTGGTGAAATAAGGCTCTATGTTGATCTAAGGAACTTAAATCAAGTGTCCTTGAAAGATAACTACCCCTTACCCAAGATGGATCACATCTTGCAGAGAGTAGTGGGGGCCTCAAGAATTTCTCTACTTGATGGATTCTCAGGTTTCAACCAGATCCTAGTTCACCTTGATGATCAGGACAAAACAGCATTTACAACCCCTTGGGGAACCTTCAAATATGTGAAAATGCCTTTTGGACTGAAAAATGCAGGGGCTACCTTTCAAAGAGCAATGGATATTGCTTTTGCCAAAGAGATCCATGATTTCCTTGTGGTCTACTTAGATGACCTTACACCATTTTCAAAATCTGACCCTGAACATCTGAAACATCTAAGGCAGATATTCATAACTTGTAGGAAATATGGAATTTCCTTAAATCCCAAGAAATCCCTGTTTGGTTTGGAAGAAGGTAAACTGTTGGGTCACATCATTTCAAAGGATGGCATTAGGATCGACCCAGACAGAATCCAGGCCATCTTACAAATGCCTCATCCAAGAAATGTAAAGGAATTACAAGCCTTTCTGGGTAAAATCAACTTCCTAAGGAGATTTATCCCAAATTTGGCCAAATTAAGCAGATTACTCAATAACATGCTAAAAAAGGATTCAAAAGTAAAATGGATAGTAGAAGAAAATCAAGCTTTTGAAGGTATCAAACTAGCCCTCACCCAAACCCCAGTCTTAACCAACCCTCAATTTGATAGGGAATTTATCATATTTTCCTTTGCTTCCCAACACACAATTGTTGTTGTCTTATTACAGAAAGATGACCAAGGAAATAAAAAACCTATTGCTTTCTTTAGTAGAGCTCTTAGAGATGCACCTCTGAAATACCAGATCATGGCAAAGCAAGCTTATGCTTTGGTCAAGGCCATTAAAGACTTTAGGATCTACATCCTTTATTCCCATGTTATAGCTTATGTGCCAAGTCCCATTGTAAAAGACATACTTACTCAAGAGAACTTAGAGGGCAGAAGAGGAAAATGGATTGCCAACATTTTAGAATTTGACATTGAAATAAAACCTACAAAATTGATAAAAGGGCAAGGTTTGGCCAAATTAATGTCTGAAACAAATTTCCAAGCCTTGGACATCAACCAGCTGGACAGTGAACCGGAGCTGGCGACTCCAAAGATCAATATAGCCTTTGAACAATCCCCCTGGTATTATGATATATGTTATGTGTTACAAAACCTGTGTGCTCCACCAGGATTGTCCAGAACTAAGTGTAGGTTCCTAAAAATGAAAGCTTCTAAATTTTGTGTTATAAATGGCAATTTGCTTTGGAAAAACCATGAGGGTATACTGTTAAACTGCTTGATTGAGAATGAAACTAACAATGTCACCAAAGAATTTCATGCAGGTGACTGTGGTGGACACTTGTATTGGAAGTCCATTGTGGATAAAATACTGAGGGCTGGTTACTATTGGCCCACTGTTTTCTCTGATGTCAAGAAATTCACCACCTCATGTCATAAATGTCAAGTGTTTGAGGGAAAGAGAAAGTTACTACCACTTCCTTTGAGGCCTATTGCAACTAAGAGACCTTTTCAACAATGGGGCTTGGATTTCATTGGGGAAATTCACCCTTCATCTTCAGGCCAACATAGATGGATTCTAACAGGTACAGACTACTTTACTAAATGGATTGAAGTTGTTCCATGCAGACAAGCAAATGATTCCACTATCATTCAGTTCCTTGAGACCAATATTCTTTCTAGATTTGGTTGTCCTGATAAAATAATAACAGACAATGCTGTTGCCTTCAGATCTAAGAAGATGGTGAATTTCTGTCATAAATTTCACATTACCTTGGGCCATTCTACTGCATATTATCCCTAAGGAAATGGCCTTGCCGAATCATCAAACAAAAGCCTTGTGAACATCATAAAGAAGGTATTGGAAAAAAATAAGAAGAATTGGCATAAGAAGCTTGTGAATGCCTTATGGGCAGATAGACTAACAACCAGAAGATCAATTGGGATCAGCCCATATGAGCTAGTCTATGGATTAGAGGCCAAATTCCCTTCATCACTAGGGATCCCTGTTATGAAACTACTTCAAGAGACTCAAGCTGAGCCCAATGATATGCAAAGGAGGGTAAATCAAATTATATGTTTACGGCAAACTAGAGACCAAGTTTACAGCAGAGTTCAAGTTTTGCAAGAAAAGTTAAAGAAAGCCTTTGACAGAAGGACCAAGGCAGAAGATTTTAATGTTGGAGACAAAGTCCTCAAGTGGGATTCAAGAAGAGAAGATAAGGGAAAACATGGAAAATTTGATTCCCTTTGGAGAGGACCATTTTCTGTTCAAGCATTACAAGGAAACAATACTTATTTCCTTAAAAGTCTTAATGAAACTGATTTGGATGAAGGTCCTGTGAATGGCAGGATGTTGAAGCACTATTTTGACTACCATCCATAAGTGCAACCTGAGGTTCCCTTTCACATATCTAGGTGTATATATTACTTTCTGTTAAATATGTAAAAATGTAGTTTCTCAAGTTTATAAGGTATCATCATAAGGCAAATAAGTTCAGAGATTTACCAAGATGGGAAGAGCACAAGTTTGGCATTTCAAAGCAGCATACTTCAAACTTTGGTAAAAGCAGTCAAGGGCCCAAGGCATTCTGACCTGTTGTTCTTGGCCTTTCAAATGGAAAAGCCATCCCCATGTGGAGCCACTGTTAGCTACCTATATCAATAGGTTTCATATTTCATGATTGGCAAAGAAAGTTCCAAATATGCTCTGCTTTGGTGATACAAAGATCCCATATTTCCATGAGAAAACAATGTGTGTATATAGCTTTATGTTGACTCAATTCTGATGGATGGTCCAACAGCCTAATTTGGATCATGCCATGTTTCAATTTTCTATTGTAGAATAGAGAAAGAAGTCTGTCCAAATTGTTTAATCTTGGCAGACCAGTAGCTTAGGTAGAGAATTAAGGTTCCCAACTGCTTAATCTGGGACCTTGGAAGCAATAAGGGTAGTGCTAGATAGACAATCAAAAGAAAAGCCAATGGAAAAGAAAAGGCACATATGGGTCTGCAAGTCCAAGTGCACCCTCCAAGAAGAAACAAAAAATTCTAGGCAAGCAGATGGGTAGGTAGATGGGGTTGCAGAAATGTTATTCCTTTCCAACTGAATCTTACTGGTCAAAACAAGGAAAGCATCAATGGATAGAAAAGCTCCTCTTCTCTATCACTTTGCTGTAACACAATGGAGCATGTCTAACTTCCTTTTTCCCCTTTCTCATATTCATTACTAACATCCCTACACCAGTGATGTTCAGGAAAAAATTCAAGGTTTTATGTTGGTTCTGGTTTCCTTTAGAGCCACATTTCTTGTCTAAAAATTCTTTTCATTTTGATCTACTTCCTATACTAAGTTGATTTCATACAAAACTTAGTGTTTCACCCCTTCCCCCACTCTTACTAACCCCTAACTTCTTATTATCTAAATCCCCTATGTTCCCCTTTTCCCTACTATTATAAACACTATGGTGTATAAACCCCAAGCATGCTATAAATACCCCTTCCCCTTGGCACTATAGCCATATGTTCACAGTCAGGGATTAAAGTGACATCCGGTCACTTTAAGAACCCAAACCCTACCCCTTGTCCCCCTTCAGAAGTTATCCAAACCATTAACCCCGTCATTTGCTAAAAAACCTAGTAAAAAACCCCTTTTTACCCATAACCCTCTTTATTTGCAAAAAGCATACAAAAACCCACTTGTTCCCGTTTACCCAAAGTCTTAGCGCTATGCGCATTTTTGTAAAAACATTGAAAAAACCATATGAATCGCTAAATTCCCAAAGGTCCCGCCGGGCGCAAATTTTGAAAGAAATATTATTTTAATCCCGCCCGCATCCGTATCGTCCGGCCAGCTCAACGATCCGTCGACCGTCGGATCAGGCCCTTTTCATCCGACGGCCCTCGTACATATCGGACCGGCCCCGACGTCCAAAAGATACCTTTCGATATCTGTCAGAGGGTGACGTCAGCCCTCTGCCACGCGTCACCCCCACATCGTATCGGAGGTACCTCTGACAATTCCGCTTCCGTATGGAAGGCGGTGCGATATGAAGCCGCTAACCACTTCCGGTTTCGGTTAATCCTTCCTGCCTACGTCACTACCAGCATCACTGCTAAGTCAGCGCCGCGTCGGTACGCCCCGTCCGCCATTGCTCCACCTGTCTACCACCTCACCATCCCCGTGGACCTCTCTTATGCTGCCACGTCACCCGATGATGTCATGCTGACGTCATCCGACCTTGACCCCACCTGATGACGTCATGCTGACATCATCCAAAAAAGGCGCCAATGTTCCAAAAATCCATATTTTGGCCAAAATTTCGTGTTTTTTGCACTTTTTGCCAAAAACGCTGTTGTTTTTCTGCATGGTTTTTACGTCCAACTGCGCACCAACCTGTTGAACTCGACCTGGAGACCGTTGGCGCGCCATTTCCACCTGCATTCATGTCCATTGTTCTCTGTATACCAGGTATTTATCCTTGTGAATCCCTCCTGCACCTGGTTTCGTCTGTAAATTGCCAAGAAAGCTTAAAACACTGCGAAACTTATAATTCACCGGCAAATCCCCTGTGCCTAGCCCCCATTTACACTCTAAGGTCAAAATTCACCGGTTGAGCCTTGTTTGCCCGAGTTTTTTACTAATAACTACATTCTGTTCGCGCAATCGCGAAATGGTAACCCAAGCTGTACCAATTTGCTGAGAAAAAGAGTTTAAGACCAGACATTTGTCTTATCCATCCTTTAAGCAGTATTTCAATTGCTGCAATTGACCATTTATCCTCTGTCCCTCAGTAATTTACCTTTCTGTTCAAATAAAACTCTGTGGTGTTTCTCTGCACAGTAACACCAGTTTATAAACGACATAAATCCTAAAAGTAACCATGGATCCACCAGTAGCTCCTGTAGCATTGAATATTGCTCCTCTAAATTCCCCTCAGAGACAATTGGAGTGGCAGCCTCTAGCAGACCTGGATTATCAGATAACAGAAGAAATGCTAATGCACAACAAGTACCACATTCATTTGCTGAATGAGTTGAGGATTAAACATGAGGCTGGAACAGATGTATTGGGCATTTGGGATTCTTTCCTCCCTCTATTCAAACTCCCTCAGGTCAACCAGTTTCCTGACCTGATCCACCTATGTGCTGAATCCTACGACGCCACTCAGAGGGTTGTGATTGACCCTTCAGGCTCAGTTGTTTTCTATGTCACCCCTGAAGCCATCAGAGAGATGCTCCATTTCAAAACTGAGAAGAAATTAGTCCCTTTATCACTGGCTGATCTGACAAAGCAAGGAGCCAAATTGACAGATGCCTAGATCACCAAGATAAATCAATTATATATTGACTCTGACACAGTGAAGTACCCTCCCATTTCTCATGTTTACCTAAACCAATTGAGCAGGGACCTTGTAGACATGATCAGTCTCATTATGGGCTATAATTCTATTGAATTTGTTGATGAGACTGTGCTGGTGATGATGCTCATGTTTTCCCCTGGCAAGTCTCCAATCTGCTATGACTATGCCACTTACATATCTGACAAAATACATGAGAAATTGATGAACTTACCAAGAGAAATGGTGTTCAGATACACCTCCTACATCTACCACTTGATTTTGTATTATCAACATGAGAAGTTCCACTTTGCTATGAAGAGAGTGGATGCACAAGGAAATCCAAGGTCAGTGGTGTATTGGTCCTCTGCCTTCCACTCCAGATCTGTTTCTCCATACACCTATTGTGAATTTATAGACCTCTTCATCCACCCAGCCATGTCTCTGCTCATGAGCTCACCTCCTCCTAGGCTAACTGATGAGATGCAGAGGATTCTTCAGCTGTCCAAGGCATACAACATTGGGGATTGGTATTATTACCAACACCACACAGTCATCAGAATATATGGGTGTGAGCTGCCCCCATACATATTGCCCAGATATGTGCCCATGAGATTGTTTGCCCTGGAATACTTCAGGCAATTTGGGAATGCTGATGTGTTGCACTTTTCAAGCAGAGGCAAGAAAGCACAACTCAAGGTCAGAAACCAATTAGGCCACTTCATCTACAACAAAAGGGAGGAAGGTTGGCAAGAATCCGACAGCATGTTAGGATCCCTTGGCCTACAGACCAGTTTCCTTTGGAAACCTTATGACCCCAATCACTTCATAACTCTAAGAAGGGTCAAGTATAGGCTGTCTGGTTATGACCATGTAAGGTTGCCTCACATAGAAAAATATGCAAATCAAGTAAAATGGAGGAGGGGAACCTTAGAGGAGGCTGCTACACAAGAAGAATTAAATCAAAGAGCAGTTAGAAATATCCAAAAGATGGCTGACTTGGATCTTTGTGCACAGGTGTTTACTCTTCCAAGCACTCAAGTGGGAGCAGCTGCATCTTCCTCCACAGCAAATCAGCAAGCGGTTAAAGCTACTGAGCAAACCTCAAGCAAAGGCAAAGAAAAGGAGATGGAACTAGAACAGCCACCTCATGGGGAGGCACATCAGCAACAACAATAGGTACAACCGCAACAAGAGGGGCAGCAAGAGAAAGAGTAGCCATTACAGTAAGAAAAGGCAGTTGAAGCCCCAATTTCCACTGAGCAGCAGGCTCAGGACACGGTGCCTCCTAGGCCAGAAACGACAGTGGAGGCCTGAGTCCTCCAAACCCCACAAAAAGAAGACATAAGCAGAAAGAGGGACAGAGAGACTCCCCTCACAACAACAACGACTCAAGGGGAGAAAAGACACAGAATGAATCCCCTTTCAGAAGAGGAAATGCCTTTGGGGCAATCTTTGGGCATGGGCCCACCAAGTCTGGAGGTCTCAGCAAGTTCCTTCCAGCAGGAACAAGAGAGGATGATGGGAGGAGAAGTCATCCCCTCAAGCCAGCAGAGAGAAGGTGAACTGAGCATCAAACAACAGTTCATTGACATAAAGAGGAGGAATGAGCCAATAAAGATACAACTATATAATCATTTGTTGAAAATGGCTCCCACCAACCAGCAAAGGCTCATGTCTGCATATGATGTTAATGAAGGCAAAATGATCATGAGTCACTTCATGCCAACTGCATTGCAGCCACAGTCCCCTTCAGACTACTTGAGGACCAATCTTGAGGTCCTTGCCAAGGACATCCACCCAATCGATAAAATCGAATTGCATAAACAAACGGGTGAGATGGTGTATGCCTCCTTGGCAGACAAGACACTGGATAACTACAGGCTAGAAAATAGCCTAAATAATACAGCTGCCCAACTTGAGTTGGAGAGAGCATCCTCTCAAGCAAAGGATAACAGGATCAGGGCCTTAGAAGACATAATCATAGAGATTGGACATGATCCCAAGGACATCAAGGGCATACAAGAAATATTGAAATTGAGGGATGCAGACATGGTAGCTTTGAGGAGAAAGATCAAAATCCCAGCAACAATTCACCCTCAAATAGATGAAGCTGCCCAGCTAAGACATGATCAAGATGCGACAGCTTTGCTGGTGTCTTTATATAAACAACTAATCCAGACTCAAGAAAATCTGGGTGAATCAGAGGCTGCACAGGCAGCATTGCAAGCATCATTACAGCAAAAGGAAGGAGGTAAATCATCTCAGCCTCCTCCAGAAATAATTAACCTGCAGGAAACTCCTCAGACCACAGCTCCTCCTACTGAAAAGACAGCACCATCTACATCAGCAATTGCACCAACAACAACAGAGCAGGCTCCAAGCCTGGACATGCAGAAGCTCAAGAATGAAATACAAGCCCTGGAAGCCCAAATGGCAGAGCTAAATGAGGCCAGGGAGTGTCTAGCCAAGCTCAATGAGAGGTATGATAAATCCAAGCAGACTGTGGCAGAAAAGGTCAGGTAAATAAAAGCCCTCAAAGACAGGATAAAGGAGCTGGAGAAGGAGCTCAAACTGGATAAAGTAGTGGCTGAGATCAAGACAGTGCTATGGGCCAATATTGGCCAATCTATCACTGATCAATGGCAGTATATTGAAACAACTCATGAGCAGTTAAAGCTCATTGCAAAAGCACAGAGGGAAATCCAGAGATCAAGGGAATCTCTAGGCAATATGCCTGAGGTTGCCAATAGAATGATCAATGTGCTTAACAACAGAACAAGTGCTCAGTTAGCTACTATGGGAATATCCAATAGGACTGAGACTATTTTATTAGTGAAGAGGGTCCTAACACTAAGAAACCTGGTGCAGACACTAGAGAGAAGGACCCAGGACATGCAGACAGAGGTCAACAGATTCATGGACAAATTTGTGGCATTGCAAAACAGAGGTCTCCCTGGCTTACTGAACAACGCAGGAAGGCTACTTACACTTGAGCAGTATGCCAAGAGGGTCAACACATTCGCCACAAATCAGATCACTGAAAGGCCCAGCACCTCAGAGGAAACAGGGCCAGCTACAGGACAAAGTCTCTACAACAGGGTAGAGAATTTATTCTTTATAATGAATGAAATTAAACACCTGTTTGAAGTGCCTCCCAATTTCTGTAAATACACAGAGGCAGATGAGACTTTGGATGCAATTCTTAGACATCAATTGCCCACACAGGAATGGTGGACTAGCATGATACAAAAGATATTGTAAATCTAAAGGCTTCCAGCACAGTTTTCAGCAAAAAACATAAGTCATCACCTTCAGAAAAAGTGATGCATACACGGTGGATGAGAGAGGAATGGGCTGAGCCAAATCAGCAGAAAGATCCGGCCACTAAAGCATTAGTGACAGCTGCAGACAGCAGGGCCGAAAAGCTACAGCACAACAGCCATAAAGGCACATTTTTCCGCATTAAAGCAGAACCTTCAGACCGACTAAGTGGTCTCCAAGGGTCAAAGTATCTCCTGACAGATATAAAGGTCATTCATTTTGTATTAATAGCAGCAGTAACTGCTTTTCTGATATTTTGTAAAATTTGGTAACGTATTTAATTATCAGATAACTCAGTGGTTTAGATATTTTGGAACCGATTGTATAAATTCCCCCTCGCATAAGCTTGCAGGGGTTGTTTATTTCCTCTTGAAGAGATCCTATGCTATAATTTATTCAGAGTTTAATAAAAGAAGTGATGGAATCTCTCAAGTTCTGAGTTGTTTGAATGCGTTCATGGTGTTTGTTAAAAGTTGCAGGATCCCTGTGCATCTCACAATACAATAAGTCTTCTGTAACTCTCTTTGTTATGTGTTTCAGTCTTTTACAATCCATACATGTTTCTAAGTCCTAGTATTTAGCAGCAAAGAAAAAGAATAGCTTCAGGATTTATTCATGAAATACCCTGAGCTCAATCTATGTTGTTAATGAATTTTTTCTTCAGTTATAATCTTGATAAGTGTAATTCTTAATTGCTTCACTTTCAGAATATATGTTTCACAGTGACCCTTGTTTCAGGAATTCAAGTTTTCTCCTGTGCAATATACTTCACTTTCACACCACTAGCTTAGTGGAAAATTCTTAATTGCTTTCCATTGGCTAATCATACATCATCACCACAGTTTTAAGTTTGTTTGTTGGAATACCCAATAGGCCCTGCAGTATGAACACTCCCACTTAAGCATTTCAAACAATTCTCAGCTCTAGACTCCATTGCCCAATGAATTAAAACTGTCTGAACACTACATCTTAGGTATTGAAAGATATCATTCAACCAATATTCAAACCAAACCCTCACTTCATAACTAGTCTAAAATCCTCACAAAACAGAGATAAATCTTAAGGAGAGAGCCCTCTCTGATTACAGTTTGGCTAGAGACTATAATCCAAAGCTTGGTTAGTGGTTACCCCGACCGTATTCCCTTGGGAGTCATAGGGAACAACCTGGGTGTTAACATAGCCATCCAGACAATGCCAATTGTCTAATGATCTACCACTTTAGCTTCGATGGAAACACTCCATCCTTCTCCTCATGTGATGGGAAAACCTCATGCTACTTTGACACATCTCATTGTGTGATACACCAATGACCTTCTTTCTTCTGCATAGGCCATCACAGCTACTCCACAACTTCTCTCCCCCTTTGACATCAATGGAAATGGGCTACAACATGCCCTTTTCTCCCCGTGCAATAACTTGGCTATGAAGACTAGAGTCTAGCTATTGAGATGTGCATTCGGCTTGGCAGATATCTCTTCCAGGACTTTCGTTGTTGCCACTCCATAAGCTTGCTATATTTGATATGCTCCCCCGAAAACATACTTCCTATGATTTTAATGCCTCTATTTTTGGACACCTTATGGATGTTGGTTGAGAACCCTCTCCACTAATTCATATTTTTTATCAAAAGGATTGATAGCCATTAAAATGATCATGGTATTATTGTTGCTACAAATACCAATTAATGATGATGAATTTTGGCTTGCACTTCTTCGTTTTTGTTGCTTCTTCCAAGACTATCCTCACATTATTTGAGTTTATCAGTTTCTTTCCTTGAGATCATCTCATACAATAGGGATTGCTTCTTATACCAATTGCACGATAGGAAATGATACAAATGGAGAATTGTACATGTTAAACTCTAATATTTCCTTTGTAAAAATGAAATTTCCATTTGCACACAAGGTCACTCATCATGAGCCCAACACAACCAATTTACATAGTGATACCAATTGAAGGTTAAGTGACATGAAACTATTGCACCAATTGTGTTTCATGAACACAAGACTGCTATGCATAATAAAACTCACAACTTACATGAAATATGCGTATTTCACCCAAAATGAAAACCTATCATTTCCTCAGCAATCTCCCTTTCGGAGGCTGCCCATTGTTGCTTGCTACTCCTTATTAGAGAAGCTCCTGGTAAGTCAATGCTCCTTGATCTCCTACAATAGATTTCTTGCCTCTGCGTGGGGACTGATCATGTGGACCTGACTTGACTGTGAGCTTCTTGTCATTCCACACTTCCATTATAGGCCATGTTCTTCCCAAAACATAAGATATTGTGGTGTACTCTTCATGTTGGATGTGCTTCTACTTTTCAATATCGATACATTCAAAATAAACCAATTTATTCTTGATATCAACAAGAAAACACAACCATACCTTCATCAATGAGATGCACCTTTTTGTTTATTCTCTTTGGCTTCCTGCATCTGACTTATTCGGCCTCCCTTGAGGCCATTCTCTTCCTTCAGTAAATACAACAAAGATCTACTCCCCCTGAGAAGATCATCCTCCTTCTTCCTCTATACCTTCAATGACGAGTCCTAACATAAGAATTTAACTCCAACTCCTTATTTTCCACTGTTTGGGCTTCTTCTCTGTTGCACATTGGTAGAGGAACCTTCTCTTTTATCTCCTCTTTCTTCACCCAAATCCTTTTGATGCCTTTCTACCTTAGAGATAGATCCATGATGTGGGTAAGAGGATCATTCTCCTTATTTCTTCCTCCTCTATTCATCTTGCTCTTTTGACACAAAGAACTGTGTTATAGACAATTTTGTGCCTTGCAGCATCAGACATGAATTGTCAATAATCCAAGGGATCCAAAGTCCCTAAACATGATGTTCCTACCCCTAGAGGAACAAGGTCAGCAAACCAACAGCTCTCAGATCAGTTCTCCACCTGAAAACACTCAAAAACAAGAAATCCTGAAATCAAAGCAGGTGCTCCACTAGGCTTCTGCGCTGAAACTCAACTCCTCCATGGTGTACCTGCGTTGCAAAGCAGGTAGAACAAAGGCCACCTGCGCTGAGCGAGATGGGACAAGTGGCACACTGAGTCATTGCTCTGGAATCTTCCAAAAATGACACTTGGATCAGGGATTTCGCCTTGTGATGAGTCAGAGGCTCTGTTTCTCCAAGTGGAAGCAAGGTTCTCCAAGTGGACTCAAGAACTGAAGATCAACTGAAGAGAGAGAGGACACAAGGCAACTACACATCAGTTGCAAGCTGACTCATCCTTTCTCAATTCATCTATATATTGAGCTCTCTCCTATGAGCTCAGGAGGCTGGAATTTTGTGCAAAGTAATGATATGCTGTTGGTTTCACTATAGAACTATTGGGTGATTGCTTGAAGGAGGTGAAGAGGAGAAATTCTTTCTGCTGGGAGGTGTTGCTGGATTGGGGCCTTCAATGGTTGTAACTCTCTCAGAACTTTACTTCTTCTATTAATAAAAGCTATTGAGGTTCTTCTATATGCACTTGTTTCAATAATGTATTGTGATAATTGTATATTTGATTTATGCTAATCCGTGAATCAGTTACGATTGCATGCTTCTTGTAGTTTCCTTCTTTGTTATTTTGCAGGATCTCATTGTAGCTAGGCCAGTAAAAGAGCAAGGAGCTGGGAGCAAGCAGCAAAGAGAAGAGTTTGGATTCGACATTAAGCGCAAGGCAATGGTTAGTGCATTTCCTCATTCTCTCTTGCTTTCGTAAAGAAGTAAATCTTAAGTAGTTTTCTTTACAGTTGTTGCTGAGGTAATATCACCCTTAGAGTGGGATAGGGTCATCCGAGTCGGATACTTTTCCCTACAACAAACTGGCGACTCCGCTGGGGATCGTATCTGTTTGATTGTTTGTAGTATTTTGCTATTCATTTCCTGAACAAAAGATTACCAAATCGAAAAGCTTTTGACTATATCAAAAGCGAAGTAGAGGGTAGCTACTCTAGCTCATTTATGAGCATGTTCATGATTTGAAGAGCTGATCTACGAGGATCCTTGTAAGCTCTTAGTGATAGCTTTTCATCTTCCTTGTCATCCCTTAGTGTGTGCTTGACTGATAGCTTCTGATTTGAGCAAAAACTGTGAATTTTTGAGAAAATTGTGACCCGGAAACTGAGAAAACGTAACTTTCGTTTTCCAAAGCAGGTAGTACACAGGCTACCTGCTTTGCAACGCAGGTCCCGAAGGGGCTACCTGCGCTGAGATCCAGACTGGCTGAGCAGCACCTGCGTTGGCCCAATTTTGCCTTGTGCATTTGGGGTTTCCTCCCTTTTTCTTGCCTGTTTTCCCTATAGATTTTGCAGCCAGTTACCAGTCTTGTACCTGTTCTGAAACCAACCTTACTTGCCATCATTTCGCCTCTGTTATATAACGAAATTGTACTTGTTCTTTTGTATTTCTTACATCATTTACAATTTCCCATAACGAAAGTGTACTAGTCTTGCTTTGGCCTCTTAGATCTGAACCTGTGTTAGGAATTTTGCTGGTCTAAAGAGTTAGCTTGTTTGCTGTCCATAGCTGATTAGTCTTTTTACTTTCGTCATTATGGTTTGATTTCATGTATTTCCAGTGATTAAACAAGTGAATCTTAAGGTGTCTTTTGATTTTGGACTAGCTTGTTTACTTTCGCTTGAAATCGAAATCAAAGTTATATAACAACTTTCTTTTTGTAATACATCAACATTAAGAAAGGGAAAAGAAAATACATGCATTGTGCATTTTGCATTTGACTGTTTGCATGCTGATTTAGGAAAAAATTGCATTAGTGTGTGCTCTATGATCTGTGTGAAAAGATTTGCCTTTCTTCTCCCTCAGTAGTTAAGATTTTCAAAGTTGAAAGATTGAAAAGTTTGCTTCTCATCTTAGACTGCATTCAGGAATTTGTTACATACATCTCGTGGTGATCCTTAAAGGCAAACTGCTAAACAAGATCAACATTAAAATAAATTAAATTTACATAACAACGCTTTGTAACATAACGCAAACACATAGAGGTCTAGGTAGAGACGTGTTCCGGCATCGTTAAACATAGTGATTGTCGATCTCTACGAAGGTGGGTGATTCCTCCTGAGAGTCGGTGGCACTAATACGGACTTGTGCTCCCACGTACCGTCGCGTATATATTGGGAGACCCCTATAGGAACAAAGCCTTTATCCATAGGAAGCCGTGTCGGCCGCCCTACTGATCGCGATGCAGTGAACACAGCATTCACAAAGATCGACCACCCGTACCGTAAAACGTATTCTGTGGTTTCGCGAAAAGTTTGGCACACCCTCTGCCTAGAACTCCAGAGAAGTTTCTTTTGGCCTTTTTCAAACTCTATAACTGAAAAATTCCATCCGAGCATTTGTCACTTCGGGCTCGTTAAAACATCGAAGGAGACTAGAGTCATCTTTAGCTTTTTCTCGACTCTTAAAACATGAAAAAGCAAAGTTGTGTCTAAAGCGTCGTTAATAAAATTTATTTTAATCGGAACATAATCACCTGTTATTCCCACGTTGATCTTTCAGTTGAAAAGTATGGAGCCCACCAACCAAGGAAGTCACCTTGGTGGAAGTCCCAATCCCTTCTCCTCTTGGGGAGATGTTGGTGCGCCTCATATGGCCACATTGTCACTTCCAGGATTGACAATTGGCCTACCTGTATGGCTCTTTTCAACTAATGTAGTTCAGATCACCACTAATCCTGAGCAGTCGAATCAACAGTCAGACCAGTCTAGAACTACCCACCAGCCTTCCACTTCTTACAATTCTTCCTCTGATCCTTCATCTTCGCAAGGTAGAGCCGGCAAAAGTCAGCCTCCCATGGAGAAGAAGAAAAAGAAGAAGAAAGAAAAGAAGCAGAAGGGGCCTATGGCGAAGGCGACTGGGGGCAAGCAAAAGACATCTGACAAAAATCCACACACTGCACCGACCGGGCCTAAATCGCCATGTGTCATTTGCAAAGGGACCCACTTCCATCGTGATTTTCCTTGTATTCCCCGGATACTAAGGGACTGGTCCCCCAGGTTGCACAATCTGGTAGCATCAACCTCTGGTAGCCATGTTGATTGCAGTCCGTCAACTAGCGAGAGTGAAGGACGAAAAGGGAGACCAAGATCACCCTGTATGTTGTGTGAAGGCGATCACACCATCCACCGATGTCCATTCTTAGATGAGGCGAAGAGGGTTTTGGAAGATCGTCCGGTATCACCGTTACGACTTCCTCCTGGATACCAAAAACTCGTGCCTAATCCCTCGATAGTTGAAAATCCAGCTGGCCCGCTCAAGTGGTCAGCTGAAGTGTCAGTCATTGAGAATGAACCTGTTGAATCCAGACCAGACGAAAGTCTAAAGGTCGAAACGGCAGTTGACCCGGTTCTTCCTTCAGAGGTTTCATCCTCAAATGACTCCGTCATTGAAGACTCATCTTCAAATGACACCCTCACTGAAGAGGATAAGGATGACACCGTCCATATTCTTTTCATCAACACAGACTCTGATGAGCATCAGGGCAATGCGCCCATTCCTTTATCGCAGGAAGGAACATCGTCAGGGTCGTATCCGGCCGTGTATTCGGTCCCACCACCAAGCAACCTAGTTGTATCCTTTAATTGGAATCAACTAGGCAAACCCCGGTTACCAGCCAGTATCCCATTCAGAATCATCGTCCAAATCTACAGAATGGTGATGGCTGGAACTATCATTGATGAAGGGGCATCTGTGAGTATCCTTTCCTCTATTTCTTGGAAAGCACTGGGTTCCCCGGCGCTTTTACCTGAGATGAGAAATCTATCGGGTTTTGATAAAGGAACCAGTCACCCGTTAGGGATTCTCCCCAATGTTCCCATTACATTGAAAGGGAAGACAGTTCATATGAACGTCATGGTCGTCCAGGGACCCTTGGTGTATAACTTACTCCTTGGACGAGACTATATATATTGCATGGAGGCGATAGTGTCCTCACTCTTTAGAGTTATGTGTTTTCCGCACGAAGGAAGAATGGTCAAGCTCGTAGACCAACTTTCATTTCCAGGATCACGCATCGCAAATAGTCAAATACCATCCCTTAACGGTTTATTCACTCAAGGAATGCCTCCGTACCCCATCCGAAGGAAGGAAGAGAGGGTTGTTCTAGGATAAAGTTCTTTTGTCAAAGTTATGTGAGTGAGATAATCAGCTTCTCGCGCCCTTTGTCTAAAAAGTAGGCTCTCCTGAGGGAGGAGATCCATTTGTGGCGGCAAGTAGCCACCATCTTTGAAGGCAAGCCTCACCCATTAAAACATATGTTTTGAAGGATAAGTAGGGGCATCCTCCAAAGAAAGAGATGAAATTGCTGCAACAAGTAGTCACCATCCTTAGCAACCTAATAATAGACATCGCCGGAAAAAAGAGTTTAGTTTGCGGCAGCGAACAGAACCATTTTTCGGGTAATAAGAAGGAGGCAGCGCCTCGAAATTATACTTTATACCTGGGGGCATGCAAACCTTTTGGAGTGCAAGCACGGGACGACTATTTATTTTTTAAAATTTTTAGGTCCTCCCTTTAAACCTGTAGGTCTAACCCGTTAAACTCGTAGGATTAGCCGTTTCCAGCTTGCATAAAGAAAGGATGTGGGGCAAAAGTTAAAACTTGCCAAATTGGAGTAACTAGTGAGGTATAGCTCCTTAAATATGACTACCTCACCTGAGGCGTTTCTTGTATTATGACTGGTATAATTGAGCAAGGTTTGGTCGCATTCAAGCTCGTTAAAAAATGAACTGCCCCTTAAGGTTTAGGGGCATATGCCTCGTTTGCATTATTATGCTGGGGGCATCCATCATTTGAGCAGTTTTAGCAATGTTCATGCTCGTTAAAAAATAAACGCAAGATCCGAGCAGTTTTAGCACATAGTTCATGCTCGTTAAAAAATAAACATAAGTTGTGAGCAATCTTCCCCTAGAGTTCAAGCTCACCCAGAAAAAATGAGCCGGTAAATAACCTTGGTAAATGTAACCTTTGACAGCCATATTAAAGCCCTTGGTCGTGTTCTTGCAGTCTCACCTCCATCCGTTCATTTGGCCAATCGTTCATCTCCATATGTTTGTTTACCCATTTTGAGGAACAGCTGCGAAGAGTGATTTCACTTAGCCATCCTTGTGACACCCTGTACCTGGAATCTGCTGCTATCCCTGTTTATCACTCGTTCCTCAAAAGACGAGTCTTCTTTGAGCTCTTTTCACTGACTCGTAAAATATGAAAAGTTTGCCGAGTTTTGGCCTTCCAGCTCGTTAAAGCGACCGGAAAGCTATCCCTCCTCTAGATTTTAATCTTTTTGGACCTGAGGGATTATTGCACAAAAAGATCGAGCGCTTGTTTTGTTCGGCTCGTTAAAGCAATCGAAAATTCATCCCTTCTGTATTGTTTTATACTTTTTCAGACTTAAGGGATTAGATGACGAAAAAGGAATTCTGGAGTTGACTTTATGTACCTTTTCAGACTCTCTAAAAATGAAAAGGACCGAGTTATCCTTGTCGTTAGACTCGTTAAATTCATTAAATAGCGACAAACTTGTCTTTAGACGAGAACGAGTTTCCCTATCGCTAGGCTCGTTAAAACATAGCGATGGGCTTGCCCGAAGGGCAGGTTATAGAACAAGCATACGTTATCCTCCTCAAGCTTGATAAAAATAAAGAGGTACTGGTCAGCAATGACTAGGGAAAAATTGGGAGAACCTCACAGCTTTAATGGTAGCAAGTCGCTCTTGAACATGACACTTTGTCCTCCATATCACATCGGGTTGGGTTGTTTCATTCACCGGTCTCATCACCATGGTCCTCGCCACACCATCCACATTTGGGGTAATGCTACTAATCCATCACATCAGTGTCGTTATATGTTCAAGAGATGTTGTTCTGCAAAGAGTCAACCGTGTCCCATCCACTGCCATACATTGTCCTTCATCCATTTCATGACCGCCACCCTGAATCATACATCACAGTTTGTTTTCACCTCATCACAATCACTAACTCTGTTCCGTGTCACTGATGTGGGATTCATTAAGGCCCTCCTTTGACGGATCGCTCCTTGTCGACATCAGCTCATTATCCAAGGAGTTGATCTAGGAACAACCCCTTCAGTACTTTGAAGCTTGCATGCCTCAATGGCAAGTTTCTCACTTCCGGCGACAGGTATACATCAATGACCTTCGACCAGAAGATTTTGCATGGTGGTCGACGCCAAGTCCTTTATTCCCACCATGTGAATTGTACTGCCGTACCTTGAGGGTCATCATCCTTATCGGTGATTCCTCTCGCACTTGTTAACGGTTTACATCATTGACCGGTAATCAAGCGATGTCTTTCCATGTTCGACTTCAAGAAATTTTCACATGGATCGACTTGTACATCGAGTGAAGATCGAAAGAGATTGAAGACCCCGGATCTAGTTTCATCCATCCGGGCTGCGATATATATTCAGGATATAAAGACACTTGATATGTACATCATTGCAGCAGATGATCATCCTTCTCAAAGGATGATAATTTCAGCAGAGAATTATCAGTCTATCATCAGACGATCGTCTGTGCTATGTACCAAAATGAATTTATAAAGCTGAGCATGGGAATGCCCGCCTCAGCTAGATCATGAAAAAGAATGAAAAATAATGTATTGTATTGTATCTTATTACAGGAAACTTCTCAGCAGATTGAATGAACTTCGGATCCTCCTAATAAAGCATTTCACCCGATAAACGACCTCATACTTTAGGGGGCATCTGTTATAGACAATTTTGTGCCTTGCAGCATCAGACATGAATTGTCAATAATCCAAGGGATCCAAAGTCCCTAAACATGATGTTCCTACCCCTAGAGGAACAAGGTCAGCAAACCAACAGCTCTCAGATCAGTTCTCCACCTGAAAACACTCAAAAACAAGCAATCTTGAAATCAAAGCAGGTGCTCCACTAGGCTTCTGTGCTGAAACTCAACTCCTCCATGGTGTACCTGTGTTGCAAAGCAGGTAGAACAAAGGCCACCTGCGCTGAGCGAGATGGGACAAGTGGCACACTGAGTCATTGCTATGGAATCTTCCAAAAATGACACTTGGATCAGGGATTTCGCCTTGTGATGAGTCAGAGGCTCTGTTTCTCCAAGTGGAAGCAAGGTTCTCCAAGTGGACTCAAGAAATGAAGATCAACTGAAGAGAGAGAGGACACAAGGCAGCTACACATCAGTTGCAAGCTGACTCATCCTTTCTCAATTCATCTATATATTGAGCTCTCTCCTATGAGCTCAGGAGGCTGGAATTTTGTGCAAAGTAATGATATGCTGTTGGTTTCACTATAGAACTATTGGGTGATTGCTTGAAGGAGGTGAAGAGGAGAAATTCTTTCTGCTGGGAGGTGTTGCTGGATTGGGGCCTTCAATGGTTGTAACTCTCTCAGAACTTTACTTCTTCATTAATAAAAGCTATTGAGGTTCTTCTATATGCACTTGTTTCAATAATGTATTGTGATAATTGTATATTTGATTTATGCTAATCCTTGAATCAGTTATGATTGCATGCTTCTTGTAGTTTCCTTCTTTGTTATTTTGCAGGATCTCATTGTAGCTGGGCCAACAAAAGAGCAAGGAGCTGGGAGCAAGCAGCAAAGAGAAGAGTTTGGATTCGACATTAAGCGCAAGGCAATGGTTAGTGAATTTCTTCATTCTCTCTTGCTTTCGTAAAGAAGTAAACCTTAAGTATTTTTCTTTACAGTTGTTGCTGAGGTACTATCACCCTTAGAGTGGGATAGGGTCATCCGAATCGGATACTTTTCCCTACAACAAACTAAACACAAATCTGTATTTCTCAACTCCATTCTTTCTCCTTGTCTTCAAATCCCTAGCTGTAGCATTCACATGCATATGTTGAAAAGCATTCCATTTCTTCTCATTTTTTTCATCTAGCTCTCTTGTGCCCAAATTAGCCACAATTGTAGTTGTTGGAAATAACACTGAGAGGGGGGGTGAATCAGTATTATCACATTAATAAAACTTTTTCATTTCCATAATCAGATTCATATATGCTACTTCCACAACTTCTTATGATTAAGTTAATTGATCTTCAATGAGTGCATTAGAACATTATCAACCATATTATCAGATAATAGATGCAGTGATAGAGAATAGATCATCACACATAACGCACACACATGAACACCATGATATAAGGTGGAAACCCACTACGGGAGAAAAACCACCTGCTGCAAGTCATCTCAATCTTCTTCTTAATAAGAAAATCCTTTTACAATATTTGTACTGGTGCAGTCTTATACCAGTACGGGAGCTACAACCCCCTTTACTCTTGTACTAGCCGATCCATTTACTAGTACGCAGGCTGCTACCTGCTACAATGGTCCAAATATCTCCCTTAGCTTTTGTATTAGCTTAGATACTAGTACATAGGCACTGGCCTACAATCTTCTCTCCTCCAGGTACCACGTTTCATGAATTTTCAGACTGGATACACTGAAGCACAACACATAATCTGAAAGGCCACTTTTCATCCAATTTTCATACTGGACCCAACAACAACATTAAAGCTCATAATCAAACAACCTTCTGAATCACCCAATCACGAGATCCATACATATACAATGATATTATGAGAGTTATCAACCAAATCTAGTACATAAAGATAAGTCATTAATCATGATGTTATCTGAACTCAATACCAGTAACCAAACATCATTTATGCACCCAAAACCCTGCAGAATAGTCAAAGGCAGTTAAAACAAATTTTAAGCAGGGATCGCAACTTCACTGGTATAGATCTGTGGATATCTGTACTACCTCCGCACCTACGCCTTCTGTGGCGTCGCGACCACCGCACTTGCGCCTCCTGTGGCGCTTCCGCACTACACCTTCTGTGGCGCCTCTGCACTGCACCTTCTGTGGCGCCTCCACACTGCGCCTTCCGTGGCGCCTCTGTGGTGTCTCCGCACTGTGCCTTTTTTGGCGTCTCCGCACTGCGCCTTCTGTGGGGCCTCTGCACTGTGCCTTCTGTGGCACCTCCGCACTCTGCCTTCTGTGGCACCTCTTTGGCGTCTCCGCACTGCGCCTTTTGTGGCACCTCCACACTGCGCCTTCTGTGGCGCCTCTGTGGCGTCTCTGCACTATGCCTTCTGTGGCGCCTCTGTGGCTTCTCCGCACTGCGCCTTCTGTGGCGCCTCCGCACTGCGCCTTTTGTGGCGTCTCTGTACTGCGCCTTCTGTGGTGCCTCTGTGGCGTCTCTGCACTGTGCCTTCTGTGGCGCCTCTGTGGCGTCTCCGCACTGCGCCTTCTGTGGCACCTCCGCACTGCGCCTTTTGTGGCGCCTCCACACTTCCGCAGCTACAGCGCTCAAGAGATCACCCTTCACAGATTCGCTTTCAACTTCCCTTTCATAGATCAAACTTTTAAAACAATAACCCAATATTTCAGATCTTAAGATATTCAATTTCCAAGAATGAATTAGCCAAGTGATCTCCTTTGCTTTATATAGGCTTAGGCCTTTCACAATACCATGGGCCAAAACCATAGGATAAAAAAAAATTGTTGGACTAATACCATGAACCAACCATGAAAGTACGTGAGATCAACACTTTTGACGAAGTACCATGGTCGAAAACCATAGGTTCAAATACCAAGGACTAACTACCATGGACCAAATGTAAGTTCTCCAACATATACGCGTTTTTCCTCATAGGTTCAAATACCAAGGACTAACTACCATGGACCAAAGGTAAGTTCTCCAACATATACGCGCTTTTCCTCATAGGTTCAAATACCAAGGACTAACTTCCATGGACCAAAGGTAATTTCGCCAACATATACGCTCTTTTCCTTGCATGAAAGTGCGTGAACTTTTCTCTACATGAAATAAACTTTTCTCTGCATAAAAGTGCGTGAAATTTTCTCTACATGAAATAAACTTTTCTCTGCATATAAGTGCGTGAACTTTTCTCTACACTATAATTTATTATCTTAGATGAGTGGGTTGCCATCAAGTACAACATATGTATCATAATGCCAAAAATCTCCCCCTTTGGACTTGATGGCAACAACAACCAATCACTCTCCCCCTTTGACATCAAGGGCAAAGGGTTATTCTCCCCCTAAGAACATGCTCCCCCTGACTATAAACCAGATCTGCAAAGAAGAACCATAATCCATGACCATGAAAGAGATAGAGACGTATTGCAACAATATTCAGACCAGCATCCAAGATCTCCTTTTGTACGTCCTCCATAATGCCAAAAATGCATTATAAGCTCCCCCTGAGTACCTGTTGAAATATCTGAATGAGCTCCCCCTTTGTATATGTCATGGTGCACCAATATGATCATGCTCTTTCTGAGAACAAGCTGAAATGTCTGCTCTGCTATATAGTGTTGTTCATGCTCAGGTTCCCCCTGACTGTAAGCAAGGTCTGCAAAAGGATGTTCTACATCACAAATGACCTTCCTAAAAGATTCAATACATACATCCATCACCCAACCAAGTGGGGATATATCAGAAAAATGAAAACCAAATACATTACAACTTCATCCCAGGCATAGTGGGGAAACCAACATAGGTCGTTACATGAACTGAAGAGATGACACTATTATATCATGAGTCTTGATATGAAATCACCTAAATAAGATGAACATCAGCAACAACACTTTATGATTTGCTCCATAGTATCTGTCAATAGCAACTAGACTAGCAACTTGTATTAGTGCATGAATCATCAAGGTATGTCTGCATCAACATAATTTCACATTCTATGTGAGAAACATCATAGCCATCCAGATCTACATGAATCAAGTATCATCAGTTGGGAATATCTGCATTAATCAACATATGTATGAAACAATCATATCATCATATAGATAAGATCTCATTATCATCATGTCTCCAACAATGCAACTTTGAATAATCATCCTTGTATCCAGCCAACAATCCTCATCCATTTGTGTGAAGAATGAAAGGAATCATAATTGTAATATATGATCTTTATGCATATGACGACAGCAGCATATGAGTGACTCACCATCAAGAAGATGTGAATTCAAGCTAAGTGCTTCACATGCAAGCATCATTAGAGAATCAACCATAAATCTGATCCAAGAACCATGTGAACAACTCATAACCATAGCAAGATGAGTCATTTATCCATATAAGTATCATCACCAAGGACTATTAACCATAATGCCAATAATGCATTAAGTCCATATGCTCCCTCTAAACCTGTGCCATCTGTCTGATCATGCATATCAATAAGAAGTATCAAGACATCATCAATATCAAGTTAGAACCAAAACACTTCTAACCATCATATCCACACATCATTATTATTAACTAGAGCAAAACTAATCCTTCTCTTGAATCTGTCCCTAATGCCTTTCTTCAAACAATCATATATGCGACTGTTCAGTAACTAACTCGCATATATATGTAACTTTCCTTTATGGAGTTTTCATATGAGATTCAGGACACTGAAGTTTTGTACTTTCAGCTCCCTCTGATTCTGGTATGTCTGTACGTTGTGCAGTGCCGCCTTTTTCTGACTGTACTTCCTTTTTCCTCCATATCTTCAAGCGTGATGATGACATTTTCTCCTTTTGATATGGTGCCCACACTTTGTTCTTGCATTCCTTAGCTATATGTCCAATCTCGTTACATGCATAACATCTTACATGTTTCATATTCCTCCTGTAACAATCAGCAGCTTTGTGACCAGACATATTGCAAGCAAAGCAATATCCATAAAAGTACCTTGAATGTGATGATCTTTCTGCATAATGGTCTTGAACCCTTCTTCTTCTACATCTAGCTGCAACATGTCCAAGATTATGACATACATAACATTCAACATTATTCATAGGAGGAGTAAAGGATTTTCTTTGAGGAATCTCTTTTCTTGGTTGATGATGAGATTGATCTTTCATTTCTTCGTTGATCGCTTTAGATCTCTCTTTAGAGTTCCTTGCCTCACCTTGTGAACTAGATTCACCTTCAACAGATTCATGGAAACCATGACCAGTCTTTATAGCAGGAGACCTTTGACTACTAAGAATATCATCCAAGACTTTAGAACTATCTTGAAATCGTAAAAGCTTATCCATTTCTTCTAGTTTACCTTTCAAGATATTTACCTCAACCTGAAGTTGTTCTTCCTTTTCAAGAGATTTCTTTTTCAAATCTTCTTTAGCTTTCCTTCCTTCTTCCATTTGTTCCCTTAGTTTGAGAATCTCCTTTTCTTGTTCTTCATTTAGATCCTGCTGCATTTGACGAACTCAGAAGGCACATTCTAGTTGAGATTTTAAGTTGGTGACTTCATTTTCTTGTTTTGCAATAGCTTGGAGTAGATCTGTATTCTGCTTCTTTGATTCTTCAAGATCTCCTTTTAGTGAGAGGATTGTAGCTTCAAGATTTTCATAGTAGCTGGATCTATCTTTGAGTTTCTTGATGGTTGTGCTTCTTTCGTTGACTTCTTTTCTTAATGATGTCACTTCATGCTGCAATTTTTGACATTGGTCTTCGTTGTCCTTGAGTAGCTTTCTTACCTTGTTTCCTTCTTCTAGTTGGGCCTTTAGTTTGGTAGCTTCTTCTTTGAAATCACATTCCCTTTTGTTCAATAGATCTTGTTGATCTCTAATTTTGTCTGTCAGCCTTTTAAATTCTGCCTCTATTTGATATCTTCCTTGTTCACCCATAAGAGAAAATTCAGTAGTTTCGCTATCACTTTCATCTCTTCCAAAAGGAAAGATAGCTGGAACATCAGAGGCTAATATATTCATACTTGATAATGATTCTGAATCTGATTCTGAATCTGAAGAGCTTCTTATACCTAATCCCCAATCGATTCTCCCACTGTCATAGTTCTTCTAAGATGACTTCTTTTTCTTAGGTGCTTTCTTCTTAAGCTTCTTTCCCATTGTTCCACGGATCTCCTTCAAGTGATCAAGCTTCTATCAAAGGACTTGCTCTGATACCAATTGTTGGAAATAATACTGAGAGGGGGGGGTGAATCAGTATTATCACATTAATAAAACTTTTTCATTTCCATAATCAGATTCATATATGCTACTTCCACAACTTCTTATGATTAAGTTAATTGATCTTCAATGAGTCCATTAGAACATTATCAACCATATTATCAGATAACAGATGCAGTAATAGAGAATAGATCATCACACATAAGGCACACACATGAACACCATGATATAAGGTGGAAACCCAATGCGGGAGAAAAACCACCTGCTGCAAGTCATCTCAATATTCTTCTTAATAAGAAAATCCTTTTACAATATTTGTACTGGTGCAGTCTTATACCAGTACGGGAGCTACAACCCCCTTTTCTCTTGTACTAGCCGATCCATTTACTAGTACGCAGGCTGCTACCTGCTACAATGCTCCAAAGATCTCCCTTAGCTTTTGTATTAGCTTAGATACTAGTACATAGGCGCTGGCCTACAATCTTCTCTCCTCCAGGTACCACGTTTCATGAATTTTCAGACTGGATACACTGAAGCACAACACATAATCTGAAAGGCCACTTTTCATCCAATTTTCATACTGGACCCAACAACAACATTGAAGCTCATAATCAAACAACCTTCTGAACCACCCAATCACCAGATCCATACATATACAATGATATTATGAGATTTATCAACCAGATCTAGTACATAAAGATAAGTCATTAATCATGTTATTATCTGAACTCAATACCAGTAACCAAACATCAGTTATGCACCCAAAACCCTGCAGAATAGTCAAAGGCAATTAAAACAAATTTTAAGTAGGGATCGCAACTTCACTCGTATAGATTTGCGGATATCTGTACTACCTCCGCACCTACGCCTTCTGTGGCGCCGCGACCACCGCACCTGCACCTTCTGTGGCGCCTCCCCACTGCGCCTTCTGTGGCGCCTCTGCACTGCACCTTCTGTAGCGCCTCCGCACTGTGCCTTCTATAGTGTCTCTGCACTGCACCTTTTGTGGCACCTCTGTGACGTCTCCGCACTGCGCCTTTTGTGGCGCCTCCGCACTGCGCCTTCTGTGGCGCCTCCGCACTCCGCCTTCTATGGCATCTCCACACTGTGCCTTCTGTGGCGCCTCCACACTGCGCCTTCTGTGGCGCCTCCGTGGCGCCTCCGCACTGCGCCTTCTGTGGCGCCTTTGTGGCATCTCCGCACTGCGCCTTCTGTGGCGCGTCTGTGGCGTCTCCGCACTACGCCTTCTGTGGCGCCTCTGTGGCGTCTTTGCACTACTCCTTCTGTGGCGCCTCCGCACTGCACCTTCTATGGTGCCTCTGCACTTCCGCAGCTGCAGTGCTCGAGAGATCACCCTTCACAGATTCACTTTCAACTTCCCTTTCATAGATCAAACTTTTAAAACAATAACCCAATATTTTAGATCTTAAGATATTCGATTTGCAAGAATGAATTAGCCAAGTGATCTCCTTTGCTTTATATAGGCTTAGGCCTTTCACAATACCAAGGGCCAAAACCATAGGATCAAAAAAAACTGTTGGACTAATACCATGAACCAACCATGAAAGTACGTGAGATCAACACTTTTGACGAAGTACCATAGTCCAAAACCATAGGTTCAAATACCAAGGACTAACTACCATGGACCAAAGGTAAGTTCTCCAACATATACATGCTTTTCGTCATAGGTTCAAATACCAAGGACTAACTACCATGGACCAAACGTAAGTTCTCCAACATATACGCGCTTTTCCTAGCATGAAAGTGCGTGAACTTTTCTCTACATGAAATAAATTTTTCTCTGCATAAAAGTGCGTGAACTTTTCTCTACATGAAATAAACTTTTCTCTGCATATAAGTGCGTGAACTTTTCTCTACACTATAATTTATTATCTGAGATGAGTGGGTTGCCATCAAGTACAACATATGTATCATAATGCCAACAATTTGGCCTAAGAATGGGATAGAGGAGGTACACATTTTCACAACACTTTTGTCAAAACTCCTATCACAGCCAACATGCCTTCTCCTAGCATTTTTGTGCATTTTTGAGGTGCTACTACCCAAAACATCTTGTTTCATTGCATGCCGTCTACAGTCTATGGCTCTATGCTCAAAATTATTGCAAGAAAAACAATAGCCATAAAAATTCTTTTGATTACATAGGTTACTTTTTATTTGAAGGCTCTGTCTTTGAGAAGAAAGGGTCGTTTGCTAGCTCTTTATGTGCCTTCTATGACAACTTGCATTGTCACCGTGCACTCTTTCTTGCATCTTCTTATCCCTCTTCTGTTTCACTTCTGATTGCTTCTTATTATCCTTTTGTTGATTCTTTCCATGTTGTTGTTGTTGTCAAACAACATTTCTTTCTTTTTTGTTGTTGGAATCTTGAACTCTCTTTACATGGGAAGTCAACCCTTCAACCTTCACATTCTTGGAGGTTGGTTTTTCCTTGAAACCCAAACTAACCTTAATGAGTGGGGATCCTCACCTAACAAGACACTCGTTCAAGGTATATTTTCTCCCCTCAAGCTTCTGATATTGAGACAATTCTTTATTTGAATTTTCTAAGTCATGTCTCAATGAGACTGCTTCATTTTTTAGTCTCTCACAGTAAGTTTCTTTCTTTCTCAGATGATTGGATAACCTCCCATTCAGTCTGCTAGCCTCTCCTTGTTGAGCATTTAGTTCAACCATTGTTGTGCTCAACTTCTCATTCTTAGGCTCATATATTTTCAAGCTCTCCTCTTCTGTGTGATTTTCCTCTGATAGGTCCTTGGTCTCATTTAGAGTAGAGATCAACTTCTTTCTAAAATATATCCTTTCATTTAGATCATTTTCTTCACTATAAGAGGTGATAGTTGAGTTACCGTAAAGATCTAATCCCATCTTTGTGTTCATGGAGTCATCCACAGGTCTAAGGGTTATCCCTTCTTCATCACTTTCAATGACACCCCTATTCTCTTCACCTTCATAGCGTCTGTCATTTTCTATTGATATTAAAATATGTCTATCTTCATTACAACTACTTGATGCATGACTATATGTATCTTCAAGTGATTCACATGAACATCTAGATAATGAATTACCTATTTCTTTACATTTATCACAAAGAAATAGCATACCTTCCTAACAACGTGGTCTCTCTTCTAAGACATATTCATTATCAACATGAGTGTGATGTGCAACAACTTCTCCATGTCCTGGTTCATTTATAGAGCAACAGGGCTCCTCAACCTCTTCTTGGGCCACACATCTATCTTCATTATGTTGACATTATAGTTTGTCCAACACTTTTGTTGCTGAATTACAATTCATTACTTTATCAACATCTAGCTTAGACAACTCTTTCATGATGACCTCCTTGGATTTTTCATTATGGTCATTCTTTTCTGTACTCTCAATAGAGATATACATATCATCATCTCATAGTGCTAAATAGGCCATTCTTCTAACCTTCCAGAATTCATAGTCGAAACCATGGTTTGATTCATTTAGGAATGGGATTCCTTTTGCTACTAGCCAAACTTTATTAGCCATTCTTTCTCTTTGATCTACCTTCTAGAAATTAAGCTATTCCTGAAGGAAATTGGCTCCGATACCAATTGTTGGAAACAATGATAATACAGAGAGGTGGGGTGAATAATTATTAAGGTTATTTTAAACTCTTATGCCTATTTACTTTCTTATTCATGCTTGAAACCCATTCATATAATCAACAATAGTATGTAATATGGAAACAAAATGAAATTAACAAAGAAGTATACACACCATGAGTATCATACACATGAGACACAAGGTTTTTATGTGGAAACCATTTCGAGAAAAAAACACCAAGTGTTTTGTTGTTATTGATGTAAAATAAGAGCACCTACTCTATTACATCAATCTATTTTGTGAGCACCCACTCACAAGAAGCACCATCTCCATTTGATTGTTTACTAGCACCAACTCCCTCTTTTTGTAGAAACCTTCCCAGCTTACCAGAAGAACCATTTGAGGCACTAACCTCATGTATTTGTTGCAAGCCCTAACTTGCATCTCCTTGGATTTTTTCATGCCAACTTGTAGGAGGCACCAACCCCCAAGCCTTCTCAAGCACCCACTAGAGATGGAAGCATTGAATTCCTATATGTAGGAATTAACACACACTCAAATAGGAGTTGTATGTTTTTTGTAATTTGGAAACCACTCTCTCTAATAAAAACTTTGTTCTCTACTCACTTTTCTCACTTTGTACATTCTGTAGCAGCCCACTCATCTTCTCAATGGCAGTCACTCATCACATTCCACGAAACTATTTTCTCTTCTTTAAATCGATAGTCACTCAGCTCTCAACGTTTTTCTCTCGACAGTACAAGCTCAACTCTCGGCCTCTTGCTCCAGAACATAGGCTCAGCTCTCGGTCTTCTTTCTCTGCATAAACACCCTCGACCTTTCTTGCAACACATAAAGTTTCAGCCTTTATCACACAGCATAGGAAGCTACCACCTTTAACATAAAGCACACATAGAAATTTTAGCCTTAATCACATAGCGAAGCTCTCAGGGTATCTTATCTGTGCCTAGGCACTCTTGGGATTGCTCTACAGAACAGGCTCACTGAGCCTCACACAGTTGTGCACTCACACAAAGCTTTTTCCACTTGGCTCTCTGGAAACTATGTTTCTTTCCCCCATCTTACTCATCTAATATCCTAGGTTTTTTTCCTCTGTTGCTTCCCAATTGATGTTCCCACTCTGTCTTATATTCACATTATGCACAATGTACCTCAACATGGCTCTACCATTTTCTTGTCATGTTTGAATTGTTCTCTACCACTAAATTCACCATGAGAATGTTCATCTGACTATTTCTCCATACTGAGAGTGAATTCTTAGTCCATCTGCACATGCCAACTAGCCACAATCCTCTGCTTGTGCAAGTCTCCTATAACTGAGGCTCTCCATGCTTATTCATGGTTTCACAATACTTTGGCATGGGTTGGTTGTCCTTTGGAATGGATTTTTTGTGGACCATTTTCCATGTTGCCTTGTCTTAAAGTTTTCTACTGACATTTTATAGTCACCATTTATTCGAGCAACCAACTCATCTATGCCCATTTACTATTTAGCTTCCGACTCATCCAACTTTCAATACTCCTCTATACTGCTTCATTGTAGCTTTTACACCATTGTTGAATTTCAGAGAACAAACATCTCATAACCTTATTTACAATACATTACTATTTTAAAATATTCCAATTGGCCTTTAACTGCTTCTACCTATCTCCTTATCGCATCTCTACCATAGGACCATTTCCTGTGACCCTCTATATAGAACTTAGGTGCTAAGCCCTCTAGCATCCTGCCAGGGGCCTTTCCACTTGTGCTATTGCTCTGCACTCTTTTTTTTCTGGGCTCCAAGACCAATTTCCAGCAATATCAGAAGCTCCACATATGACAATCTTCATAGTGGTGTAGTATTCTAATTTTATGATTCCCAACCTCCAATATGATGAGACCCTTCTGCTTAGCCCTTTCTACATTTCTCACCATAAGACCAAGGTTGTGACTTGAAGCTTAGCCTTGAGGTGTTGGAGAATTTAGACTCATGTTGAGGGCCATTTTCCATTTCTTAATAGCTCTCCACCCTTGGTTCTTTAATTTCTTGTAGACCATGTGCCACCGAAATGTCGGAGTCTCCCTTATCAAAACTTTTTCAATAACCAACTATTATAAAGTTCTGATATCCTCAATCCTATGATTGCCACCTTCTAATATGACAACCTCACTGCCACATGGAAACTTCTTAGATGTGACATGTGTCACCTAGTTATGGTCCATTAAGCCCCCTCAAAAGGCCAAAAGTGCCTGCGACATCTCCTTTCGTACTGCCACATCATGATGAAGTTAGCTTCCACTTGTCCCTTATCGAAACAAACCAGACACTGGCATGTGTCCTTATCAGAGCGAATCACATGCTACCATGTTTCCTTATTGGGACCGATCATATGCCACCACATGCTCTGCTAGAGGAGAGATAAAAGGACCTGTCGACCTTTGTTTTTGTCATGACATCCTTTGTTAATATTTATCATAGTTCCGACGACTTTTAACATTATCAACACATTATGCATATCACAACTTTCTAAAGGTTGTCACCTTAAGAAGTTTCCATTCTCTAATTCGATGACCTTCTGATGTGCCAATGCTCTGATATCTGAGGACCTCTGAGTTGTGATCGGCGATACCTCTATACCTCACATATGTGATCGTTGATATCTCTGGACCTCCAATGTCGTTGGACCTCTGATATTCCAATATTATAGATCGTCGATCTCAGATATGCCAATATGCTAGACCACTAATGTTTGATAAGCTGATATTATTTCCTCCCTAAAGCTTCAAATCCCTGAACTTCAGTAGGCCAAAAATTTTGAACCAAAAGTCCATTTTTGGACTTCTGCATATCATTGGAAATCCATTCTAGAGAACTTTCCAATGGAGAGGGTGTCACAACCTTAGTGAAAATTACATGTAATAAAAGTAAATAAATGGAAAATAATAACCACAGATGATGGGACACTTATTCCAAGCTGAATGTTGGGTAAAATCCTAGTGATGGGGATCACTTGTGATTGGTTATGGTTAAGGAAATTGGCAAAGGAAATGGCTAAGGCTTTGGAATGGAAAAATGGATTTTTTGGCACATTTTTTTTCTGAAAATAATGGAAATTAGGAGAAAAATAAGGTGAAAGGTGACAAGTTTCATGTGAGGAGGGAAATGAAGGAAAATAACGTAAAATGAAGAAAATAGAAGTCTCATCCATAAAAAGGCTTCTGAGGATCAATTGGTATCCTTTTGTCAGTTCAGTTTTGGAGCTCTCTCATTATTATCTCTCTCCCTTACTCTTAGAGACTTAGAGTTTTCATGGAGAACTCTTGGTGGGTGTGGTGTACTTAGATTTTTTGAGAAAGAAGGTTAAGGAGGAGCATGAAAGCACAAGAAGGCATCACGATCAGCAACTACATCATATTTTTTTGCAGGTACCAAGTTACATGTATGTTTCCTTCACTAGTTTTGGCATGCATGACACATGCATGTGGTTTCTTGGTTGTGATATGTCATTGGCATGGAGGATTTCCTGGATAGAGAGTGGATTGACTAGTATTGCGATTTCCTAGATAGCCTTGGTGATTGTGGGTTTACTTTAATTGTTTGCTTTTGGTTGGTTCTCATGTTTCCTTAGCTTGGATTGAGTTATTAATTCCTAGAAGCCCTCATTAAATAAAATCTTTGGAAGATCACTCATAGCTATGGGTTGAGTTACTATCCCTGGGAGTCTTGGTTGGAAAAAACACTCTAGAAGCCTTGGAAATCTTGGATGGAGACCAGTCTGATGATGGTTTTGTGATGTATGGATGTGAGGTGGAATCACTGCTTGATGCGTTGAGGTGGATGGCCTCTAGAATACCTGGAGGAGTTTTGATTGATTTTTATATGAGATCTCACATTCATGCTTGGAATATGGCACAAGGGTGAATGGATGAACAGAGATTTGGCTCATCCATTCTACGGTCAGGTGGAACGTGGAAGTCCCATCCCGGGTTTGGATTTTGCATCATTAATGAAAGGTTATTTCACCGAGTATTTCTATGAGTATTATGATGGATTATATGTGGTCTATATGCATGTGACTTCATTGATATTTTTGTCCTTATTATGCTGTGTATGCATATGTTTTATGACAAAATCTATTTATGGCTCTCATGATTGTTTTACTTGTAATTGAATGATCAATGTATCTATGACCTAATGGATGGAATGGAAGTTGATGTGTTAAGGCATCAATGGCTCTTCGCTATTCCCAGCTAAGTATGAGAGCCTTATGCTCAAAATTATTATTTACACATATAAACTACATATTCGCTATATGTTTGACGAAATTCCTGTCATGGCCAATAGGGGTCCAATTAAGGTCTTGAACAAGTATTCTCTTTAGTACTGTAATTTCCATGTTATTTTACTGATTTGAAGATATGTTTCAATCTAGGAAGTGATATAGGCTATAGACCTGAGAAAAGTGGCTCAAATCTCAGAGTTGTTAACATAACACTAACAAATTTGGTCTTTGTTCATTAGTAGGTAAGCCTGTGAGAGTGAATTTGGGATTCTCATCACTATCATGCCTATAGCATGGGAGAAATTGAGGCTTAAGTTGTCCAAAGATTTCATTGGGATGCCAAGGTAGGTTGTCTAAAGTATGGGATTGGTTCTTGAGGGTCCTGTAGGTAATGTTTTATGTATGTATGGTGTGTTTCTATCCGTTCCACTTCCTTAATGTGAATTAGGAGGTTGAATCATATCGTAGTGGCCTCTTGTCACATGTTTAACATGATTTGATGATTTCTTGGGTAGATGTGGGAGGAATGTATTATAGAGTGGTAATAGAGCACGGTTCACCCCTTGGAGTGGATGGGCTATGTGTTGGTCATGCATGCATGTTAGTTACATGTGTGTCTCTCACACTTGAATTAGATGTTTATGCATATGTGTGGATGGTTATGGATCACTTAGGCATGTTCATGGTTGCATGTGGTCAAGTGTACAATGACGTATTGATGGCGTTTTTCATGCATGAGGTCATGGTGTGTATTTTTATTGAGGTCATGCATTGATGACTAGACCCTAGCTAGAATGATGGTTGCATGGTCATATTATTATGTTTTATGTTTTTATATTTTGTCATGATTATTTTATACATGTATCACACTAATTTATTGATCTTGTAAACAAGGTATCCTCCTTGATCTATACTAAGGTAAGTGGATTTATTGTGAATTGGTTTAGCTAACATGATACACCTTGCAGGAAGAAGTATTGAATTCCTAGCAAGATGGTTGACTACAAAGACTCTCCCCATGAATGCGAAGAGCATTACGATTTTGGGAACCCTTCTGATTTGGACGTTATACTGAGAAGCTTAAAGGAAGAGATAAGGAGTTGTAAGGCAGATGATGACAAGATCATCCAAGCACAAGAGAAGCAAGTAGAGGTAAATGTAGAAATACTTCAAAGTTTATCAGATTTGTAGCATCAAGGACCACATTGGATCAACTATGAGTAAGAGGATAGAAGTAATGGGCATATGGTATTCGGTCGCATGGTGGTCACATATCAGATAGAGATGACACAGTCAAATATGGTAGATGGTTCGACACTCTAGATAGGAGAAGGAATAGACACAAGTATGATTCTATTTCTGATTCAGATAAGCATCATGATCATCATCGGTATCATCCTTATAGGAGAAGTGATAGGGTATATTTTCCAGATGAATTTAAGAAACTGAAGCCGTCAACATTTGATGGAGATATTAAGAAACCATAGGATGTTGATGCATGGTTTCTTGGCATGAGGAAATTCCTCAGCTTGCATGACTATTTAAACAACATGAAAGCTAGAGTGGGTACATTCAGTCTCAAAGGTAAAGAAAACATTTGGTGGGAAGATGCGAAGATTGTCAGATGCATTCATGAGAAGGATTTGACTTGGACTAAGTTTGAGTGGCTATTCAAGAAGTACTTATCATATAGATACTTTGATGATAGAGAAAAAGGAATTTATGAGCTAAATATTGGCTCCACGATAGATGATGAGTACAATATAAGGTTCTTAAAGTTACTGAGGTAGGTGCCTTATCTCACAGAGGAGAATGCCAAGATTCAGAGGTTCATTAGTGGGTCATGTTGTAGGGAAAAGTATCCGATTCGGATGACCCTATCCCACTCTAAGGGTGATAGTACCTCAGCAACAACTGTAAAGAAAACTACTTAAGGTTTACTTCTTTACGAAAGCAAGAGAGAATGAGGAAATGCACTAACCGTTGCCTTGCGCTTAATGTCGAATCCAAACTCTTCTCTTTGGCTGCCTGCTCCCAGCTCCTTGCTCTATTGCTGGCCCAGCTACAATGAGATCCTGCAAAATAGCAAAGAAGGAAACTACAAGAAGCATGCAATCGTAACTGATTCAAGGATTAGCATAAACCAAATATACAATTATCACAATACATAATTGAAACAAGTGCATATAGAAGAACCTCAATAGCTTTTATTAATGAAGAAGTAAAGTTCTGAGAAGGTTACAACCATTGAAGGCTCCAATCCAGCAACACCTCCCAGCAAAAAGAATTTCTCCTCTTCACCTCCTTCAAGCAATCACCCAATAGCTCTATAGTGAAACCAACAGCATATCATTACTTTGCACAAAATTCCAGCCTCCTGAGCTCATAGGAGAGAGCTCAATATATAGATGAATTGAGAAAGGATGAGTCAGCTTGCAACTGATGTGTAGCTGCCTTGTGTCCTCTCTCTCTTCAGTTGATCTTCAGTTCTTGAGTCCACTTGGAGAACCTTGCTTCCACTTGGAGAAACAGAGCCTCTGACTCATCACAAGGCGAAATCCCTGATCCAAGTGTCATTTTTGGAAGATTCCAGAGCAATGACTCAGTGTGCCACTTGTCCCATCTCGCTCAGCGCAGGTGGCCTTTGTTCCACTTGCTTTGCAACGCAGGTACACCATGGAGGAGCTGAGTTTCAGCGCAGAAGCCTAGTGGAGCACCTGCTTTGATTTCAGGATTGCTTGTTTTTGAGTGTTTTCAGGTGGATAACTGATCTGAGAGCTATTGGTTTGCTGACCTTGTTCCTCTAGGGGTAGGAACATCATGTTTAGGGACTTTGGATCCCTTGGATTATTGACAATTCATGCCTATTGCTGTAAGGCACAAAATTGTCTATAACAGATGCCCCCTAAAGTATGAGGTCGTTTATCGGGTGAAATGCTTTATTAGGAGGATCCGAAGTTCATTCAATCTGCTGAGAAGTGTCCTGTAATAAGATACAATACAATACATTATTTTTCATACTTTTTCATGATCTAGCTGAGGCGGGCATTCCCATGCTCAACTTTATAAATACATTTTGGTACATAACACAGACGATCGTCTGATGATAGACTGATAATTCTCTGCTGAAATTATCATCCTTTGAGAAGGATGATCATCTGCTGTAATGATGTACATATCAAATGTCTTTATATCCTGAATATATATCGCAGCCCGGATGGATGAAACTAGATCCGGGGTCTTCAATCTCTTCTGATCTTCACTCGACGTACAAGTCGATCCATGTGAGAATTTCTTGAAGTCGAACATGGAAAGACATCGCTTGATTACCGGTCAATGATGTAAACCGTTAACAAGCGCGAGAGGAATCACCGATAAGGATTATGACCCTCAAGGTACAGCAGTACAATTCACATGGTGGGAATAAAGGACTTGGCGTCGACCACCATGCAAAATCTTCTGGTCGAAGGTCATTGATGTATACCTGTCGCCGGAAGTGAGAAACTTGCCATTGAGGCATGCAAGCTTCAAAGTACTGAAGGGGGTGTTCCTAGATCAACTCCTTGGATAATGAGCTGATGTCGACAAGGAGCGATCCGTCAAAGGAGGGCCTTAATGAATCCCACATCAGTGACACGGAACGGAGCTAGTGATTGTGATGAGGTGAAAACAAACTGTGATGTATGATTCAGGGTGGCGGTCATGAAATGGATGAAGGACAATGTATGGCAGTGGATGGGACACGGTTGACTCTTTGCAGAACAACATCTCTTGAACATATAACGACACTGATGTGATGGATTGGTAGCATTACCCCAAATGTGGATGGTGTGGCGAGGACCATGGTGATGAGACCGGTGAATGAAACAACCCAACCCGATGTGATACGGAGGACAAAGTGTCATGTTCAAGAGCGACTTGCTACCATTAAAGCTGTGAGGTTCTCCCAATTTTTCCCCAGTCATTGCTGACGAGTACCTCTTTATTTTTATCAAGCTTGAGGAGGATAACATATGCTTGTTCTATAACCTGCCCTTCGGGCAAGCCCATCGCTATGTTTTAACGAGCCTAGCGATAGGGAAACTCGTTCTCGTCTAAAGACAAGTTTGTCGCTATTTAATGAATTTAACGAGTCTAACGACAAGGATAACTTGGTCCTTTTCATTTTTAGAGAGTCTGAAAAGGTACATAAATTCAACTCCAAAATTCCTTTTTCGTCATCTAATCCCTTAAGTCCGAAAAAGTATAAAACAATACAGAAGGGATGAATTTTCGATTGCTTTAACAAGCCGATCAAAACAAGCGCTCGATCTTTTTGTGCAATAATCCCTCAGGTCCAAAAAGATTAAAATCTAGAGGAGGGATAGCTTTCTGGTCGCTTTAACGAGCTGGAAGGCCAAAACTCGGCAAACTTTTCATATTTTACGAGTCAGTGAAAAGAGCTCAAAGAAGACTCGTCTTTTGAGGAACGAGTGATGAACAGGGATAGCAGCAGATTCCAGGTACAGGTTGGAATTTTCCAATCACGGCAGTGTCACAAGGATGGCTTAGTGAAATCACTCTTCGCAGCTGTTCCTCAAAATGGGTAAACAAACATATGGAGATGAACGATTGGCCAAATGAACGGATGGAGGTGAGACTGCAAGAACACGACCAAGGGCTTTAATATGGCTGTCAAAGGTTACATTTACCAAGGTTATTTACCGGTTCATTTTTTCTGGATGAGCTTGAACTCTAGGGGAAGATTGCTCACAACTTATGTTTATTTTTTAACGAGCATGAACTATGTGCTAAAACTGCTCGGTGATGGATGCCCCCAGCATAATAATGCAGACGAGGCATATGCCCCCTAAATCTTAAGGGGCAGTTCATTTTTGAACGAGCTTGAATGTGACCAAACCTTGCTCAATTATACCAGTCATAATACAAGGAACGCCTCAGGTGAGGTAGTCATATTTAAGGAGCTATACCTCACCAGTTACTCCAATTTGGCAAGTTTTATCTTTTGCCCCACATCCTTTCTTTATGCAAGCTGGAAACGGCTAATCCTACGAGTTTAACGGGTTAGACCTACAGGTTTAAAGGGAGGACCTAAAAATTTAAAAAATAAATAGTCGTCCCGTGCTTGTATTCCAAAAGGTTCGCATGCCCCCAGGTATAAAGTATAATTTCTAGGTTCGTCCTCTTACTTATTATCCGAAAAATGGTTTTGTTTGCTGCCGCAAACTAAACTCTTTTTTTCGGTGATGTCTATTACTAGGTTGCTAAGGATGGTGACTACTTGTTGCAGCAATTTCATCTCTTTCTTTGGAGGCTGCCCCTACTTATCCTTCAAAACATATGTTTTAATGGGTGAGGCTTGAACTCTAAAGATGGTGGCTACTTGCCGCCACAAATGGATCTCCTTCCTCAGGAGAGCCTAATTTCTAGACAAAGGGAGCCAATTAGTTCGCTCACATAACTTTGACAAAAGAACTTTATCCTAGAACAACCCTCTCTTCCTTCCTTCGGACGGGGTACGGACTAGTCATGTTCTTCTGCGGAAATTAACTTTATACCCAAGGTTTTCTCTGCCCAAGGCAGGCCAGGGTGCATGCCCCCTGGGTCCCAGTTCTTTCTTCCCGAATCACTCGCATTCATCGGGAAGTAGAACCGGGGGTGGAGGCATTCCTTGAGTGAATAAACCGTTAAGGGATGGTATTTGACTATTTGCGATGCGTGATCCTGGAAATGAAAGTTGGTCTACGAGCTTGACCATTCTTCCTTCGTGCGGAAAACACATAACTCTAAAGAGTGAGGACACTATCGCCTCCATGCAATATATATAGTCTCGTCCAAGGAGTAAGTTATACACTAAGGGTCCCTGGACGACCATGATGTTCATATGAACTATCTTCCCTTTCAATGTAACTGGAACATTGGGGAGAATCCCTAACGGGTGACTGGTTCCTTTATCAAAACCTGATAGATTTCTCATCTCAGGTAAAAGCGCCGGGGAACCTAGTGCTTTCCAAGCAATAGAGGAAAGGATACTCACAGATGCCCCTTCATCAATGATAGTTCCAGCCATCACCATTCTGTATATTTGGACGATGATTCTGAATGGGATACTGGCTGGTAACCGGGGTCTGCCTAGTTGATTCCAATCAAAGGATACAACCAAGTTGCTTGGAGGTGGGACCGAATACACGGCCGGACACGACCCTGACGATGTTCCTTCCTGCGATAAAGGAATGGGCGCATTGCCCTGATGCTCATCAGAGTCTGTGTTGATGAAAAGAATATGGATGGTGTCATCCTTATCCTCTTCAGTGAGGGTGTCATTTGAAGATGGGTCTTCAATGACAGAGTCATTTGAGGATGAAACCTCTGAAGGAAGAACCGGGTCAACTGCCGTTTCGAACTTTAGACTTTCGTCTGGTCTGGATTCAGTAGGTTCATTCTCAATGACTGACACTTCAGCTGACCACTTGAGCGGGCCAGCTGGATTTTCAACTATCGAGGGATTAGGCACGAGTTTTTGGTATCCAGGAGGAAGTCGTAACGGTGATACCGGACGATCTTCCAAAACTCTCTTCGCCTCATCTAAGAATGGACATAGGTGGATGGCGTGATCGCCTTCACACAACATACATGGTGATCTTGGTCTCCCTTTTCGTCCTTCACTCTCGCTAGTTGATGGACTGCAATCAACATGACTACCAGAGGTTGATGCTACCGGATAGTGCAACCTGGGGGACCAGTCCCTTAGTATCCGGGGAATGCAAGGACAATCACGATGGAAGTGGGTCCCTTTGCAAATGACACATGACGATTTAGGCCCGGTCGGTGCAGTGTGTGGATTTTTGTCAGATGTCTTTTGCTTGCCCCCAGCCGCCTTCGCCAGAGGCCCCTTCTGCTTCTTTTCTTTCTTCTTCTTTTCCTTCTTCTCCATGGGAGGCTGACTTTTGCCGGCTCTACCTCGCGAAGATGAAGGATCAGAGGAAGAATTGTAAGAAGTGGAAGGCTGGTGGGTAGTTCTAGACTGGTCTGACTGTTGATTCAACTGCTCAGGATTAGTGGCGATCTGAACTACATTAGTTGAAAAGAGCCATACAGGTAGGCCAATTGTCAATCCTGGAAGTGACAATGTGGCCATATGAGGCGTACCAACATCTCCCCAAGAGGAGAAGGGATTTGGACTTCCACCAAGGTGACTTCCTTGGTTGGTGGGCTCCATACTTTTCAATTGAAAGATCAACGTGGGAATAACAGGTGATTATGTTCCGATTAAAATAAATTTTATTAACGACGCTTTAGACACAACTTTGCTTTTTCATGTTTTAAGAGTCGAGAAAAAGCTAAAGATGACTCTAGTCTCCTTCGATTTTTTAACGAGCCCGAAGTGACAAATGCTCGGTTGGACTTTTTCAGTTATAGAGTTTGAAAAAGGCCAAAAGAAACTGCTCTGGAGTTCTAGGCAGATGGTGTGCCAAACTTTTCGCGAAACCACAGAATACGTTTTACGGTACGGGTGGTCGATCTTCGTGAATGTTGTGTTCACTGCATCGCGATCAGTAGGGCGGCTGACACGGCTTCCTATGGATAAAGGCTTTGTTCCTATAGGGGTCTCCCAATATATACGCGACGGTACGTGGGAGCACAAGTCCGTATTAGTGCTACCGACTCTCAGGAGGAATCACCCACCTTCGTAGAGATCGACAGTCACTATGTTTAACGACGCCGGAACACGTCTCTACCTAGACATCTAAATGTTTACGTTATGTTACAAACCGTTGTTATGTAAATTGAATTTATTTTAATGTTGATCTTGCTTAGCAGTTTTCCTTTAAGGATCACCACGAGATGTATGTAACAAATTCCTGAATGCAGTCTAAGATGAGAAGCAAACTTTTCAATCTTTCAACTTTGAAAATCTTAACTACTGAGGGAAAAGAAAGGCAAATATTTTCACACAGATCATAGAGCACCTTTCTTATTTCGATTTAAAGCGAAAACAAACAAGTTTGTCCAAAATCAAAAGACACCTTAAGATTTAATTGTTTAATCACTGGAAATACATGAAATCAAACCATAATGACGAAAGTAAAAAGACTAATCAGCTATGGACAGCAAACAAGCTAACTCTTTAGACCAGCAAAATGCCTAACACAGGTTCAGATCTAAGAGGCCAAAGCAAGACTAGTTTACTCTTCGTTATGGGAAATTGTAAATGAAGTAAGAAATACAAAATAACAAGTACAATTTCGTTATATAACAGAGGCGGAATGATGGCAAGTAAGGTTGGTTTCAGAACAGGTACAAGACTGGTAACTGGCTGCCAAATCTATAGTGAAAACAGGCAAGAAAAAGGGAGGAAACCCCAACTGCACTAGGCAAAATTGGGCCAACGCAGGTGCTACTCAGCCAGTCTGGCTCTCAGCGCAGGTAGCCCCTTCGGGACCTGCGTTGCAAAGCAGGTAGCCTGTGTACTACCTGCTTTGGAAAACGAAAGTTGTGTTTTCTCAGTTTCCGGGTCACAATTTTCTCAAAAAATGCACAGTTTTTGCTCAAATCAGAAGCAATCAGTCAAGCACACACAAAGGGATGATTAGGAGGATGAAAAGCTATCACTAAGAGCTTACAAGGATCCTTGTAGATCAGCTCTTCAAATCATGAACATGCTCAGAAATGAGCTAGAGTAGCTGCCCTCTACTTCGCTTTTGATATAGTCAAAAGCTTTTCGATTTGGTACTCTTTTGTTCAGGAAATGAATAGCAAAATACTACAAACAATCAAACAGATACGTTCCCCAGTGGAGTCGCCAGTTTGTTGTAGGGAAAAGTATCTGATTCGGATGACCCTATCCCACTCTAAGGGTGATAGTACCTCAGCAACAACTGTAAAGAAAACTACTTAAGGTTTACTTCTTTACGAAAGCAAGAGAGAATGAAGAAATGCACTAACCGTTGCCTTGCGCTTAATGTCGAATCCAAACTCTTCTCTTTGGCTGCCTGCTCCCAGCTCCTTGCTCTATTGCTGGCCCAGCTACAATGAGATCCTGCAAAATAGCAAAGAAGGAAACTACAAGAAGCATGCAATCGTAACTGATTCAAGGATTAGCATAAACCAAATATACAATTATCACAATACATAATTGAAACAAGTGCATATAGAAGAACCTCAATAGCTTTTATTAATGAAGAAGTAAAGTTCTGAGAAGGTTACAACCATTGAAGGCTCCAATCCAGCAACACCTCCCAGCAGAAAGAATTTCTCCTCTTCACCTCCTTCAAGAAATCACCCAATAGCTCTATAGTGAAACCAACAGCATATCATTACTTTGCACAAAATTCCAGCCTCCTGAGCTCATAGGAGAGAGCTCAATATATAGATGAATTGAGAAAGGATGAGTCAGCTTGCAACTGATGTGTAGTTGCCTTGTGTCCTCTCTCTCTTCAGTTGATCTTCAGTTCTTGAGTCCACTTGGAGAACCTTGCTTCCACTTGGAGAAACAGAGCCTCTGACTCATCACAAGGCGAAATCCCTGATCCAAGTGTCATTTTTGGAAGATTCCAGAGCAATGACTCAGTGTGCCACTTGTCCCATCTCGCTCAGCGCAGGTGGCCTTTGTTCCACTTGCTTTGCAACGCAGGTACACCATGGAGGAGCTGAGTTTCAGCGCAGAAGCCTAGTGGAGCACCTTCTTTGATTTCAGGATTGCTTGTTTTTGAGTGTTTTCAGGTGGAGAACTGATCTGAGAGCTGTTGGTTTGCTGACCTTGTTCCTCTAGGGGTAGGAACATCATGTTTAGGGACTTTGGATCCCTTGGATTATTGACAATTCATGCCTGTTGTTGTAAGGCACAAAATTGTCTATAACAGGTCACTAGTTTCATTTAAATATCGAATTGAGTTCGAAGAGCATAGATCATTGGAGGAGGCCATTAGGAAGCTAAGGCATTTCTTGAAAAATTGAAGCAAAAACCTAAGACTAAGTCAGATTGGAGAGGTAATGTAAAGAAAAAAGGTAAATGTGACAGAAAAAAAGAAAGGCCTCAGGATATAGGTAACAAGGAGAATGTTGCACCAGCTAACAAGTTTAAGGCATGAGATAGAGAACATGGATTCCAATCGGGAGAATAAAACAACAAGACATGATGGAAGCCTATAGAATGTTGAACTTGTGGCAAGACCATTGAAGAAGAGATTGTCCACAGAATTAGGGTGGTAGACCTTAGATATATATTGCACAGGAGGCATAGACTATTGGTTATGTTGGTCAGAATATTCCATATATCCATGCAACATCGGATAACAAATAGGCTGAGCATCATGCATTTATCATTGAGATGGATAGTAAGCTTTGCAACCAAGTTATTTCTATTTTGATTGACCCTAGATCTAATTATGGATATGTTAGTCCTGACTTGGAGGATAAGTGTGGTTTGAGTAACAAACTACATGCAAAATCTTGGCCAGTGAAGTTAGCTACAAGTATAAAGAAGTGAGTTCATCATTGTGTAAGAGATTGTGCATTTGAATTGAATGGTATGTAGACCATAGAACTTTTTTTTTATTATTGTTGGGTTCACACAATATGTTATTGGGTATGTATTGGTTGTATATTCATAGAACCAAGGTAGATTGTTATGACAAAGCTATTGAGTTTGTTGATGAAAATGGAGAACCAAGCATCTTACAGGGCAAGAAGAAAGATACATCAGTTGGGACGATGACAACTATGTAAGAAAAGCATAGTCATAGGAAAGGGTGTAAGCTATTTGCATTGCACATTTCTAGTGATAACGGTAAGGAAGTTGAGGATATGGATGTGTTGAGAAGGTACCATATTTTATAGTAGTTCAAGGATGTATTTCCTGAGGACATTATAGAGTTTCCACCTCATAAGGTGGTAGAAGTTTCTATTGAGTTAGTGCCAGGGGAAACTCAAGCATCAAAAGCATCTTATAGGATGAGCACACCTAAGTTGGTTGAGTTAAAGTTTTAACTAAAGGAAATTTTGGAGAAGGGGTACATTAGGCGAAGTGGATCACCATGGGGCACACCGGTACTATTCGTAAAGAAAAAAGATGGAACACTGAGACTATGCATTGATTATAAGCAGTTGAAGAAAGTGACTATCAAGAACAAGTATTTGTTACCAAGGATTGATGACATGTTCCATCTGTTGAAGGAAGTGAAGTATTATCGAAGATTGATATGAGATCCAGATATCATTCGGTACACATCAAAGAGGAGGAAATTTACAAGAATGCATTTAGGTCTAGGTATGGGCATCATGAGTTTGTTTTAGTTCCATTTGGATTAACTAATGCTCCAACTACATTTATGTGCTTGATGAATAGTGCGTTGCATCCATATTTGGAAAGGTTTGTTATTGCGTTCATTGATGATATACTAGTATATTCTAAAATTGAGGAAGAGCATGCCAATCATTTAGCAGAAGTGTTGAGGTTTTCGAGAGAGCATCAATTATATGGTAAGCTCAACAATTGTAGTTTCTTTTATACTGAGGTACACTACTTGAGGCATGTTTTCTTCAGGGAGGAAATTGTTGTAGATCCAGAGAAGAGAAAGGGCCATCGTGGAGTGGGTACCTCCTAAGAGTGTGGATGATGTGAGATATTTCCTGGGTTTGGTGGGCTACTATAGGAGATCCATATGAAAATTCTCACATATTTCTTATCCTATTCCATCATGGCAGAGGAAAGGTAAGAAGTTTGAATGGACTGAGTAGTGTGAGGCTAGCTTTGAACAACTTAAGGAGTTGTTGATGCATGCATTAGTGCTACAAATTGTAGATTCAGATAAATATTTTGTAGTATGCACATATTCTTGCAAGAGAAGGCTTGGTGGAAGCCTTATGCATGATGGACAAGTGGTATGTTATGAGCCCCAGAAACTAAATGAGAATGAGAAAAACTACCCAACATGTGGTCTTGAGTTAGAAATGACCATACACACATTGAAGATGTGGAGACACTATCTTCTTGGCAGGATTTTTGTACTTATGAGCGATCATATTTGGTTGAGGTATTTGTTTGACCAATGGAATCAAAATTCCAGGTACGTTAGATGGTTGGCTACAATCAACAAGTTTGATTTCAAGGTCAGGTACATCAGAGGTAAAGAGAACAGGTTGGCAAATCGGTACAGGTAAATCACTTGGAAACTATGAGCTGCTATGGGAGAGATTTACAGGATAAGATCTTGCAAATAGGTCACCAGGATTCAACTAGATGGAGATTCTGCATAGGTCTCATCAGGGTGCATGTACAAGTACAGGTGCAAGCACACAGGGTATGGATTTTTTTCTTATAGCATATGGGTTGGTTAGGTTCCAAAACAAGATATATGTACCACATAACAGTGAGCTCAAGAAGGTGACCTTGAGGAGTTTCATGAGAAACTATTTTCTGGTCATCAAGGGTATCAAAAAACATTGACGACAATGAAGACATTTTAATATTGGCTGAATTTAAAGAGAAATGCGACAGAGTTTGTAGCTAGTTATTTTGTTTGTCAGTGAGTGAAATAAGAATGTAAGCATCCAGGTGGACTGCTACAACCACTTACAATCCCAGAGTTGAAATGGAAGGCTAGTTCCATGGATTTCATTACAATTTTTCTGAATATAGTGAGATAACATGATTCCATTATGGTTATTGTGTACATGTTGAAAAAGGTTAAACATTTCATTACATTAAAGTCTACATTCTTAACTCGAAATGTAGCACAGTTATCCATCCTAGATGTGTTTAGATTTCATGGTGTTCCAAAGAAGATTGTGTCAGATAGGGGCATGAAGTTCACTTCCAAGTTTCAGAAGGAGTTGCTTGCAAATTTGGGCACAAAGTTGGCCTTCAGTACAACTTATCATCCAAATAAATATGGACATACAGAGAGGGTCAGCAAGATATTGGAGGACAAGTTAAGGATGTATGTGATGCATCAACAATGAAAGTGGGAAGAGTATCTTCCATTGGTGGCGTTCGTGTACATAAATGAGTATCAAATATATTGAAGATGAGTCCTTTTGAGGCATTGTATGGGTGTCGTTGCAATACACCTATCAATTGGAGTGATTCGGTTAACAAGATATTGATTAGACTAGATATGTGGTGAATATGGAATAGGAAGAAGAACATAACTAACTATAAAATTTGCGCAATTCTCTCTGGGAGAGGCTAGGAGACTAGCTATCAGAACTATGTATAACACATTCTACCTTGGCCTTCTGAGGACTAGAACTACATAATGCCCAGTTTCAGTCCGCATGACTTCAACCCGAGAAAATTGCACTACGCAATTCATTCGACCAACTGAGGCACTGCCTCTGAGAATTCTGTAGAGAACATCTTGAGAGACCATTGTGAGGCAAGATATATGCAATTTATGGGAGCAAGGCAAGGCCTTCCATCCCAAAAATGTGCAGTGTAAGTTGGGCAAGGCAAGCTCTGGGCCAATGTAGCTTAGACCTACCGATGGGCGACTAAAAACAATAATGACTGGATGCATTTGAAAAACTAAGTGCAGAAATGAGTGAATGAACATGCATGAAATTAGTGAGTGAAGGATTTAGTCAAATGTGAAAACAATGAGGTGTGTGAAGCCAATCGCCACAACAATCACCGTCAATGAAGAAACAATGTCATGCATGTGACAGCAAGGAAATGCAATGGAAAACTTGAAACAATGCATGACAATAAGAATTCAATAAAAACCAAGAAAGAAACCCTCAAACAAGCCAAAATACAAAAAGTGACAGAAAAGTAATAAAAGACCTGAAAAACGGACTTACTCAGAAAATGTTGTGATAAGTGTGTCTAATGTTCCTACATGCATTGGGAATGCTAGAGCTCCAACATCAAAGTGAATAATGAGCTTTGAAGAATATGAATATTCTGGTCTATGATGATTACATGTGATCTATGATTATGGTTTATGATGGCTTATGATAATGTCTGATATGTAAAGATCATATGTTAAAACTGATGTAGAAGTGATTATGCCATTAATGAATAGATTGTTAACTGAAAGTGTCGAAATCATGGGAATTACTTGAGAAGGAGAGTTTTGACAGAGGATAAAGAATAAGCAAGATGCATAATATAAGTGAAAATAGTAAAAGAACAATGATAGAAGATAGAAAAAATGACTACAGAGTTCACCCCTGATGGACTACGTCTTCATGTCCACTTTCAAGATGGGCGACTTCTTTATTAGGATTGAAACCGAAGAGGTCGATTACACAGAAGTTTCACCAAACTATATGTGCATGTAGACACTTTTGGTCATATTTATGAGAAATCTCTCTGAACCAACTTTCCAATGCCTATCACGGTTCCCAATTCTGACTCAGGATGAACCTATTACATTGAAAACAAAAACGACTATAACCTCCAGAACCTGCATAAAAAAATCAGAAACCACTCTCCCCGATGCGGTTAACTCCAAGCCACGGTTAAAGTCTTCCTATCCACATATCCAGTCACATGAACCCGCTGTTGTTAGAGACTCTGCGTAGTCAGATCTGGCGGTTTAGGACTCTCATCTCTGTTGTTCATATGAACTATGGTCCTTGCACAGTTTAGGCCTGCAGTTTTGTGACTGTTATGGTTTATTTGTAATATTTGTAATGTTTGTAACGTAATTTGAATAGGTCGAGAGTTAATACATAGGTTTTAGGTTGTTTAATACATAGTTTGTATTGGAATATGGTTAGGGTTTAGGTTTTGGTTAGGATTAGGGCTTAGACTTTAGGTTTTGAAAATTTAATGTATGGATTTAGGTTTGATGTATTAGATGTAGTTTTATGGTTTTAATACATGGTTTTTTTCACCATAACTTTGTTTAGGGCTAGGTTTACTCTATTCATCAAAACTTGTTTACAACCATTTGTCACAAAGTGACATTCAAACACACATACATATCGTCGACACAAGCTATAATTGCGACGACAAACCATTCTTGACACCCAGATCTTGCGAAGGTAGACGACAACCACATGTCGATGACCACATCCTGGTGGAACAGACAGCAAACAAATGTTGACAGCCAGATAAAAAAGCATATCACCATTAAAACCATTAACATCACTTGAACAACCTAAACCATAAACAACATTGTTGAAATTGAACGACACCGGATTGAATGCGGATGACGACATTGAACCTGTGTAACTGATCTGACAAGATCCTCCTGAATCATTCCTCTCCACTTGAAAGCTTTTAGACCTTAAAAGTTTGACTTAAAACAATAGTCAATGAGGGTAGAACTCCCTCACTTTCCACCTTGTCCTAATGATTTACCAATACATTCGATCAACCACCAGAAAGTCATGACCCTGATGATGCTAACCATGACACATCTTGAATTGGTGAACTTTTCCCTCCATCCACAATATGTACACCTTGTGATGATGGTCAAACAACCTGTTATGAACATGGCAATTGATTTCTTTCCATGAAATAACATGAGTTAGTGATTCAAAATCATCTTTGAAAATAGTCTCTACAGGATATTGTTCAATACCATTGACATATATTAACAGTATATTTTGTGGAATGACAGAGACAATCAAAGACATTTTTGACATCAAACCAGGTACTCGACTTGATATACTTTCCTACATCCTGATTACTAAGTGAACTTGCTGCCATAAACGAATAAAACTGTAATTTGAAAACTACTGCAACTTAGTTTGATTTTGAAAGTATTGAGTTAGTTGTTGATTTATTTCAATCATTGTTTCCTTATTCATTAAATCTTGTTTCCATTGATAATCATTTTCCCCTAATGCATAAGTTTCCCTTAGCTGTGTTTGATACTTTGATAATGATTTAGAAAAGGCTTTGATATGAAAACCAATAGGCTTCCTCTCCACTTGAAAATATGCTCCCAACCCATTTCAAACATGAAATGGTGACACAATACAAGAGGAATTGTACATTGACTTTCCTCAATACTCACCTGCATCCCTATAACTGTTAATTTCCAAACTTGGACTAAATTGATTCATTCTGACATTAGGAAGAGGAGATTTAGACATCAATTGTAATTCATGTTGTGTTCCCTACTTGTGAGTAAGATTTTTGGTTTCTTTAAATAGAACTAGAAAAGTTTCTATCTCTTTGATCAAGCTATCTTTAAGCTGAGACTCATAACCCGAAAAAACATCATGTCAATTATTATGTTGTTCCTTTACACACATGATTACAAATATTTTATTTGAACTTATTAATCGCTTCATCTGATTAGCAACAACTATATTCAAGTGATCTTTATTTGATGTGCCCTGAAAATAAATTCAACCTGCTCTTTCTTAAGGTGATATTTATGCTCTCTTCTATAAAATATTTCATCATGATCATAAAGATAACGAATTCCTAACACAAGTCCACATATGTCTACTGGAACCACATCTAATTCCACTTCATCAATGTAATTAGCTGTAATAGAAAATCTTAATGGACACTGTTTGGTGAATTTTATCTGAGTTGATTTATTTAGCCATCATGATGGGTAAGGTCTTGGATGATTCCATGTTTCCAAACCCAAAATCTTAACTAAATATTCAGATATTAAATTTTCTTGTGATCCACTGTCAAACATTGTATCTATCTTTGTGTGCTTAGAAGTTATCCATGTGTTAAAAAATTCAACTCTTTTATCCTCATTTCAAGGATTTATGTTTGATGAAGATACAATAGTCTTCGAACTTGAACAAGTGTTAGAATTTTTACCTGTCATAACCATAACAGTTTTCCTCCTTTCATAAGCTAAATCTGAACCTAGATCTTGCTAGTCTGCTGCAATTACCTTACTTTCATCCTTACCCTTAAGAAACATTTTGTGCTTAATTTCTGGATGAGGTTTCCAAAACTTATATTCATCATGACTGATTCTATAGCAGTGAGAAAAAGTAGGTTTTTCCTTCTGAGCTATCATTGATTTCTTTCTCTTACAATTATTATTCCCCTTACTGTCATTGGAATCTTTGATTTCCAACTCTTTGGATGATTGCGATGGAAACTTGAATGGTCTCCCACCTAATTCAATATGTATGGCCTAAACACACACTTCATCAAAATCATCAGGATTAAACATCAATAATGTATGCGACAAATATGAATGTAAACTGCATGTATTTTAATAAAGTTTCACGTGTATCCAAGAAATACCAAGCACCAATGCTTTCTTTCTAAACTCCTCAGTAAACTCCTAAACATTCTTCCCTTTACCTTGCCTCAAGTGCTACCAATCAATAATAGTCTGTTGCATGTATCCCAAAGGACAAAATTGTTTCCTAAGAGCTTTTAAAAACTTAGACCATGAAGAGATGAATTTTCTTTTCGCTTTACACCTATCTAAGTTTTACTTTCCCACTAGATTAAAGTTGTTCCCCCCATTCTAAGTGTAGCTAACTGAATTTTTGTTTTATCGTTAGAAATGTTCTGAATATGACAATACACTTCTAACTACTTAATTCAATTATCTAGCTTTTTAGGATTCATTTCACCATCATAAATAGGTAACTCAAATTTTACATCAAGTTTCAAAAGAGATGCTTTCTTAGGTTTCTTCGCTATTTTAAATTCTACACTTGAAGTAGAAGAAGAAGAATAAGAGAATGGTGGAGATGATGGAGGTGAAGGTGATTTATCAGCCTTGCCTTTACCTTTGTCCTTCTTCAATGTCTTTGAAGAGGAAGTTGCATCTCTCACCTTCTTGTCTTCGTAGAGTTCTCCCAACATCTGTTTTATAGTCAGGAATGATTACTGAAAATTTTCATCACTCATATTAGTTTTAGTATTTTCACCGACATCAAATCTTGTCATGGTTGACTTATGAACGAATCATCTCTTTCCAATCTATGGATCAATCTGCTCAAGCATTCCTTCGCCACGTTGCAACTTTGACCTGGTTAATATTCAATGGAAAATTTTACAAAAGCAACCTACTCTAATACCAAATTATATGATCTGAAATGACCATATGTTAAAACTAATGTAGAAATGATTACGGCATTAATGAATAGAATGTTAACTAAAAGTGTTTAAATCGTGAGAACTGCTTGAGAATAAGAATTTACGACAAAGGGTAAAAGATAAGAAAGATGCATAACGAAAGTGAAAATAGCAAAAACATAGTGATACCAAATAATGAAATTGATTACGGAGTTCTTACATGATGGACTACGTTTCCCGGTCCACTTTCAAGATGGGCAACCACTTTATTAGGATTGAAATCGAAGAGGTTGATTACACAGATATTTGACTGAACTGAATGTGCATGCAAGCACTTCTAGTCAATGTCATGAGAAATATCTCTAAACCATATTTCCAATTCCTATCATGGTTCCTAATTCTGACTTTGGATGAGCCTGATACACTGAAAACAAAAACAACTATAACCTCCAAAACCTGCATACAAAAACCCAAAACCACTCTCCCTAGTGCTGTTAACTCCAAACCACTGTTAACATTTTCCTATCCACATATCCATTCACATGAACCTGCTGCAGTTAGAGACTCTACACGGTTAGATCTAGTGATTTAGGACTCTTATCTCCATTTTTCATATGAACTATGGCCCCCACGCGGTTTAGGCCCGCAATTTTGTGACCGTTATGGTTTATTTGTAATATTTGTAATATTTGTAATGTAATTTGAATAGGTCAAGAGTTAATACATAGGTTTTATGTTGTTTAATACATAGTTTGTGTTAGAATATGGTTAGGGTTTAGGTATTGGTTAGGATTAGGGTTTAGACTTTAGGTTTTGACAATTTAATGTATGGATTTACGTTTTTATGTATTAGATGTAGTTTTAGGGTTTTAATACATGGTTTTTTCACTATATATTTTTTTAGGGCTAGGTTTAGTATGTTCATCAAAACCCATTTACAACCATTTGTCACAAAGTTACATTCAAACGCACATACATGTCATCGACACAATCTATAATTGTGACGACAAAGCTTTATCGACAACCAAATCCTGTGAAGGCGGATGACAACCACATGTTGATGACCACATCCTAGCAGAAGTGACAACAAACACATGTCGATAGCTAGGTACAAAACCATATCACCATGAAAACCATTAACATCACTTGAACAACCTGAACAATAAACAACATTGTCGAAATTGAATGACATTAAATTGTATGCTGACAACGACATTGAACCTATGTAACTGATCTGATGAGATCCTCCTGGATCAATCCTCTCTACTTGAAAGCTTTTGGACCACAAGAGTTTGACTTAAAAAATAGTTGGTGAGGGTAGATTTCCCTCACTTTCCACCTTGTCCGGAAGATGTATCAATACATTCGATCAACCACCTAAAAGTGATGACCCTGATGATGCTAACCATGGCACATTTTGAAATGGAGACATGTTCCCTTCATATACAATACGTACAACTTGTGACGATGGTCAAACAACTTGTTATGAACATGGAAATTGATTTATTTCCACGAAATACCATGAGTTAATGCTTCATAATGATTTTTGAAAATAGTCTCTATATGATATTGTTCAATACCATTGACATGTATTAACAATCTATTTTTCAGAATGACAAAGACAAGAAAAGAAATATTTTACATCAAACCAACTACTTGACGTGATATACCTTCCTGCTTTCTTATTACGAAGTGAACTTGCTTCCATAAACCCATCAAATTGTAATTTGAAAATTGTTGCAACTTAGTTTGATTTTGAAAGTATTGAGTTAGCTGTTGATTTGTTTGAATCATTGTTTCCTTATTCATTAAATGTTGTTTCCATTGATTAGCACTTTCCCCTGATGGATAAGTTTCCCTTAGTTGTATTGGATACTTTGATAATTATTTAGAAAAGGCTTTGATATGAAAACAAATAGGCTTCCTCTCCACTTGAAAAGAGGCTTCCAAACCATTTGAAACAAAATGGTGACACAATACAAGAGGAATTGTACACTGACTTTCCCCAATACTGACTTGCATCCCTGTAACTTTTAATTTCCAAACCTGGACTAAATTGATTCATTCTGAGATTAGGAAGAGGAGATTTAGACATCAACTATAATTCATGTTGTATTCCCTGATTGTGAGTAAGATGTTTGGTTTCTTTAAATAGAACTAGAAAAGTTTTCGTCTCTTTGATCAAATTATCTTTAAGTTGAGACTCATAACCTAAAAAGAAATCATCTCGATTCTTATGTTGTTGCTTTGCACACATGATTACAATCTTTTATTTGAACTTATTAATCACTTCATATGATTAGCAACAACTAAATTCAAGTGATTTTTATTTTGATGTGTCGTGACAATAAATTCAACCCCATCTTTCCTAAGGTGATATTGATGCTCTTTTATGCTCTCTTCTGTAAAATACTGCATCACGATCAGAAATATAAGGACTTCCTAAGACAAATCCACATATTTCTACTGGAACCACATATAATTCCACTTCATCAATGTAATTAGTTGTAATAGCAAATCTTAATCGACATCGTTTGGTGACTTTTATCTAAGTTGATTTATTTAGCCATCCTAATGGGTAAGGTCTAGGATGATCCCATGTTTCCAAACCCAAACTCTTAACTAAATATTCAGATATTATATTTTCCTGTGATCCACTGTCAAACATTATATCAATCTTTCTGTGCTTAGAATTTATCCTTCTTTTAAACAATTCAACTCTTTTATCCTCAGTTGAAGGATTTATGTTTGATGAAGGTGCAATAGTATTTGAACTTGAACCTGTGTCAGAAGTTTTACATGTCATAACCATAGCAGTTATCCTCCTTTCTTCACTTGAATTTGAACCTAGATCTTACTAGACTACTGCAATTTCCTTATTTTAATCCTTCTCCCTAAGGAACTTTTTTGGATTAAGTTCTGGATGAATTTTCCAACTCTAAGATTCATCATGAGTGATTCTATGGCAATGAGAACAAGTAGGTCTTTCCTTTTGATCTATCGCTGATTTATTTCTCTTCGAATTATTCTTCCCCTTACTATCATTGGAATATTTTATTTCCAACTCTTTGGATGATTGTGATGAAAACTTGAATGTTCTACCACCTGATTCAATATGTATGGTCTGAACACACACTTCATCAAAATCCTCAGGATTAAACATCAATAATGTATGCTACAAATATCAATTTAAACTATCGATGTATTTTAATAAAGTTTTTCATGTATCCAATGAAATACCAAGCACCAATGCTTTCTTTCTGAACTCCTGAGTAAACTCCAGAACAATCTGCCCTTTACCTTGCCTCAAGTGTTGCCAATCAATAATAGTTTGCTGCATCTATCCAAAAGGATAGAATTGTTTCCTAAGAGCTTTTAAAAACTTAGACCATGAAGAGATGACTTTTCCTTTTCGCTTGCTATCTAGCCGAGTTTTACTTTCCCACCATATTAAAGTTGTTCGCCCCATTCTATGTCTAGATAATTGAATTTTTATTTTATTGTAAAAAATGTTCTGAATATGAAAATACACTTCTAACTGCTTAATTCAGTTATCTAGATTTTCAGGATTCATTTCACCATCATAAATAGGTAACTCAAATTTTATGTAAGGTTTCAAAAGACATGTTTTCTTAGGTTTCTTTTATGTTCTAGATTCTGCACCGGAATAAGAAGAAGAAGAAGAGAATGATGTAGATGATGGAGCTGAAGGTGGTTTACCAGCCTTGCCTTTACCTTTTTCCTTCCTCGATGTCTTTGAAGAAGAAGTTGCATCTCTTGCCTTCTTGTCTTCATAGAGTTCTCCCAACATCTATTGTATAGTCAAGAATGATTACTGAAATTTTTCACCACTCATCTTAGTTTCAATATTTTCACCTACATCATATCCTATCATGGTCGACTTATGAATGACTCATCGCTTTCCAATATCTGGATCAATCTACTAAAGTATTCCTTCTCCACATTGCAACTTTGACCTTATTAACATTCAATGGAGTATTCTACAAACACAACCTAGTTTGATACCAAATTATATGATTTGAAATGATCATATGTTAAAACAGATGTAGAAGTGATGATGCCATTAATGAATAGAATGTTAACTGAAAGTGTTGAAATCATGAGAATTTCTTGAGAAGAAGACTTTACGATAGAGGATAAACCATAAGAAAGATGCATAATAGAAGTGAAAACAACAAAAATGTAGCAATACCAGACATCAAAATTGATTACTGAGTTCGTCCCTGATGGACTACGTCTCTTGGTTCACTTTCAAGATGGGCGACCACTTTATTAGGATTGAAACCAAAGAGGTCAATTACATAGAAATTCGACTGAACTGAATGTGCACATAGGCACTTCTTGTCACTGGCATGAGAAATGTCTGTGAACCATCTTTCCAACGCCTATCACAGTTCCCAATTCCGACTCTGCATGAACCTGTTACTATGAAAACAAAAATGACTATAACCTCCAGAACCTGCATACAAAAACCCAAAACCACTCTCCCCGATGCGGTTAACTCCAAGTCACAATTAACATTTACCTATCCACATGTTTGGTCACATGAACCCACTGTGGTTAGAGACTCCGCACGGTGAGATCTATTGGTTTAGGATTGTCATCTCCGCTGTTCATATGAACTATGGTCCTCCCGCGGTTTAGGATCATGGTTTTGTGACGGTGATGGTTTATTTCTAATGTTTGTATTGTTTGTAATGTAATTTGAATAGGCCGAGAGTTAATACATAGGTTTTATGTTGTTTAATACATAGTTTGTATTGGAATATGGTTAGGGTTTAGGTTTTGGTTAGGATTAGGGTTTAGACTTTAGGTCTTGACAATTTAATTTATGGATTTAGGTTTGATGTATTGGATGTAGTTTTAGGGTTTTAATACATTGTTTTTTTCACCATAGATTTATTTAGGGCTAGGTTTAGTATGTTCATCAAAACTCGTTTACAACCATTTATCACAAAGTGACATTCAAAAGCGCATACATATAGTTGACACAAGCTATAATTGCGATGACAAACCTTTGTCAACACCCAAATCCTACGAAGGCGGATGACAACCACATGTTTATGATCACATCCTAGTGGAACTGACGGCAAACGCATATCGATAGCTAGGTACAAAACCATATCACCATAAAAGCCACTAATGTCACCTAAACAACCTAAACCATAAACAACACTGTCGAAATTGAATGACACTGAACTGAATGTTGGCGATGACACTAAACCTGTGTAGCTGATCTGACAAAATCCTCCTGGATCAATGTGATATGTTTATACATGATGATTTCGTCAAAGATGCTAGTTTGACTTGCTATGACAGAAAGTAAACATAATTGCATGTATACCTTATTGACTAACTTCCAATAAGGTATGGTTTGTGGTTATTTCAATTTACTTGAATATAATGGAACTTATGTACTTTGAAGAGGAACACATGATCATGCCCAGTTGGGTGGTTGAAATCGACTAGAAGAATGGATCGTAACAACAAAGAAGTTGGAACATTCAATAGTATGCTGGTAGAGTACTTTACGAGTAGGGCCATTGTGGGACGTTGGTACCCAATAGTGTCCATTGATTTCCATGAGAATGTTATGATAGATATGATGCTTTTGAGGCAAGTATATGCCTTGGTTTTGTATCTTCTGATGTGAGGAATACTTGCGAAGGGATGGATCGGCTGGGATAGGGGATGTCGAGGAACTTATAAGGTGAGTGACGACACGAAAGGGGTTGAATAGATTTCCTAAGGGACTGTGTAGAAGAGAAGGGAAGGTCGTAGATATATTGGTTTTTGTCATTAGCATTTCCATATGGAATCAGATACAGATTGGGAGTGCACCGTGGAACAATGAGCCAGTAAATGTTCACTAAGTCACTGAGGGGATAAGTGGCGTGGGATTATAATGCAGGATATTGGATGCAGTTTGACTATGGAAATGGATTCTCGATTTCCTTAGAAGGAGGTGAATCATAGAACTACTTTGAGGGTGGAGGTGTGATTCTCTAGATTCCCTTTTTGGTTGATAGAGGAATCATACTCTTTTATTTGTTGGTTTAGAAAACATGCATATGTGTATATGTGGTTATTATAAATACCATAATGAAATGTGTTATAAATCCCTAGTATGTGGTATGTTTGTGAATAATTCAATGCTTCAGTTTCCCTTATTTTGTGGAGAAGGGGAAACAATTCATATTTTGTGACTCTTGGTTTCGATAGTCCATTTATTTTGAAAGGCTATAGCTTGTTGAATCGACTTATATAAAATATTTCAAACCATAGTGGCTTCAATCATGGTATTTTTTCCATTTACATTTTGATTCTTGTTATATCATCTTTAGTTCTTGTGAACAAAGGTGTCTTTGCATTTTGAGGTAGTGAATGCATGATTTGTTTTTTTGCAATTTCAATGTTTTTAGAGTGAAATATAGAACTATGTTTTGGCATACAGTTAAAATTCCCCTATGAATGATTTTCAATTATTAAATTTGTTATGGTGTTGAAAATCTTGGTGAAGAAAGGCCCGTGAAATAGTTCACTGTGTGAAGGAGTGGGTCAGGAATGTCAAGAGACGATTTGGAAGAGGGATTTGATTCATCTTCCTGAAACTAAAATACAAAATTTTAACGGATGCTACAAAATAATTTCATAGTGACAAACTAGTAAATTGGAGAATAAGAACTACCAAATCATTTCATATCAACTGATTGAAAAAGAAAAATAATGGCTATGTGTTTGATTTTTAAATCCCTGTTTGTCCTGCACATTGCACCAATATTCATTTTCTTTTTCTTCACATGTACGCTATCTATTCGATCATTCATATCTCATTATTTTTTATGTTCTCATGTTCTCAAGTGCCTACTTGATGTTGAGTTTTGAAGAAGAATCTAAAGGCAACACACGATAGGCATAAGAGTTATGTAGATAGGAACAGGTCATTCAAGGAGTTCCAAGGTGGGGAACATGTGTACTTGCACATGAAACTGAAGAATAGCTTCTTACAGATTGGATCATGTGCCAAGGTGGAACCATGGTTCTATGAACCCTTCAATATCAGTGATAGGATTGGGTGAGTAGCCTATCGACTTGCACTACCTCCCACACTGAAATTCCATGATTTTTCCAGGTATCTTTGCTTAAGTATGTTAAGGATGTTGATCATGTGATTGAGTGGTTTGTGATGCAGGTGGAAACGGATGGATAATTCTGGCCAGAGACTGAGTGTATATTCTGGAAAAAGGTGATCATTCTCCGGAACTGAGCAATCAAGTAGTTTAGGGTGCAATGGAAGTACTTCCGGCCTGACGAAGCTACATGGTAAATGGCGGATGAAATGTTTGCTATGTATCCTTCCCTGTTTTTTGATTGAGGAAAAGAAGTTTTGGATTGGTGTTTTGCTATATTCTTTGGTATGTGTTTTGATGATGTTGGTTTATGTACATATGCATATGGATGTAAATACTGCCATGAGCCATGTTATAAAGCTCCACTATGTGGTATGTTGTTATCATGTCATGTTATTATGTTATTATGTTGGTTTACTTTTCAACAGGTTGATCATTCTAAATATTCCATCGAGCTATGTTATAAAGCTTCACTGGTAGTATATATTTTTCTTATGGAGTTTTTATGGTTATAGGTGTTGTTGAAAACCGAGGATGGTGTTCCCCAATGGAGGAGGGTTTTGTAACAGCCCTGGTGAAAATTTCATGTAATAAAAGTAAATAAAGGAAAAAAAAATAACCTTAGATGATGGGACACTCCTTCCAAGTTGAATGTTGGGAAGAATCCTAGTGATGGGTATCACTTGTGATTGGTTATGGCGAAGAAAATTAGAAAAGGAAATGGCCAAGGATTTGGAAAGGAAATATGGAAATTTTGGCACATTTATTGATGAAAATAATGGAAATTAGGAGAAAAAGAAGGTGAATGGTCGTAGGTTACATGTGAGAAGGGAAATGAAGGAAAATAATGGAAAATGTTGAAAATAGAGGCCTCATCCATAAAAATGCTTATGATGATCAATTGGTAACCTTTTGTGAGTTAAATTTTGCAGCTCTCTCATTATTCTCTCTTCTTGAAAATGGCAACAAGAAATTGCTAAAAATAGAAGTGCCAAAAATAGCACTGCTAGAAATAGCATTTTGAGTACCAGTGTTGGTTTGGGCAATAGGGAATGAAAAATGGAAGTGCTAAAAATAGAAGTTCTATTTTTAGCAGTTCATGATGGATTCCTATTTTAGTCAATCCCTGGACTAAAAATAGGAAGTAAAATTCGAATTTGATATTAACAGTAGTTTGTAAATTAATTAATTAATTTAGTTTGAGTTAATTAGTTAAGGAATTATGAACTTGAAGTCTATGTGAGGACATGCAACAATTTCTTCTTTGATTGAGGGATTTAACCATCAGTGAAAGGATGCAGATGAGCTGTAATTAGTTGTCTTAGTTAACTGAGTCAAGTTGAGTTAGATTAATTTAACAAGTTGTTAAATTAATGAGATTCAATTTATTAATGATTCTATGCATATAACAACTGGTATTTTCATATAACTGAAGATTCACTCATGGATAACTCATGAATGTCAGTTCAGACAGAGACCCAGTTAAGATTAGATGAAGGGACGATGTACTATCAGTTGCTAGGATATTCCTTGTGAATACTCCTTGCATGCAGAAGGAATATTATTCCTTATGGATTGTGTAGTTGGACCTGAGGTTACAACAGGTATGATGTGGCCAATTTACACATGTTATGAGATTGGACCCCAATGAAAAATGCGCAAGGAAATAGGAGATTGGAGGATTTTTGTAGCCTATATATTCAGGCCTAGGTAGTCAATGAGCTTGATCATTATAGTATAGAGAGAGTAGGATAGCGTTTGAACTAATTATTTTTGTATGTTGTTGAGGATTTCTACTTGATTGATAATACAGAGATGGGGTTTTACGGTGGTGCTTTTCTCGGATAAATTCTTCTATGTTATGTGCGATTGATTCCTTCTTATCATTTATATGTGTTCATGCTTGATGTTGCTCATGGTTTATTAGCTTCCGTAAAGTTTATGGTAGATGTAGATCTAGTATTATGCTTTAGTAAATTGCATATAAATGAGTTTGATTTGCAGGTGAAATTTCTACATGATATCAATGAGCTAACTAATTTGTAGAGAAAATTCTACATGGTATTGGGACAGAGGTGATCAAGGAAGAAGTTTGTAGTTTCTATATATAGATATCAAGTTCTTATCACATTTTAGATTTCATCAATGGTGTTCTATTGTTTGAGGCTTGAGTATGACTCGATGTCAGCTCAAACTATATAGCCTAGAAGGATCACATGGAGGAAGTATTAGAGGATAATGGGGTGAAGGACTTCATTGATCAAGAAGTCCCCAAGCCCTCAGGAACTGATGCCCAAGAGTTGGCGGAATGGAGGAAGTGTGTGGCTAGGGATAGGAGAATCATCCTGGAGGGAGTTCGAGATCACATAGTCTCTAGCCTCCATGGGAAGGAGACTCCATTTTCAATGTGGAAAACATTGAAAGATCTTTATCAGAATAATAGTGATCAAAGGAAGTTGGCACTGAAGGAAAAACTTCGAAAGGTTAAGTGTGAAAGTGGGGACACAATATCTATGTATCTGAACAAGCTCACCTTATGTAGGGATGAGCTTGCAAGTGTAGGGGTCGTGACATCTGATGATGACATGGTGAGTCTAACACTCCTTGGCCTTCCTAAGAGTTGGCATAGCGACCAGAACTTGATTAATGGAAGAGAGAAATTTCCAAATTGGGAATGACTATGGTTGGATTTGATGCACGAGGAGATCAGACGAAGCACCAGAGGCAGTTCTTCATCCATGGAAAGTGAAGAAAATTGTGCCTTAGTGAGTAAGGTGAAGAAGGGGAAGGAGAAGGTTTCTCTTTCTGAGTCCAGTTCTTCCCATGGTGGGAAGAATTTTGACAAACTGAAAGTGTGATGCTTTTGTTGTCATGAGGTGGGCCATTTTGTTACAAATTTTCCACTGAGGAAATCCAAGAAGGGATCCGGGGAAGGATCGTAAGGTGAGGCACTTACTTCATAGTTCGAGTTGGATTTCACGCTCTTCACATGCATGGTTTCATCCATGGTGGGAAGTGGTTCGTTTCTTAATAGTGGAGCTTCTTTCCACATGACCGACGACAAGAGTTTGTTCAGTACTTTGGAGGAGAAAGATCTCCAGATACTCATAGCAATGGGTAATGATGAAAAGTATAGTGTCTTAGGTGTATGCACATTTATTTTTCAGAGGGAGCATGGAGCTCACCTTACCTTGACCGATGTTAAGTATGTAATAGGACTGAAGAGAAACTTGGTGTCGATCGCGATGCTAGAATACAGAGGCTATGATGTAGTCTTCAGTAAGGGAAAGGTTTTCCTTAGACACATCATCACTAGACAGATGAAGCAGATTGGTTCACAAGTCAAGAACCTGTATGCTCTTAAGGTTCAAGATGCATGCAAATCCTTGAGAAGCAAGGAAACTGATGGAGACTTGGTGGTTGAGAGGGAGGGTCTATTACCTCTCAACATGCAGTGCCAGAAGAAGTCTCAGACGATTGTGGAGGAGCCACGATTGGTGCAGCAACCTTAGGAGGTTGTGGAGCAACCACAATAGGGGAAGTTGAGTGGAGATCGAGTAGAGACGTCTACTCATCTAGAGACCTCTAGTAAAGGGAAACTTCAAGCTAGGTGGGTAGAGGGATCACATGTAGTCATTCCTCTAGGTAGGAGGTGTGGTAATGTGGAGTGATTATCCCAAGGAGGAGGGGCAGGATCCTTGAGGTACCCAACCTCTTTGATTTGAATTTGATATGAGAGCCCCGATGAGGAGTAGTAGAACTAACTGATAGGGTAGAGATAGATGCAGATGGAGTTGCAGAGAGAGCTACAGTGTAGGGAATCCCAAGATAGCGCAGAGCTAGTAGGCTACAGCAGTGCGAGAGGCACAAGTGTGTTGCACCAGTGCAAGGTAGCACAAAGAGGTGTGCAATAGTACAAGATGCATGGAGATGTTATCCTAGTGCAGGGGTCAGAGAGGGAGCACTTGTCAGCAACAGGTAGAGCTTCAGCATCAGAGTATGTTTCTAGCCCAACATAGAGGTCAGTTGGGAGTTTTTTTTGTTCCGAGAGTTGCTGGAGAAACCACACTTGGTAGAAGTGTTTCATGCAGAACATTCTGAAGGTACAGGATCGGTTTATAGAGGAATCCTTTCTTATTGAGAGGGAGTGTTCAAAATGGCAACAAGAAATTACTAAAAATAGAAGTGCTAAAAATAGTAGTTTGAGTACCAATGCTAGATTGGGTGATAGGGAATGAAAAATGGAAGTGCTAAAAATAGAAGTTCTATTTTTAGCAGTTCAGGATGGATTCCTATTTTAGTCAGTCCCTGGACTAAGAATAGGAAGTAAAATTCGAATTTGATATTAACAACAATTTGTAAATTAATTAATTAATTCAGTTTGAGTTAATTAGTTAAGGAATTAGAATTTGAATTCCATGTGAGGACATGCAACAGTTTCTCATTTGATTGAGGAATTTAACCATCAGTTAAAGGATGAGGATGAGTTGTAATTATGAGTTGTAATTAGTGGGCTCACTTAACTGAGTCAAGTCCAATTAGATTAATTTAACAAGTTGTTAAATTAATCAGATTCAATTTGTTGATGCTTGCATGCATGTAACAACTGGTATTTTCAAATAACTGAAGATTCACTCATGGATAACTCATGCATGTCATTTCAGATAGAGACCCAGTTGAGATCAGATGGAGGGATAGTCTACTATCAGTTGCTAGGATATTCCTTGCATGTAGAAGGAATATTATTCCTTATGGATTGCATAGTTGGACCTGAGGTTACAACAGGTAGGATGTGTCCAATTCACACATGTTATGACATTGGACCCCAATCAAAAGTGTGCAAGGAAATATGAGGTTGGAGGACTTGTGTAACCTATATATTCAGGCCTAGGTAGCCCATGAGCTTGATCATCAGAGTACAGAGAGAGCAGGATAGATTTTGAGCTGATTCTTTTTGTATGTTGTTGAGGATTTCCACTTGATTGATAATACAGAGATGGGGTTTTACGCTTTTTCTTTCCCTAGATAAATTCATCTGTGTTATGTGTTATTGGTTCCTTCTTATCAGTTATATGTGTTGATGCTTGATGTTTCTCATGGTTGTTGGCATTATGATTCTAGTTTGGCTCTATGGTACAGGTGTTGTACTTGATGGCAACTCTCTCAAGTGGCAAAACTCTATTCAGGCTCTTAAAATAATAGAAAATAAGAGGTTCACAGGTGCATCGTTCAAAAGGTGCGGACCTGCAGGTGCGTCGTCCAGGAAGTGCGGACATGTCCGCAGGTTATCCGTTCATAAGGAGCGGTCCCCCAATTCACTCACTCCAATGCAGAGAAGTGAACTCACGTGGGGTTTCTTATGGTATGCCCTTGGTATTTAGCCTGTCGATTCATGATCCTATGGTTTTGGCCCATGGTATAGGATTTAATTTATTGAACCCCAGTTTGGATCCCTTGTATTGGTTTTTGATGGTTTTGTCCCATGGTGTGGATAAGGGTTTGACTATGAAAAAGGGATTGAGATCACTTGGCTAGACACTTGTGAAATTTGAATATCTTAAGATCTGAATGTTTGGGTGATTGGTTTTAAAAGCTAGATCTAAATCAAGGAGAAAAAATTAAGGCGAATCTATTGATAAGTTGTGATCTCTCGGGCGCATGATCAGATCTGTGGATCTGACTGACTGTGGCACATTGGAGGACTGTTAATTTGGCCCTAATCAGAGGTTTGCAGGTGATCCATGGTGTAATTGTGGGGGTACATAGTGCAGGAGAAGACACAATGCGGGGGTACGCAACACAACAGAAGGGGAAGTGTGATGTATGCAACATAGAAGAAAACAAGGTGCGTAGATACACAGATGCACAGAAGGAACATTGCGGAGGTACATAGACAGACAGAGAGTATAGTGCATATCTGAGTTGAGGTACGCAGTTCAACAGAAGGAGAAAGTGTGGTGGTACGCAGAGGAGCAGAAGGATACGGTGCGGATCTGCGCAGTTCAGGCACAGAAAGGCTGTGGATATCCGCAGGTTTATATCGGTGAAGTTGTGGACCCGTCTTAAAACATTTGTTGACTGTGTTTTATCTATTGCTGCAGAGTTCTAGGTTTAGATTTTTGGTATTAATTTTCTGTTTACAACATTTTGAGAAGTTGGGTGATTCATTGGTTGATTGTATAAGGAGATTGGGCGATTTGCATGTACTTGATGATTATTTGATCTTCTTGGATAGAGTCTGAAAATTAATGAAACATGGTCCTTAAAGAAGTAGAAGAGCAAAGGGGGTTGTAGCTCCTTTCTAGGAGAGACTGGAAAATGAGAGAGTTGTAGCTCTCTGCAGGTTGTAGCCTGCGTACTGGTAAAGGACTGCACCAGTACAAATTCCTTGTAAAAGAAGTTTCTAATTGAAAGAAGATAGAGACATATTGAAGTAGGTGGTTTTCACCCACATTGGCTTTCCACCTTATATCTGGTGTTCTTTGGCGTGCTTATCTATTTTTCTTGCTCTTGTTCATTATTATATGGCACTGACATACAAATTAATGATCAATATCTGAAGAATAAATTAAAGTATAAATCTAGAAGGCATATTAAAAAGAATTTGATAATACTGATTCACCACCCCTCTCAGTATTATTTTCAACAATTGGTATCAGAGCTAGGTTCTTCGGAAGAAGCTTGATCGCTTGAAGAAAGATCTTGCATCATGAGCAACACCGAGAGGGAAGCATCAATCAAGCCACCGATTTTTGATGGGACAAACTTCATTTATTGGAAGGTAAGAGTTACTGCCTATCTTCAATCTCTTGGTACAGAAGTCTGGGATATCATAGATACAGGGTATACTTTTCCATCAGTAACTCCTACAGATCCAGCTGAGAAGAAGAAATATGAAACAAATGAAAAGGCAATCAATACTCTATTAAGATTTCTATCTCAATCAAAATTTGTCAAGGTAATGCAGTTTAAATCTACAAAAGAGATATGTGACAAGATTGTTCTGAGGTATGAAGGGGATGATCAGGTAAAACGAGCAAAACTTCAAACCCTCAGGATTCAGTATGAAAATCTCAGGATGTATAATGATGAAAGTGTGGCTAACTATTTTCTTCGTGTAGATGAGATTGTCAATTGTATGAAAAATTTGGGTGAAGAAATAAAAGAGGTTGTTGTGCTTGAAAAAGTTCTAAGATCTTTGTCCCCTAGGTTTGAATCTAAATGTTATAGACATTTTTGTGCCTTACAGCATAGAGCATGAAATGTCAATAATCTAAGGGATCCAAAGTCCCTAAACATGTTGTTCTTACCCTTAGAGGAACAAGGTCAGCAAACCACAGCACTGCAAATCAGTTCTCCACTAAAAAACACTCAAAACAGGTCAATTTTGGATCAAAGCAGCTGCTCCACTAGGCATCTGCGCTGAAAGTCAAAAGCTCTGTGGTGTACCTGCACTGCATAGCAAGTGCAACAAAGGCTACCTGTGCTGGGCGTACTTTGACATGTGGAGGAATCTTTTTCTCAATGTGCCAGTGCCCAGGAAGCTTCCAAAATGACACTTGATCAAAAGATTCGCCTAATGATGAGTTAAGAGCTTCTAAAACTCCAAGTGGAAGGTAGAAACTCCGAGTGAAGGATTGAAGAACAACTGGAGTTGAAGAGGACAACAAGTCACACATCAAGATGACTTATCTTCACTCCAAAACTCTATATAAGGATCTCATCCCATGGGATCTAAAGGGCGGAATTCGGTGCAAAGAATTGCTGTTGGTTTACAGTTGAGAGTATTGGGTGATTGCTTGAGGGAGGTGAAGAAGAGATTTCTCTCCGTCGGGAAGGTGATGCTGGATTGGACCTTTCATGGTTGTATCACCACCTGAACCTTACTTCCATATATTAATAAAGCATTTGAGGTTCTTCTATTCGCATGTGTTTCAATGGTGTATTGTCTTACTTGCCTCTTTGATTTATGCTAATCCTTGAATTGATTATGAATGCATGCTTCTTGTAGTTTCCTTTTCTTGTCTTATTTGTAGGATCTCGTGTAGCTGGGCCCGTGAAAAGACTTGGAGCTGGGAGCAAGCGGCAAACAAAGGAGATTGGATCGACCATTTGCGCAAGACATCGGTAAGTGGATCTCTCCCTTTTATCTCTTGCATGTCATAAAGAAGAAACTTTAGATAGCTTTGCTTTCAGCTGTTGCTAAGGAACTGTCACCCTTAGAGTGGGTTAGGGTCATTCCGAGTTGGATACTTTCCCCCACAACAGACTGGCGACTCCGCTGGGGATCGTGTCTTGTTGGTAGCTTGTGTTTCTTGCTATTCATTTCTTAAACAAAGGGAGTACCGAATCGAACTGCATTCGAGTCCTTCGAATGCAAAGTAGAGGGCAGCTACTCTAGCCCAGTGTTGGGCATGTTTATGATTTGAAGAGCTGATCCACAAGGACTCTTTCTAACTCTTTGTGATAATGTTCATCTTCCTTTAATCATCCTCTAGTGTATACTTGACTGATAGCCTCTGATTTGGCCAAAAACCATTGATTTTTGAGCAAACTGTGACCCGGAATCTGAGAGAGACGAGAGTTGTCTCTTCAGTGCAGCTGTAGCAAAGGCTACCTACGCTACAACGCAGGTCCCGAAGGGGCTACCTGCGCTGCATCTCATATTGACAGTGCAGCACCTGCGCTGATCCAGTTTTGCCTTGTGCAACTGGGATTCCCCACTGTCTGTTGCCCAGTTTTCAGTATTGTTTTTGCAGCCTGTTGTCAACCTGTATGCCCAGCTGAAACTACCTTTCTTTGCCTTCATTCTGCCTCAGTTGTATGAAGAAACCGTGATTGTTATTATTGTATTTCTTTCTTTCATTCACAGTTTCCCGTAGCGAAAGTGAACTAGTCTTGCTATGACCTCTTGGATCTAGACCTGTGAGAAAATGTCGTTGTGATTCTAAGAGTAAGTTTATTGTTGTTCATAGCTGCTTGAGCATTTGCTTTCGTTATATGATTCGAATTTCAGTATTTCTTGTGTTGAAACGAGTGAATCTTAAGGTGTTCTTTTGATTATTGGACAAAACTTGTTTGCTTTCACTTGAAATCGAATTCGAAATTATACAACAGCTTTCTTTTTGTAATACATCGACATTAAGGAAGAAGAAAAGAATTACTTGCATTGTGCATGTGCATTTTGACAGTTTGCATGTCGATTTAGGAAAAGTGCATCAGTGTGTGCTCTATGATCTGTTTGAAAAGATGATGTCTTTCTTTTCCTTCAGTAGTTAAGGTTTTCATAAGTTGAAAGAATTGAAAAAGCTTGCTTATCATTCTTAGACTGCATTTAGGAGTTGTATCATACATCACGTGGTGATCCATAAAGGCAAACTGCTAAGCAAGATCAACCTAAAAAGAACTGAATTTATCTAACAACGCTTTGAAACATAACGAAACACAGTAGAGGTCTAGGTAGAGACGTGAACCGGCGTCGTTAAACATAGTGACTGTCGATCTCTACGAAGGTGGGTGATTCCTCTTGAGGGACGATAGCACTAATACGGACTTGCGCCCCCGCGTACCGTCGTGTATATTGGGGGACCCCTATAGGAACAAAGCCTTTATCCATAGGAAGCCGTGTTGGCCACCCTACTGATCGCGATGCAGTGAACACAGCATTCACGAAGATCGACCACTCGTACCGTAAAACGTATTCTGTGGTTTCGCGAAAGGTTTGGCACACCCTCTGCCTAGAACTCCAGAGTAGTTTCTTTTGGCCTTTTTCAAACTCTATAACTGAAAAAGTCCATCCGAGCATTTGTCACTTCGGGCTCGTTAATACATCGAAGGAGACTAGAGTCATCTTTAGCTTTTTCTCGACTCTTAAAAAGTGAAAAAGCAAGTTGTGTCTAAAAGTGTCGTCATATAAAATTCATTCTAAACGGAACATAATCACCCCTTATTCCTACGTTGATCTTCAGGTTGAGAACATGGAACGCACCAACCAAGGGATTCCACATGATGGGACCCCTAGCCCTTTCTCCTCTTGGGGAGAAGTTGGTGCGCCCCACATGGCCACATTGTCGCTTCCAAGACTGACAATTGGCCTGCCAGTTTGGCTATTCTCAACCGCTGTAGTTCAGACCACCACGGTTCCTGAACAGTCGAGTCAACAGTTAGACCAGTCTAGAGCTACCCTCCAGCCTTCCACTTCTTATGGATCTTCCTCTGATCCTTCCTCTTCGAAGGGTCAAGCCGCCGAAAGTAGAGCTCCCGTAGAGAAGAAGAAGGATTCCGATCCTTCCTCTTCGAAGGGTCGAGCCGCCGACAGCAGAGCTCCCATAGAGAAGAAGAAGGAAAAGAAGAAGAAAGAAAAGAAGCAGAAGGAGCCAAAGGCGCCTGGGGACAAGCAAAAGGCATCTAACTAAAATCCACACACAGCACGGACCGGGCCCAAATCGCCATGTGTCATATGTAGAGGAGACCACCTCCACCGTGATTGTCCTGGTATTCCCCGGATACTAAGGGACTGGTCCCCTCGTTTGCACAGTTCGGAAGCGTCAACCTCTGACAACCAGGTTGAATGCTTACCATCGACCAATGAAAGTGAAGGTCCCAGACGACGAAGGGGAATGAGATTCCCCTGCGAACTGTGTGAAGGCAATCACACCCTTCGCCGTTGTCCCTTTTTAGACGAAGCAAAGAGAGTTTTGGAAGATCAACCGATTGCACCGTTGCTACTTCCTCCTGGATACCAAAAACTCGCGTCGAGTCCTTCGTTGGTCGAAAATACAGCTGCCCCGCTCATAGGGCCAGCTGAAGTGTCAGTCACTGAAAGTGAACCTACTGAATCCGGACCGGACGAAAGTCCAAAGGTCGAAACGGCAGTTGACCCGGTTCTCCCTTCAGAAGTTTCATCTTCACATACCACAGTAACTGAGGATTCATCTTCAGCTGACACCCCTACCGAAGAGAGTAAGGATGACACCGTCCAGATTCTTTTCATCAACACCGATTCTGATGAAAATCAGGGCAATATGCCCACTCCTTTATCGCAGGAAGGAGCATCGTCAGGGTCATACCCGGCCGTATATTCGGTCCCACCACCAAGCAACCTGGTTGTGTCCTTTGATTGGAACCAACTAGGCAGACCCCGGTTACCAGCCAGTATACCATTTAGAATTATAGTCCAAATATACAAAATGATGATGGCTGGAACTATCATTGATGAAGGGGCATCTGTGAGTATCCTGTCCTCTATTGCTTGGAAAGCACTGGGTTGCCCAGCGCTTTTACCTGAGATAAGAAATCTCTCGGGTTTTGACAAAGGAACCAGTTGACCATTAGGGATTCTACCTAATGTGCCTATTACCTTGAAAGGGAAGGCTGTCAAGATGAACTTGATGGTCGTCCAAGGACCCTTGGATTATAACCTACTCCTTGGACGAGACTACATATATTGCATGGAAGCAATTGTCTCCTCACTCTTTCGAATAATGTGTTTTCCATACGAAGGAAGAATGGTCAAGCTCGTAGACCAACTTTCATTTTCGGGATCACGCATCGCAAATAGTCACATACCTATCCTAAATGGTCTATTTGATCAAGAAAGGTCTCTACCTCCGGTTCTTCTTCCTGATGAGTGCGAGTGATTCGGGAAAGGAAGGCAAGAACCCAGGGGGCATGCATCCTCGTCTGCTCTGGAGGCAGAAGAAACCTTGGGTGTAAAGTAGAATTTCCGCGGGAGAATATGACTAGTCCGTACCCCGTCCCCTCCTTCTTCTTCATAAAACAGAAGAGCCGGCAAGAGCTCTCATGCGGAAGAAGGGGCAGTTAGGAATGGGGTTGTTCTATGCTTGATGAGTCTAGGACTCCCGCAACCTTCTAGGGGAAGCGGCATTTGCTGCGGTTGTTATCCTCAACAAAACAAATGTCCGAGTGAACAACACTCAAACTCCTCATGAGATCTGGTACGGTGAGACTCCTTCGGTAAAGCATTTCAAAATTTTTGGGAGAAAATGCTATATCAAGAACACTGATGAACAACTTGGCAAACTTGAACCTAGAGTAGATGAAGGCATTCTCCTTGGTTATTCTCCCCACACCAAAGCATGTAAGTGTTACAATAAAATACTTGGAAGAATTGTTGACAACATTGACATAGTGGTTGATGAAAAAGGATACATCCCTAGGCAAGTAAATCATGAAAATATCGAAGAGGATGAAGACTACTCTCCAAATCAGAAAAATGATGAAGATGAACCTCAAGAGGCACCTAAGGAGCAAATAAGGATAGAAGAGAAGACTCCATCTAGGTACGTTCAAAAGTATCATCCAGAATCTCAGATTTTGGGGCAGAAAGAAGCAGGTGTACAAACAAGAAGAACAATTGCAGAATCCTCAAGCTATTTGGCACTGCTCTCCTCCACTGAACCACAAAATTTAAGAGAGGCATGTAAATGTGAATGTTTCATCAAGACGATGGATGAAGAACTTGAGCAGATCGAAAATAACAACACTTGGGAATTGGTTCGTAGACCAAAATATAAGAATGTCATAGGGACAAAATGGATCTTCAAAAATAAGTTGAATGAAAATGGAGAAGTAATTTGAAACAAGGCCAGACTTTTTTGTAAAGGGTATGCTCACCAGGAAGGAATAGACTTCAAAGAAACTTTTGCTCCCGTTGCTAGACTTGAGGCCATCCGAATGTTCCTTTCTCTCTCAAGCTTTCAGAAGTCCAAAGTTTTTCAAATCGACGTAAAATGAGCCTTTCTGAATGGGGACTTAGAAGAAGAAGTGTACATTGAGCAACCAGATGGGTTCATCCTTGGGAATGATCAAAATCTCGTATGCAAACTAAAGAAGGCTCTCTATGGTCTTAAACAGGCTCCAAGGACTTGGTACTACCGTTTGGAAAAATATCTTAATCAACAAGGTTTTTCAAAGGAATCAGCAAATAGCAATCTTTACATAAAAATTGAAAATGACAAATTACTAATACTTGTTGTGTATGTAGATGATATTATCTTTGGCAGCAATGAAGAAGCTATGAGTCAAAGCTTTGCCTTGGTGATGTAGAAAGAATTCAAAATGTCCTTGCTTGGAGAACTGACATATTTTCTTGGATTGAAAATCCAACAAAATGAAGGTGGTATTTTCTTGTCTCAAACCAAGTATCTCAAGCAGATTTTGAAGAAATATGGCATGGAAGATGCAAAACCAGTATTTACCCCCATTGTCATAGGATGTAGCCTCAGTGAAAATGATGAATTAGCAGCAGTGCACCAACCAACCTACAGATCTGTGACTGGAAGTCTACATTATTTAACAGGTACCCGACCATACATCATGCATGCAGTGGGAATAGTTGGAAGATTTCAGGAAAATCCAAAGGAAACTCATCTTCAGGTAGTGAAGAGAATTTTTAAGTACCTTCAAGGAACTCAAAACTATGGCTTATGGTATCCTAGAGATACAGATCTCACACTTCATGCTTATACAGATGCAGATTAGGCCGGAAGCGTGGATGATAGGAAGAGCACAAGTGGTGGTGCATTCTTTATGGGTTCCAGATTAGTATCTTGGTTCAGCAAGAAACATAGTTCGATTGCTTTATCTAAAGCTGAAGCGGAATATGTGGCTGCTGCATCTTGTTGCACTCAACTCCTTTGGATGACGCAGACCTTGCAGGATTTTCAAATCACTTGTACTCCACCTATCTCCATCTTATGTGATAATACAAGTGCAATCACCATTTCAAAGAACCCAGTCATGCATTCAAAGACAAAGCACATACCGATCAAGTATCAATTTCTCAGGGAACAAGTGTTTGAACAAAAGCTCAAGTTGGAGTATGTTCCTTTTAAGGAACAAGTTGCTAATATACTCACCAAACCATTTCCCAGGGAGACCTTTGAATACCTCAGTCAAAAGCTGGGGGTTGTTGATGTATCATCTTGTTGTTGAATCTCATATGTTTCAGAGATTGTTGGTTGTACGTGAGGTTCATATGGGGTATACGCGTACATTTGCTAACTTATGGATTGGTCGAAGATCGAATGGCATAGGTTCAGGGAGAGCACATATAATGCATTGTTGGCATTATGGTAGCACAGAAGGAGATCATGGATGCTGATCTAAATATTGCTGCAATACGTCTCTATCTCTTTCTCTTATGGTGTATGGTGGATTATGGTTTGTAGATCTGGTTTACCATCAGGGGGAGCATGATTAAAGATTTAAGCATGGTCTTAGGGGGATCATAACCTTTGCCCTTGATGTCAAAGGGGGAGAATGACGATGAGGATATTGAGGTTGCCATCAAGTCCAAAGGGGGAGATTGTTGGCATTATGATTCTGGTTTGGCTCTATGGTACAGGTGTTGTACTTGATGGAATCTCACTCAAGCGGAAAAACTCTATTCAGGCTCTTAAAATAATGGAAAATAAGAGGTTCGCAGGTGCATCGTTCAAAAGGTGCGGACCCACAGGTGCGCCGTCGAGGAAGTGCGGACATGCCTGCAGGTTATCCGTTCATAAGGAGCGGTCCCCCAGTTCACTCACTCCAATGCAGAGAAGTGCACTCACGTGGGGTTTCTTATGGTTGGCCCTTGGTATTTAGCCCGTCGATTCATGATCCTATGGTTTTGGCCTGTGGTATAGGATCTAATTTATTAAACCCCGGTTTGGATCCCTTGTACTGGTTTTTGATGGTTTTGTCCCATGGTGTGGATAAGGGTTTGACTATAAAAAGGAGAAGGAGATCACTTGGCTAGATACTTGTGAAATTTGAGTATCTTAAGATCTGAATGTTTGGGTGATTGGTTTTAAAATCTAGATCTAAATCAAGGAGAAAAAATTAAGGAAAATCTATTGATAAGTCGTGATCTCTCGGGCACATGATTAGATCTGTGGATCTGACTAACTATTACACATTGGAGGACTGTTAATTTGGCCCTAATCAGAGGTTCACATGTGATCCACGGTGAAATTGTGGGGGTACGCAGTGCAGGAGAAGACGCAGTGCAGGGGTACGCAGTGCAATAGAAGGCGCAGTGCGAGGTACGCAACACAGAAGAAAACAAGGTGCAGATATATGCAGAGGCACAGAAGGAAAAGTGCGGAGGTACCTGGACAGACATAGAGTACAGTGCGTATCTGAGTTGAGGTATGCAGTTCAGCAGAAGGAGAAACTGCGGTGGTACGTAGAGCAGCAGAAGGATATGGTGCGGATCTACGCAGTTCAGGCACAGAAAGGCTGCGAATATCCACATGTTTATATCGGTGAAGGTGCAGACCTATCTTAAAACATTTGTTGATTGTCTTTTATCTATTGCTGCAGAATTCTAGGTTTAGATTTTTGGTATTACTTTTTTGTTTATAGCATTCTGAGAATTTGGGTGATTCATTGGTTGATTGTATAAGGAGATTGGGTGATTTCCATGTACTTGATGTTTATTTTATCTTCTTGGATCTAGTCTAAAAATTAATGAAACGTGGTCCTTAAAGAAGTAGAAGAGAAAAGGGGGTTGTAGCTCCCTTCCAGGAGAGATTGGAAAATGAGAGAGAGTTGTAGCTCTCTGCAGGTTGTAGCCTGCGTACTGGTAAAGGACTACACCAACACAAATTCCTTGTAAAAGAAGTTTCTAATTGAAAGAAGATAGAGACATATTGCAGCAGGTGGTTTTCACCCACATTGAGTTTCCACCTTATATCTAGTGTCCTTTGGTGTGCTTATCTATTTTTCTTGCTCTTGTTCATTATTATATCGCACTGACATGCAAGTTAATGGTCAATATCTAAAGAATAAATTAAAGTATAAATCTGGAAGGCATATTAAAAAGGATTTGATAATACTGATTCACCCCCCCTCTCAGTATTATTTTCAACAATGGTTGATTAGCTTCCGGAAAGTTTATGGTAGATGTAGATCTAGTATTATGCTTTAGTACATTCCATCTATCAATTTGATCTGCAAGTCAAATTTATACATGATATCAGTGAGCTAGCTAATTTGTAGAGAAAAGTCTACATCTCTCTCTCTTACTCTTGGAGACTTATATTTATCTTAGAGCACTCTTGGTGGGTGTGGCATTCTTGGAGTGTTACAGCAAGAAGGCAAAAGAAGAGCAGAAAAGAGCAAGAACGAATTGGGATCAGCAACTATATCAAATTTACTTGTAGGTACTGAGTTGCATGTATGTTTCCTTCACTAGTTTTGGCATACATGGAGCATGCATGTAGTCTCTTGATTGTGATCTATCATTGGCATGGAGGATTGCCTGTATTGACAATGGATTGCTTAGCCTTTCCATTTCCTAGATAGCCTTGGTGATAGTGGGTTTACTTTCATTATTTTTTTTTGGTTGGTTTTCATGTTTCCTTAGCTAGGGTTGATTTATTAGTTCCTTGAAGCCCTAGTTGGACAAATTCTCTGGAAACCTAGAGGATGTTGTGGGTTGAGTTACTAGTCCTGGAAGCCTTGGTTTGAACAAACACTCTAGAATCCCTTGAAGGCTTGGATGGACACCAATGTGATGAAGGTTTTTTGATGTTTGACCATGAGGTGGAATCATTTCTTGATGGGTTGAGGTGGATGGCCTCTCAAAGCCCTGAAGGAGTTTTGATTAGTTGTGTTTTATGAGATCCCTCATTCATGCTTGGAATATGGCACAAGAGTGAATGGCTGAAGAGAGATTTGGCTCAACCATTCTACAGTTCGGTGGAACGTGGAAGTCCCATTCCTGGTTTGGATTTTTTATCACTAATGAAAGCTTATTTCTCTTTGTATTTCTACGAGTATTATGATGGATTATATGTGGTGTATATGTTTATGATTTCATTGATATGTTTGTCCCTATTATGTGTGTTATGTATATGTTTTATGACAGTAGTTATGTATGGCTCTCATTATGTTTTTACCTGTAATTGAATGATCAATGTGTCTATGACCAAATGGATGGAATGCGACGAGCCTCATCATTGGGTAACTATATGGACCTTAATTCACCTCCTAGCTTAGTAAAATCAAATCTTCGCACAATTTATTGCATGTTTTTATTATAATTTGTTTAATGATATGAGTCAAAGTGAGATAATATGCCTAGTGGACTAATGTGCATTGAATGCAGTTTTTTGAGAGGAAATTAGGGAATTTTGGCAAGATGAAAGGCTAAAACTCAAATGGGACAAGGAAGAGAGATTGTAGGATGTAAATGATCCTCATTTATTCCTCCCTCATTCGAATATTCCTCCATCAATCACACTAAATCAGAGTATAAGCAACCAAGTCATGAAGATGAAAAGGTAGCCAAGCAAATGATATTCAAAGAGTTAGCTCATCTCGAGTTAGGGAGCTGAGCCTCCCTATATTTAAGGAAGTCATTGGAGACTTCGAATGTATAAATAAAGAGGCCTAAATCATCATTAGGATTCAAATTTTGGTTATAAAAACACTAGTTATTTTTTAGCTCCAGATTTGTGGAAGACATTCTATGTAATCTTCTGTTTTGATAATGAGAATGAGATGTTTCTTGACCCAACGCTAAGTTAACTCAGAGGGATAAATCTCTCTGGTTAGGGCCCAAACCAAGTAGGAAAATATCCTCTTCTTGTATCTGTATGCTTAGATTAATTTCATAGATTCATGGCTAAATTGTCCTTAGAAGTATATAATTGCAAGTAGTGTAGATTTGATTTGTTTGTTTATTAGTTTGGTTCCATTTGTGCTTTACCTTAGAAATAGGTTAGAAGGGATAAAAGGAGCATCAAAAATATGTCAGTTGGTGCCTTGGCCTCACCTCTTCCTTCATGGATCATTATTTGAGAAAAGGACCTCTATGCAACCCCAAAAGGGCAGAATTCTACTTTCTCATAGAATTTGGAGTTTACTCTACTTGAACGAGCATTTGATTAGTTTTCAAGTGTAGGATTTAATTATCATTTCCTCCATCTACAGTTTTAAAATAGATCTCATCAATTATTTCATATTCTTTTTCAAATATTCCTCATGCGTGAAGTAGATAACTAGCTCATTAAACTCTGTTTTTCTAGCTTATTGAAATTCTTCTTGTTTACACGATTTTTGGTCAAATATCAATGTTTGATATAGTGTAGGTGTTTCAAAAGGGAATAGAGATATCATAGTCAACAACCTCCTCCCAACTTCATCCATCCATGATCATTCTTTGCTTTCACTAAGACCCTCACCACTTTCATCATTTTTCAAGGAAACTTCTCCAAGCATGTTGAGAAAATCCAACCATCTCCCAACATTGGTTCTGTGTTATGAGTGATCCTAGGAATTCTATCACTCCATTACATCCACCAACCACCTTCCCTAAGCCTTCCATCACCTTCAACACCCATCGTTTTTCTCTCGGTTGTATCTTGTAGAAATACAGGGAATCTTGTAGGTTTTTATGACATCCCGTAGGTTTTCCTATAGTGGCCTGTTTTGAGGCCGAATTGATGAAAAACCTCTAGAAATCCACACAAGGTCACCTAAGGGCCTCCCAAACCTTCCAACCATTTACTAGCATCCCTAAGCTACCTGCCACATCACCAAAAGAGATTAGCTTTCACACTTCTCCATTAAAAGGGAAAAAGACAAAAAGAAAAAAATAGATTTGTTGTAGCCATTTACATGCACAATAGTAGAAATTTGATACTTTGAATTTACATGCTTAAGATATTTTAATTTTGCACATGTTAATCTAGCATCCTTTCTGAAACATAGTCTCTTAGCAATTAGGTAGGAAATGGTTTGTTTTAGCATTGGATTCCAGTCTTTTTCCTTACCGCAGTAGACAAGCTTTCTCTTAGAGTATATTTCTCTTTCCCTCATCAATAATCAACCTTATTCTGAATCCATAGAAATTTGGCTTGAAAAACACTAGTGGTCTGTCACTAGCTGAATAGTGACAAAAGGTAGAACCATTACTTTTACTTGTGTATACAACACTGTCAACTCCAATTTTGTACGAACCCCGTGTCGATAAAGTAAAATTGGGAGCCCTAGGAATTGCAGCATTCTTGCTGCAATACTGGTGCTCATCAATTTTTGGTACCGTTTCTAGGGAAGTGTCTGAGTAATAGTTGATTATTATGTTCTTTCTTCCATTTCTTATTTCCAATATTCTTCTAGTAGTTTCATTTCTGCAAGAGTAATTTAGTTGCTTTCTTTTCCATTCTACATTCTTTCCTTTCCTTTCCATTATGCAAGTAAGATTTCATTAAATTATTTAGTTTTCATTCAGTCACTTAATTTTCATTCAGTCCTGAATTTCAATTCTACAATCACTTTCAAAGTTTGAAAAAACTCAAAAAAGAAAAAAATCCATGCCTCGTAGGAATAAGGATAGCTTAGGATTTTTTTTTCCAAATACCCCCATTGCTTCGAACAGCCAACCTTCCCTCTTCTTCAGTGGCTGTGAATTGGAGGAACGCTTAGGTGAGAAACCTAAAATATTTGAAGAACCTACAGGGGAAGAAGAAGACGAACCCATTCCTACTTCTCTAATCACTGAAAATAGAAATGATAGAGGAAATAGAGAAAGAGTTGAGGGTACCTTCCCCATCAAGGAAACCAATGGGGAGACTAATATGAAGAATATAAGCACCTCTTCCCTTCTTCATTTCCATGGAACGACCTTAGAAGATCCAGACACTTTCTTATTTGAGTTTGTTTTCATATGCCACACCTATAACTACACCAATGATGAGTAGAGGTTGAAACTATTCCCATCTACTCTCAAGAATGCAGCTTTGCACTGGTTCATGGGTTTACCTAGTGATAGCATCAAAACTTGGGCTCGGATGCAGCAAGCCTTCAAAAACAAGTATCCAAATTATTGTATGTCTAAATACACTAAGAGGGAATTTTTAGGATGACCTTAGGGCTTGATGAATACCTAAAGGATTATGAATAAATATTCCAGCTTAGCTACAAAAGGGCAAGATTCGCACTTGACCCTGAGTCACTGAAGATAGTCCTGCTTAGAGGAGTAAGGGAAGATATTATGGATACCCTAAACTTATTAGGAGGGGACATCTACCAGTTACCCTATGAGGATATCAAGACTGTCTTTAGAAACCATTCTATGGAAACTAGGCAAAAGGGTAGTGGCAGTCAACCTATGGTCAGTACATCATCTTCCAATTCATCCATCAAGGGTGAAATTGGAAATATGCTAGAGGATTTCAAGAGTGAAGTGCTGCAAACCCTTTCCCTACAGATGAACACTATGCACATTAAGAGAAAATGGGAGGAAACAGAGAAAGCCTTGGCAATTTTCTGCCCTAGATGCACTCGGAGGAACCCTAGAAATGAATTCCCGTTGAATTTGACTGAAATATAATTAGTCTGTGAAGAAAACCACTCCACATAAAAGTGCACTTCTCTCCCTGGACTAAAATTTGTGTATTAAAGAGTTGAAGGGGTAACTGAACAACTCTCCTACATAAACCAAAGGAGACCTCATGGGCCTAGGCCATACCAGCAAGGCATGCAAGGATCATCCCATGCATATTACAACCCCAACTAGACTACATCCATACCTTCTTGGGGGCCCCCAACTCAACCTTCCTATTCTATATCTCCTCCTTGGTCGTTTTCACCTCAGTATCATTCCCAGCTAACCAGCCAGTCATTTCAAACATATGCTCTGCCACAACCTCAGTGGAATGCACTGCCCCAGGGGTGGAGGCCCCCATACAACAATGCTCTAGCTTTATTGTATTCACCACTTGCTCAACCACAACTTTTACACCCTCCTCCACCTAAACAACCCTAGATTCCTTCCGAGCCAAATCTGAAACCAAACAAGAGGTAGGCATGACAAGTATATAATGGAGATACATCATATCCTGCTTATGTTGTGGAGATTCAGGAAATACACCTAAGATCTGGGAGGGTACTCCCAGACAACCAACCTCTACCTCCACCTAGGGAGGTTAAGACCGAAAGAGAGGAAAGCATGCCTAAAGTAAATCCACCAGCCTTTCCTGATATATTAACCCAACCACTCCAACCTATACCAGAAGAGACTGAATTTCTTGGAGAACTGAAAAAACTATGTGTCAAAATTCCACTTTTCCAAGCTATAAAATATGTACCTATTTACAACAAGTTGATCAAGGAGAAGTTCTTCAAGAATCGAGGGAGGTGTTGGGCCACCAAATTAACGTATATTTTCACTCCATTTTCACCTTTATCCTCATTTTGTCACCTCATTTCATCACATTATCATTACATAACCCTATATTTCCATTACCATATGGGTTCATATTTTCATTTTCCAAACTTATTTATTTTATGTATTTAAAGTGAATTTATGATTAAAACTTAGAAAAATAACAAGTATTTGTTTATACCTAAAGGTGGACTGAGTTTGGTGACATGTGTAGGTGATTTGGAAGGTTCCAAGACACTCTTATGTGGCCTCCAACACTCAAATTCGAATTCTCTTGAAGATTTGAAGGAGATTTGGGATAGAGGTCAAGCATATCTCATGGAGAAAAATCATGAATAAAGGAATATGTGTCCCATATTGGTTGTAACTGTATGAAGGATTTGTGGATCTAGGAGGGATTAGTGGATCTCCATTAATGAGTTAGTTGCTTATGTTTTTGTATAAATAGGAGTACCTCCTCCATTCCAAAGTGAATGACTCTTGGAGAATGTATCCTAATTTATGATGGAATAGAATAAAGTTTTCTTTCTATAGCTTTATATATAAATTGTCTTAATATAGTATATGAATTTATGGAATAAATAGTCACTTTGTTCTTAAGAGAATTGAGCTCACTCTAAAAGGATCAAAGAAACATTTTATTCCATTATCGATTTATTTCATTATAGATTTTATTTTCACTTAACTACTTAGATGTTTGAAGATTTTTTATTATTAATGAATGAATTTTAGTTTAAATCTTATTAGCATATGAAAGGACAAACAAGGGTCTAATTTAGCCTCTCTTTCTATTTGATATGAATAATATGTTGGGTGTGGAGCTTGATTATCTTCTATAGTACTGGCATATTGGACCCCCAGTTCAAAATGGGGTGGCAACGCTGCCCGTAAAATAATCGCTGCCGTGGGGGGTCAAGGGGGGGCGGCAGCGACTTTTGGGAGCCCCCCTGGCGGGGGGTTTCGGGGGCAGCGCCCTCGAAGCTAAAAAAAGCTGTAAAATTGCCTTGTAAAAGTATAGTAATTTCTAGTCAATCTGGGCCGTTCATTAGGCGGATGATCTGACGGTAGAACTTATGTTTAGTTTAGGGTTTTTTGCCCTAGAAGGCAACCCCTCTCTTTATATGAGGGCATTGTATTTGAGGTTGTGATATATAAATGTGTATTCGGTGAGTGAGAAACATAGAGGTGAGACTGTGAGAGAAAACAAAGGATATTACAATGGTTTTGCTGTAGGTTGTATCTCTTCATTTTGCTGGATAATAGAAAGGAAGGACTGGTTGTTTGGGGTGGACGTAGCCCAAACTGGGTGAACCACGTATATCTGTGTCTCTCTTGTTTTGTGCGTTTTCTGTGTTTATATTTCTGCAATATTTTATGTGTTCCATTGTTCCGTAATATATAATTTTCTAACATAATAATTGAAATTCATTCTTTTTTCTAGTTTCAAGTTATTTCCGAATTCTTGATTTTTGATGCTTATGAATGAATTTTAGCTGAGTTCTAATCAACATATGAGGGGACAAACAAGAGTCTAAGTGAGGCTCTCCTTCTATTTGGTCTGAACAATAATTAAAGTTCATTTCTGTTTCTTTATTTCAAGTTATTTTTGAGTTTAGGATTTGATGCAATGGTAATGTTGTCAGAATAGTACGGTGAGGAAGGACAATCAAGACCTCCTAAATTAGGAGACTCTTCTCTCGCTTTCTATACATTACATACTGCTGCTATTTAGTTTCTCTTCTTGAGGACAGTACTGTGAGAAATGACAACCAAGACCTCCCAAATTAGGAGCCTCTTCACTTATTGCATCTTGAATCAAAGACATTTTAGTTTGCTCAGCTTAGAGTTAGTTGCCTACTCTTGCATATATTTTGCTGACATCATCACAAGTTTACGAGTATCCTTGATTGATAATTTAATGAAAAGTAATTTAAACAATTAAATTTCCCAACATTTTGGCACCGTTGTTAAGGATGCTGCTAAGGGATTAGGCATTAGGAATTTAATTCAATACCATTATTTTTCTTTATAGAAAATCTAACTCATGTTGAAAGGATAACTTGGTGACAACAAAATCTTAGTAACATGGGGAACAAAACTTAGATCTAAGCTAGTTAGGAAAATTGTTTAGGAATCATGTTTATTTAGGGTTAATTGCATTTAGGCATTTTCATTTAAGTTTATTGTCATACAGAAAAGATAGAAATAGAACACAAATAAAAAATCCACAATCAATAATAAAAAATAAAAAACTATGAGTATAAATTTAGAACAACTCGCTCACATCATAGCAAGTGTTGGGATCTCCTCTTCTTGCGAAGAAGAGATCTTGACAGCAACCAAAACTTTAACTACTCATCTAGAAGAAAGCAATGAATTAACATTCGAAGAATCCGAACAATTGTTTGAAAAGGATATTGAGGAGGATGAAGAGAAGTTGTAGCATGATCTGAATCAGAGTGGAAATCATGCCTATGAAAGCCTTATTGAAAGGTAGTTTCCATGGTTTCAAACAAATACGAGGTTAAATCAATTTCATTTTTGTTCTTATTCCATTAAGTCACACTCACAGAAACTAGATTTGATCATCTTTGTATATTTTCATTTCAAAATTGCAAAATCGAAAATGAATATATTTTTACTACTAATATTTTGTAATTTCCAATTAACATAGAGTAGGTAGGATGTTATTTTATGTTTCGAATATGTATGCTCTCCTCCTGCGTTTTCACATGAGGATCAGATTGTAGAATGTTTATAAATGTTTTTAGAGTTGCAATATACTTGTCTCCATTTACTAAAAGAAAAAAATCATCCTAAATCAATAAAAAATCCTAGGTTTTTTAGGGTTAGAATAAAATTTAATTAAAAAAAAAAAATTGATTTTAAAACCATATAAAAATAAAAAATAAAAAATAAAAAAAATCAATTTTTTATATATATTTTTTAAAGATTTTGATTTTAATAAAAAATTAATTAATTAATTAACATAAAATTGAAGTTAAAGAAAGATTTCGGCGAAAATCACATGGAATGTCATTTGTCGACGCGTTTTGAACCAACCAGTGTGGTTCATCGTCAGGACAAGTTGAAGAACCAGATCCAGCTTAGCATGTTATATAGACCGAGCAGAGCCTCCAACGGCTAGTTTGACCAACCGTTAATATTGACTAATGGACGAGGGTAAAAATAGTTTATTAATAAATATTTAAAAATTTTAGGTCAACTATTATTAAATATTAAAAATTAAAGGTCAACTATTATTTTTTAAAGACAGCCAAAACAAAGCCTTACATAATTTCATCCTCTCCCTTTAACTAATTGTCTTTAAAAAATAATAGTTGACCTTCAATTTCTAATATTTAATAATAGTTGACCTAAAATTTTTAAATATTTATTAATAAACTATTTTTACGGTGGTTCATTAGTCAATATTAACGGTTGGTCAAACGAGCGTTGGAGGCTCTGGTCGGTCTATATAACATGCTAAGCTGGATCTGGTTCTTCAACTTGTCCTGACGATGAACCACACTGGTTGGTTCGAAACGCCTCCACAAATGACATTCCATGTGATTTTCGCTGAAATCTTTCTCGAACTTGATATAGATCACAGAAGCCTAAACTCTATTATAAAATTGAAGTTTAAAAAAAAAATAAAAATTTTAAAAATGATATTCAATTTGTTTTTAAAGATTTTTAAAATAACAAAAAAAACATTAGAAATAATTTTAATTTCTTTTATTGCAACATAAAAAATATTAGAAATAGAATTTATACATTAAAAAAATATAACAGAAAAGAATTAAAAACAAACATAAACCAAAAAAGCAAAATATATATATATATAAAACCAAAAAAACAAATGAAATAACAAAACAATAAGAAAAGAAAATCCCAACAAAACATAAAAAAAAAATTAAAAATAAAACAAACATACTTTAAACAAAAATAGATCACATAAGAAAATACGATAAAAAAAAATGTTGGGCAAATAAATAAAACATTCATTTGACCTGAAGGACATCTATATAATTTTTTTTTTTACAATTTACGAAAACTCCGTTGACTACAAATTCACAGAAGACTGGCGAAATTGGAGGTCGAGTATAATTAACACTTTTCAGCCACGTTGTTGGGATCTATGGTGACAGAATGAATCTGCACTCTAAACTTGAACTAGATTGGCGAATTGAAGGTTGGTTGGATAATCGAGGGCTTCGTCCTCTACGTTGCCTTTGAAATAATAAACAAAATCAACCAATATCGGCCACTTCATTCTTAGTCAGACCTATCACTCCATGTTTGCAGGTCGTGTATATATCAAGCTCCTATGATCCCTGCAACGCTGCCCATCGAATCTATACAGTCCTTCCTGCTCAGGCTATGTTCCAGGCAGATCACCTGGATCATGCAAACAGGGGTTAACAAATAGCACAACAGTGTTGTTGCAGCAATTTTTAGAGCTGAAGAGGAAGATAATGAAATTGAAGAGGAGCAGAATGTTGGCAGAGGTAAAACTGGCTGTTGGATCGAGTAAATATCTAGTAGATCAACCCAATCAATGTATGGAATGAAACGAGGTGTTCGAGGCTGCTTATCCACCGTTCTTGGCCAAAGTCAGCGTTCTTGGCCAAACTGATCCGGATTCGAGTAGATATGTTCCAGCAACAACTCCGGACCAACAATCCACAAACAGATTGTCCAAATTTTAAGCTTGTTATCATTGGCAATGGAGGCACCTGGAAGTTCATCCTCTTGATTTCTTTAATTGCTAGGAAAATTCGATTTAATTGTTGGGATACTGCGCATCCTCTTGATTTCTTTAATTGCTCGGGAAATTCGATTTAACTGCTGGGATACTGCGCTATTATCATGAAGGCCTACGAGTTTGTTGCTATCATTAATTGCACCATCCACCCATCAATAAGACCGACCATTTGATCCAGTTGTAAAATCCATCCCAGCTAGACTTCTTAATGAGGAACCATCGATAGAAGAATAAATTTGAACATTTCCTTAACTAGCAAGCACTCCTTTCCTTATCCCGATAACTACCTTTAGCAGAGGGCAGAACTGTCCAAGCAAAATCAACGAAATCGACCCATTGAGTGAGCTGGAAGGACCAAAAACAAAAACCATTTTTTGCAGACTTGAAGGTAGGATTCATAGCAATTCATTTGATTCTCTCAGATATTCATCAAGATCTTGACGACAATTTCGCTAAGTTCTCTCCTCTATGTTAGCAAACGAAACGAGAAGTATCAATTTGTTTTCCGGTGGACTAGATTACTTGCTTTCCGGTGAGATCTCCACGGGACAGGGTCACATGAGGAGAGTCATGAACCTTAAAAGGCACATCAGTTTTTGATCGGTCGGTTGCTACCATTTCTGCATAATGGAAGTCATCGATTGACCCTTTTCGTCGATGAGAGGGAGGACTAATCTTAATGAGAATAAAATCCCAACCATAGGTATATACCCATTTAGATTTCAGTGTTATTTTTTATTTTTATTCTTATATATCATTTAGTTTTCAGTATTTTTTTTTATATATTATTTAGATTTTTATTTTATATGCCATTTACTTGTAAATATTTTTTTTATTCTCCTCTTCACATAGTCTTGCACTTCTGGTTAAAAATAATAATAATAATAAAATCAATAAAAACAAAACAAAACAAAAGAATACAATACAATACAAAACAAATTAAACAATACAAAAAATTAAACGATACAAAACAATTTTTTGTGATTTTATTAATATTACTCTTTTTTAAATAAAAGTACAAAACAAATTTTAGTTTTAGCAAAAAAAAAAACAATTAAAAAAAATTAATTAAAAAAAAACCAAAACAATTAAAAAATCAAAATCAAAACAATTAAAAAAATAAAAAATCAAAACAATAAAAAAAATTCAAAACAATTAAAAACAAATAAAAATAAGAACAATTAAAAACAAATAAATAAACAATTAAAAAACAAATAAATAAAATTAAAATTTTTGCAAATGGACGTTCATAACTCTTGAAAACAATTTATACTTTCTTAGAGTTACTTCAAAGGAACTTGTGCAGAAAGGCAACAGGTAATTTTTTATTTTATTTTTGTTGCTAGCATTTATACTTGCATTTTATGTCCTTGAAAAAGCTATCACAGTTTTCATTCAGGATTTGTACTGAGATTTTATAGGTGCGCGATGATCCAAGTTCATGCAAATGTGGTCTCTAAAAATCACATTCATCATTGAAAGCTTGAAGGAGTTAATTACATATGTCGTGACATCTGTTGCTATATAGAAATCTTTTGCATCATGATATGTTTACCCACACTTCTCCTTCAAAGCCTCATTAGTCATCCATGTTAAAGTCCACCGATCCATTGCCTTATCCATCATAGTTTCATACATTTTTACTTTTCTGAGTCGCATACATTTTCGCCTTCTTTTCAGTTCATCATTTTGCCTCATGAATAAACCATCCATCTCTCTACATTGCCATGTTTCCCTTGGCATAAAAACTATTTAACCATAACATCTTGTATCTATAGTCCTACCAATCATTTTGCACAAACTCGTGTTGACTGATGTGGGATTCCTTAAGGCCCACCTTTCAACAAGTCTTGACCCATCAAGCTCAGTACCTTATCTGGGACAAATATTAGAGTCATTATTAGTACCTTGAGGCTTGCATTCCCTAATGGAAAGTCTTCTCGTGAATGAACAATGGGAATACATTAATGTCCCTTGTTTTTTGGATCTTGCAAGTGGCTCGACATCAGCTCATTTATTTGCACTTTGCAAGATGTACTTGGGTACCTTAGCACTCATTGACATTAATGGTGACTTTTCCTCGCATTGGTTAATGACATTTATCAATGGCCAGTCATCCAATGATTTCTTTCCATGTTCAACATTGACACATTTATTGACATGGAAAGAATTGTGCCATGATACAGAACGCCATGAAGACTATATGATTCAGTAGCAGATTAAACGGTTTTTTATACTTTGGAACATATTCAACAACAGAAATAAAGGATCCATGTTCACGACTTCATCCTTCATGTATGCAACCAAGACACAAATCACATTATTTTATTCTTGATTCCATGATTCAGCAGCAGGAGCTACACGTTTCTGCATATACACAGTTTGTCCACTTAGGTAAGTAAAGGTATGTTCTTTTCTAGCTTTTTATCATACAATTCCTTTAATATTGAAATTATAATTTTTGAAAAATGCTCCACCATGTTCATACCTCATACTCACATTCATACTCCATTATCATCTTTCATATGTCATATATGTCCTTTATACACATGTCATCCTAATCATCATACCTTTTCCAAACAACTACTATTGCATTATGATTCAAACATTATATGTTTTTCAAATAATGATCGAAGAGTGAACGGTTGATTAAATGTATTCAAAGTCTTTTGATGCAACATAAAAACAACGAAAATATTGTTACACAAGAACCAATACTAATCAAATTTTGGTTGTCACACAAGAACCAACCAAAATAATATGTTGCAATCAAATGTTTTTCAAAAATAAGATGCAAAAAGGAACAAAGTTGACAAAACAAAAATTATGCAAAGTTCAAAAAAATAAAAAATAAAAACAAATCGATATCAGCCAAAGTTCATATAAAAGCAAGACAATTGAAAAGATCAAATCATGATCAATGTAATAGATTGCATGTGGACATGCAATAACTTAAGTTGGTGGGTATATTGGGCTGCCAAATTAACATATATTTTCACTCCATTTTCACCTTTATTCTCATTTTGTCACCTCATTTCATCACATTATCATTACATAACCCTATATTTCCATTACCATATGGGTTCATATTTTCATTTTCCAGAATTATTTATTTATTTCATTTAAAGTGAATTTATGATTACAAGTTAGAAAATAACATGTATTTGCTTAAATACCTAAAGGTGTAGTGAGTTTGGTGACATGTGTAGGTGATTTGGAAAGTTCTAAGACACTCTTATGTGGCCTCCAAGACTCAAATTCGAATTCTCTTGAAGATTTGAAGGAGATTTGGGATATGGGTCAAGCATATCTCATGGCAAAAAAATCTTGAATAAAGGACTATGTGTCCCATATTTGTTGTAACCATATGAAGGATTTGTGGATCTAGGAGGGATTAGTGGATCTCCATTAATGAGTTAGTTGCTTATGTTTTTGTATAAATAGGAGTACCTCCTACATTCCAAAGAGAAGGACTCTTGAAGAATGTATCCTAATTTATGATGGAATAGAATAAAGTTTTAGTTCTATAGTTTTATATGTAAATTGTCTTAATATAGTATATGAATTTATGGAATAATTAATCACTTTGTTCTTAAGATAATTGAGCTCACTCTAAAAGGATCAAACGAACATTTTATTTCATTATAGATTTTATTTTCATTTAATTACTTAGATGTTTGAAGGTTTTTTATTATTAATGAATGAATTTTAGTTTAAATCTTATCAGCATATGAAAGGACAAACAAGGGTCTAAGTTAGGCTGTCTTTCTATTCATTATGAGTAATAATTGAAATTCATTCTCTTTTTATAGTTTCAAGTTATTTCTGAATTCTTGATTTTTGATGCTTATGAATGAATTTTAGCTGATTTCTAATCGAAATATGAGGGGACAACCAAGAGTCTAGGTTAGGCTATCCTTCTATTTGGTCTGAACAATAATTAAAGTTCATTTCCATTTCTTTATTTCAAGTTATTTTTGAGTTTATGATTTGATGGAATGGTAATGTTGTCGGAATAGAATTGTGAGGAAGGACAACCACGTCCTCCTAAATTAGGAGACTCTTCTCTTTCTTTCTACACATCACATACTGCTACTATTTAGTTTCTCTTCTTGAGGATAGTACTGTGGGGAAGGACAATTAGGACCTTTTGAATTAAGAGCCTTTAGCTTTCTTAGGTTAGAGTTAGTTGCCTACTCGTGCATATATTTTGCTGGCACCATCACAAGCTTACGAGTATCCCTGGTTGATAATTTAATGAAAAATAATTTAAGCAATTAAATTGCCCAACATGAGGCGAAGAAGATATGCTCCTACCATTAATGTCATTGGACAACTATCCAACTTAACATTGGGGCAAGTAATCTGTCAAAATTATTTGGACACTAGAAGCCCTGTAGTAGATGTGCACATCAATGGCGCCATTGTCCCACACACTTTGATTGATCTTGGGGTTGCCATTAATGTGATGACCAAGGACACCATGCTCAAGCTCAACCTCTAAGGTTCATTGAGAAAGACCACAACAGTCCTACAACTTGTAGACCGCTCCACAGTGACCCCTGAAGGGATTGTGGAGGATGTGATGGTCTCCATTGACTCTTCGGAATACCCTGCAAATTTCCTAGTTCTCCAACCTAAGTCTAAGCTAACTGGTTATGCTCTTATCCTTGTGAGGCCCCGGTTAGCCACTGTCGATGACTACATTAGTTGCAGGGTTGAAAATATGACTATCAAGAATGGGCATATGTCCAAGAAGTTAGTCCTATACCCTCCTGCTCAGCCATCTCTAGAACATGACTTACCTTTATGCCTAGAAGAGGAGGAAGAATATGAAGTTTATTCTGCCCAAATCTATACCTTAGAAACACCATGGGAGGGGGACAAACGGATGAAGATGATTTGATTGAACACATACTCCAAAGTCCAACTCCCAGCACATTTTCCTTAGAAGTAGTAAAGGAAACCTACAAGAACCATGAGATTGATCTATGCTTAGCTGATTCCACCCCTATCCATGTCAAAACCATATAATTCGGCCTTGAGAGAACTTTGAAAATCAACCCATCTCTTTTTGTTCACCAAGAAGAAAATTTGTATAAATGATAAAGGAACACATGGATGCCTTTGCTTCGTGTTACAAAGAAATGAAGGGAGTTCACCCCTCAGTGTATACTCACTAAATTTATATCAAAGAAGGTTGCAAACAAGTCCAGAAACCCCAAAGGAGGATGAATCTAGCTCTCAAAGATATAGTCAAAGAAGAATTGCAAAAGATGCTAGATGTAGGATTCATTGGTACTATCTCCAACAATGAGTAGGTCTATCCTTTGGTGTTGGTCCCAAAGAAAAATGGTAAGTGGAGGATTTGTGTCGATTACAGAGAGTTAAACAAAGCTACAAAGAAGGACCATTTCCCTATACCTTTCATCGACCAAGTGCTAGATGGTCTGGCAAGGCTTTTTCTTTTCTCTTTCCTAGATGGATTCAGAAGGTATAATCAAATCCAGATCAGCCTGGAAGACCAGGATAACACCACCTTCACTTGTCCCCAAGGTATTTTCACCTATAGGGTCCTTCCTTTTGGCATATACAATTCTCCTTCCATTTTCCACAGAGTAGTTCTGAGTATCTTTGTTGAGTTTGTCCATGATGCAGTAGAGATTTATATGGATGATTTTATACCGTATGGATGTGATTTCCACAAGGCTCTGTCCAACTTAGGTAAGGTTATGAACAAATGAATTGAAATGAACGTGTATCTTAGTCCCGAAAAATGTGAGTTCCTGATGACTAAAGGGATTGTGCTAGGTCATTCAATATCCCAGCAAGGACTGTAGGTGCACCCAAACAAAATTGCTATCATATAAAGGATCCCACCTTTGCAAAAGTAGATAAATGTAAGAAGTTTCCTAGGGTTAGATGGATACTATCGAAGGTTTATAAAAGACTTCAGCAAGTTAACTTCTCCTTTGTTTGGGTTTTTGACCAAATACTCTAACTTTGTATGGTTAAAAAGCTGTCAAGAGGCCCTGGACACCCTGAAGGCCAAGTTGACGACTGCACCGATTCTCCAAGGCCCAAATTTCGCCCTTCCTTTTCATATACATGTTGATGCCTCACACACAAAGCCATAGGAGAAGCTCTAGGCTAGATAGATGAAAAATTGCCTTATGTTATTTACTTTATCAGTAAGAATCTGTCCAAGGTCGAATTAAACTACACAGTGACAAAAAAGGAGCTCCTGGCTGTTGTGTATTCATTGAAAAAATTTAGGCATTACATTACAGGTTATCAAACATTTGTAGATATTGATGATGCTGCAATCAAATATTCAATGAATAAACCTAATGTGAATGCTCAGATTATTGGATGGTTACTTTTATTACAGCAATTTCATTTAACTATTGTTGATAAGCATAGAAAGGAAAATGTTGTTGCAGATTTTTGGTCCAAATTAACTTTTCATGTTGGTGAGGAAGGAATGATTGATGATCAATTACCCGATGAACACTTATTCGCCATTTTAGTTCTCTCTCAATGGTTTGCTGACATAACAAACTATTTGGTATCTGCACAGTTCCCACCAAACTTGTCGTCCAAAGAGCAAAGCAAGATAGTGAGGAAGAGCACCCCATTCACTTGGATTTGTGGCAACCTCTTAAAACTAGGCCTTGATCAAATTCTAAGAAGATCTGTTATGGAGGAGGAAGTCGTTGAAATCCTTTTGACCTGTCATGATGGGCCTTTTCGAGGTCACTTTGCCGTAAAGTGGAGAACATTCAAGGTGTTAAAAGATGGTTATTATTTCCCACTCTTCTTCAGGATGTGAAAAGATATACTAGTCATTGTGGTCGGTGCCATAGGATGGGAAAGCCTACTCCAAACGATTGAATGCTTCTACAACCTTAAGTGACCTTCAAGCCATTTAACAAGTGGGGCATGGATTTCATTGGGCCTATTGACCCTACTTCCAAGAAAAAGTAGTATATCATTGTATGCACTGACTATCTGACTAAGTGGGTTGAAACCAAGGTAATCAAGGCAACAACAGAGGAGAAGGTGGATTAGTTCTTAAGGGAGAATGTATTCTAGAAGTTTGGGTAGCCTAGAGAACTGATCACTAATCAAGGCAGCTAGTTTACCTCCAACATGATTAAAGACCTGTTAAGCCAGCACAAGATTAAGCATAGAACCTCCACTCCCTATCAACCACACGCTAATGGGAAATTTTAGGTGACCAACAAAGTGATGGAGGGCATTCTAACCAAAGTAATTAGTAGCAACATAAAATATTGGGAAGATAGACTAGTTGAGGCCACCTGGGTCTATAATACCACCTGGAATACCACCACTAGATTCACACCCTATGAGCTGGTCTATGGGAAGAAGGCCCTACTTTCAATTGAATTTAGTATAATACATTGAGGATGAAAGCCCAACTAGATCTGGATCTCAGTAGGGGAAAAAAGAGAGATTGCTCCAATTGAATGGTTTATATGAGTTCACAATGCAAGCCCTCCTACACACAGAGGTAACTCAAATTCAGAGGAAGATATGGCATGATAAGAACATCAAGGATAAGAAATTGCAAGAAGGTGATTGTGCCTTGTTATATGATTCTAGGTATAAAGTATTTAAGGGCAATTTAATGACTAGATGGTTTGGGGCTTATGTTATAAAGAAATATCAAGACAATGGTTCAATGCAGATCATAACCATAGATGCAGAGGCCAATCCTTTACTTGTTAATGGGCAGAGATTGAAAGTTTACAAAAGGCCATTGTCAAAGAAAGAGTTCATAGATGGTATCAACAAAACAATGATGGTGGTGGAGCAAGTCTCAACTCCTACCTCGTCAAGTCACTAAGAAAATAAAAATAAAATAAAAATAAGGAGACTCAGGTGAAAACCTCCATGAGGCGCCTGAGTCCCACTATTGGGTTGAAAACCTCTTGAGGTAGCCCAATGGTGTTAAAAAAAAATGGAGAAATAAAAAGATATTTGGGTGAAAACCTCTCTTGAGGCGCCTAGGGCAAGAAGCTAGGATGAAAACCTCTTGGAGGTAGACTAGTTTTTTTTCTTTTTTTCTTTTTTTAAAGAGAGGGAAAAGAAAAATATGAAATTTTGTTTGCAGGTCAGGAGGATGACAATCAGAGAAGCAATGGAGAACCAAAAGGGACCTATTCAACTCATAGTTTTATTTCTTCATTCATTATCCTTCACCATTCCACCATTCCTTCCATTCTTTCACTCATTTGCCTTAGTATGGAAGGGTTCTGTGTTTTCTACAGGATTCCATGTAGACCTACAGAATCCCTTGAAAACCTACAAGATGATCCTGTAGGAATTACAATGGCTTGGGAATTGATGAGCCCCATTTTTTGGTAACAAATTGGGCTCATTTGGCCTACTTACCTTGCTCAACCCTTCATCTTTTATCACTTATGCATTCATTTCTTGGTATATTCATGTTATTTGTAGGAAGAAGGGCAGGCATTATATCTATGTGGCTAATACATGATGATTTCAGGTTTTTTTGGCATTAAAGGCAGCAAAGACCACGCAGAAGGAGACAAGGAGACAACAAAGGTGGCATTTCAGGTTTATAGGGAGGTTGTCTACAGCCTTAAATAACCTCCCTCGTGATCTCCACCCTAACTCCGAGCTCCAACAGCTCTCCCCACCGAGCTTAAAGGCAGCCAACAGGTCTAAAGGAACAACAGTTTACACCAGTTTAACTTTTAGTTGGACAGTCGAGCTCCATTAATTGAGGAAGCCAGCTTGATCCTCATCATGTATAAATATTAAGGCCGTGGCCTTTGATAGGAGCTTTTTTGAACTTTTGAACTACTGTTGTAATTTCTAAGCACGAGCTACAGCTCGGATTTTGCTCTTTGTAAGCCAGTTTTGGCATGTCATTAGACTCATGGTTATTCAATAAAGACAGGCAGCTTTTGATTCAATTCTGAGTTTTTAAGGGAGCTATAGCTCTCAGGTTAGGGCCCAACCTCAGAGCAATAGACCTCCTCTTCCTTGTATTGTTACTTGTCTTTCTTTCCAGCACTTTATTCCTCTGTTTTGACATGCATTTAGAAATTACATTTTTCTGATTTGATTTCTTTTATGTGATTGAATAGGATTAGTTTATGGTTCAAGTGCTTTTAGTTGCTTAGATTAGAGTAGGAGGATCAGCATTCATTAGAGCTCCAAGAAAAGGCTGACAGTGCACTCACTGCCATCTCTGTTAGAGATTGGAGGTGTAGACCGTACCAACCACCAAAAACGCAGTCATACACTTTCATTCAAGCTGAAACACAGTCATTTCAATTGTAGATCCATCCATGCATTCTGATCTTGAGCAGTATTTCTGCATTCCAACTCCATGCATGATTTTTCTCTGAAGTTTACATTGTTGTTCGTTGATTTAATAACACAGTTAGGATAGGTTGATGAATTCTTGGTTTTGTGCAGATTTGTTTCCTTTACACTGCGTTGCACCGCTCTGTTATCTTCTTCTTCTTCTCAACCACGCCTAAAGTCACCTACCCAACCTCTGATTCAGCTCGTTTTCCTCCCAACACTCCTACTGTTCACGTAACTTCATGTTTTTGGACTTTCCATTGCTTCCATCCTTCTATCCACCAACCAACTTGACCTATTCTTTCCTCATCTCATATCTTTGTCCCTAAGCCATCATAAGCCCCCTTTCCATTCGACCTATCCACCCATACAACTCCTCCACTCCTCCATCACCCAAAACTCCAACCACAGACCATCCTATAGAAGTTAGTAGACTTCCTATAGAAATCCCAAGCTTCCTGTAGGATCCCCTGCAGACATCCTGTAGAAACCTGTAACCTCAGTTGCCGAGCACCTGAACATTGTGGACTTCTATGGAATGATGTTTTGGATCCTTTGGAACCTCTCCTAGCCCTCCAGACCTTTCCCAAGCTTTCTTTCCCTTCGAACTACCCCTGCGCAGTCAAACCCTAATAAGAAACAAAATCATAATAACTCCAACCAATTAAGCAAAAATCCAAAAACAATGTTCTTTTTAGTAGAAGTAGCTTAAATTCATGCATCTCATATCACTTGAAGTAATGGCATCATTTCTAGAAGTTTGCACTCCCTCCATTGCATCATAGAGGTTAGACTAGTTAGATTAGGGTTTACTAGGGTTTCCCTGTTTTGTTGGCTTTCAGTTCATTATTGCAAAGTAGGTTAATTTCCTTTGGGGTAGTCTTCATCCATCATTTAGAAAGCTTCTTCTGAGAGCATATAGAAGTTGGCTTGAGCACTAGCGGACTTGTGCCAGCTGACCAAGTGACAGTTGCGACAAGAGCTAGTACTTGTGCATGCAGCACCGTCGCTTCCAAGTTTGTTACGAACTACCGGGTTTGTTGGGTATACAACCAAAGTCCCACATTAACTAGAGGTGGGGAGGATCATGGATATATAAGGATGGATAAATATCTCTATTGGTATGAGGCCTTTTGGAGTAAGTCCAAAAGCAAATCCATGAGGGCTTATGCCCAAAATGGACAATATCATACCATTGTGGAGATATGTGGTGTCCAGAGTCCTTACAAATGGTATCGGAGCCATGCCCCAAAGTTAGCCAAGTGGATGAATCCTCAGAATACCGAACGAAGGTGGTGGGCCCCGGTAATATCACGATGGGATCCGTGGATGAGCTCGGTTAGACAGGCGGTGTGCTCTGGATTCTTCATGGACGTGTCCTGGTCCCAACAAGGTGAAGAGGAGTTGACCTGGGATAGAGCAAGCTCTCGAGGTAGGTGGTGCTCCATGTAAGGCATGTGCTTCCAACGCATTGGAGCGGAGAATCCTGGCTGGTAGAGAGTGGACGGATGGATAATCGTTTGAGGGGAGGCTTGATGGTCCTTTGTTCGAGGGGAGGATTGTTGGGTATACGACCAAAGTCCCACATTGACTAGAGGTGGGGAGGATCATGGATATATAAGGATGGACAAATATCTCCATTGGTATGAGGCCTTTTGGGGTAAGTCCAAAAGCAAATCCATGAGGGCTTAGGCCCAAAGTGGACAATATCATACCATTGTGGAGATATGTGGTGTCCAGAGTCCTTACAGGGTTGATAAAATTAGAGATAGGAAGCTCCAGGAGTTGTAGCATTATTGCTACAATACTGGAGCCCACCATCTTTTTGGCGCCGTTACCGGGGAAGCATCAGAGTATTAGTAATTGTTGCTTTTCTTCTATTTTCTTACTCTTGCCTTCTTCTAAGTAGTTTATTTCATTTCCATTCTGCAAAAGTAGCATAGACATTTCCTGCTTTCATAGATTAGCATTTCCTGCTTTCATAGATTAGCATTTCCTGCTTTCATATATTAGCATTTCAATTCTGCAATTTCATTTCTGCAAGCGTAGATTAGTGTTTCAATTCTGCAAGCGTAGACTAGCATTTCCATTCCTGCAATTTAATTTGAGCAAAGTAGATTAGTTCTTTCCTGCTTTCAGTTTAATTCTGCATCTTTATAGTTAGTTGTAGATCAATCTGTTTCAGTTTTGCAGGTACCACAGAAAAAAAACAAAAGCAATCAAAAAAAAAAAAAAGCCTTTCCATTTCATGCCTCGTAGGAATCGAGATAAAACAGGCAAATTCTTACCCAACACCCCCACCACATCACTGAGTCACCCTTCTCTCTTCTTCGGTGCTAGTGATCCAGAAGAACCTATAGGTGAACCTCCTGAGATATACGAAGATCCTATAGCAGAAGAAGAATTAGAGACCATCCCATCTGAAGCTATGGCTGACAATAGAAGAGAATATGAGAGAATAGAAGGTGCCTTCCCCATCCGAGAGACCAATGGAGAAATAAAAATGAAGAACATTAGCCCCTCCGCTTTACCTCACTTCCATGGACTGACTACTGAAGATCCTGATACCTTCCTGTTTGAGTATGCTGTCCTTTGTAGAACTTATGACTATACTGAAGATGAGTAGAAGATGAAACTCTTCCCTTCCACTCTTAAGGATGCAGCATTACGCTGGTTCATGGGCTTACCTGGGAATAGTATCACCACCTGGGCTCAGATGCAACAAGCTTTCAATACCAAGTACAGGGATTACTGTAGGTCCAAGGAAACCAAGGGAGAAATCTTTCAGATGACCATGGGAAATGATGAGTCCTTAGAGGATTATGAGGAGAGGTTCCAACTTAGCTATAAGCGGGCCAGGTGCACACTTGACCCTGAATCCCTCAAGTTGGTCCTGCTCCGAGGAGTCCCTGAAGACCTCTTAGATACCCTTCACATGTTAGCTGGGGGGGACATTTACCAACTGCCTTATGAGGACATCAAGACTGTGTTTAGAAACCACTCCAGGGCAGCTCGGAAACGAGGTACAGGAAACCTCCTCTCAACTGGTGTCCCTTTCTCCAAACATGAGTTTGCAAATCAATTGGAAGATCTTAAGAGTGAGGTGAGACAGACTATTGCCATGCAACTGGACACATTCAGGATCCAGCAGAAGAAGGAAGAAGCTGAGAGAGCCTTGGCTATCTTCTATCCTAGATGTACCAGGAGACACCCTAAGAACGAATGTCCATTTCATTCGGTTGAAGTGTGTTTCATTTGTGAGGAGGACCATCCCACAAACCAATGTCCAGCCTTACCTGGATTTAAAGCCATGTACGAAGGGACAGAAGCTCCCACTGAACCTCTCTATTACCTCAACCAAAGGAGGCCACAAGGACCTAGACCTTACCAACAGGGGATGCAAGGGGCACCTCAAGCTTATTACAGCCCCAACCAATCGACTCCTATGCCTTCCTGGGGTCCCCCTGCTCATCCTTCCTGGTCTATGCCTCCTCCATGGTCTTATCCACCTCAGTACCCTACTCAACCCACTACTCATTCTTATCACTCACAGGCCCAGCCACAGCCTCAGTGGAATGCACCTCAGTCGGGGTGGAGGCCCCAATACAACACTCCTCCTGCCATTTTGCCTCCACCACCCGTTCAACCTCAACCATTACCTCCTGCTCCTCCAAGGCAACCTCAAATACCTGCTCAACCAAACCCGAACCCCAACAATAGACAGGCCCAGCTGGTATACACTGGGGAAACATCATGCCCTACTTATGCTGTGGAGATCTAGGAGATCAATCTTCGATCTGGAAAGACTCTTCCAGATCGCCAACCTCCTCCCCCAGAGGATGAGGAAGATAAACATGAAAGTGAACCAAAGGCTATTCCACGCTTTCCTGAGAGACTAACAGCCACCACACAACCCAACCCAGAGGAGGATGAGCTTCTCGGTGAGCTCAAGCAGTTGTGTGTGAAAATACCACTTCTCCAAGCCATCAAGGATGTGCCAATATACAACAAACTGGATAAGGAAAAGTGTTTCAAACACCCAGGCAGGCGAAAGAGAGATGATTCAACCATCAATGTCTTAGGACAACTATCTAACCTTATGTTAGGACAAGTCATCTGCCCAAAGTATCTAGATCCTGGGAGTCCTGTAGTAGATGTCCATATCAATGGCATCATCATACCTCACACTTTGATTGATTTGGGGGCTTCCATTAATGTGATGACCAGGGATACCATGCTCAAACTCAATCTTCAGGGTTCCTTGAGGAAGACCTCGATAGTTTTGCAACTTGCAGATCGCTGCACTGTGACTCCCGAAGGGATTGTGGAGGATGTCTTGGTCTCTGTCGACTCTTGGGAATACCCTACAGATTTCTTGGTTCTGAAACCCAAGGCAAAGCTTACTGGATATCCTCTTATTTTGGGAAGGCCTTGGTTAGCCACTGCAGATTCTTACATAAGTTGTCGTGCAGGAAATATGACCATCAAAAATGGTCCTATGTCCAAGCAGCTAGTCCTATATCCTCCTGCCCAACCTTCCTTAGAGCATGACTTACCACTTTGGTTGGAGGAAGGAGGAGAGGATGAAGTATACTCAGCACCTTTGTGCACCCTAGATACCACCAGAAGAGACCCCCCAACCGAGGATGACTTGATTGAGACCTTGATCCAGAATCCGCCTTCCAGTGCACTCTCCTTAGAGAAATTGGTGGAGGATGCCCAAGCCAGCACCTTAGTGGATCTTTGTACGACCAACCCTGTCACTCCCAGAGTCAAGAATGTGGAGTTCGGCCCTGAGAGAACGTTAAAGATCAGCTCCTCCCTATCTCTTTCCCAGGAAAAGGAGCTGTGTAGCCTGTTGGCCAGTCACCTAGATGCTTTTTCTTGGAGCTATAAGGAGATGAAAGGAGTCCATCCCTCGGTCTGTACCCATCACATATACATCAAAGAGGGTTGTAAACCGGTTAGGCAACCTCAGAGGAGAATGAATCCAGCCCTTAAGGACATTGTCAAGGAAGAATTGCAAAAATTGTTGGATGCTGGATTCATTTACCCCATCTCAGATAGTGAATGGGTGTCCCCTCTGGTATTGGTTCCCAAGAAGAATGGGAAGTGGAGAATCTGTGTGGACTACCGAGAACTAAACAAAGCTACTAAGAAAGACCATTTCCCTCTACCTTTCATAGATCAAGTGTTGGATGGACTGGCAGGAAAGAAGTTCTTCTCTTTCCTGGATGGGTTTAGCGGGTACAACCAGATCCAAATCAGCCCGGAAGACCAAGATAAGACCACCTTCACTTGTCCTTGGGGTACCTTTTCCTACCGAGTTCTTCCCTTTGGGCTATGCAATGCTCCTGCTACCTTCCAGAGAGCTGTCTTGAGCATCTTCTCGGAGCTGGTCCATGATGCAGTGGAAATCTATATGGATGACTTCACTCCTTATGGGGCCAATTTCCAGGAAGCATTGTCCAATTTGGGAAAAGTCCTAACCAAATGCACTGAGATGAACCTGTCCCTTAGTCCTGAAAAATGTGAATTCCTGATGACTGAAGGAACCATGCTAGGTCATACCATTTCTTGCCAAGGGTTACAGGTGGATCCTAACAAAATTGCTCTCATCAAGAAGGTTCCACCTCCTCAAAAGGTAAGGGATGTTCGGAGTTTCTTAGGATTAGCAGGGTATTACAGGAGATTCATTAAGGACTTTAGCAAGCTAGCCTCGCCATTGTTTGGCCTGTTGGCAAAAGATGTGGAGTTTAAGTGGACTGATGAATGTCAGAGGGCTTTGAATGAATTAAAGGAAAAGTTGGTGTCAGCCCCAATCTTGAGAGGTCCAAACTGGGCCCTACCTTTCCACATCCACACTGATGCCTCGAACAAAGCCATAGGTGCAGCATTAGGACAAGTTGAACAGAAACTTCCATATGCCATTTACTTTGTTAGTAAAAACTTGTCCAAAGCTGAGCTGAATTACACTGTAAGTGAGAAAGAGGTTTTGGCTGTGGTCCATGCACTGAACAAGTTCCGACACTATATCACTGGCTATCAAACGTTTTTACATACAGACCATGCTACAATTAGATATTTAATGAATAAACCAGATGTGAATGCTCGTATTATTAGATGGTTACTTTTGTTGCAGCAGTTTGATTTGACCATTGTTGACAAACCAGGTAAAGAAAATGTTGTTGCTGACTTTTTATCTAGATTGGATTTGTCTGCAAATGAGGATGGAACAGTGGATAACCAGATGCCCGATGAACATCTGTTTGCTATCTCAGCACTCTCTCCATGGTTTGCTGATATAGCAAACTACCTTGTTTCAGCACAGTTCCCTTGCACCTATCTTCAAGAGAGAAGAGCAGAATCATCAGAAAAAGTGCCTCATTTACTTGGATCGAGGGCAATCTGTTCAAGCTTGGCCCTAATCAGATCTTAAGGCATTGTGTAAGGGAGGAGGAAGTATTTGATATCCTCCTCACCTATCATGATGGGCCTTGTGGAGGACACTTTGCAGCAAAGAGAACTGCCTTCAAGATCCTCCAGGCAGGCTACTATTGGCCCACACTTCATCAAGATGTCAGAAGATATATCAGCCAATGTGACCAATGCCAAAGAATGGGGAAACCGACTCAAAGGGATGAGATGCCTCTCCACCCTCAAGTGACTCTTGAGCCATTTGAGAAGTGGGGCATGGACTTTGTGGGTCCAATCAACCCTCCTTCGAGGAAAAGGTCTTACATCATTGTGTGTACTGACTACCTGACAAAGTGGGCAGAGAATAAAGCAATCAAAACAGCAATAGAAGAAAAGGTGGTCGAGTTCTTAAGAGAAAACATCTTCTACAAGTTTGGCTACCCAAGAGAGCTAGTCACCGGTCAAGGGAGCTAGTTCACATCCAACCTAGTTGAAGACTTACTAGCTCACCACAAGATCAAGCATAGGACTTCCACCCCCTATCACCCTCAAGCAAATGGGCAGTTGGAAGTCACCAATAGAGCATTAGAAGGGATCTTGACTAAGGTGGTGAGCGACAGCAGAAAGGACTGGGCAGATCGCTTGGTTAAGGCCACATGGGCTTACAACACCACCTGGAAGACCACCACCGGCTTCACACCTTATGAGCTGGTCTATGGGAAGAAAGCTTTGCTGTCCATTGAGTTTGAATACAACACTTTGAGGATGGCAGCTCAGCTAGATCTAGATCTCAGCCATGCACAACAAGAAAGGTTATTGCAGCTAAATGGACTGGATGAGCACCGAATGCAGGCCCTCCTTCACTCTGAAGTGGTTCAACTTCAGAGAAAGGTGTGGCATGACCAACATCTCCATGACAAGCAATTCCAGCCGGGAGATTGGGCTTTGTTGTATGACTCCATATACAAAGATTTCAAGGGGAAGCTGAGAACCAGATGGCTAGGACCATATGCAGTGGAAAAATGTCATGACAATGGATCTGTTCTTATTCGGACCATTGATGAGGAAGCCATCCCCATGCTTGTCAATGGGCATCGATTGAAGATCTACAGGAAGCCTCTCTCAAGGCAAGAGTTCATCAAAACTATGGAGAAATCAGTATTGGTCATAGAGAAGGGTTCTGCCTCTCCTTTGGGCATACCTTGAAAGATCTAAAAAAAAAAAAAATAATAATAATAATAAAGATCCTTGGGTGAAAACCTTTCTAAGGTGCCCAAGGCAGGTGGTAGGGGTGAAAACCTTATTGAGGCGCCCCTATTGTCTTTCAAAAAAAAAACAAAAAGAAAGAGATTTGAAAAAAGATCCTTGAGTGAAAACCTCTCGAGGCGCTTAAGGCAGATGGCAAGGGTGAAAACCTCAATGAGGCGCCCCTGTTATCTTTCAAAAAAAAAAAAATAGAGAAAAAAAGAAAAAACAAGGTCAGCAGATTCATAATGTAAAATTGCATGCAGGTTGCAGGTGTTCTATGGAGGAGAGGAAGCCTCTCAACTCAAAGCCAAGGATCCTTATCATGCTGTCAGGAGACCTCACCAGCACCTCCTCCAAGAATACTCATTTTCTCCAAGGTATGTGCAATTTTATTACAGCTTGAGTCTTCTACAAGAAGACACAGATTTTCTACAGGAAGACGCAGATTTTCTACAGGAAGATGCCGATTTTCTACAGGAAGGTGCAGACTCTCTACAGGAAACACAACCTTTCTACAGGAAGCTCTGTATTTCTACAGGAAACTTCCTGTAGAAGTTCAGGATGGCCCAGAATCCATTTTATGAGGATATCTAACGACTAAGGATCAGTTTGGACGCATGCAAGCTATTGTTATCTCCCTTGCACATTGTTGTCAACTCGTCCTTCCATCCTTGTCGACATGAAACGAAGCTACCTGCACCAGCAAAGCAGATCGATGAGTTCTCAAGAAAAAACGATTTTTAAATGAAAAAAACTCTGAGATCTCATACCATATCCGTCGTAGTCATTCAGAAGCCCTGGGAACGTGATCGAGAGGCCAGATCCTTCGTCGTGCAGCATGCACCCAAAGAGGAAGAACTGTTACAAGACATCCCGCAGGAGTCCTGTAACAGCTGAGCCCGCTAGAGTGTATACTATTCACAGCGCTGGCCATATGCAATGAACGCGGACGCATGCAGCCAAGAATCAACTCCATCGTCGACAACCTGTAAACGTGAACCTCCGGGCCTGTGCAAATTCACCAGCAGCAGGTAGATCCATTCATCATCGTCCAAAACCCGGAAAATCATGTTGCAGCTACGCAGGTAAGTGTCTCGACACTTTCTTCCGTCAGATCGCATGAATTTTACTTTGAATTGTTTGCAAAGTGTTGGAGGCAAAAGTATCTAATGCAGAACGCCTCTATCCCACTCTAAGGGTGATAGTACCTCAGCAACAACTGAATGCAAAGCTATTCAAAGTTTCTTCTTTATGAGATGAGAGAGGGAAGAAAAGGATGATCTACTAACCGTTATCTTGCGCTAATAGTCGATCCAGTCTTCACTCCTTGCTGCTTGCTCCTAGCTCCTTGCCCTTTCACCGGCCCAGCTACACACAGATCCTGTAAAAGCACAAGGAAAGGAAACTACAAGAAGCATACATCCATAATCGATTTAAGGATTAGCATAAACCAAATATACAAGCATCAATTCATCCTCAAGATACATGCATATAGAAGAACCTCAAAGTTTTATTAATAATAGAAGTAAAGTTCTGAGAGAGTTACAACCATAATAGGTCCCAATCCAGCAACACCTCCCAGCTGAAAGAAATCTCCTCTTCACCTCCTTCAAGCAAAACACCCAATAGCTCTATTCTCAAACCAACAACACTTCCTTACTTGCACAAAATTCCAGCCTCCCTAGACCTCATGGGAGAGATCTATATATAGGGTTTTGGAGAAAGGATGAGTCATCTTGAGACTGGCCTGAAGCTGACTTGTGTCCTCTCCCACTTTAGTTAATCTTCAGTTCTTGAGTCCACTTGGAGAATCTTGCTTCCACTTGGAGTTCAAGACCCTCTTACTCATCACTAGGCGAATTCCTTGACCCAAGTGTCAGTTTGGAAGCTTCCTGGGCAGTTGACACCTTGCAGAATGACTGTGCCACTTGGCCAATCTCGCCCAGCGCAGGTAGCCTTCATTAATTTTGACCTTCAGCGCAGGTACAAGGAGGAGCAGTTGAGATTCAGCGCAGATGCTCAGTGGAGCAGCTGACATGATCCAGAAATAGCCTGTTTTTGAGTGTTTTCAGGTAGAGAACTGATTTTCAGTGCTGTGGTTTGGAGACCTTGTTCCTCTAAGGGTAAGAACAACATGTTTAGGGACTTTGGATCCCTCAGATTATTGACATTTCATGCTCCATGCTGATAGGCACAAAAATGTCTATAACAGTTGCCCCCTAAAGTATGAGGTCGTTTATCGGGTGAAATGCTTTATTAGGAGGATCCGAAGTTCATTCAATCGCTGAGAGGTGCCCTGCAATAAAATACAATACAATACATTATTTTTCATTCTTCTTTTCATGATCTAGCTGAGGCGGGCATTCCCATGCTCAACTTTATAAAGTCATTTTGGTACATATAACAGACGAGCGTCTGATGATAGACTGATAATTCTCTGCTGAAATTATCATCCTTTGAGTAGGATGATCATCTGCTGCAACGATGTACATATCAAATGTCTTTATATTTCCTGAATATATATCGCAGCCCGGATGGATGAAACTAGATCCGGGGTCTTCAATCTCGTTCAATCTTCACTCTAAGTACAAGTAGATCCATGTGAGAATTGCCTTGAAGTCGAACATGGAAAGACATCGCTTGATTACCGGTCAATAATGTAAACCGTTAACAAGCGCGAGAGGAATAACCAATAATGACAATGACCCTCAAGGTACTGCAGTACAATTCACGTGGTGTGAATAAAGGACTTGGCGTCGAACACCACGCAAAATCTCCTGGTCGAAGGTCATTGATATATACCTGTCGCCGGAAGTGAGAAACTTGCCATTGAGGCATGCAAGCTTCAGAGTACTGGGGGGGTGTTCCTAGATCAACTTCTTGGATAATGAGCTGAAGTCGACAAGAAGCGATCCGTCAAAGGAGGGCCTCAATGCATCCCACATCAGTGACACGGAACGGAGCTAATGATTTTAGTGGAGGTGAAAACAATCTGTGCGATATGACTCAGGGTGGCGATCATGGGTGGATGAACGATAATGTATGGCAGTGGATGGGACACGGTTGACTCTTTCTGAACACATCTCTTGAACATATAACGACACTAATGTGATGGATCGGTAGCATTACCCCAAATACGAATGGTTTGGTGAGGACCACGGTGATGAGACCGGTGAATGAAACAACCCAACCCGATGTGGTACGGAGGACAAAGTGTCATGTTCAAGAGCGACTTGCTACCATTAAGCTTTGAGGTTCTCCCAATTTTTCCCCAGTCATTTTTGACCAGTACCTCTTTATTTTTGTCAAGCTTGAGGAGGATAACATATGCTTGTTCTATAACCTGCCCTTCGGGCAAGCCCATCGCTATGTTTTAACGAGCCTAGCGATAGGGAAACTCGTTCTCGTCTAAAGACAAGTTTGTCGCTATTTAATCATTTTAACGAGTCTAGCGACAAAGACAACTCGGTCCTTTTCATTTTTAGAGAGTCTGAAAAGGTACAGAAAGTTAACTCCAAAATTCCTTTTTCGTCATCTAATCCCTTAAGTCCGAAAAAGTATAAAACAATACAAAAGGGATGAATTTTCGATAACTTTAACGAGCCGAATAAAACAAGCGCTCGAACTTTTTGTGCAATAATCCCTCAGGTCCAAAAAAGATTAAAATCTAGAGGAGGGATAGCTCTTCCGGTCACTTTAACAAGCTGGAAGGCCAAAAACTCGGCATACTTTTCATATTTTACGAGTCCGATGAAAAGAGCTCAAAGAAGACTCATCTTTTGAGGAACGAGTGATGAATAGGGATAGCAGCAGATTCCAGGTACAGGTTGGAATTTTCCAATCTCGGCAGTATCACAAGGATGGCTAAGTGAAATCACTCTTCACAGCTGTTCCTCAAAAGAGGTAAACAATCATATGGAGGTGAACGATTGGCCAAATGAAATGGAGGTGGCGGGTGCAAACACGACCAAGGCTTTTATGGCTAATAAATTTACGATCACAATGGTTATTTACGAGGAAAGGTTCATTTTTTAATGAGCTTGAACTCTGGTGGAACCCTTGCTCACGCTTTTCTATTTTTTAACGAGCATAAATTCCACAGTAAAACTGCTCGGACTTTGCGTTTATTTTTTAACGAGCATGAACTTTATGCTAAAACTGCTCGATATACCAGTCATAAGATAAGAATGTCTCTTGCAAGATCCCATTTTTTATAGAGCTTGCACCTTACCAAAGCTATGCTCCCTCTCATCCTTTCTTCATGCAAGTTTGGAAACGGCTAATCCTACGAGTTTAAAGGGTTAGACCTATAGGTTTAAAGGGAGGACCTAAAAATTTAAGAAATAAATAGTCGTCCCTTGCTTGCATTCCAAAAGGTTGCATGCCCCCAGGTTTAAAGTACAATTTCAAAGCTTCCCCTACTTATCCGATAAAACATTTGTTTTAAAGGGTGAGGCTTGCCTCTTTCTGGTTACCCAAAGATTGTTCTGTTAATCTTTCAAACTGAACACTTCCTCGGCACTGCCTCCCATAGTAGGCAATGGTGAATGACCTTTGTCAAACACGCGACCTTGACAAAAGAATTCTATTCTAGAACAACCCCTCTTCCATCCACGGACGGGGTACAGACTAGTCATATTCTTTCACGGAAATTCTACTCTATACCCAAGGTTTCCTCTGCCCGAAGTAGACCAGGATGCATGCCCCCTGGGTTCCAGTCCTATCTTTCCAAATCACTCGCATTCATCGGGAAGGAGGACTGGGGGTAGAGACATTTCTTGAGTAAATAGACCATTGAGGATTGGTATTTGACTATTTGCGATGCGTGATCCCGGAAATGAAATTTGGTCTACGAGCTTGACCACCCTTCCTTCGTGTGGAAAACACATTACTCTAAAGAGTGAGGAGACTATAGCTCCCATGCAATATATATAGTCACGTCCAAGGAGTAGGTTATAATCCAAGGGTCCTTGAATGACCATCACGTTCATATTAACAGTCTTCCCTTTCAATGTAATAGGCACATTGGGGAGGATCCCTAATGGTCGACTGGTTCCTTTATCAAAACCCGAGAGATTTCTTATCTCAGGCAAAAGCGCCAGGGAACCCAGTGCTTTCCAAGCAACAGAGGAAAGGATACTCACAGATGCCCCTTCATCAATGATAGTTCCAGCCATCACCATTCTATAAATTTGGACTATGATTCTGAACAATATACTGGCTGGTAACCGGGGTCTGCCCAGTTGGTTCCAATCAAAGGACACAACCAGGTTGCTTGGTGGTGGGACCGAATACACAGCGGGATACGATCCTGACGATGTTCCTTCCTGCGATAAAGGAATGGGCACATTGCCCTGATGCTCATCAGAATCTGTGTTGATGAAAAGAATCTGGATGGTGTCATCCTTATTCTCTTCCGTGAGGGTGCCATTTGAAGATGAATCTTCAGTGACGGTGTCATTTGAGGATGAAAACTCTGAAGGAAGAACCAGGTCAACTGCCGTATCGACCTTTAGACTTTCGTCTGGTCTGGATTCAGTAGGTTCATTTTCAATGACTGATGCTTCAGCTGACCACTTGAGCGGGCTAGCTGTGTTTTCAACCAACGAAGGACTTGGCACGAGTTTTTTGTATCCAGGAGGAAGTCTCAACGGTGAAACTGGACGATCTTCCAAAACTCTCTTCGCTTCGTCTAAGAAGGGACAACGGTGGATGGCATGATCGCCTTCACACAGTCTACAGGGGGATTTTTCTCCCCCCTTTTGTCTTGATCCTTCACTTTCGTTGGTTGACGGTAAGCACTCAACCTGACTATCAGAGGTTGAAGCTCCCGAATTGTGCAATCGAGGGGACCAGTCCCTTAGTATCCGGGGAATACAGGGACAATCTCTATGGAAATGGTCTCCTCTACATATGACGCACGGCGATTTAGGCCCGTTCTGTGCTGTGTGTGGGTTTTTGTTAGATGTCTTTTGCTTGCCCCCAGTCGCCTTAGGCTCCTTCTTCTTCTTCTCTTTCTTCTTCTTTTCCTTCTTCTCTGTGGGAGCTTGGCTTTTGCCAGCTTTACCTTTTGAAGATGAAGGATTGGAGGAAGGGTTAGAGGAAGCAGAAGGTTGGTGGGAGGCTCTAGACTCATCTAACTGTTGACTCGACTGCTCAGGAACCATGGTGTTCTGAACTACACTAGTTGAGAATAGCCAAACAGGCAGGCCAATTGTCAGTCCTCGAAGCGACAATGTGGCCATGTGGGGCACACCAACTTCTCCCCAAGAGGAGAAAGGACCAGGATTTCCATCATGTGAAGTTCCTTGGTTGGGGCGTTCCATGTTCTCAACTTAAAGATCAACGTGGGAATAGGAGGTGATTATGTTCCGTTTAAAAAAAAATTTATAATGACGCTTAGACACAACTTGCTTTTTCACTTTTTAAGAGTCGAGAAAAAGCTAAAGATGACCCTAGTCTCCTTCGATGTTTTAACGAGCCCGAAGTGAAAAATGCTCGAATGGACTTTTTCAGTTATAGAGTTTGAAAAAGGCCAAAAGAAACTGCTCTGGAGTTCTAGGCAGAGGGTGTGCCAAACCTTTCGCAAAACCACAGAATACGTTTTACAGTACGAGTGGTCGATCTTCGTGAATGCTGTGTTCACTGCATTGCGATCAGTAGGGCAGCCGACACGGTTTCCTATGGATAAAGGCTTTGATCCTATAGGGGTCTCCCAATATATACGCGACGGTACGTGGGAGCACAAGTCCGTATTGATACTTATCGCTTCACCGTGGAGGAATCACCCAACCACTCAACGCTAAGATATCACGTTTAACGACGCCGGAACACGTCTCTAGCTTAGACCTCTAGATGTTTGCGTTATGTTTCAATGCGTTGTTATGTAAATTCAATTTATTTTAAGGTTGATCTTGTTTAGCAGTTTTCCTTTATGGATCACCACGAGATGTATATTAACACTCCTGAATGCAATCTAAGATGATAAGCAAGCTTTTCAATCTTTCAACTTTGAAAACCTTAACTACTGAGGGAGAAGGAAGATAACACCTTTTCACACAGATCATAGAACACACACTAATGCATTTTCCTAAATCAACATGCAAACTGTCATAATGCACATGCACAATGCGAGTATTTCTTTTCTCTTTCTTAATGTTGATGAAATGCAAAAAGAAAGCTGTTGTATAACTTTGATTTCAATTTCAAGCGAAAGCAAACAAGTTTGTCCAAAAATCGAAAGACACCTTTACGATTCACTTATTTCGACACTTAGAAATATATAAATCCAAACCATATAACGAAAGCGACAAACTCAATCAGCTATGAACAGCAAATAAACTAACTCTTAAGATCAGAACGACAGTTAATCACAGGTCTAGATCTAAGAGTTCAATGCAAGTCTGGTTCACTTTCGTTATGGGAAACTGTAAATGACACAAGAAATAAAAAAGAACAAACACAGTTTCTTTACACAACCGAGGCGGAATAATGACAAAGGAAGTTGGTTTCAGATAGGCCTACTGACTGGCAACAAACAACAAAAACAACAGTGAAAACAAGGCAAGACACAGCAGGAAACCCCAGTAGCTCAAGCCAAGACTGGTCCAGCGCAGGTGTAACACTGCCTGTTTGACCTTCAGCGCAGGTAGCCCCTTCGGGAACTGCGCTGAAGTGCAGACTGCCTTTGTACAGCCTGCACTGAAGAACGAGACTTTCGTCCGTCTTGGTTTCCGGGTCACAGATTGCTAAAAAATTCACAGTTTTTGCTCAAATTAGAAGTTATCAGTCAAGGAAACACTAAGGGATGTAAATGAGGATGAAAAGCTATCACTAAGAGCTTATTAGAGTCCTTGTGGATCAGCTCTTCAAATCATAAACCTGCCCAGAAACTGAGCCAGAGTAGCTGCCCTCTACTTTGTATTTGATGGATTCAAACACAGTTCGATTCGGTACTCTCCTTGTTTATGAAATGAATAGCAAGAAACACAACAAACCAACAAGATACGCTCCCCAGTGGAGTTGCCAATTTGTTGGGGGGAAAAGTATCTAATGCAGAGTGCCTCTATCCCACTCTAAGGGTGATAGTACCTCAGCAACAACTGAATGCAAAGCTATTCAAAGTTTCTTCTTTATGAGATGAGAGAGGGAAGAAAAGGATGATCTACTAACCGTTATCTTGTGCTAATAGTCAATCCAGTCTTCACTCCTTGCTGCTTGCTCCTAGCTCCTTTCCCTTTCACCGGCCCAGCTACACACAGATCCTGTAAAAGCACAAGGAAAGGAAACTACAAGAAGCATACATCCATAATCGATTTAAGGATTAGCATAAACCAAATATACAAGCATCAATTCATCATCAAGATACATGCATATAGAAGAACCTCAAAGCTTTATTAATAATAGAAGTAAAGTTCTGAGAGAGTTACAACCATAATAGGTCCCAATCCAGCAACACCTCCCAACTGAAAGAAATCTCCTCTTCACCTCCTTCAAGCAAAACACCCAATAGCTCTGTTCTCAAACCAACAACACTTCCTTACTTGCACAAAATTCCAGCCTCCCTAGACCTCATGGGAGAGATCTATATATAGGGTTTTGGAGAAAGGATGAGTCATCTTGAGACTGGCCTGAAGCTGACTTGTGTCCTCTCCCACTTTAGTTAATCTTCAGTTCTTGAGTCCACTTGGAGAATCTTGCTTCCACTTGGAGTTCAAGACCCTCTTACTCATCACTAGGCGAATTCCTTGACCCAAGTGTCAGTTTGGAAGCTTCCTGGGCAGTTGACACCTTGCAGAATGACTATGCCACTTGGCCAATCTCGCCCAGCGCAGGTAGCCTTCATTAATTTTGACCTTCAGCGCAGGTACAAGGAGGAGCAGTTGAGATTCAGCGCAGATGCTCAGTGGAGCAGCTGACATGATCCAGAAATAGCCTGTTTTTGAGTGTTTTCAGGTAGAGAACTGATTTTCAGTGCTGTGGTTTGCAGACCTTGTTCCTCTAAGGGTAAGAACAACATGTTTAGGGACTTTGGATCCCTCAGATTATTGACATTTCATGCTCCATGCTGATAGGCACAAAAATGTCTATAACACAAAGTGTAAAGTGAATTGGTTGAGCGGCTGTATGGCCAGTTGACTGGCCACGTCAACTGGTTAATGGTCCAGTCAGATGTTTGGGTGGCGGCCGTGACAAAAGGAATGATCAGCACACACGTGAGAACAATCCCCGTCGAAAAAAATGGATTTAGCAGAAGAAACGGTGGCGGATCTGCTGGAGGGATGATGCGGTAGTAAGTGAACGCGCAGTCAAATGATGGAACGACGTCATCCAACGGTCCGGCGGGGACAGCTCACCCCCGCGCCACGGATCCCGCCGATTCAAATCTAATCGGCTAGATTGGCCGCATGCATTTATCATTCGCCGTTCGAACCTCGAGTGAACATTCAGATCTCTCTGCAGTTCGAAACTCCAAGCCCTTGGCTATCAAAACGGCTGAGAAGCACCACCAAGAGCACAGACCAACAGCAGTCTTCCCCAGGAATCACACGCTGCTTCTACAGGAAAGCTGCTCCTACAGGAAAGCTATTTGTACAGGAAGGCGGGTTCCTCACGTAAAAAGGTGGCAGATAAAAAGGTAACCCTGAACTCTCCATGCAATTGGTTTTTAAAGGTGGCAGAATCGTCGTCTACAGTCTGGTTGTAGGAAATGGTTGAAAGTGTTGTCTGCTATGCATAGACTGTCGTTCTACAGGATGTCAGTAAATTAAACTGTGTTAAGCTCCTCAGGGATAAGTTCTGTGGATTATTTGCACGACGGAAGCGTAATTCTACGCTCTGTCCTAATAAGCTAAACTTATTCCGCATTCGCCACCTCTAGCAACAATTTTTATCATGCCAGGTGGGTTTATTAGACGGGAACCCACTGATTCATCAAAATTAAGAGAAAAACAGGAGGTGGTGGAGCTCTTCACACGAGCACAATGGATATCCTTTTGTGATAAGTTGCAGGGTTATGACGACGAAGTGGCAGAAGAATTTTTACAAGCTTTGAGGCCGAAATCCAAAACATTGGCCACCGTGAACTTCAGGGGCCTAGGCCTCAAGGTCACCCCGGAATACATCAGTCGAATTACTGAACTTCCAATGGGTTTGCCATGGGATAATGAAGAAAGGAAGTTGAGCCAGCAGGCAAAGAAAGAATTCTTTCCACCTGAGGGGGAATTCACGGAGGACAAAAATGGGGTGCGAAGAACCAGCTTGCTGCCACCATGGAATGAAGTTAGCCTACAAATTATGAAGTATATAACCTGTGAAGGCCGTTTTATCATCGTGTACGCGTATCACTTCAAGTTTCTCACTGAATTGAGACACCAGATTGATCTTCCTGTAGAAAACAAACTGAGCATTCCTTATTTCTTGCTACAGTCTCTAATTGAGTGTGCCACAAAGTTAAAAGAAGGCATACCAGATCAGGTAGCCCACCATGGATTGATCAAACTTCTTGTGGAGGATGCGCTTCATTCATATAAGGTTCCCCTCTCATGGGAATCATTCAGAAATTTGACAAGGGATGGAGACATAAGGATGCTGACCGAGGAAAGTGGCTCCTCCAGCAGTGAGGAAAGAGAAGCAGTGGCCGCGGAAAAGAAAGAAACAGGCCAGAAGACCCCGACCACAGTGCAGAAGAAAGAACAAAGGAGGAAGCACGAGAAAAAGGATGTTGAGGAAAAAGGTGACACACCCATTTTGTCAGCAAGAGAGAAAAGGTTGCAGAGCAGAACGGACAAGGCTGAGAAGGTCCACATCAGCACAAGTACCTCATCAAACCCGCAACCAAACCAAAAAGAAAAACCCATGCAGCAAAGCAAGCCAAGGTGGCGACACCTGTGTCTACAGGAAAGCAGAAACAGGCTTCTATAGGAAGCCCGAAAACAGAAAAAGGGTCTTCTACAGGAAGCCCGAAAATTATTGAAAAAGGGGCTTCTACAAGAAGCCCGAAAATTACCAAAACAAGGGCTTCTACAGGAAGCCCGAAATTGGCTAAAACAGGGTCTTCTACAGGAAGCCCCAGAAAAGTGAAGCCCAAGGAGAAGAAGGCGGACATTCTAGCAAGGGAGGCAGAAGCTGTACTAGCTGGTCTCAGCACGCCACCTAAGCCAAAAGAAAAGAGGAAGAGGGAGACCCCTCTATACTCTGAAGTTCGAAGAAGTTCGAGAATAAAGATGGGCAAGCCACAACCCCCATCCAGCAGCCAAGTCACTACAGGGGATGCCCCTACTTCACCCAGTGAGAGGTCCCCCTCGAAGATATCGGTCACCTACGAGAAGGGGAGCCCAAAAGAAACTACTTGGAAAAGAAGGATAGACCAATCGACTTCAAAAGCCCGGCTCAAGGTCGAGGAAACAGAGAAGATGCAAGGAGCGGCACCCTCATCGCCACCAAGGCTAGATCAAGCAGAGCCACCAAGAGTAGGGAAGAAAGAGCGTGTTCCGGAACCTAGTTCTCGGCCAAGGACAAGGAGCTGGGGCAAAATTGCTCAAGGATGAGAAAATATTTTAGCTGGGGGTGATGATGAGCCCCAATTTTTGGTAACAAATTGGGCTCATTTGGCCTACTTACCTTGCTCAACCCTTCATCTTTTATCACTTATGCATTCATTTCTTGGTATATTCGTGTTATTTGTAGGAAGAAGGGCAGGCATTATATCTATGTGGCTAATACATGATGATTTCAGGTTTTTTTGGCATTAAAGGGAGCAAAGGCCACGCAGAAGGAGATAAGGAGACAGCAAAGGTGGCATTGCAGGTTTATAGGGAGGTTGTCTACAACCTTAAATAACCTCCCTCGTGATCTCCACCCTAACTCCGAGCTCCAACAGCTCTCCCCACCGAGCTTAAAGGCAGCCAACAGGTTCTACAGGAACAACAATTTACAGCAGTTTAACTTTTAGTTGGACAGTCGAGCTCCATTAATTGAGGAAGCCAGCTTGATCCTCATCATGTATAAATATTAAGATTGTGGCCTTTGATAGGATCTCTTTTGAACTTTTGAACTACTGTTGTAATTTCTAAGCACGAGCTACAGCTCAGTTTTCGCTCTTTGTAAGCCAATTTTGGCATGTCATTAAACTCATGGTTATTCAATAAAGACAGGCAGGTTAATCAAGGAAAATTTTAAGGATAGAAAATTTTCTTGAAGTTTAGAAACATTGGCGAATTTCACTAATCCCTAATATGCAAACTATAAAATCTTTATTGATATAAATGTAAAATTATTCAAATTTATAATGATTTTATATATAACCTCTATATAATGTTGGCGATTTTTAAGGTAAAATAATTTTATATTCTAAAATTTGGGCGAATCGTCTTTTACGAAATTGGAAATTAGTGAATCTTTTTTGTGGAAAAATCATGGAAAATTAGCCCACTGGGCGAACATTAGTCCCTAAAATTTTCCATGGCAGGTTTTGATTCAATTCTGAGTTTTCAAGGGAGCTATAGCTCTCAGGTTAGGGCCCAACCTGAGAGCAATAGACCTCCTCTTCCTTGTATTGTTACTTGTCTTTCTTTCCAACACTTTATTCCTCTGTTTTGACATGCATTTAGAAATTACAGTTTGCTGATTTGATTTCTTTTATGTGATTGAGTAGGATTAGTTTATGGTTCAAGTGCTTTTAGTTGCTTAGATTAGAGTAGGAGGATCAGCATTCATTAGAGCTCCAAGAAAAGGCTGACAGTGCACTCTCTGCCATCTCTGTTAGAGATTGGAGGTGTAGACCGTACCAGCCACCAAAAACGCAGTCATACACTTTCATTCAAGCTGCAACACAGTCATTTCAATTGTAGATCCATCCATGCATTCTGATCTTGAGCAGTATTTCTGCATTCCAACTCCATGCACGATTTTTCTCTGAAGTTTACATTGTTGTTCGTTGATTTAATAACACAGTTAGGATAGGTTGATGAATTCTTGGTTTTGTGCAGATTTGTTTCCTTTACACTGCATTGCACCGCTCTGTTATCTTCTTCTTCTTCTCAACCACGCCTAAAGTCACCTACCCAACCTCCGATTCAGCTAGTTTTCCTCCCAACACTCCTACTGTTCGCATAACTTCATCTTTTTGGACTTTCCATTGCTTCCATCCTTTTATCCACCAACCAACATGACCTATTCTTTCCTCATCTCATATCTCTGTCCCTAAGCCATCATAAGCCCCCTTTCCATTCTACCTATCCACCCATACAACTCCTCCACTCCTCCATCACCCAAAACTCCAACCACAGACCATCCTGTAGAAGTTAGCAGACTTCCTGTAGAAATCCCAAGCTTCATGTAGGATCCCCTGCAGACATCCTGTAGAAACCTGTAACCTCGGTTTCTGAGCACTTGAATGTTGTGGACTTCTATGGAATGATGTTTTGGATCCTCTGGAACCTCTCCTAGCCCTCCTGACCTTTCCCAAGCTTTCTTTCCCTTCGAACTACCCTTGTGCAGTTAAACCCTAATAAGAAACAAAATCATAATAACTCCAACCACTTAAGCAAAAATCCAAAAACAATGTTCATTTCAGTAAAAGTAGCTTACATTCATGCATCCATATCACTTGAAGTAATGGCATCATTTCTAGAAGTTTGCACTCCCACCATTGCATCATAGAGGTTAGACTAGTCAGATTAGGGTTTACTAGGGTTTCCCTGTTTTGTTGGATTTCAATTCATTATTGCAAAGTAGGTTAATTTCCTTTGAGGTAGTCTTCGTCCATCATTTAGAAATCTTCTTCTGAGAGCATATAGAAGTTGGCTTGAGCCCTAGTAGACTTGTGCCAGCTGACCAAATGACAGCTGTGACAAGAGCTAGTACTTGTGCATACAACACCGTCGCTTCCAAGTTTGTTACGAACTACCTGGTTGATAAAATTAGAGATAGGAAGCTCCAGGAGTTGTAGCATTATTGCTACAATACTGGAGCCCACCAGGAATCCTAAAGGAAGTAACCCTAGGGGAAGGAAATGACCTGCCATGTCAAGAAAAATAAATTCCTACACCGAAATCTCATTACCATACCTCTCTCCACCTTGATCACCCCTGCATTCATCATTAAAAAAAAGCAGTTTTCAAGCAATTTACAGTTTTGAAGAAAAAACAGAGAGAAAAAATATGAGACAGAGAGCAAGGGTAACAACACCTGAAGGCTATTTTTCATTATTCACACACCCCTAGACCTCCTCTCTGTCCATGTTCACCATCCTCTTGTCCTAGCAGTAGAACATGATTAATCGTTTTTAGGAAGAAGATACTATAGGACATCCTATAGGAAATCTTGTAGCAGCCTATCCCACCAAACAGAAATCATAGGTTGCAGCAAGTTTCAAGCATGGAGATCCAAGGGTAGAAGAATCTCCACCAGAGTACCTATACATCAATAAAATCATCAAAGGAAAATATATAAAAAAAAGGAGGGATAAATCACATGCAGCCGACATACAACAAGCACCTCATTTCTTCAACAAAGTGCAGCAAGGTATTGTTACCACATGTAAGTATCTTGCTTCACACTCTCATTTTCATAATGTAATCAAAAGATGTAAATATTGTGAATGAGTTGGTTTATAAGATAAAGGTGGGCAGTTAAGTTGGCCACCTTCGTTCAATCAACAAGGACAGAATAGTTAGTCCTCACACATGTGGCAACAGTCAAGTCAAAGAAAAGGAGGATGAGGTCGAAAGCAGTTAAGAATACAGATTCCCAAAGTGGGAGTTGATTATGAGGTGAGGGGAATGATGATGTGGTAATGGGCACCAATGGTCCAAAAATATAGTTTTTCACCTCGGATGCCAACACACCACCTCACTCAACTCGACCATAAGAGGAAATAAACATTCATCCCCATGCATACATGCATTCATCTTCTCGAGGCTCACTCTAGCAATGTCGTTATCAGCCCTCAAGAAACCTACAAGAAAGGGAAACATCATTTTTTCTTCCGTAGGACCTCCTACAGGAAATCCTACAGGATCCCATAGGAATCCTACAACATACACTCAGGAAGTCTACAAGATTCGCAGTGAGCAATTTCAGATGAGGTCACACAAGGGTTGGCTACTTCAAGCATTGTAAGGAGGTAGGCTCTAAATTCCTCCCTTTTTTCCAAGTCAAAAGGAACATACCGTATTCTAGTTTGATTGAAATTGATAGATGTATAAAGGAATTGTATCCATAGAAATTTCAATCTTGTTTCCTCCTTGATTAAAATTTTGTATCATACATCTCTTCTCCTCCATTCACTAGACAAAACAATAGGGGGTTTTAATAGAAGGGAGCCCATCAACACTGTGATGATTCACCAACACCATCCTGTGCTAGAAATATTCACAAGGCATAATTGGATGGGGTACTTTGAGAAATTGAGGGGGTATGGTGATGAAGTAGCAATAGATTTTTATCTCTCCCTCATTCCACTGAATAATACCATGCCACTATTGTCATGAGAGGCCTCTCCATAGAGCCACCCCTGAAATCATAAGCAGAATTACCACACTTCCCTTATGAGTGCCTTGGAGAAAGGAAGATAAGGAAAATAGCCAAACTGCAAAGAAGATATTCTTTCTGGAGGGGGAGGAGGCCATGGAGGGCAGCTTTCAGAGACATACAGACAGAGGAGGATATAAAATACCTCACATATGAAAAAATCCCTACTACCGGTGAAAGGGGTGACGAGGAAATTGAAACAGATGAGGACCTAGAGAAGGATGAAGAGGAAATAGATGAGGAAGAAGAGGAAGAGAAAGAGAAGGAAAGTGGTGAAGAAACAGAGGAAGATGCCAAGGAGGAAACTAATCAACAAGGTGAAGAAGAGGAGAAACACAAAGATGAAAAGGGGAATGGAAAAGAGGAGGCAGAAGACTAGGAGGAGTCACCTAGGGTGTCTCCATAGCCCACTAAGAGAGAGGCAACAAATTCCCGCATTGTCCTTCACACCCATATAAAACAAAAAGGCAAAAGACAGAGACAAACCCCATTATACTTTAGAACAAGAAAGAGTACAAGGATAAGCCAAGGAAAATGTCAAACTCCCACCAAGGTTCCGATTGTTATTAAAGACTCACCTAAACAGTAGGAAAGTATGACTCCTCTTATTAAAACTCAAGGAGAAGGATACTCAGCACAAACCTCACCTAAGTCTCCTATCCCTTATGAGAGAAGCCTGAGACTAGATTTGCCTCATGAAAGGGAAAGGACATCCTATAGGATACACAACAGGACATGCAAGAACCATAAGCAATCCTATAGGAAACTCTGCTAAACCTACAAGAAACTCAAAAATTTGATAAGGAAGGGAGTATGCAGCAAGAACCAAAGAAGGAGGACCCAGAGCTAAGGGAACCTAGTCCTCAACCTAACCTTTACTCCTACTATAGATTTATTAAAGGGGGCGGGGACATTCAACAAAAAATTTCCATCCCATTATTGTTTGAGCTTGAGAAACAAAGAGCTAGGACACATAGATGGATGCAAATTTCCATGTCCAAGGGAGTAGAGGACATAGGTCATATGTTGGAGAAGCTCAAAGAAATGGGTAGAGAACTAAGTAGCCTGAGAAATAGAGAGGCCATAATTAAAACTCAGTTGGAGGCAGAAAATGCATGGTTGAAAGGAGAGCTCCAAGAAAAAGAGAATCAATTGGAAACCATGGCCAGTCTATCTTTAGAGGCAATCCAGTGTAGGATGCTAGCTAATACCTATGAATTATACCATAGGGAATAATGGTTGCAGTTCCAAATCAAGACCCTAGCATAGAGATGCACTATGCCATTCTAGGATTATAGACAGTTCATTGATTTTTGTGATCAAAGCACATTGGAGGATAGGGCTAATATGTCTGAGCTCTACTTGCATAACATGGCCTTGACAGATCTACATCTATGGGACCCTAATGGAAAACTAGGGGATTTATAGTTGATGGCCTTGGCATCATGGATGAACCATGAGGAAGCAAGGGTTGTAGAAATGAAGAAGATATTGGCAAGGAAACAAACATGGCCTCTCATAATAAGAGCTGAGAAGTCAAATCAAATGGCCATCATCATTGTAGATTTTAACCCCGTACAGAAATTACCTGCATTCTAATTCTAAAACAAAGAAAATAAACAATGCAAGAGCATAACACATAAAACACATATACACAGAGATTTTCCCTTGGATCCCAAAATCGAGACTCCCATCTTGATTTTTCATTAAGTTCCCTTCAATGTTACAATACATATTTGTACATTCCGAAGAATGTAATACCATGGACCGAAAACCATCATGTCCAAAACAATGGACCGAAAACCATCGCGTCCAAAACCATGTGCGAAAACCATGCACAAAACCATAGTTAGGTCCGCTCAACCTAATATAGGGTCCAAAAAATATTTCCTTGTGCCACTGCCCTGGACCCCGTAGAGGGGGCCTAGCCACCCTCCTTAAACCCCCTAGACAAGGGGAGCTGCCGGCCTCCCAGTGATCCCCCCGCTGCACAACCGATGCAATGAAGGAGGAGCTCCGGCCCCCCACTAAGCCCCAGGTTATCTATGTGGGCTAGTCATGGAAAGAATATAACATGACCCAACATTCTCCCACTTCTTGTTTTCTTTCCACAGGGGGCCACATGAGAGATTAGTCATTTATCCAACCCTATAATGCCCATTGTTTCTCTACACCAAGAGAACTTCTAAGAATTCACAGATTCTGTTAATGCTTCTGTAGTATTCTTCAAAGTGTCCACCTTTACCAGCAACACCCTTTTGTCCTCTATCATATCCCCCACAAAGTGATACTGAACATCAATGTGCTTTGTCTTTGAATGATAAGCACGGTTCTTTTCCAAGAAAATTCTTTTGCTGTCACAGTCTATCCTTAGAGCTCCCTGTACTAACCCCATACTTGAACACAATCTATGTAAGCAAACTATTTCCTTGCTTGCATGAGTGGTTTCCATGTATTCTGCCTTTGTAGTTGCTAGTGCGACTATAGATTGTTTCTTACTAATCCAACTGACTGCACCTCCAAATAGTTTAAACACATACCCACTTGTAGATCTTCTCTGATCCAGATCTCCTACCCAATTTGCATCAACAAAGCCATGAATATCCAACACTCTGTCCAATCTTGGTCTCCCTTGGTAGCACAAACCATAATCACTAGTGCCGTGCAAATACCTGAAAACCTGCTTCACTGATGTCCAGTTCTCCTTCCCTGGTTTTGACATAAACCTGCTCAATACTCCCACTACATGTGCAATTTCTGGTCTAGTAAAGACCATCACATACATCAAGCTACTGACTGCACTTGCATATGGAACATGGGACATGTCCTCTTCCTCTTTTTGTGTCTTGGGACACTATTTAGTAGATAACTTTACACCTACAGGAATAGGAACCTTCACCGATTGACTATCCTGCATATTAAACCTTTGCAATATTGTTTCAACATACTTCCTCTAGTTTAGCCAGAGCTTCCTCTTTTCCAAATCTCTTTTAATTTCCATGCCCAAAATATAGTTTGCAGCACCAAGATCTTTCATGTTGAATTTTGAGGAAAATTGGTTGTTCAAATCCTAGATAATTTCTTTGTCATTTCCAACCAGCAACGTATCATCCACATACAAGACAAGATAAATAACATGGTCACCAATTAATTTAAAATACACACAATGATCTGCTTTGCTTCTGGTGAAACTAAGTCCCTGTATAAATGTATCAAGTTTCTGATACCACATCCTTGGTGACTATTTCAACCCATACAAAGACTTCTTTAACTTGCATACCATTTATTTCCTACCCTTCACCACAAAGACTTTAGGTTGATTCCTTTAGATCTCCTCTTCCAGATCCCCGTGAAGAAATGTTGTCTTCACATCCTTATGTTCTACCTCAAAATCAAAAGAAACATTAATAGATAAAAGTAATCTAATAGACGCTAGCTTGGCAACAGGAGAAACAATATCACGAAAATCAATTCTGGACACCTGGGAATAACATTTTGCTACCAACCGAGCTTTGTATTTCTCCACCTTTTCTTATGCATTTGTCTTCTTCTTGAGCACCCATTTTCTGCCCATGGGTTTCCTTCTAGCTGGCAATTCCACCATATCCCAAGCTTCATTTTTGTGTAAAGATGCCATTTCATCAACCATGGCCTCTTTCTAGAGTTTGTTGTCCTCTGGATCTACTGCTTCCTTCACAATTCTAGGATCATCATCAGTAACATATAAAGAAAAATTTTAATATAAAGCAGATGGACTATACCTTTCTAGATGACTTCTTTCTTGAATTGATCTTCTCACACTCGAAGTTTGTGGTTCTTCATCTTCTGATTCCTCCTCTGTTATAGAGTCTGATTCTTCCTCCTTAAGCTCAAACTCAATCTTCTCAGGTTCCTTTGGTTGGACTTCATGTTTAATAACATATTTTACCTCTTTGAACACCACATCTCAGTTGCACACAACCTTCCTTGTTACTGGGTTCCAAAGCTTATAACCCTTTAAACCATCCTTATACCCAATAAGGATACACTTTTCAGATTTACTATCCAACTTGGTTCTTTTCTCCTTTGGAACATGGACATATGCATCGCAACCAAATACCCTTAGATGTGAAAGAGAGGGTTTCTTACTATTCCATATCTCTTGTGGAGTCTTATCCTCCAACGTTGATGAAGGTGATCTGTTGACCAGGTAACATGCTACCTCCACCACCTCTGCCCAGAATTCATGTCCTAACCCGACACCACTGAGCATGCCTCTTCCCATTTGCATCAACATCTTATTCATTCTTTTTGCAACTCCATTTTTCTGAGGTGTCTATGGTGTAGTCTTCTGCCATGCTATACCACACCTTACAGAATTCTTCAAATTCCTTGCTGAAAAACTCTCTACCATTATCTGACCTCAACACTGTTATCTTATTCTATGTATAGTTTTCCACCAGAGCCTTAAATTATTTAAACCTGTCAAAGACTTCAAATTTCTTCTTAAGGAAATATATCCATGTATTCCTTGAAAAGTAATTTGTAAATGATAGATAGTACACAGACTTACCCAATGATGGAACCTTAACAGTTCAAAATGCATCACTGTGCACAAGCTCTAATATCCGTTTCACCCTCTTACAACTAGTGGGGAAACTCACCCAATTCTACTTCCCATATACACAATTTTCACAAAAAGCAAAATCTAGAGAGCTATTTATCATACCTTATACCATACCTTTACCATGAATTATTCAAAGGCCCTTCTCTCCAATATGTACAAGCCTTTGATGCCACAACATGGTCTTCTCTCCAAAGACCACTATATTTTCTGCTCCAATCCCAGGAACCATAGAACTGTTGCACCCATCAACACAATGCTACCTTGCAGCTTGTACAAAGTTCCAATCCAAACTCCACGGATCAATACCAGTACTCCCCAAACCATCTTGCAGGTATCCTTCTCGAACACTATTTTTACACCTACATCATCCAGCTTGCTTACAGAAATTATATTTTTGGCCAATGGAGGAATATACAGAACACCCAAAAGTGTTCTAACCCTTCCACCTCGCAACATCAACTTTAATTTCCATGACCAACGATCCTAGCCTTCCTATCATCCCCTAAGAAGACATCACCACCATCGTATTTCTCATACTCGCAGAACCACTCTCTATGGGGAGTCAAGTGAAAGGATGCACCTCAGTCAATCAACCATGCCTCATGATCTACATGTGTACTTGAAGAATCCAAGTACACATCCCCACCTTCATGTGAGGTGGTTTTCACCTGTGCAGAAGGAGCATCATCAGATCCCTTTCCTTTGTGAGGAGCCTTAGATTTATAGTCCCTTTTGTAGTGTGCTTCCTTTCCTCATTTCCAGGAAACCACCTTTACAGGTTTTCTTGGAGATTTAGATCTCCCTCTCGATGAATTACTTTTGTTTATGTTCTAGGACCGTTCTCGTATAGACAAGGGATCACCATTATAGCTCTCCATATTTTTCTGTCTCATCTCCTCAATCAACAATGATGAGACTATTTCATCAAACTGCAAGGCAGTTGCATTGCTACCATTGCAATCACCAGACTATGCCATGAATTTGGTAGAGAACACAACAAACTGATGCACTTATCTTCATCTCAAATTTTAATATCAATAGATAATAACTGACTTACCATAGTATTAAATGTGTTCAGATGCTTTATCACCAAGTCTCCATCTTTAATCCTCAGGTTATACAACTTTTTCCATAGGAACATTTTATTCACAAGAGACTTAGATTGGTACAAAGTCCCTAACTTGTCCCACAAAGCCTTTGTCATAGCTTCCCCTTATACATTCAGCAATACTGAATCTGAGACACACAATCATATTGTGTTCTTTGACTTCCGATCCAACTTATTCCATTCTGCATTAGACACTCCCGTTGGTGTAGTCCCTAGATCTACCATGATCCACTAATCTTTATCCACCAACAGATCTTCCATCTTGAGTTTCCATAAATCAAAACTATGACCATTAAATTTCTCAATCTCTATCTTTCCACTACTCATCATTTTCTTTCACCACAAGAATCGATCCCGTAGATCTCCCACTGAACACAGTCTACCACAGGCTCGAGCAAAACCCCTCAGCAACAAAGGTGTCCCCTTGAAGCCAAAACAACTCTGATACCAAGTGTAGGTTATAACCCCGTACAAAAATTTCCTGCATACTAATTCTAAAACACATAAAATAAACAATGCGAGAGCATAACACATAAATCACATATATATACAGAGATTTTCCCGTGAATCCAAAAACCTTGACTACCAACTTGATTTTTTATTATGTTCCTTTCAATGTTACAATACATATTTATACATGCCGAAGCATCCAATACAATGGACAAAAAACCATTGCGTCCAAAACCATGTCCAACCCAAAACCATCACGTCCAATACAATTTGAAAATTAGAGAGTACCATTCTCCTCAAAGAATGAGAGAAGCACTAAATAGGACACCCATGTACAAGAAAACCATCAAAAGGCTCAAAGTCAATTGGATTGGCTTGAGACTCAATCCACCACTCCTCTTAGGGATGTTAGAAGGAAGGAAGGAAGAGGAAGAAAGAAAGCAGTGGGAGGAGATAGAAAGGAAGGAAGGATTCTATGCACAAGAAGAAGAAATGACAGCAGAATCATGGGATTTGAGGGAGGCCACCAGGGCTATGAAAGAAATGGATATTGATTGAGTCCCTCAGAGGATGAGAAACACTTTCAGTAGGGGGGTGATGATGAGCCTCATCATTGGGTAACTATATGGACCTTAATTCACCTCCTAGCTTAGTCAAATCAACTCTTCTAACAATTTATTGCATGTTTTGATTATATTTTGTTTAATGAGATGAGTCTAAGTGAGATATTATGCCTAGTGGACTAATGTGAATTTAATGCAGGTTTGTGAGAGGAAATCAGGGAATTTTGGCAAGATTAAAGAATGAAACTTGAATGGGACAAGGAGGAGAGATTGTAGGAGGTCAATCCTGCTCATTTAATCCACCCTCATTTGAATATTCCTCCATCAATCACAGTATCTCGAAGTACAAGTAGCCAAGTCATGAAGATCAAAAGGCAGTTGAGCAAGTGATAGTCAAAGAGTTAGTTCATCTTGAGTTTGGGAGCCAAGCCTCCCTATATTTAAGGAAGTCATTGGAGACTTCATTTGTATAAATAAAGAGGCCTAGAACCTCATTAGGATTCAAATTTTGGTTGTAAAAACACTAGTTATTTTTCAGCTCCAAACTTGTGGAAGACATTGCTATGTAATTTTCTGTTTTGATAATGAGAATGAGATTTTTCTTGATCCGTCATTGAGTTAACTCAGAGGGCTGAAACTCTTCGGTTAGGACACAACTCTAGTAGCAAAGGCTCCCTCTTCTTGTATCTATATGCTTATATTAATTTCATATGTTCATGATTAAATTGTCCTTAGAAGTATCTCATTGCAGGTAGTGTAGATTTTATTAGTTTGTTTATTAGTTGCTTCCATTTGTGCTTTGCTTTAGCAGTAGGATAGAAGGGATAAAAGGAGTGTCAAAAATCTATCAGTAGGTGTCTTGGCCTCACCTCTTATTTCAACAATCATTATTTGAGGAAAGGACACTTATGCAACCCAAGAAAGAAAAAATTATACTTTCTCATAGAATCTAGAGTTTATTGTACTTGAACCGGCATTTGATCAGTTTGAAAGTGTAGGGGCTAATTACCATTTCCTCCATATTCAGTATTTCAGTAGCTCTCATCGATGATTTCATATTGTTCTCCAAATTTTCCTCATGCATGAAGTAGAAACTAGCTCATTACACTCTGTTTTTCTAGCTTATTGAAATTCTTCTTGTTTACATTATTTTTGGGAAAATATCAATGTTTGATGCAGTGCAGGTGTTTCAAAAGAAAAGAGAGATCTCATAGACAAAAACCTCCTACCAAATTCGTCCATCCTTGATCATTCCATGCTTTCACTAAGATCCTCACCACTTTCATCATTTTTCAAGGAAAATTCTCCAAGCATGTTGAGAAAATCCAACCATCTCCCAACCTTGGTTTTGAGTTCTGAGTGATTCTATGAATTTTCTCACTCCATTCCATCCACCAACCACCTTCCCTAAGCCCTCCATCACCTTCATTATGCATAGTTTTTCTCTCGGTTGTATCTTGTAGAAATATAGTGAATCCTGTAGCGGCCTGTTTTGAGGCTGAATTGAGGGAAAACCTCTAGAAAGCCACACAATGTCACCTAAGGGTCTCCCAAACATTCCAACCATCCACAAACGTCCCTAAGCCACCTGCCACATCACCAAAAGAGATTATCTTTCACATTTCTCTATAAAAAGGGAAAAAGACAAAAAGAAAAAAACATATTTTTTGTATCCATTTACATGGACAATAGTAGAATGTTGATGCTTTGAATTTACATTCTTAAGATAATTGAATTTCATACATGTTAATCTAGCATCCTTTCTGAAGCATAGTCTCTCAGCAGTTAAGTAGGAAATTTTGTGTTTTAGCATTTGATTTCAGTCTTTTTCCTTTCTGCAGTAGAAAAGCTTTCTCTTATAGTAGATTTATCTTTCCCTCATCAGTAATCAAACTTCTTCTAAATCCATAGAAGTCTAGATTGAAAAACCCTAGTGATCTCTCACCAACTGAAAAGTGACGAAAGGAAGAACCATCACTTTTACTTGTGTATACAACATTGTCACCTACAAGTTTGTACAAACCCTGGGTTGATAAAGTAAAATTGGTAGCCCTAGGAGTTGCAACATTCTTGCAGCAATACTGGTCCTCATCAAAATGGAAGTTGATATGTTGAGGCATCAATGGTTCTTAGTGATTCTCAACTAAGTATGAGACCCCTATGGTTAGAACTGTTATTTACACCTATAGATTACATATTTACAATATGTTTGATGGAATGGATGTCATTGCTTTTAGGGGTCTAGTTAAGGTCTTGAACGAGTATTTGATTTAACACTATCATTTCCATTTTATTTTATTGATTGGAAGAGATGGTTCAATTTTGGGTAGTGACTTGGGCTCTGGGGCTAAATAAGTTACTCAAATCCTAGTCACTGGCATAGCACTGACATATTTGGTCTCTGTTCACTGGAAGGCAAGCCTGTGAGGGAAACTTTGGGTTTCTAGTTGCCCTCATGTCTATAGCGTGGGAGTGACTAAGGCTTAAGGTTTCCAAACGTTCCCAAGGAAAGTTGTATAAAGTATTGGATTAGTTCCTAAGGGTCTTGTATCTGATGATTAATGTCTGTATGGTGTGTTTCTACTAGTTCCACTTCGTTAATGTGACTTAGGACGTTGAATCATATCATAGCATCCTCTTGTCGCATGTTTACCTCGACTGGATGGTTGATTGGGTAGATGTGGGAGGAGGGTGTTACATAGGGTCCAATGTAGTCTTTCAGCCCATCTGATACCTCTAAGATGGATCCAAGGTTTCTAACATTATTCTACTCTTTGAATCTCCAAACAACTAGAATCACAACCACCAAGGCGATCCTCTGCATGAAGTCTGAAGCTACAATGGACTTCCTTCTGGTCCATCATTACAATCATCAGTTTATGGTTTCTCCAATAAGCATGCAGTTACCATGGGATTATGTCCTGACCAGCACAATAGTCATAATGTTATCGCTACTTTAGTAAGCCTGCTACCATGATGATTTTCTACAAGAAGCCTGCAGCTACCATGGACTTCCATCTAGCTCATTTCTGTAATCATTGTTTTATGGATTTTTCATTGTGCTTACTGCTATGATGATTCTCTACTTAAAGCTTGCAAATATCATAGGAGTCCCTCTGAGCCATGAACAACCATGGGATTCGTCTTAGGCAATCACTACCAACATCTGGCGACAAGCATCCAAGCTACTCTTGTTGACATCAATCCCGACACTTAGGAAATGCCAACTTCCCAACACATCTCCCCAGCATGATTGTTGAAATCAATGCCAACACACTTGTAGATGCCTTCACTAGGTCACTTGACATCCAGAAAATGCCATCTTTTAGTTGAAGATATTCTTTTGTGTAATTTGGACCAATAAGTGGAAGATGTCATTGAACTTTCTCAATTCAACATTCATTTAATAAATGTTTGGGTTTATCACATAGTGCATATGTGATGGGTGATTTTCTTTTGTAGGTGGTTTTAGATCATTTTTTCCCTGATCTAGATTCATGGTGGTGATGGGAGATGTAATGACGGGGAGCCTTCTTTGTTGCTAGTCATCATTTGTCCTCAAACTATACATAAGACATCTAGGGGTTCATCTTACCCTTGTGGGTGGATGGGTTTTGTGGACTCGGTATATGAGTCCAGTAGATATGAGTTTTTATTCATGAATCGACATACAAAACGCAATGATTCATGGAATATGGGAAGGTGAGAGATCCTTCTCTTATGATAGATTCCTATGTAGATAGTGCATGTATGGTGCCAGAGTTTAAGTTTTCTTCTCTCAACAACTTGGGTGACAGGGTGGCTTTGATGAAATGTCCATAGTTCTGGGAAGAGGTTTACTGGATGGGTAGGGTCATCACATAGACAACATGGCAATGCATAGGAGGGTTTTTTTATTCATGTTGACTTCATGTGTTATAGGAAGGTTTTTCAAAGCATGAAGCTATTTCTTCTTGAATGTAGAAGATTTTATTTCATCCATCATCCACTTGAGTTTTAGCTGGTGTTATTGTCTCATTAATGATGGCTTGAATGAGAGTGCTTAATGTCCCTTGGTATAGAGGGATATTATGATAGTGATGAGTGTAGTTCCAATATTTTTCACATATAGCACATTAATGAATGATGCGTAATTATTTATTATGTATAGGCACAATTGTTTCTCCTTTTGGTGGTACTGAGGTTACCAATGTTTTGGATGTGTGCATGAGGGTTTTCTACTCATCTAACTCAAGGCATATGAGGGTCAGGTGACCAAATTATTCACATAACGCATAGGGTTGTAGGGCCATGGATGAGTTTGAGGATTCTCCTCCTTAAACATTTTTTTTGGCCTTCTTGTTGGCCCTAGTTGGTGTCGATGCATTATATTTTTTAGTAGGGATGGTTTCCTGTGATGTAGGCACAGAGATACTGCCTATCGTGATATGTCTTGGATCAGTTGACATGGTCATTAGGACCAAATACCAGACAGGTATCACAAGAGCCATATTTGGTAATGTAAGACTTGCCATGACTTGGTGCAAGACAAAGCTGGGTTGGGGGTATAAAAAGGGTGTTTGTGTAATGGTGTGAGGTAGGTACATGGAATCAACATTTGTAGGGCATGTGGTGTTTGAAACTAATTCCGGGGTTTGGGTGGTGTTTGATGAATTCATCTTCCACACTCGTGCTCTGGTGTTTCAGAAACATTCTCGTAGCACCCGAGTGTTTCGTGTGAATGTCCCTAGGAGTGTTGATGGCTTAAACTTCCTATTAGAGCCTAGATTTGTCTCAGTGTGAAAGGACATGGTTCTAGGTCCACATCAAACCATGCTCATCCTTGTAGCTAGCCCTACGGGGACAGGAGAGGGCTCTCTCTGGGTCAATCTCAATCAAAGATAATCAATGGGGCTAGAGATGACTGATTTGGCAACTAATTTTAGGCTAGGTATTAAGTGCAAAGGATTTGATTTGAGTTTTTGGGGGTCTTGTGTTGGAAATATGGAAAGGCAAATTGGGCTCGGGGATGAGGCACAGTTTCTGCAGAGTTCCAATTGGGGCAAGGAAGGAAATCATTTTGATGCTTTAAATTGAGTGAATGGAGAGATCAGACCGGTAGGGAGCTGAGGAGAGCAAGAGAATCTCAATAATTCTCCTTAAACAGATGAAAACATGAAAATTTAAACAAATTCAAAGGCAGAGCATAGCAGTTATGGATTCTACCTTAATCACTCATTTGTTCAAATTCATAAGAAGAAATACGAAAATGATACACATAACACTAAAAGACTTACAATTACTCACAAAATCACATCATCAAAACATAAAGCCACATGGATCCTAAACAGTGTTGCAAAACCCTGGTCTTCCCTTAGCTAAAAATGCAGAAATGAATGTACAATAGAGTGCCAAACTTTTCCCAAGAGTCCAACCCTGAAAATGACTTAGGAATTACATGATATAGACTAGCCCAACCAATTCCCTTGCCTCTAGGGGTCGAGCTCATCATTCTAGGAGTTGTTTCAGCCAATTCTAAGCAATGCATTAAAATCTAGGCAATCAAAACTACTTGCCTCTATGAGGTAGGAAACTGATTCATTCATTAAAGTTTCACTTTTTGGTGAATGAATCCTCTAGAACAAGTAAATAAGTGCCAAAATTACATCATGTTTATCCAATTACATCAAGTTAAATCAAAAATTACATCACAAAGAAAAACTAGTCAAACTGGCTGAATTTCTGGGCTGGAAGGTGAAAAATTGCGCAAAAAACCTTTGAGCACCCCGCCAATTTCTGTATGTGTCGTGCCACTTTGATGCTGATTTTGAGGCACTTCATGAAGTCTAAATTGAGCCCAAGTGTGCTTGCTGGAAAGCCCTACCTGTCTACTTTCCAACCCAAGTGGAATTTCTGACTTTGGTTCCCATTGGCCCCTCCAAAACCTCAATCGCCCAAGACTGCTTCCTGTGTGCGGAATTAGGGGTAGAGAGGTCATTTTTAGGGTGTTTTTGACCTCCTGGGGACTCAAAACTTGCCCAAACTTCTTGGAAATGCACCAACAGTCATGATTTTTCATGAAAAACCCAAAAATATAATTTTTTTTGCATTTGGAGCCTCTTACCATAAGCACGCGCCACGTGTCGTGGTGTACAGGGAGAAAAACCCTGTTTTTTATACAAAAAATTGCAAAAATACCAAAAATGCCCCAAATTTCTTGAAATTTGGGCTATAGCTTCTTCATTAAGTTTTATGTTGAGCTAAAGAGGCTTCGACCAATATCTGAAGACAATCGAGCTCCCTTTGCCTCTTTTGCTTCCTTATTGCTTTCCTCAATTTTGCCTTTAAATTCCTGATTCGGGCCTTGCAGACCTTGATTCGTGCCATGTAGTGGAAAGCCATGTGTCTTAGCAATGCATGGTATTTTTCAGCCTTTTCTAACAGCCTCTCTAAGTGCATGTTAACTCCCTCGATATTGACCTCCCGATCCTCATTGATCTATTGCTCCAATGACGTGAGCTCAATTCTTCTCCTTTATGCAGCCTGGCGATTCTCGCGAATGTTTTGTAGCTCCATGATTGCTTGTTGATCCTCAAGTTGTTTGTTCCTCTGCTCCAAGTACTTTTTTGGTACCATTCCATGACCATCTTTTTCTTCTTGAAACACATCATTTGTCTACCTTTTTCCTCCATAGATCCCTTATATTCCTTGAAATTGATTAATTAATAGCATTATAGTTGTTACTTTGCATTAAAGTTAATTTATGAGTTTTTATGTTAGAAATTAGGAGTTTTTAATAAAAAGGTTACAGGAAGTCACAACATCCTGTAAATGGTTCATCATCTGACACGTGGCATGACAGGTAAGCCAAAGCAATGGATAGGAATGAAAACTGGAATGTACAAGCATGGAGAAACATCGATCCTATAACAAATAAAACACTCCTAGTTATGTGGTCAACGCTGGTCAAAGCCCCAGCCTTTTGGTGACAAAGGCAGCAAGAGCCATAGGTTTCCCAAACCAGTTTCATTTCGTTTCTTTTTGGAAATCGGTTTATAATGGAAATGACCCAAAAATCATTCCATAATAAAAGCAGAAACAGCTGCATAGTGAATGTACATTCAATCCAAATGAAAATCGTGTATTAATTGTTTTTAAAAACACAGATATAGTTACAGTTACATGGTTGGTGATCTCTGTATATCGTTTTGAGAACAGAGATTTTGTATGATCTTCAGAACTTAATACTAGAACTCGATTACGGTCACGGTTTTATTATAACATGGTTCATGCATTAATAGCTTAGTTTCTTGAGCGTATTCCAGTGTACCATTGAAAAACGGATGGGCCCTGCTTGGACTGGTATACTGTCATTTTCATGTCATTAGCAGCTTTTGAACATTGAATAGCATGCATAGTAATTAGAGTTATGCTTATAATTTTGTTGATTTAATTAGCAATCTTTACGAATGGTGTTTATGGTGATAGCTTAAAGAATTTATCGTTAATATCATTGAACCATATCTTGTAAGAGATCTGATCCATCGTTATATTTTTAAAGCATCCACATAGACTTTGTTTACATGTATTTAAATTTGTAGTATGCTTTTGATCTTTCATGAATGCTAAGTGTTAACTAGACAGAGGTTTTGCGCACAATATCCTTGTAAGGGGATTAAAATCTCAGTCTAGCAATACACAGTGTCTTTAGGACAGTTAGATGTGTTGAGTGATCTGAGTGTCAAGGTGATAGGGAACATATCTTAACCTTCCATATAGAAGTACTGTAACCTACCATAATGAACACTTAGTTAGGAATCCTTTATGTCTATAGATTTTAGATGCATGCCTCAAAGTTTACTTACCCTGGTCGATAATAAATTTAGCCTAATCTGGCACCCTAGGTTGGTCACTACATTTTGGCGTCGTTGCTAGGGAGGTGTAGTTAGAGGATTTCGAAAAAAAATAAAATATAAAAAAAATTAAATAAACAAAAACAAAGCAAAAACATAGATTTAGAAGTCATGTTTACTTATGCCTAGATCTAGAGATAATAAAGGTAGATTCATAAAAACCCCCCATCCAAAAACTAACCTACCATCAGGAGAAAACCCTTTAGGAAACATTGAACACACAACACCAAATGAGGAAGCCACCATACAAGAATTAGAGGATAAACAAAAATCAGGCAAAGACTCACACTCATCGAGAGGCAAATTCTATTAGCACACAAATCACAGAAGAAACACTTCCCTAGATCCTCTATACAAGGAGAAAGTAGCATAGTGACTCAACAATATTTCTTTAATCTTCTCTTTGAAACAAGTGACATTGAACAAGAAACAGAGGAACCTATAAAAATGGCTGAGGAAGGAGATGGATCAGTACCAAATCAAGGTCAAAGAGACAAGGAAGAGTCAACCTTTAAATTTCCTATTCAAGAACCACAAGAAGATGATGAAATAAAAATGAGAAACATACCTCCATCTGTGCTACCAAAATTTTATGGCATGGCTTCAGAAGACCCAGATTCATTCTTGTTTGAGTTTGACATTGTATGTCGAACATATGGTTACACAAATGATACCCATAGGCTTAGACTCTTCACAGCAACATTAAAAGCATCAGCATTAAGATGGTTCATGGGGCTTGGTGAACATGCGATAACTGATTGTGATGGCATGAGAAGAATATTCCTAAATAAATACCAACCTTATTGTAGATCGAAAGATTCCAAAGATGATATCTTTAGGATGAACCAACAAGAGCATGCAAGTTTAGAGGAATACTTAGAATGGTTTGTTTACAATTTACAAAAATCAAAACACCAAACCATGCCTCTTGATTTGATTCGAACAATACTCTTGAAAGGCATTCAAGAGGAATACTTAGATGATCTTAATTTGATGGGGAAAGGTGATATTTCTACTTTACCTTTTGAAGAAATTGCTGATTTATGTGAAAAGTATTCAAGGAGCAAAGCCAAAATTGGAAAAAGAACCATATCATCCAAAGCCACAAAATCTACTTCAGCAAGTGTCACAAGGCCTGAAATAGGGAGCCTGTTAGAGGAATTCAAAGTAGATCTGTTAAGTACCTTAGGAACCCAAATTGACACTCTAAAAGCTAAGAAGAGACAAGAAGAGGAAGATCAGATGATGGCTATCTTTTGCCCAAAACTCTGGAAGAAACATGCCTTAAAAGATTTCCCATTAGAAAGCATTCAAGTTTGTGCCTTTTGTACTGAAAATCATGATATATTTCATTTCTCTAAAGTCGAGGTTTTGCAGAATTGTAATGTGGTAGCTAATGCAGATATGGAAAATGTGTATTACATGGGCACAAAGAGACCATGGCAGCCAAAACCAGCACCTCAAGGTATGTTCCCAAACTAGAATTTGCAATTTCATGTACATGATCAGATGTATGCTCAGAATTCATGGAATGTACCCATGCCATGGCAACACCAAAATTACCCACAACAACAATGGAGACCATATCAACAATACTCTCAATAATATCATTCATATCCTCAACCATACCAACCATATTCGCAGCCATATCAACAATATCATCAGCCATACTCGCCATATCCTCAATCATATCAGCAGTATCCTCAGCAGCAAGTTGTTTACCCACATCAACCTCAACCCACTCAACAAGCATTGCCTGCTCCTCCACCAATAAATCCACCACAATTACAATTTCCATCTAACCCACAACCTCCCAGACCTACTCAAATCCCTGCTCAACCTGTACCAAATCCAAATAACAGAGCAGAAAGACCAGCCTACAATGTAGATGAGGGAACCTCATATCCCACATTACCCTTGCAAAATATCAATTTGAGGTCTCGTAAGGTACTTCACAAAGAATCTCCAACAGCTGATAAACCAGAATAAACAAAGAAAATGAAAATGAAACTTCAAATCAAAGAAAACAAAACGATGACACCAAAAATAAACAAATGCAACCATTGCATCCACCACCTTTTCCAGACCGATTAGTCCAAACAAAACTTCCAATTTCTATACCACAATTTGATGTTTTAGATGAGCTCAAGAATGTCTATATAAAAATTCCACTACTACAAGCCATAAAAGACATTCCCATATATACTAAAGCAATCAAAGAATTGTGCCTTAAGAAGCCCACTAGGAAAACGGTTGATCCACAAACCATTCATGTTATTGGACATTTAGCTAGTCTTATCACAAACACCATCTCAATGGAAAAGTATGTTGATCCTGGTATTCCTAGAGTCACTACAATCATTAACAACATACATATTCCAAACACCTTAAAGATCTTGGGGCCGCAATAAATGTCATGACTCTTGAAGCCATGAAAACACTCCAGCTCACAAATTTGCAGCACACAACAATTGTTTTAGAACTCGCTGATAGGTCTAAAGTGATTCCTGAAGGGATTTTGGAGGACATAATTGTTTCACTGGACTCTTGGGAGTATCCAGTGGACTTTTTAGTTCTTCAACCCAAATCCAATTTAGGAGGGCACCTTATCATCCTTGGTAGACCATGGTTAGCAACTGCTGATGCATTCATAGGATGTCGATCAGGTAATATGATCATTTCATGAGGAACTGAAAGAAAACAACTCACTCTTTACCCATCAACACAATCACGAGCAGTATTACACAATTTATGGCTTGACGATAAATACAATGACAAAGAAGAAGTACAATATATTTTTAGCATCAACCAAATCTATGATTTTCAAGAACATAATAATGATGATTTGGTAGAATTGTTCCTTTCTCAACCTGATATTTCCGAAAATTTGAGAAATGACCAATATCATGCTGCAGATGAACTTTTAGCCCAAAATTTTCAGGAAACATGCACCATTCAATCTTTGCAAACAACATTCCACAATATTTTTCCCTTTCAATCCATCACAAACACATAGAGTAAGACCATAGAGATTATTCCAAGAAAAACTCTGAACATTGGCACTCACCTAGAGTCATCTCAGCAAGAGAAATTGATTCAATTATTGAGAAAATACCAGAAAGCATTCGCTTGGGACTACACCGATATGCACGGGATTCACCCTGAAACATGAACTCACCATATTTATACCGATAGTACTATCAAACCAATGAGGCAACCGGAGAGACGAATCAACCCCATGCTCCAGGATATTGTTAAAGAGGAATTAAAAAAACTGTTGAAAGTTAATTTTATCTATCCTATCTCTGACAGTCAGTGGGTATCCCCATTGGTAGTAGTGCCCAAGAAAAATGGTAAGTGGGAGATTTGTGTCGATTACAGACAATTGAACAAAGCAATGCTCAGAGATTATTTCCCACTACCATTTATTGACCAAGTGCTAGATACATTAGCTGGGAAATCATCATTCTCTTTTCTTGATGGTTTCAGTGGCTACAACTAGATCAGGATCGCCTTAGAGGACCAAGACAAAACCACTTTTACTTGTCCCTGGGGCACTTATTCTTATAATGTTTTTCTATTTGGACTTTGAAATGCTCCAACTACATCTCAGAGAGCTGTATTAGCTATTTTTGCTAATTTAGTTCATGATTGCGTTGATGTTTACATGGATAATTTTTCAGTGTATGGCGACTCATTTGAGCATGCATTAGAGAACCTTGAAATTTTTTTTAAGATATGTATTGAAGCTAATCTGTCCCTGAGCAATGAAAAGTGTTTTATGATGTTAAATGAGGGGATAGTATTAGGCCACTATATCTCTTTTCAAGGCATTAAAGTTGATCCATCGAAAATCCAGATCATTGTCAATTTTCCAATTCCGAAGACTCAGAAAGAGGTAAGAAGTTTCCTTTGGTATGCAAGCTATTACAGAAGGTTTATTGAACATTTTAGTAAAATAGCTTCACCTTTTTTTAAGCTTCTAGCCAAAGATGTACTTTTCAACTGGAATGAGAATTGCCAGCAAGCATTTGAAACACTCAAAAAGTTGTTAACCACACCAGTCTTAAAAGGACCTAACTTGAACCTACCATTTCACATCTTCGCAGATGCATCTAATATTGTAGTAGGTGCCTCATTAGGCCAAAAGGACGAATCTTGTCATTACGCCATCTATTTCATTAGCAAAAATCTAACACCTGCGAAATTAAACTACACAGTCACAGAAAAAGAAATGCTTGCCATCATACATGTTGTGAATAAATTCTGACATTATATAACTAGTTATGAATTTTTCGTACATACTGACCATTCTACCATTAGGAATTTAATGAATAAACCAGTAACTAGTGGCAGAGTTACCAGATGGTTATTATTGTTATAGGAATTTAACATCACAGTGTTAGATAGACCAGGTAAGGAGAATCAGGTGGCAGATTTTCTTTCTAGACTGCAAAATCAAGGTGAGGTTGCTCCAGTTGAAGATTCTTTTCCAGATGAAAATCTATTTTCAATTTCAATAGTGAATCCTTGGTATGCTGACTTGGCCAATTATTTGTCTACAAGAAGGGAACCTCCATACTTTACTCCAAAGGAAAAGAAGAGGCTAGTCAAACAAAGTGCTCGATACTCATGGATTAATGGCGATTTATTTTACACTGGTTATGATATGATTATTGTACGATGTGTAAGAAATGATGAGATAATTGATATTTTAAAATCTTTCCATGATGAACCGTGTGGTGGGCATTTTGCAACTAAGCGAATAACATTCAAGATTCTTAGTCTTGGATACTACTGGCCATCTATTTTCAAGGATTCCAAAAAGTACGTGAAGAGTTGTGATAGCTGCCAAAGAATGGGTAGGCCAACAACTATAGATGAGATGCCACTTCAGCCCCAAGTGCACCTAGAGCCATTTGAAAAATGGGCTTTAGATTTCATAGGACCCATTAATTTAACTTCCAATGGTAAGAAGTACATCTTAGTATGTACTAATTACATAACAAAATGGGCTGAAGCAAAAGCACCAGTTCGAGCAACTGAACAAACAGTGTTAAACTTCCTTTTTGAAGAGATTTTTGTAAGGTATGGAGTACCAAGGGAGATAGTGATTGATCAAGGTACTCAGTTTACTTCAAAGTTAGTTAAGGACATCACAGAAAAATATCAAATCAAGCACAAAAGAAGTACACCTTACCATCCACAGGCCAATGGCCAGGTGGAATCCACAAATAAAATTTGGAAGGAATTATCACTAAGACTGTGTCAATGAACAAAAAGAATTGGGAAGAGAAGCTCAAAGATGCACTTTGGGCTTATAGAACCAGGTGGAAGAATAATACACGATTTACACCATATCAGTTGGTGTATGGCAAAGAGGTAATGCTTCCTATTGAGTTTCAAATACATACTTTTAAGATGGCTACAGATTTGGAAATTGATCTGAATGAAGCACGACAAGAAAGAATTCAACAGTTGAACCAGCTGCATGAAATGAGGCAGCAAGCAAAGGAAACAACAATCCTCATGCAAAAGCAAAGGAAGCAGTGGCATGATGCACATATCAAGAAGAAGCAGTTCAAAGAAGGAGACTAGCTTTACTCTTTGATTCTAAATTCAGAGATCATAAAGCCAAGTTTATCACACATTGGGTGGGCCCATACAAAATCATTCAAGTTTATGACAATGGACCAGTCAAGTTCATTACTATTGATGGAAAAGGCCACTGCTTTACTGTCAATGGTCATCGCCTGAAACTTTACAATAAGCCCATCAAAAAGCAAAATTTTCTTCAAACTGTATCTCAACAGAGAGAGGTTGAGATATTGCAGCCTTCAGCTGTAGTATCTCTGCCTTAGTTCATTTCATTTCAATTTAGAAATTCATAAGAAATTTAAAAAATAAAATGAAATAATAATAATAATAATGGGTTAGATGTGAAAACCAGACTCTGGCACACTCTAACCCAAAATTCTTACTTGAAAACCAATTCTTTGGCTGGTAAGAATTCTTTTTTTTTGTTTCCTGTTTGATTCATCAATTGAATAATGATTTTAGGACAAGTTAAATCTTTAGTGGGGGAGAAGAATCAGAATTTTTTTTTTCTTATCTCATCTCCTCATTGTAAATTCTCAAAGATTTCTTATCTCATCTCCTTACTGTAAATTTCCAAAGAGTTTGTTTCAGCACTTCGAATTTCAATAAAGAAGTTGTTTTTGTCTTCATTCTAATCAGAGGGACCTGTTTAAAAGCACTATGCAGTGGGACCTGTTCTAGTCAAAAGACCATGTTACCAGAACCAACACTAGAGGGACCTATTCAACGTACATAAAAGGGACCGATTAAGAGACTTTTATCTCAAGTTACTTCAGCAAAGCTTCAACAAAGTTTCAACAGAGATTCAAAGGTTGCTTGTCATCGAGGCTTCATCAAACACCAAAGATCAAGGAACCTGCACACATATAGTTCTTTTCCTGATTTCAAAGAAGCTACACAAACATTTTCCAGATCTCAGAGGGACCTGTTGCATTCAAATTCATCTTAGAGGAACCTGTCATGAACAACAAAGATTAGTCAAGAAAGACTAGTCCTACCTAGCATGCCAATTCAACACTTGATCAACCAATAAAAGTGTAATGTATTCTCTATTTTTAACATTTAAATTCTTATATTATTTCTAATGTTAAATGTGATGACTATGACTGCTACGATCAATTTCAGAAACACCTACATACCTATCGCCCCTTATCATATTCTTAATCCCTATCATTTCCCAACACTCTAGCCTATCCCATATTTATATGATTTTTAAATTCCCATACTCTTCATACGATTTCTCAATTCCCTATTAGATCCCCTCCCAGCGTTTGTTATTAACTCTTTATCGGCCAATCAAACCCTACTGTCGGTCCAACATCTCCCTATTCGGCCAAGTACCAATGAATGAGGGACATGTGGTGAACTGTTTGAAAGCCAAATGTTATACGGTTTTGTTTATTATGTCTGAATCAACGAAGTTATAACATGATCACCCGATGAAGTCGACTGATGTAAACAACTATCTGATATCATACTCCAGTACTCCATACATGCTTCCAGTGTTCTCATGATGGTATTCATACGACCGAGTACAACTACTCCTCTTTCATAAAATATGAATATGCTATGAATTGAGTCGAGTCGGTTGTTAAATATTTCATTTCATTCTCAGTTGTTCTATATTAGTAATTCGACTTCTATGATTTCAACAGTAAAGGCTAAGAGTAGCAGGTGCTACGAAAGGAAAACACAGTCATTTGGGTTTACAAGTTTCGACCTCCACCATAATTACAAGACAGTCATCTGGCCATCGCTTAAGTCATTGAAGGAGCTAGTTTCAAAGAACACAGGGTGCCACCAGGTCAGCAGTGTGGAGCGAAAGACAAAGGTAATAGACCAAAATACCTTTGTTAAATTCGTACGCATAAACGAAGAGTGTTAGAGAAAAATTTCTCTGTCAAAATGATTAATAGGGTAGAGCCAAGCACATTTGATAGTTCTCAGTACCACGATGACTACATTGCAATTCTAAAAGAAAAACAATGGCTACCCTTCTTGGAAAAGTTTAATGGAAGCAATGAGGAAGTAACTAAATAGTGTGCCTTTACATTCAATGGGGAGAAAGCCTTGATAGGTAATTTTTCATTTAGGGTCTTAGAAGACACCATAGCACAATCCTTAGGGATTGGCCCAGAAGGGGAGAAATACTTCAAGACAAAACAGTTCAAAGAAAAATCATGGACCTAATTCATGTCCAGATCGAGGGTTTCATCCGTTAACTGGAAGAAAGGTGTCCCTAGGAGCTGGCTGATGCATCCATGAGACGAAATGGTGTATATCATCCAAAAATGTGTTACTTGTGAGGGCCGCTACAACATAGTTTATTTATACCACATCAAACTATTGTTACATTTGAAAGGGCAGTGCACTATTAGCTTACCATATTTCCTCATGCAGAGCTTAACCAAAATGTCGAAAACCATACAAAAGAAAAAAGGTAATGAGGACAAGAGCTTATATCATTTCGGGCTAATTAAAATTCTTATTGAGTATGAATTACAGAGAAGGGGGAGAACGTGGAAGGAATTATTGGTTTCCAACCAAATCAAAGATGAAGAGGATGAGCAAGAGTAGCAAGAGCACTCAGGATTTATGCATGACATTGATGAACAGATTCCTGTGCACAAATCAAGCAATGTACCTCCACCCATTAGAAATGTGAGGACGAGGAAAATGAGACAAGAGGATGCCCAGAAAGCGAAGCAAGATAAAAATTTTACTACCTATACAAGAAGATCCAGTAGAGCACAAAAGACCTGACCACAAGAAGACGAACCAGAATTGAATGCACTTGCACTGATGGACATTGAGAGCAGTGCTCACTCACAACCTGGACCAGAAGCTGAAATGGAGGTTGAGAGCAACAATAGGCAAGAAAAAGAGTCACCACTCGCCATTAAGAAACAAAGGAGGCTAGAAAAGCAAATTGAAAAGTTAAAAGAAGAACTGATGGAGGCCAACATGCTGGAAAAAGTCATCAAGAAAGAGAATGAAATGCTAAGAGAACAGAGTAAAGAGACTCAACATAAAAATGAGAAGTTGAGGGAGCAAATCAAGGAACTCGAGGCTGAACAAACTGACATTTGCAAGTGGGCAACCAAATGGTATAACCAAAAGAAAGCCCTCATGGAGAAGTACAAGAGTTTAAAGCATGAGCTCCACAGTCAAAAAGATGCCCAAGCTAAGAACAACATGGATGCATTGTTGAAAGCAGCAGAGGTGTAGGCAGGGATAGAGTTTAGAGGCAGCACATCAGGATTAGCATGAGGGCATGCTAATTCATTAAGCTTGGGGGAGATGTTGGTACCATTCCATGACCATCTTTTTCTTCTTGAAACACATAATTTGTCTACCTTTTTCCCCCATAGATCCCTTATATTCCTTGAAATTGATTAATTAATATCATTATAAGTTGTTAGTTTGCATTAAAGTTAATTTATGAGTTTTTGTGTTAGAAATTAGGAATTTTTAATAAAAAGGTTACAGGAAGTCACAACATCCCGTAAATGGTTCATCATCTGACACGTGGCATGACAGGTAAGCCAAAGCAATGGATAGGAATGAAAAATGGAATGTACAAGCATGGAGAAACATCGATCCTACAGCAAATCAAACACTCCTGGTTATGCGGTCAACATTGGTCAAAGCCCCAGCCTTTTGGTGACAAAGGCAGAAGAGCCATAGGTTTGCCAAACCGGTTTCGTTTTGTTTCTTTTTGGAAATCGGTTTAGAATGGAAATGACCCAAAAATCATTAAATAGTAAAAGTGGAAACAGCTGTATAGTGAATGTACATTCAACCGAAATGAAAACAGTGTATTAATTGTTTTTAAAAACATGATACAGTTACAGTTATGTGGTTGGTGATCTCTGTAAATAATTTTGAGAACGGAGCTTTTGTATGATCTTCAGAACTTAATACCAGAACTCGATTACAGTCACGGTTTTATTATAAAAGTGTTCATGCGTTAATACCTTAGTTCCTTGAGCATATTCCAGTGTACCATTGAAACGCAGACGGGCCCTGCGTGGACTGGTATACTGTCATTTTCATTTCATCAGCAGCTTTTGGACATTGAATAGCATGCATAGTAATTATAGTTATGCTTATAATTTTGTTGATTTAATTAGCAATCCTTACGAATGGTGTTTATGGTGATAGCTTAAATAATTTATCGTTAAGATCATTGAACCATATCTTGTAAGAGATCTGATCCATCGTTATACTTTTAAAGCATCCTCATAGACTCTGTTTACATGTATTTAAATTTGTAGTATGCTTTTGATCTTGCATGAATGTTGAGTGTTAACTAGACAAAGCGTTTGTGCACAACATCCTTGTAAGGGGATTAAAATCTCAGTCTAGAAATACACAGTGTCTTTAGGACAGTTAGATGAGTTGAGCGACCTGAGTGTCAAGGTGATAGGGAACATATCTTAACCTTTTGTAAAGAAGTATGTAACCTACCAAAATGAACACTTAGTTAGGAATCCTTTATTTATATAGATTTTAGACGCATGCCTCGAAGTTTACTTACCTTGGTTGATAATAAATTTAGCCTAATCTAGCACCCTAGGTTGGTCACTACATACTTCATGGTCCACTTAACTCTTTCCATGTCACGGGATAAGGCTTGGATCTTTGTTTGCTGCTCCTGGATGATCTCCCTAAGCTTGGCACTTTGTGGACCCGTATCTGTATCATCATCATGAATGAGAATGAAGTTCGTCTCTCTTTCACCTGAAGCCTCACCTGAAGGCCCCTCATCCTACATTGGCCTCTTGCCTTTGTCCTGTACCTATGATGATAATGGAGGAAGTGAGGCGCATTCCACCCCAGGTGGAGATAACACTCGCTTTGCTGCTGCAAACAAATGTCTGGTGCCCCTCTGATATGTGAGGAATACTGGCACACTAGCGGTCTCATAGCACTCATAATGATCAGAAGGTCCACCTTCATGCTTAACCTCTGATAATCCCTGTGAAGCTCTGAAGAATTCACGAGAGATGAAATCATCCCAAGTGATTCCCTATACTCCAAGCTGATGAACCACCAAAATCTTAATAAGAGAAAAATGATAGACACTGTTAATTTGCTTCTGAGGGGTTTTATGTTGCATAAAGGTGGTCATCTTCTCTATGTTTCGGAAAATGAAATATGGAATGCTCATCATCCATACCTTGGTGAGATGCATGAGCAACCTGATGTGATAAGCATATAAATGAGAGAATCGTCCCTCACAGCTGAAATATTTCATGGTCAACTTCATTAGTGGAGCATATTCATCTTTTAGATATCTGAATGGGAACATTCTCTTGAGTTTCCTTAAGAAACAGGTTTTAATGTATGCCTCATAATGTTGTTGGTCAACCTTCTGTTTCTTGTGCCATGGTTCACCAATGTTCGGTATATCGCTTGCTAATGAGACAGATTCTGCTGTAAGTGTGAAGGTGACACCAGTAAAGATAGCTTGATCTCCATGCAAGTGCAGCACAAAAAGACGAGCCAACTCATGATGAAATTGGACACTAGCCACCTTTTGACAAAACTCATAGCATGACTGATGCTGAAAACAAAACATGTCAAGAGGGTAGGCCTGCAGTTCTATAAGGGTGGTCTATTCTTCCCTAACATTTCTACCACCCTTATGAGGCCTTCGGGGTCCCTGTTCTTCCAAGGTTGTGTCACTTTGGGTTTCCACTTCATAGCCCGATGAATGCTCAGATGCCATGACTGTTGTACAAAATACCTTGAAGAAAAGATGATGTTGTATATGAACTGTGCTTGGACTGCTCTTTAATAATGTATGAAACTGCTGTGTTGTAATGCAATACTATTGGATTCTACCACCAAGGGGAAAAAAATGCAACAAGGGAATGTTAGGAAGGGGAAAATAGTAAGGGATTAGGGAATATTAGAATAAATTTTATTAGGGAAAGGAGGGGGTTTGACGGGTTTTTATGTATATGGTTAGGAGATTTTTATAAGGGCTAGGGTTTTAAGGTTTTGGGATTTGAATGTAGGAAAGAAAATGTAGGATCGATGAGCTTAGTGGGGGGGGTTAGGAAATGATGAAACAAGGGAGAAATGGGGAAGGAGAAGATTCCTCGGTGACAAATCAAACATTTAAGAACCCACAGTAATCTTCCTTTGAAGGCACTTTAGATGTAGGGTTTGGATTTTTGTTTCAGCTGTTATTACCCATAAACCACCAACACTTATTACAAAATTTGATGCAACATCAAGAAGAAGGCTCTATATGGAAAATCTACGCAAGGAGTGAGCAACTTGGAGAAATTTCAAGGAAATTCGGGCTATGGACTATATGCACCGCGCATTCCCAGTGCGTTGTACCCATTCAGAATAAGGCTGGGCATTTTCTCCCAGTGTGCTACGCCACCTGTTCTCTGTGCCACGCCGACTAGTTGCAAACAATTTCACCCCAAAACATGCACTTGCTCAACCAATTCACTTTGAAATGATTTTCTTTGACCTTGGCATGTAGAATGAAATTCATCTTCATGGAAAAACCTTTATAAAGACATTGATATGATTTTTGGTTCTTCAAAACCCATTTTTGTAATGTTTTGAAATTGGCACAAATTCACAATTAATACAACTCTGTCTTTTTGTTTCCTCCTTGATTTTTTGGTTGAAATGATGAAATTCTTGGCAATTTTTTGTAGGAATAGCTGACATGGGATTTGGCAAAGGAGACCAGGGCTGCACCTAAAGAATTCAAGAACTGAAAATCTTGGAAAATTATTACAAAAAACAAAATGTCGATTTGTCTTCAAAACAGAGTTTTGAAGAAAAGTAATAATCCATTCGTATGACGATAAAAATATTTGAAATAAAAACTTATTAAGAACCTCCCTCGGGCATGCTGGCTTTATTAGACCTTGTTGAAGACCAAATTGACTAACCCTAGACCTAATGACTAAAATGACTGTTATGACCTAGAAACTGAAAAAGGATTGCAAATGACTTTTAATACTTGATTTTGATGGACAACCTGAGCGAGCAGTGCAAAGCATGAGGGGTAGTGAATGACAAAGTCCATCCGTCAGATTTATGGCATGCTCCTAGCGGAGTGCAACTGTTCAAGCAAGATGGGACACCTAAAAATGAAATGCAAAAAGAGTTTTGATCTCTGACGAAGGGATGACCAGACTGACTCTAACATTGGCTCCAATGGGGATGATAGCTCCTTGGAGGTGCCAAGAACGGCAGATCTCTGGAAGAGCTAGACAGTGCTTTCATCCATTGCGCTATGGAGTCATTATTTCAACAAACAATACAAGATTCTAACTCGATTTATTTGACTAAAACTTGACTCAAAATTAGTCGATAAGAAAACTAAAGTGACTAAAAAACTGACTCGACAAACTGAACTCAAAAATGAAATCTTTCTTTAGAATTATAGCCTTCACTTCGGGCCCCAGACTGCAGAAAAGATCACAACACACACTTGCAACGAAACTGAAATGAAATGGTATTTACAATGACAATGATAACAACAGAAAAAACTCAGAAAAGGTACCTCTTGAGCATCCGACCATTGACCAGCCCTCCTAGAAAATCTTCCTTATTCATCTCCTTCAAAAGAAAGGAATTCTAACCCTCATATGCTGCAATTTTAAAAGGACCTTTCCAGAGATTTTCAAACTTATCATGCTTGCCCTTTTCCTCATTCCTTGCATCCCACTTTAACACCACATTATCCAACTGAAATGTGTCTGCCTTTGCTTTTCTGTCATAAATCTTTTTAATTCTCTCCTGCAACTTGAATGTGTTTTGAAAAACATCTTCCCGTGTCTGCTGCAAGTGGATCATTTGATTTATCCTTCTCTGCATTGGATCCTCTTCACTACCAGCCTCTTGAAGAAGTTTGACTATCGGAACCACAAGAGAGTAAGGGAACACTGTATCATCTCCATAAACTAGCTCAAAGGGGGACATACCAATGGATTTATTTTGACTCACTCGATTTGCCCAAAATGTATGGACCAGATTCTTATGCCAACTTTTCTTGTTTATTTCCAGGATATTCTTAATGATATTAACCAAAGATTTGTCGGAAGACTTCACCAATCCATTACCCTATGGATGATAGGCAGTTGAGTGCCTCAAAGTAATGTGATATTTATTACAAAACTCAACCATCCTTTTTGACTTGAAAGTTGTTGCGTTATCAATGATTAACTTATTCGGGCAACCAAAACGAGACAAAATATTATTCTCAAGGAATGAAATTATTACCGCATCCGTAGCCTTCCTAGTGGGAATTTCTTCAATCCACTTTGTGAAGTAATATGTCGCTGTGAGGATCAATCTATGATGACCTGAAGAAGCGGGGTGAATTTCACTAATAAAATCCAACCCCCACTGCTGAAAAGGGGCACTCACCTCAATGGGCTTAAGCAACAAAGGTTGTAATTTCTATTTTCCTTCAAAAATTTGGCAGTTATGACAACTCTTAACAATATTGAACACATCAGTGAACAATGTTGGCCAATAGTATCCAGCCCTCAGAATTTTGTTTGTCGTTGTTTTCCAAAAAAGCTGACCGCCACAATCTCCTTTATGGAAATCCTCCATGACCTATTTCGCTTCTTCTTCCACCAAACAATTTAACAAAATGCCACCAGGATCTTTCCAATAAAGTGTAGAATTCAAAATACAAAACTTAGCACCCTTTAACTTAAGAGTTCTAGCTTTGTTTCTAGCTATACCAGGCGGCGCGGACAAATTCTGAAGGAAATATATGATATCTGAATACCATGGAGAAAGAACAAACATTTCTGATACCTGAAGTGACAAACATTCCTCATTTTCATCAGACATAGCAGCGATCAGATTTATGTCTAAAACATGTAGATTTGATTCAGCGATCAACTTCGCCAATCCCTGACCTTTAACAAGCTTTGTGGGCCTTATCTCCACATCATACTCCAGCAAAGATGCTATCCACTTGCCACGTCTTCCTTCAGGATCTGTCTGGACCAAAACATCTTTGACAACAACGTTAGGAACATAATCTAAAATATGGGAATGTAGAATGTACACACGGAAATCTTTCACTGCTTTTACAAGTGCAAGAGCTTTCTTCTCAATGATTTTGTATTTCAAAGCAGAATCTCTTATATTCCGGCTGAAGAAAGCAATGGGTATCTCATTCTCATCTTTTTTCTGCATTAACACAGCTGCCATAGTATGCTCTCAAGCAAATGAAAACAATATAAAATCTTGAGTATAATCCGGGTTGATTAGAACTGGAGCTGAAGAAAGAGCCAATTTTACTAAATTGAAAGATTTTACAGCCTCTTCCGTCCACGTCACTTGGCTATCCTTCTTAAGCATGTTTGTAATCTCCCTTAGATGTTGAGCAAGATTAGGAACAAAGCGGCGCAGCAAATTCATCTTACCATTAAATGATTGAATCTCCTTCTTATTCCAGGGCAAGTCAATTTTCTGAATTGCTTCCACATGTTCTGGATCAATATGGATGCTATCCTTTGAGATAATGTGCCAAAGTAGTTTGCCTTCATCCATGGAAAACAAGCTCTTCTTAGGATTCAGCAACACACCATATTTTCTGCACTTTTCAAAGACAATTTTCAAATGATACAAGTGTTCTTCATCTGATTTGGAAAACATGGTCAAATCATCAAGGTACAAAACCAAGAAGACATCCTTCTCACTTGCAAAAGCCAAGTCCATTGCCCGCTAAAAAGTGGCACCCGCGTTCTTCAAACCGAAAGGCATTTTTGTGTAATGGAATGTCCCCCATGGAGTGGTGAATGTTGTTTTGTCTCGGTCATCTTCATAAACTAAAATTTGGTTATATCTGGAATAACCATCGAGTAGTGACATGCGAGATGCTCCAACTACTCGTTGAAGTATGTGATCCATTTTTGGCAGCGAATAATTATCCTTCAATGAAACTTTGTTGAGATTCTGAAAATCAATGCACAAATGAACCTCATTGGTCTTCTTTCGCATGGGCACCAAATTAGATATCCAATCAGAAAAATGGATGGGAACAATGATTCCTGATTTGTACAACCTATTTATCTCCTTCTCAATTGATGGCAGCAATTTTGGATTAAGCCTTCTTAAATTCTGTCTAAAAGGTTCCTGGTTAGGCTTAATAGGAATTGTGTGCTGAATTATATTGGTCTATGTTTTGAAATCAAAATAATCCCAAGCAAACACATCGACAGAAGATGACAACAAACTGATATATTTGGCCTTTACTTTCTGTGGAAATGCTTTGGACAACTTTACCATCTTTGGATTTTCAGCAGTTCCAATATTCACGTCTTCAACTCCCTTCTCTATTGGCTGCAATGTTGGTTTGCAGGCTACGTCATCATTATCAAAGAGTTCTTCTAAAGGAATCAAGCCTTTAGGAATCACATTATCCTTGAGCTGCAACACTTCCATTTGATTGATCTGCACATCATCTTTTCCGTCATCATGTTGTACATCAATTGAGGTATCTTTGTATTTACCTTTGTTTTGCAGAAAATCATTAATCTCCTCATCATCTTGGAAAACTTGCCAATATCTCTGATTGTCCGGGACAGTCAGATGATGCTTCACATGGATTTCAAATTTATTGCTTGAGTTCATAGGAATCTTCAAATTACTTGCTGCCTTAGCAAGTGCATTGGCAATACTATTTTGAATACGAGGCACACAAGTCAAAATGTAATCTGAAAACAGCTTCAAAATGTCTAAAACAACATTCCAGTATGCCCGCATCTGAGGATGCTTTGCTTGATATTAACCTTTAACTTGATTAATCACCAATTCAAACTCACCATATACAAAAATCCTCTTAGCATTTAGCTTTCCTAAGATATTTAGGCCAGCAATCAAAGCCTCATATTCAGCTTCATTGTTTGAGCAATCAAAAGCAAGTTTGTAAGAACATACCCGCACATTACTCGGCACTTTGTTTGGAGTGGAACAAGGACTGCGTACCCAAATTCCAATTCCAGCACCATCATTTCCCACTGTGCCATCGAAATCCATGGTCCACAGGCCATCTTCCTCTTCTTCTAAGTGCTGAAACTCTTTTTCCTCTATTTTTTATGCTTGTTGTCTGTCATCTTTTTCTGATTGTTGAATGGTACTTCCATGTTCTTGTCCTTCTCTCTTCAAAACTTCTCTGAAATTTTATGCTATTTCTGGAATATCATCTGCTACAACTAACTAACTATCAATATCATTGAAACTATATGAATACAAAACAAAAGACTCTAGATCTGTATGTACACAATTAATCGGATGATTAATTGGTTTCTCCTTGCTTGTAATGATGTATTTCATTTTCTATTCATGATACAATTTTCTCATTTGGCAAAACACTGGAATCGTTGCATAGGAGAAATCAAGCTGCATAGTTCCTTTGATCTTTGCTCCCCAAGACCTTGAAAGAAGCATACCGAATCGAGGAGGAATGTCTACCACAACAACATCCACCAAAATATTCTTAGCCAGAATGTGATCGAAACTGACCACCAAGCCTTTAATAAGCCCAATACATCTCACCCTGCTGGAATCAAATAAATACAGATCATGATATTTCCTTGCGATGTCCAAACCCAACTTCTCCATCATAGCTTTTGGCATAAGATTGTGGGAAGCACCAGAATTAAACATAGCATTATGCAACACAAACTCATGCACTCTCAAACTGATATAAAAAGGAGGCACATCACTGTCTGGAGACTCACCATTCAATGCTCGTCCAAAAATCAGTTCAGGTTTATCATCTTCCACGCTCACCATATCAGACATTGGATCAAAATTCAAAATTTTGGTGACCTGACCTCTATAACAATTGTTCTTCATCAGTTCAGTCAAGGGAATAGATACCTTCAATTAAGAAATTTCATTTTCTAAACTAAAAGTAGAAGTCTTCTCTACCTCTTTGGCTGGAACCTCTTTCTTCTCGGCTTTATCTTTCGATACAATTGGATGATTGACTCTTTCATTTGCTGGTGGAGATTTGTTAGGCATAGGATCAACAACTTCTTTTCCTTTATTTGGTGCAACAGGTGGCTCATTCTTAGATGTGGGACCTTCATTTCTCTTTTGGATTAGATTGATGGGGACATTTATGTTTCTTAATGAAAATTGGCGCTGCTGGGCAGATAAGGCATGCATATAACCTCTCTGATACTCATCTGGCTCCTCTTCAACAGCTGTGTCATTTGCCAAGATAAAATCTGCATCCTGCCGTACAACTGAACTTTCTACATACTCATCATCTTCAGTAATAAATGTGGGCATATCATCAGGAGTAAAGAAGTGATTTCTTCTCCTATTACATGGTCTTCATCATCAGATTTAGGACCAACAAAATTCTGCTGAAGAGGTGTCTTTACTTGCTGTTATTGTGATGCCGGTTCTTGTGCTCGCTGCTCACGCTGTTTGATCCTGAATTGTGGCTGCTGCTAGCCATGGAAATTGGGATTCCGAATCTGTGGTTCAGGCTTATCAAGTGTCAACCTTTAAATCATCTTTTCCACCTTACGGAGCACTTGATCTGAGGTAAAGGCTTCTTCTTTTATTGAGACTTTATCTCTGCTTTCAATCTAGCTCTCTTGTCATTCAGATTTGGCTCAACACTAATGGCAATTTTCTGCATTTCTTCTAAGGTAGCTAGATCTCTCTCCCTTAACTGATAAGCCATGTATGGATCAAAACCATTCAGGAACTTAAGCAAAGATGATCTTCTAGTTGGCTATAAATCATCAGGAATTGCATTATAAACTGCATTGAATCTAATACAATAGTCTTGAACGGACTCACCAGCATTTCGCTTGATCTTGGTATATTTAGAAGTGATATGCAGAGGATCTTTCTTTACTTCCCAGCATTCCAAAAACTATCTTTTAAGCTCTTATAATGTATGAATACTTTTGGACGACAAATCTTTGAACCATTTTCTTACCTCGCCACCGAACGTTTGCATGAATAACCTCATGGTCACATTTTCTGCATCGATCTCATGGAGATCGAAGAAATCCATCATTTTGTCCACATGTTGCTGAGCTGTGATACCCTGAGGCATGCCATCAAGAAAAGGAATTTTTCTCTGATAATCTGCATGCATGTCATTCAAAACTTGACGCAATGCAAGAGGTGCAAACCGAGCAGCCATTGCTCTTGGTGGACTTGGTCTGGGGGATGTTGGAAGAATGGGAGCAGCTGATGTGTGAGGTGTATGAGGAGGTGTATGCAGAGGTGAAGAAAGTTTAGATGTAGAAGGAGTAGATGGAGGTGAATTTACAGTAGACTTTTGATCATAAATATTAGGCTACGGGGGAAGGGTGGGAATGAAGGGAGGCTCGGTGGGGTTTTTCGAAGCGGATGCCATTACGGAAGATCCGAGATATGCAGATGTTGCTTCTAGGAAATCAGTGATATTTGAACCATGAATTTCACTTTGGAGGCCCTTCAAGATAAAATTCTCAATTGATTTATTATTTCTTTCAACTTCAAGAGTTGCAACAAAGTCAGGATTTGGAACTATAGAACCAAGAGCACTTTTGGATTTGGTATCAAACAATGAAAATTCAAATCTTTCATCAAAATCAAGCTCTTCAAGATACTTAAAAATTGTAGGACATGAACGAGATTTAAAAATGGGAGTGACAGAGCTCTCTTGACGAAAAATTCTTGAAATCGGATTGGGATTTTCATAAAACAGGGGAGGATTTGGATCTGGATTAGCTCTAGTATATCTCTTTGAAGACAATGTGTTATTTTCAAGAAATCAAAAGGACATAAACAACTTGTTCAGCCTCTCAAATTCTAAACTTATCATCCAAAAGCTTAGAATTCTCAAATGTATTGGGGTGATTCACAAATCAAGTGTCATGATTACAAGCTAGACCCGAGACTGGCTGAAGCAACATTTATCTACTTGCGCTAATGCAAAGCAAAATCATTTCGAAGGCTACCTGGCATAAGTTCAGGATCCGTTTGTAGCTTAGAAAACCAATGACATCAACAAGGAAACCATTTTTTCCCCAGAATGTTCGCCACTATGTTAGAGCCTAGACTTGTCTTAGGATGAAAAGACAAGGTTTTAGGTCCACATCAAACCACGCTCAGCCTCATAGCTAGCCCTAGGGGGACAGGAGAGGGATCTCTCCAGGTCAATCTCAACGAAAGATAATCAATGGAGCTGAAGATGACTGATTTGGTAACTGATTTTAGGCTAGGTATTAAGTGTAAAGGATTTGATTTGAGTTTTTGGGGGTCTTGTGTTGGAAACAAGGAAAGACAAATTGGGCTTGGGGATGAGGCACAATTTCTGCAGAGTTCCAATTGGGGAAAGGAAGCAATCATTTTGATGCTTTAAATTGAGTGAATAGAGAGATCAGGCTGGTGAGGAGCTAAGGAGAGCAAGAGAATCTCAAGAATTCTCCTTAAACAGATGAAAACATGAAAATTTAAACAAATTCAAAGGTAAATCATAGCAGTTATGGATTCTACCTTAATCACTCATTTGTTCAAATTCAGAAGAAGAAACAGGAAAATGATACACATATCACTAATAGACTTACAATTACTCACAAAAGCACATCATCAAAACATAAAGCAACATGGATCCTAAACAGTGCTGCAAAACCCTAGTCTTTCCTTAGCCAAAAATGCAGAAATGAATGTACAATAGAGTGCCAAACTTTTCCCAAGAGTCCAACCGTGAAAATGACTTAGGAATTACATGATATAGACTAGCCCAACCCATTCCCTTGCCTCTAGTGGTCGAGGTCATCATTCTAGGAGCTGTTTCAACCAATTCTAAACAAAGCACTAAAATCTAGGCAATCAAAACAATTTGCCTCTGTAAGGTAGGAAACTGATTCATTCATTAAATTTTCACTTTTTGGTGAATGAATCCTCTTAAACAAGTAAATAAGTGCCAAAATTACATCATGTTTATCCAATTACATCAAGTTAAATAAAAAATTACATCACAAAGAAAAACTAGTCAAACTGGCCGAATTTCTGAGCTGGAAGGTGAAAAATTAGGCAAAAACCCTATCTGCGCCGCGCCAATTTCTGTATGCGTCGCGCCACTTTGATGCTGATTTTGAGGCACTTTCTGAAGTCCAAATTGAGCCCAAGTGTTCTTGTTGGAAATACCTGCCTATCTACTTTCCAACCGAAGTCGAATTTCTGAATTTGGTGCCCATTTGCCTCTCCAAAACCTCAATCTCGAAAGACTACTTCCTGTGTGTGAAATTAGGGGCAGAGAGGTCATTTTTAGGGTGTTTTTGACCTCCCGGGGACATAAAACTTGCCCAATCTTCTTTTCCATGCACCAAGAGTCATGATTTTTCATGAAAAATCAAAAATATAATTTTTTTTTCATTTGGAGCCTCATATCATAAGCGCGCGCCACGTGGCACGGCGCACAGGGAGAAAAACCCTGTTTTTTGTACAAAATTTTTCAAAAATACCAAAAATGCCCCATATTTCTTGAAATTTGGGCTGGACCTTCTTCATTAACTGTTATGCTGAGCTAAAGAGGCTTCAGCCAATATCTGAAGACGATCGAGCTCCCTTTGCCTCTTTTGCCTTCTTATTGATTTCCTCAATTTTGCCTTTAAATTTGCGATTCGGGCCTTGCAGACCTTGTTTCATGCCATGTAGTGGAAAGCCATGTGTCTCAAAAATGCATGGTATTTATTGGCCTTGTCCAATAGCCTCTCTAAGTGCATGTTAACTCTCTCGAGTTTGGCCTCCCGATCCTCATTAATCTCTTGCTCCAATGACATGAGCTCAATTCTTCTCCTTTGTGTAGCCTAGCGATTCTCGCGAATGTTTTGTAGCTCCATGATTGCTTGCTGATCCTCAAGCTATTTTTTCCTTTGCTCCAAGTACTTCATGGTCCACTTAGCTCTCTCCAAGTCAAGGGATAAGGCTTGGATCTTTGTTTGCTGCTCCTGGATGATCTCCCTAAGATTGGCACGTTGTGGGCCCGTATCTCTATCATCATCATGAATGAGAATGAAGTCCGTCTCTCTTTCACCTGAAGGTTCACCTGAAGGTCCCTCATCATGGATTGGCGTCTTGCCCTTGTCCTGTACCTGTGATGCTAATGGAGGAAGCGAGGCCCCTTCCACCCCGGGTGGAGATAACACTCGCTTTGCTGCTGCAAAAAAATGTCTAGTGCCACTCTGATATGTGAGGAATACTGGTGATCCAGGTGGATGTTGGTGGCCACCCACCTATCCCACTTGGACCCCCACAACTGTCTCTTTCAGTTTTTCAGTTTCCTTAATTATAGCGCAGTTTACTATTTTTAGTAGTTTTTCGAGTCCTAAACATTCGGAGCCGTTTTGAGGCCCTAAACGACGTTTTTTGGGAAATCTACCGCCAGCGATTTTTTTGATAAAAATCATCTTTTTTATCGTAGTCCTCCAAGAGATCTTTCCAACGGGATATCATGCGCGTCAAACGGAGATAATACGACCAATTCGCGACCCCGGGAAGTTGGTTGTCCAACTCACCCCAAAACGGGGCCCACAATTTGGTGTTTCATCTTCTAGGGTTAGGTTTTGGAATGTGAGGGGTTTTCCATTATTTCTCAATAATAAATAGGCCTTTGAGCCTCATTGTAAACATAGTTCGGAACAATTCAGAGGCATGTAGCCACACATCTCTCCTCAAAGATAAACTACCATTGCCCTAGCTGGTTTATTTCCATTTCTGGTTGTAAGCATATTTCAGTATTTTCCATTAATGAAATGAAGTATTATTTCCGCTGCATATCTATATTTATGGTTATCTCTATATTTTATTGCGTTCCTATTTAAATCTGGATCAATTGGCACACTAGCGGTCTCATGGCGCTCATACTGATGAGAAGGTCCACCTTCGTGCTTAACCTCTGATAATCCCTATGAAGCTCTGAAGAATTCACGAGAGATGAAATAATCCCAAGTGATGCCCTGTACTCCAAGCTGACGAACCACCAAAATCTTAATAACAGCAAAATGATAGATATTGTTGAGTTGTTGCTGAGGGGTTTTATGATGCATAAAGGTGGTCATCCTCTCTATGTTGCGGAAAATGAAATACGGAATGTTCATCATCCATACCCTGGTGAAATGCATGAGCAACCTGATGTGATAAGCATATAAACAAGAGAACCATCCCTCATAGCTGAAATATTTCATGATCAACTTCATTAGTGGAGCATATTTATCTTTTAGATATCGGAACGAGAACAGTCTCTTGAGCTGCCTCAAGAAACTGGTTTTAATGTATGGCTCATAATGTTGCCCGTCAATCTTCTGTTTCTTGTGCCATGGTTCACCAATGTTCGGTATACCAGTTGCTAGTGAGACAAATTCTGGTGTAAGTTTGAAGGTGACACCAGCCAATATAGCTTGATCTCCATGCAAGTGCAGCACAAAAAAACGAGCCAACTCATGATGAAATTGGACACTAGCCACCTTTTGACAAAACTCATAGCATGACTGGTGCTGAAAACAAAACATGGCAAGAGGGCAGGCCTGCAATTCTGTATGGGTGGTCAGTTCTTCCCTAACATGTCTACCACCTTTATGAGGCCTCTGGGGTGCTTGTTCTTCCAAGGGTGAGTCACTTTGGGTTTCCACTTCATAGTCCGATGAATGCTCAGATGCCATGACTGCTATACAAAATACCTTGAAGAAAAGATGTTGTTGTATATGAACTGTGCTTGGACTGCTCTTTAATAATGTATGAAACTGTTGTGTTGTAATGCAATACTATTGGATTCTACCACCAAGGGGAAAAAATGCAACAAGGGAATGTTAGGAAGGGGAAAATAGTAAGGGATTAGGGAATATTAGAATAAATTTTATTTGGGAAAGGAGGGGGTTTGAGTGGTTTTTATGTATAGGGTTAGGAGACTTTTATAAGGGCTAGGGTTTTGAGGTTTTGGGATTTGAATGTAGGAAAGAAAATGTAGGATTGATGAGCTTAGTGGGGGTGGGGTAGGAAATGATGAAACAAGGGAGAAATGGGGAAGGAGGAGAGTCCTTGATGACAAATCGACGATTTAAGAACCCACAACAATCTTCCTTTGAAGGTTCTTTAGATGTAGGGTTCGTATTTTTGTTTCAACTGTTATTACCCATAAACCACCAACACTTATTACAAAATTTGATACAACATCAAGAAGAAGGCTCTACTTGGAAAATCCACACAAGGAATGAGCAACTTGGAGAAATTTCAAGCAAATTTGGGCTGTGGATTATATGCGCCGGATGAAGAACCCAGTGCGCCGCGCGCTCCCAATGTGCCACGTCCATTCAGAATAAAACTGGGTAGTTTATCCCAATGCGTCGTGCACTTCCAATGCACTGCGCCACCTGTTCTGTGCACCGCGTCGGCTAGTTGCAAACAATTTCACCCCAAAACACGCACTTGCTTACCCAATTCACTTTGAAATGCTTTTCTTCAACCTTGGCATGCTGTATGACATTAATCTTCATGGAAAAACCTTTATAAAGTCATTGATTTGATTTTTGGTTCTTCAAAACCCATTTTTGTAATGTTTTGAAATTGTCACTTTTTCACAATTAATACAACTCTGTCATTTTGTTTCCTCCTTGATTTTTTGGTTGAAATGATGAAATTCTTGGAAATTTTTTGCAGGAATAAATGACATGGGATTTGGCGAAGGAGACTAGGGCTACGCCTGAAGAATTCAAGAACTGAATTTTTTTGAAAATTATTACAAAAAACAAAATGTTGACTTGTCTTCAAAACAGAGTTTTGAAGAAAAGTCATAATCCATCTGTATGACGATAAAAATATTTGAAATAACAACTTATTAAGAACCTCACTCAGACCTGTTGACTTTATTAGACTTGGTTGAAGACCAAATTGACTAACCCTAGACCTAATGACTAAAATGATTGTTATGACCTAGAAACTGAAATAGGACTGCAAATGACTTTTAAGACTTGATTTTGATGGACATACCTGAGCCAGTAGTGGAAAGCATGAGGGGTAGTGAATGACAATGTCCATCCATCAGATTTATGGCATTCTCCTAGCGGAATGCAACTGATCGGGCAAGATGGGACACCTAAAAATGAAATTCAAAAAGATTTTTGATCTATAATGGAGGGATGACCAGACCGACTGTAACACTTCCCTGGGCGAAGCTCAGTGCAAGTAGTGATCAACTCATGGGAAGATGAGACTAAGGGTAGCATACCGTCAGGTGTGGGTAAGTTTTCCTTCTCATAGTATGTCAGTTGATTTATAGTAATGATCTTTCCATCGTGGGGGAATATAATTATTCTCAACACCGATGAGGCGACTACGAGAATCTTGTACATGTAGCTTTGGCCGAGTATGATGTTGTAATCCAACTGGGCGTCTAGTACTTAGATGTCCATTAACACAATTTTTCTAGCCAAATTAACTGTCACACTAGGTTATAGACCAATGAGAGTAGAAGGGTGCTCGTCGTATGCTCTAAGTGTATTGTCAGAAGGCTTGAGTTCGAGGGACCCCAGTTTCTTCGAAATGGATTTGGACATGATACATGTGGAGGCCCCTTCGTAGACAATGCAATAATGAATGTTAATGTTTTCGATTGAGACTTGAATTTGGAAAGCAATGGCTAATGGTAGCCGTGGAGTATCTTTATCTAAGTCGAATAGCGTTAGGCGAGAATCTCATGGGTTGATTGCACCTAGAGTGGAAAGTCAATATTTATGTCAGATTGAGCATGTTTTCAAGGCTTCTAATGTTGACATGGCTAACAGTGATTCTACTAATTCATCGACTATGTTGTAGTTATAAGAAACTTTCGAGTTACGTCCTATGCACCATAAAGGTCCTTTGACCATTTTAGGCATAGATTCTACAAAAGGTTGAGGAATGGTCAGTGACCCTTTACGTATTTCCATAGTCGAGGTGGAAAGATTAGGCTCTGGGGAGCTTCATAGCTTTTATTTCATGTGTGCATGAGGATATCCTCTCGTGTCATGAAAATATCATTATTAGGATTGTTAGGGGGGTTCCCTGCATATGGATGAGAGTGGGGAGTTTGTTGCTCAATGTCAACCAGTCCATGATGGGGGAAGGGGCTTGCATTACTTCACTTTGTTGACTACCTTTCCCCCTATTATCTTGTATCCTTTTTAAGTTAGGAATTTGAGGACAATGATGTTGGAATTATGATATAGGCATGACACAAGTGTTGTCCCTAATGGAAACTCTCTCAGATGAAAGATCACAGTATAGCAGGTAAACAACAAGAATGAAGAAAGAAAGGTATACGTAGGTTCACCATTTACCAAGCCATGTATACATGCAGGTTCACTATATTCAATGGTGCGTATAATGTACACACACACTTTCACAAAAGGAAAGGCACGTACATGTTGGAAAACTAAGTTTTGGTCTGTGGCATTTGGACCATGGTATTTTGGTATTGATCCATTGTATTTGATTCAAGGTATTGACCCCAGGTATTGGGTCAAAGGTATCGGTCCTACGTGGTTTTGGACCATGGTATTGAGAGAGGCCTAAACTTATATAAGGAGAAGAATATCATTAGGCCAAAGGGCAAGTGTGCGAGGATTGAATATCTGATGAAGTGGGAGATCCAGTATGCTGGTTATGGGTTTGTGATGCTTTGCTTCATCTAAACAAAGGACGCACCTATAAGGATGATGATCAGGATCCTAAGGCTTGGAATGTATTATCATTATGTGGTTTGAACATGGATACACTAGATCTAAATTATTGACGCATGTTTTACTGTATAAATGTTATGATCTTGGTATCACTAATGTATGGAATAGTTGCAAAGTTATAAATAAATATTTGCAGATCTAGAAACAGGTTCACTTTGGTAAAAGCATGTATGCATGCTGGTTCGGCTCATCAGAGTAGCGTATACAATATGAAGTATGATATTTGAAGTTGCAGTTGGATCTAGTGGTTATTGCAGAGTTCTGGGTTCTGCTCTATGTTCTGGTAACTATGTTTTGATGACAAGGTTTCAATGATTCAGTTGTTGGGTGATTCAAATATTGATGATGTAGGTATGGTTGATGGTTGCATTGTGGTGGTGATTGATTTTGCGCTTTGATGTTATTGATGGATCCAGTCTGAAAATTTATGAAACATGGTCCCTGGAAGAAAAGAGAAGGTTGTGGCCTTCTGTAGGCCGACACCTATGTACTAGTAAATATATCGGCTAGTACAAGAGCTAGGGGGTTGTAGCTCCCTTCTAGTAGTAGCTGGAGAATGAGAGAAGGTTGTAGCCTTCTGCAGGTGGGTGCCTGCGTACTAGTATGACTCTGCACCAGTACAATATTGTAAACAAGTTTTTCTTATATTAAAGGAAGACGGAAGTAGGTGGTTTTTGTCCAGCATTGGGTTTCCAACTTATATCATGGTGTTCATGTGTGTTTCTTATGTGTGATGATCTGTTCTATTTTACTGCACCTATTTACTTTTTATATTGTTAATGAAGTTCTAATGCACTGATTAAAGATCAAGATATAATGGATTAACTAAATTATAGGTTTACTGGATATACGCTAGTTGCATTAAACACAGTTGTGTGTACACACGGGTTCCTTAACTGAAGTAGCATATATGAATCTAATTATGGAAATGAAAGAGTTAGTGATTTGCTAATACTGATTCACCCACCCCCCTCTTAGTATTATTCCCAACAATTGGTATCAGAGAAGGTCCTTTGGTAGAAGCTTGATCGCTTGAAGGAGATCCGTAGAACAATGGGAAAGATAGCGCGTCAGAAGAAGAAGACAGCTCAAAGGAATAGTAATAGCCTGCCATTAGGTGGAAGCAAGTATTCAGATTCTGAATCACCTCAGATTGAAGATGAACAAGAAAATGAAGCATCAGATAAAATCATAGATCAACAAGATCTATTTAACAAAAGGGAGAGTTCCCTAAAAGAAGAAGTTATCAACTTAAAAGCTCAACTGGAGTGTGCCTTCAGAGTATGTCAAATGATGGAGGAGCAGAATGAAGAACAAGAAAATGAGATTCTCACTATGGTGACAAGTGGAAGAAGGAAGAAAGTATGAAGAAATATTGAAGAAGAAATATCTGGAAAAGGAAGAACAACATCAGGTTGAGGTAAATATCTTGAAAGGTAAATTAGAAGAAAAAGATAAACTATTACGATTTCAAGACAGTACTAAGATTTTGGATGATATTCTTAGTAGTCAAAGGTCGCCTGCTATCAAAACTGGTCTCAGTTTTTATGACTCTGTTGAAGGTGAATATAGCTCACAAGGTGAGACAAAGAACTCTAATTCAAAATCTAAAATGCTCAACAAGGAGATGAGAGCTCAACCCCATCAACAACCAAAGAACGAAATTCTTCAAAGAAAATCCTTTACTCTTAATTGTGGAAGTGATAGACAACTATTTCCTCCGATGAATAATGTTGCATGTTTTATATGCCATAATTTTGAGCATGTTGCAGCCATATGCACAAGTAGAATGGTTCAAGACCATCACAAAGAAAGGTCATCATGGTCCAGGTATTTTAAGGGATATTGTTTTGCTTGCAATATGTTTGGTCACAAAGTTGTTGACTGCTACAGAAGGAATATGAAACATATAAGATGTTATGCATGTAAAAAGCTTGGACATATAGCAAAGAAATGTAGGAGAAGATTTTGGTCACCATACCAAAAGAGAAAACATCATCACAGTTGAAGATATGGAAGAAAAAGGAAGTACAGTCAGAAGGATGTGGCATAGCAGAGTATACAGACATCACAGAATCAGAGGGAGCTGAAAGTGTTGAACCTCAGTGTTCTAAATCTCATACACAAGTTTCATGTAGACAAGTCACGTGTATATGTGAGTTTGAAGATGCACAATCGCGTATATGTTGGTTTGAGGAAAAGCAGTAGGATAGAATTAAGAAAAAGGGTCTGATATGGTTCAGTCAATTATTTGTTGTATTTGATGATGGTTACAATCTGTTGATGATGTGTGGAAATATGTTGGTAATCATAAGATGTTTTTTAGAAGTGATTTTGATCCTAACTTAATGATGATGATGCCTTGATACTTATTGCTGATATATGCATAATCAGATCTGATAGTGAACAGATGGAACAACTTCAGGAGGGAGAATATGCTTTGAATAATGCATTGATTGGCATTATGGCTAGAAATCTTTGGTGATGATGCTTCTGTGGCTAAATGATACATCTTGCTACTTATCATTGGTTGGACAAGAGAATGGTATTGCAGGTTATAGGTTGTTGATGTTGCTAAGAGATGCTTAGGGTGCAGATCATGTGGTTTATGATAGTTGTTGATGACTATCATGGCCTTGTTTAGGTCTTTGGTATTTGTTTCTTTTAAAGACCGATGAGTCATATGATGTAATTTTTACACCCACTATGCATGGGAAGGATGATGTTATAATGTCTGTTTCGGTCATGTATAAACATTTGGTATATCCCCACTTTGTTGGGAGACTAATGTATGTATGAGTCATTGGTGATAGGAAGGTCATACTCACTTAGTTGAGTTGTAGAGTCATCTTATTCTTTTGAAAAATATTTTTGCAGACTTTGCATGTGCTCAGAGAGAGCATGGACAGATTGGTACATCTTGGTATGTACAAAGGGGGAGTTCAATCAGAGAATTCAACATGTGCTTGGGGGGAGCATGGACAGATTGGTACATCTCAGCATGTACAAAGGGAGATCTCAATCGGATATTTCAACATGTACTCGGGGAGTATGGACAACAGAATGTATATCAAGGGAGAGAATATCTTGGTTCGCCCTTTGCCCTTGATTTCAAAGGGGGAGATTTACTTTGTGTGGTTGTTGCCATCAGGTCCAAAGGGGGAGATTGTTGGCATTATGATACAGGTATGACACGAGTGTTTTCCTTGATGGAAACTCTCTCAGACGAAAGATCACAATATAGCAGGTAAACAACAAGAATGAAGAAAGAAATGTATACACAGGTTCCCCATTGACCAAGCCGCATATATACGTAGGTTCATTATTTACAAAGGCACATATAACGTACACACACACTTTCACATAAGGAAAGGCACATACATGCTGGAAAACTATGTTTTGGTCCGTCGTATTTGGACCATGGTATTTTGGTATTGGTCCATGGTATTTGATCCAAGGTATTGACGCCAGGTCTTGGGTCCAAGGTATCTATGCTACATGGTTTTGGACCATCGTATTGAGAGAGGCCTACACCTATATAAAGAGAATAAGATCATTAGGCCAAAGGGCAAGTGTGCAAGGATTGAATATCTGATGAAGTGGGAGATCCAATATAATGGTTATGGGTTTGTGATGGTTTTCTTCATCTGAACCAAGGATGCACCTATGTGGATGATGATTGGGATCATAAGGCTTGGAATGTATTACCATTATGTGGTTTGATCATGGATAGACTAGATCTGAATTATTGATGCATGTTTTCTTGTATAAATGTTATGATCTCGGTATCACTGATGTCTAGAATAACTGCAAAGTTATGAGTAAATATTTGCAGATCTGTATGCGGGTTCGCTTTGGTAAAAGCGTGTATACACTGGTTCGGCTCATCAAACTAGTGTATACAATTTGAAGTATGATATTTGAAGTTGTAGTTGGATCTAGTGGTTGTTGCAGAGTTCTGTGTTTTGCTTTATGTTTTGGTAACTTTGTTTTGATGACAGGGTTTCAGTGATTCAGTTGTTGGGTGATTCAGAGATTGATGATGTAGATATGGTTGATGGCTGTATTGTAGTGGTGATTGATTTTGTGCTTTGATGTTATTGATGGATCTAGTCTAAAAATTTATGAAACGTGGTCCCTGGAAGAAAAGAGAAGGTCGTAGCATTCTTTAGGCCGACGCCTACATACTAGTAAATATATTGGCTAGTACAAGAGCTAGGGGGTTGTATCTCCCTTCTAGTAGTAGCTGGACAATGAGAGAAGTTAGTATCCTTCTGCAAGTGGGTGCCTGTGTACTAGTATGAGTCTGCACTAATACAAGATTGTAAACAAGTTTTTCTTATATTAAAGGAAGATGACAGCAGATGGTTTTTGTCCCGCATTGGGTTTCCACCTTATATCATGGTGTTCATGTGTGTTTCTTATGTGTGATGATCTATTCTATTTTACTACACCTCTTTACTGTTTATATGGTTAGTGGAGTTCTGATGCACTGATTAAAGATCAACATATAATGGATTAACTGAATCATAAGTTTACTGTATATACGCTAGTTGCATTAAACACAGTTGCGTGTACACGTCGGTTCCCTTAACTGAAGTAGAGTATATGAATCTAATTATGGAAATGAAATAGTGATTTGCTAATACTGATTCACCCCCCCTCTCAGTATTATTTCCAGCAATTGGTATCAGAGGAGGTCCTTCTGGCATAAGCTTGATCGCTTGAAGGATATCTGTAGATTAATGGGAAAAAAAGTGTGTCAGAGGAAGAAGACATCTCAAAGGAACAGTGACAGCCTACCATTAGGTGGAAGCAAGTATTCAGATTTTGAATCACCTCAGATTGAAGACGAACAAAAAAATGAAGCATTAGATAAAATCATAGATCAACAAGACCTATTTAACAAAAGGGAGAGTGCCCTCAAAGAAGAAGTTATTAGCTTAAAAGCTTAGCAGGAGACTGCCTTCAGAGTACGTCAAATGCTGCAAGAGGAGAATGAAGAACAGGAAAATGAGATTCTCAAACTAAGGCGACAAGTGGAAGAAGGAAGAAAGTCTAAAGAAATATTGAAGAAGCAATATCTGGAAAAGGAGGAAAAACATCAGGTTGAGGTAAATATCTTGAAAGGTAAATTAGAAGAAAAAGATAAAATATTGCGATTTCAATACAGTACTAAGATTTAAGATGATATTATTAGTAGTCAAAGGTCAGCTGCTATCAAAACTCGTCTCGATTTTTATGAATTTGTTGAAGGTGAATCTAGCTCACAAGGTGAGGCAAGGAACTCTAATGCAAAATATGAAATGCTCAACAAGGAGATGAGAGGTCAACCCCATCAACAACCAAAGAGAGAAAGTCTTCAAAGAAAATCCTTTACTCCTAACTATGGAAGTGATAGACCATTATTTCCTCTAATGAATAATGTTACACGATTTATATGTCATAATCTTGGGCATGTTGCAGCCAGATGTAGAATTAGAATGGTTCAAGACCATCAGACAGAAAGATCATCACGGTCCAGGTACTTTAAGGGATATTATTTTTCTTTCAATATGTTTGGTCACAATGTTTTTTACTGCTACAGAAGAAATATGAAACATGTAAGATGTTATGCATGTAACAAGCTTGGAAATATAGAAAAGGAATACAGGATAAGATTTTGGGCACCATACCAAAAAGAGAAAACATCATCACAGTTGAAGATATGGAAGAAAAAGGAAGTATAGTCAGAAAGATGTGGCATAGCAGAGTTTATAGACATGACAGACTCAGAGGGATCTGAAAGTGTGGAACCTCAGTGTTCTAAATATCATACGCAAGTTTCATGAAGAAAAGTCGCATGTATACGCATGTTCAAAGCTACACAATCACGTATATGTTGGTTTGAGGAAAAACAGTAGGATAGACTGAGGAGAAAGGATCTGATATGGTTCAGTCAATTATTTTCTTTGTTTGATGATGGTTAATATCTAATGATGATGTGTGGAAATATTTTGGTAACCATAAGATGTTGTTTACAAGTGATTTTGATCCTAACTTAATAATGATGATGCCTTGATACTTCATGCTGATATATGCATAATTAGATCTGACAGTGAACAAATGGAACAACTTTAGGAGGGAGCATGTGCTTCGAAAAATGCATTGATTGGCATTATGGTTTGAAATCTTTGGTGATGATACTTATGTGGCTAAATGATACATCTTGCTACTTATTATTGGTTGGCCAAGAGAATGGTATTGTAGGTTATAGGTTGCTGATGTTGATGATAGATGCTTAGGGTGCAGAGCATATAGTGTATGACAGTTGCTGATGACTATCATGGTCTTGTTTAGGTCTTTGGTCTTTGTTTTCTTTTAAAGACCCATGAGTCATATGATGTAATTTGTACCCCCACTATGCATGGGAAGGATGATGTAATAATGTCTATTTTAGTCATGTATAAACATTTGGTATATCCCCACTTGGTTGGGTGGATGAGTCAAAATGGTGTATCCCCACTTGGTTGGGAGATTGATTTATGTATGAGTCATTGGTGATAGGAAGGTCATACTCACTTAGTTGAGTTGTAGAGTCATGTTATTCTTTTGAAAAATATTTTTGCAGACTCTGCATGTGCTTAGGGGGAGCATGGACAGATTGGTACATCTTGGCATGTACAAAGGGGGAGTTTGATCGAAGAATTTAACATGTGCTCAGGGGTAGCATGATCGGATTGGTACATCTTAGCATGTACAAAGGGAGAGCTCAATAGGAGATTTCAACATGTACTCAGGGAGTATGGACAACAAAATGTATATCGAGGGAGAGAATATCTTGGTCCTCCCTTTGCCCTTGATGTCAAAGCGGGAGAGTGGCTTGCTGTGGTTGTTTCCATCAAGTCTAAAGGGGTAGATTGTTGGCATTATGATATAGGTATGACACAAGTGTTGTCCTTGATGGCAACTCTCTCAAATGAAAGATCACAGTATAGCAGGTAAACAACAAGAATGAAGAAAGAAAGGTATATGTAGGTTCACCATTGACCAAGCCATGTATACCTGCAGGTTCACTATATACAAAGGCGCGTATAATGTAAGCACACACTTTCACAGAAGGAAAGTTGCGTACATGTTGGAAAACTAAGTTTTGGTTTGTGGTATTTGGACCATGGTATTTTGGTATTGGTCCATGGTAGATCTGAGGTATTGACCCCACGTATTGGGTCCAAGGTATCAGTCCTATGTGGTTTTGGACCATGGTAATGAGAGAGGCCTAAACCTATATAAGGAGAAGAAGATCATTAGGCCAAACGGTAAGTGTGCAAGGATTGAATATCTAATGAATGCTTGTTATGGGTTTGTGATTGCTTGATCTGAACCAAGGATGCACTTATGTGGATGATGATTGGGATCATAAGGCTTGGAATGCATTATCATTATGTGGTTTGATCATGGATAGACTAGATATGAGTTATTGATGCATGTTTTATTGTATAAATGTTATGATCTCAGTATGACTGATGTCTGGAATAGCTACAAAGTTATGAGTAAATATTGGCAGATTTGTACGTGGGTTCACTTTGGTAAAAGCACGTATACATGCTGGTTCGGCTCATCAGAGTAGCGTATACACTATGAAGTATGATATTTACAGTTGCAGTTGTATCTAGTGGTTGTTGGTGTTGTCCTCTTAACCCAGAAATACTATAGGTCTGATATAAAAATATGAGATAATGCAATTAACCCAGAAATAAGATGAAATGATTCTTTATTAATCTCAAAACCCTTAAGGTAGGGCAACACCATACATTCACTCCTTAAGGAAGGAGAGCACTCCACAAGCCATATGCCTGTTCATACAAGAATACTTCTCTTCATCTTCATATGTGGAGTCTCTAGCCTTTATATAGGCCTCATACATACAATACCATGCATCATTACCATAGTTTCCTCATACCATCAACTAATACCATGGGCCCATTACATTATTATTAACTACTTGTGGTCCCTTACATGACATGGGTTAACAACCTTATTTATTACTATGGCCCATCCCATTATTACATTATTACCTTGGGTACCTCCCTTGGTACCCCATATTATACCCCCTACGTATATAACATTCCACCCCCCTAAGCATGTTTCATCCCCGAAACATGGGAAGAACACAAATAATAAGATCTACTCAAAAGAGTAGTCCACTGATACCATGCACGTGCATCTAGCCATCCAAGAGAAAGGTGAACCCTCGATCTCGCTGGTGCCTTGCTCGCTTGAGATGGAAGTTGACCGTGGCAACTCTTCTGTGTTGATGTGTAGTAGGTGGATCGTCTCTCCTTTCTATCCATCATGTGACTACTTGGTTTCCATGATGGTTGTCGTGCAGGGTGATGTGGGTGATGATACGTTGAAGTTTTAACCCACGATGGCTTTTGCTTGACTTCATCTTGCTGTGTTGCCTGTTGTGGTGTCTTCTTTTTCAATATGACTTCAACCACTGAGCCCTCCTATGATGTATCATCACATGTAACCTTTTCTTCTGCAGCCTCTGTTTGTGTTTGATTGTCGATCATCAAAGGCTCATCATCTGATATTGATGGAGAACCTGCAAACGTTGGGGCACTACTCTATTTTGAAGAACACTAAAAACGATGATTATCCTTTAAATCGATTCCGCACTTCTTCCTACAACAATTCACCATACAAATAAGAACTCAGGACAAAAACATATCACATGCTGCAAACTTCTAAAAGAAATTCTCTCCCAACACGTGCTGGATGCTTTTGTATGGACCGCCTTGACCGATGAAGCACTGAAAGCATTGTGACCAGTATAACGGAAAGAAGCGCAAGCTATCGTTTTTTCCATTGGGTTTGCGCCAAGCAAAACACAAGACAGAATAGGAAATGAATATTTTCTATATTCATAAAACGTGTACAGAGCTCATGATCGACAGTCACCCCATTTATCTCGCAATTGAATGCGCAATACCGGATCCAATCCGCTCCGATGTGATGGATCGGTGGTCAAAGTTTGTCCCTACATTGCTAACCCGTTCCGATGCTCCTGCATCAGACTCCCGGAGAAGAAAATATCGGTTCTTTAAACTTTCAAGATTTATGCCATATTTCTGCAATTCAGTTGCTGTCATCCAACTGGAATCTTCCATTGGCTGCTCTTTCCACTTGACAAGATACTGAAAATATGTTTGCCCTCGAGTTTTCTTGAATACTCTTTGATCTAAGATAGCTTCCACTTCCTTCTTGGATGTTTTTGGTACCTGTTCTTCCCAATCCATAGTTTGAACTTCATCACCTGTAGCTTCAGTCTGCAACTTTCCTTCTGTCTCCTTGAATGGATACAAGTCTGCAATATTAAAAATGGGGGATATTCCCATCCCTTCCGGCAACTCAATTTCATATGCATTGGCTGAAAATTTCCTTTTGATTTTACAGGGTCCTATCTTCTTCAGTTTCAGCTTATTATAAGTCTTTGTAGGAAATCTCTCTTTCCTCAAATATGCCATGACCAAATCTCCTACCTGAAAGTCTTTTTCTCTCCTCCTCAAATCTGCACTCTGCTTGTATCTCTTGCTGCTGTCCTGTAGTTTCCCTTTAACCTCTTCCTGTAGCTTCTGCATTTGTTCAACAAAATCTTCAGCAGTTGCACTTCTGGTTTCTTGCTTTCCCAAGTCTCTTAGCTCATATACTCCTCTCGGATGCATTCCAAAGACAATCTGAAATGGACTCATTCCAGTGCTTCAGTTTGGTGTGTCATTGTAAGCAAATTCAGCTTGAGCTAATGCTAGATCCCACTATTTGGGATTCTGATGTACCAAACTTCTTAATATATTCCCCAAACTTCTGTTTACAACTTCAGTTTGACCATCCATTTGAGGATGGTAAGCTGAACTAAAACTGAGTTTAGTTCCCAGTTTCTTCCAAAGTGTCCTCCAGAAATGTCCTACAAATTTAGTGTCTCGATCTGATACAATACTTACAGGAAAACCATGCAATCTTACAATCTCTGAAAAGAACAAATTTTCTATGTGTGTGGCATCATTAGTCTTCTTACAAGCAATAAAATGAGCCATTTTAGAAAATCTATCTACAACAACATAAATGGAATCGTTTCATCTCTGAGTTTTTGGTAAACCCAAAACAAAGTCCATACTCACTGCATCCCATGGTCGATCTGGTATGGGCAATGGCTGATATAGTCCGGTATTTTGACTCCTTCCTTTGGCATACTGGCATACCCTGCATTTCTCAACAAACTTTTTAACATCAGTTTGCATTTTAGGCCAATAATAAAAAGCATTCACTTGAGCAAAAGTTTTGTCTTGTCCAAAATGACCAGACAATCCTCCACTATGCTTCACTTTAATGATGTTCTCTCTCATTGAACATTTAGGAATGCATAATTTGTTGCTTTTAAATAACAGGCCTCCTTGAATAAGGTAATCCATCCATTGACTTCTGTTATGGCTCACTGGATTCTGCACTGTTGTGTAGATGTCTTTAAAATCCTCATCATCCTTGTACATTTCTATCATTTCGTCAAAACCTACAACACCCACTTTAAATTCTTGCAAAAGAAAACTTACTCTACTCAATGCATCTGCTACTTTGTTAGACTTACCACTTTTATGCTTTATTACAAAAGTGAAACTTTGCAGAAATTCCACCCACTTGGCGTGCTTGTGATTTAGCTTTGGCTGGTTATTAATACACTGCAAAGCATGGTTGTCTAAATATAAGATGAACTCCTTCGGTAGCAAGTAATGCCTCCATTTTTTTAATGCCTGCACAATAGCGTAAAATTCTTTATCATGAGAGGAATATTTTTTCTTTGCATCATTTAACTTCTCGCTGAAATATGCTATTGGCCTTTGCTCTTGTCTTAGCACTGCACCAACTGCTTCTCCACTTGCATCGGTTTCCACTTGAAAAAATTTCTCGAAATTTGGTAAGGTTAGAATAGGCTTTTCTGTTATCTTTCTTTTCAATAGATTAAAACTCCTATCAGCTACTTCTGTCCATCGAAATGGCTGATTGACCTCCTTGATTGTCTCAAGGATTGGTGCACAAACTTGACTAAATCCCTTTATAAATTTTCGGTAGAAACTAGCAAGTCCATGGAAACTTCTTACCTCAAAGACACTCCTGGGATTAGGCCAGTTTTTTATTGCTTGTACCTTTTCCGGATCCATTTTCAAACCATCTCTGGAAATCACAAATCCAAAATATACCAGCTCTTCTTTCATGAAACTACATTTCTTCAGATTGATTAGTAGTTTCTCTTTCTGCAAAGTTTTCAAAACTAACTTCAAGTGTTCCAAATGTTCCTCTTTACTTTTGCTGAAAACTAGAATATCATCAAGGTAAAAAACAACAAATTTACCTGTATGTTCTTTCAGAACATCATTCATTAGTCTCATGAATGTGCTGGGCACATTATTGAGCCCAAAAGGCATCACTAACCACTCATACAATCCACTGTTGGTTTTAAAAGCTTTTTTCCACTCATCGCCTTCCCGGATTCTGATCTGGTGATACCCGCTTTTCAGATCTATCTTAGTAAAGTACCTGGATCCACTTAAACAATCCATTAAATCATCCATCCTCGGCAAAGGAAATCTATACCTGACTGTTATCTTGTTGATAGCTCTGGAATCGGTGCACATGCGCCATTCTCCTCCCTTTTTCGGACTAAGCACCGTTGGTACAACACACGGACTCAGACTTTCTCGAATCAGCCCCTTGTCCATCAGCTCTTGAACCTATCTTGCAACTTCTACATTTTCCTGAGGAGTTAATCTATATGCAGGTTTGTTAGGTAGACTTGCTCCTGGTATTAAGTCGATATGGTGACTTATACTTCTAACCGGTGGTAATTCATTTGGCAATTCATCCACAATGATATACACGTAACTATCTAACACAGATTGAATTTCTTCAGGAAAATCATGTAAATTTGTGGAGGTTAAAATTACCTTTGGCCTTCCCACAATAGCGAAATGCATCTCTGCGCTTTTATCCACCTCTTGTAGAAATTCTTTGCCACTGATCAGCATAATATTATTTTCAGGCAGCTCTTTATCAGCATCATTCTTCACTGGCAGCAACGTATGCTTAACTCCATCCTTTTGTATGGTGTATGTATTTCTTCTTCCATCATGAATCGCCTTCCGATCAAATTGCCATGGTCTCCCCAATAACAGGTGAAATACGTCCATGGGCATTATGTCACATAAAATCACATCTCTGTATGTGCCAATCTGCATTTCCACATTACATTATTCTGTCATGGTGACCTGATGACCCTTCTGAAGCCAAGATACTTTGTAAGGTGCAGGATGCGCTTTCTTTGTTAACCCAAGATTTTCCACCATCTCTGTAGACACAAGATTGTCAGTACTCCCGCTCTCAATTATAACCTTACAACACTTACCCTTTGATTTGCATGTAGTCCTGAACAAGTTCTTCCTTTGTGCAGGTTCTCCAATCTCTTTTTCTGATCTCAGCAAAGTTCTTCTGAGCAGCAATGATTCACCTTCCTCCGGTGGTTCTTCCTTCTCTACAAGTCGAGGTGGTTCCGGCTTTATCTCAGCCACATTTGCACCTCTCTGGCCTGCTGATTTGTTCTGAGGACAATTCCACGACATATGTCCCCATTCTCCACAGGTATAACACCTGACATCTCTTCCTCTCCCTCTTCCTCTGGGCATGAATCGCCCTCTACTAGAATCACCCATCTGTGGTGATCTGCTGCTGGAACTTCCTGCTTCAAACTGATGTTGTGTTCCTCTGGATCTGGCTGATCCTCTACCCCTTGCTGAGCTCTTTCCTCTGTTCCTTTGACTCTGTTTCTGCAATATTTTCTCCTCTGCTTTCAAACTTGCTTGATAGGTATCTTCAACAGTTTTCAAACTTAACAGGCTAATCTCATCTTGGATCTCATACCTTAGCCCATTAACATATCTGGCTACTTTCTCCAGATCATCTTCTACATGTCTTGTTCTGATATTTAACCTATAAAATTCTTCAGTATATTCTTTAACAGACATTCCTTTCTGCTTCAAATTTTGCATCTGCTTAAAAAGATTCAAATGATAGTCTTTAGGCAAAAACTTGGCTTTCAGTTTGCCTACCATCTTATCCCACTGCTTGATCTTAGATTTCCCCTTTCTCATTCTTGATGTCTGTAACTCGTCCCACCAGATGGCTGCATGGCCCTTCAGTCTGGTGACTGCAAGCTTCACCCTCTTATTCTCCTCAACCTCTTCATAATCGAAATACTGATCTATGGATCTGATCCAATCCATGAGCTCCTCGGCATTTAAACTGTCTTCATACATAGGAATTTCTATCTTGGGTTTGCTTCCAACCTTTGCCAGCATCTTGAGGACTTTGGCAGTTTCATTTTCTTCTCCTGCCTCCACCTCTTCATCAGATTCTTCTGAAGAACTCTCAGTTCTCTCATCTGGTGCCCTTCTCTGAGCTGTTTCCATTATCTCCATTCGTTCACGCAGTCTTCGCACTTCTTCTATCAGGACTGCATTTGGTTCTGGTCTTCCTCGACCAATTCCTCGCCTTGGCGGCATCTTGGCTGCAACCACCTGTATCTTGTGGCTCTGATACCAAAAATTGATGGAGAACCTGCAAACGCTGGGGCACTACTCTATTTTGAAGAACACTAAAAACGATGATTATCCTTTAAATCAATTCCGCACTTCTTCCTACAACAATTCACCATACAAATAAGAACTCAGGACAAAAACATATCACATGCTGCAAACTTCTAAAAGAAATTCTCTCCCAACACGTGCTGGATGCTTTTGTATGGACCGCCATGACCGATGAAGAACTAAAAGCATTGTGACCAGTATAACGGAAAGAAGCGCAAGCTATCATTTTTTCCATTGGGTTTGCGCCAAGCAAAACACAAGACAGAATAGGAAATGGATATTTTCTATATTCATAAAACGTGTACAGAGCTCGTGATCGGCAGTCACCCCATTTATCTCGCAATTGAATGCGCAATACCGGATCCAATCCGCTCCGATGTGATGGATCGGTGGTCAAAGTTTGTCCAACAATTGATTGCCTAACTAGCAGATCACAAATCCGCTCCGATGCGGTGGATCGCCATCACCAGAACTGATTGTCCATTATTTGTTGCCGATTTCATAACGCCAACGCGGATTTCTCGGATCCAAAACAGTGTATTTTCAGTTCCACATCCGTGACTCGATAGGAATTTCTCCACGTTCTCCATGTTATGGACTTCACAACTCACAAAGGGCGACAACGCTCTGCTTTGCTGGAGTATATATGTCCAGGAGGAAATATTTCAAAACGTTCACAATCATCATGCAGAGCTTTCAATTCCGACGCAAACCAGATTGATCCTGCAAAAAGGCGCACTCAACCAGATATACCAATGCTACGTTAATCATTAAAACGGCTCTTTGGTCAGCCATGGTTTTGCTGAGATCTCATCTCGACATATTTTTAATCTTATCAAGACAGTCAATGCGATTTTATACACAAACACAGATGGAATTTACTTAATTTCATTATCCAGACATCAGTGCGCACCCCCTCCAGGATTTGTCATTCTATTTTGGAATATAATCACGCGAAACAGAAAAACAGAGCTTTGGACTGGTTTTTTTTCCCATTTTATTCCAGAACTAAAAGAAACCATCTACACGCTGTCACCATTTTTTTTTTACTACTGGATACATACTCTTTTAATTGTAGGAATTCTAACAATAAACGCCTACTTATTTGGGCTCGCATACACCTGTTATAACAATCTTAACAATAAGATAGACACGCCTATTACAGTAATAGCTAATAATTTTGTAAAGTCGCCTTCTTTAACAAACTGAACTGAATTGAATTCCACTTTGTCAGGCCACAACATGTGGGCAGTTTCCCACATTGCTGACCCGTTCCGATGCTCCTGCATCAGATATGTCAGTCCCTTGAACATCATCTGCTTCCGCCTCCATGTGCTCTACCTGTTTATGGATGGAAATATCCTGTAATGTAATTTTCTTCTTTTTATACCATAGCTTCAGGAATTTCTTCTGCACATTAATATTGATAGTACCCATTGATTCCATCCAAGGATATCCCAAAACAACATCCATGTTATCCATATCTGAAGCATAAAAATCACCATGCAACACATATTTATCCATAGAAATCTTCAAATCCTTGTACACTTGAACATCCTCATTATCAACTTGTGCAGTTTCAATGAGTTTTTCTGGAACTTGCAATCTTTTTTCCAAATTAACACTTATAAGATTTTGCTTGCAACTAGGATTTATAGCCACAATGATTTTCTCCTTCTGAATCAATCCATGAACCTGCAATAAGGAGACACCCGTAGTAATTAACCCCTCATGTGTCTCATTCTCCTTTTTTCTAGCACGAGACCATTTGTCTAAAAGGACTTTCTCAAATTCTTCATCTGAAAGTTTGATCAACTGCTGGTAGTCAAGTGATAATTGCCATTTTAGAGCCTCATCTCTCAAATTAAATCGTACTACAGTTTTCCAACATATCCCATATTCAGACTTTATTCTTTGTATGAATTCTTCAATAGTAGGACCGTTATCTTTCCTTGTAAAATATAGCTTCTCCATGAAGAGGGTTTGAAAAAACTTGGCGAAAATTTGAAATGGCCACAAAACCGTCAATATTGCTCAGAATCACTAATATAACATATTTTTGGAAATGGAACAATCATTCTGCATCTACCCATATGATAACAATCCTGGTCCAGGCACTAGAATTCTAGATCTGCGCTGCTATGCTCCTGACGTCACCCAAAATTTCTGCAAAAAGAGTTGATTTTAAATCAGCGATATCTCCCTCATCCGGACTCCGATTCCACTGATGTTTTTTTTTTAAATCATGTGTTTTTTCCCAAATATTGCAGATCTACAATTACATCCTGCAGATCTGGCACCAGGACTTCTAGATCTGCGCCACAAAACTCGCTGCCCTGAAAATTGTCTGCAACCCCACTGAGTTTTAGATCAGCGATATCTCCTTCATCCGGACTCCGATTCAACTGATTTTTTTTTTGAATTTGGGTATTTTTTCACAAGGAATACAGATATGCAATTAGATTCTACAGATATTTCACCAAAACGTACATATCTGACCTGCAACTCGCCACCCCACAATCCCTGCAAAAATGAAAAAAAATTCTCCACGTTTTGCCCAAGAAAGTGCTCTGATACCAATTGTTGTGCTCTTAACCCAGAAATACTATAGATCTGATATAAAAATATGAGATAATGCAATTAACTCAGAAATAAGATGAAATGATTCTTTATTAATCTCAAAACCCTTAAGGTAGGGCAACACCATACATTCACTCCTTAAGGAAGGAGAGCACTCCACAAGCCATATGCCTGTTCATACAAGAATACTTCTCTTCATCTTCATATGTGGAGTCTCTAGCCTTTATATAGGCATCATACATACAATACCATGCATCATTACCATGGTTTCCTCATACCATCAACTAATACCATGGGCCCATTACATTATTATTAACTACTTGTGGTCCCTTACATGACATGGGTTAACCACCTTATTTATTACTATGGCCCATCCCATTATTACATTATTACCTTGGGTACCTCCCTTGGTACCCCATATTATCCCCCCTACGTATATAACAGTTGGAGAGTTCTGGGTTCTGCTCTATTTTCCGGTAACTGTGTTTTGATGACAAGGTTTCAGTGATTCAGTTATTGGGTGATTCAGAGATTGATGATGTAGATATGGTTGATGGTTGTATTGCAGTAGTGAATTATTTTTTCCTTTGATGTTATTTATGGATCCAGTCTGAAAATTTATGAAATGTTTTCCCTGGAAAAAAAGAGAAGTTTGTAGCCTTTTATAGGCCGGCGCCTACGTACTAGTAAATATATTGGCTAGTACAAGAGCTAGGGGCTTGTAGCTCCCTTGCAGTAGTAGCTAGAGAACGAGAGAAAGTTGTACCCTTCTGCAGGTGGTTGCCTGTGTACTGGTATGCGTCTACGCTAGTACAAGACTGTAAACAAGTTTTTCTTATATGAAAGGAAGACGAAAGCAGGTGGTTTTTGTCCTACATTGGGTTTCCACCTTATATCATGGTGTTCATGTGTGTTTCTTATGTGTGATGATCTGTTCTATTTTCTGCACCTCTTTACTATTTATATGGTTGATGAAGTTCTGATGGACTGATTAAATATAAACATATAATTGATTAAATGAATCATAATTTTACTGGATATACGCTAGTTTCATTAAACACAGTTGTGTGTACACGCGGGTTCGCTTAATTGAATTAGCGTTTATGAATCTGATTATGGAAATGAAAAAGTTAGTGATTTGCTAATATTGATACAGCCCCGCCCCCCCAGTATTATTTCCAACAAGTGGTGAGTATAATGATTGTATTCGACACAGATAAAACATGAATGGTTTGTTTGTAATCTTGTGTTCTTGCCTTGTTTCTATATGTTATTGTTTGTCAATCCCTGGTTTTTATTCTAGTGAGGGTTACCCCTTCCTAGTGCCCCTCGGGGTTGTTGTTGGTTATTTTACCCCTAGTTCGGTTCTCCCTTTGGCTTATTTTTGAGCTTTCTCTTAGCAATATTCAGTCGGTTAACCGGATTCAACTATTCCTCTAATTATTTCTATGAAAAGAGACAAGGTTGCACTAGATTCACCATTGCATTATTCTGCGTTAGTGGGTTATTCTGTTGTTGTGCAAGGAAAGGAGAATATTGATTTCCTTGTCCTCGGTCAATGTATTGATTTTGGGAAGAGGACAATATGTCTATATTCCTAGAGCAGTATTGGTTTTCCTGTGGGGGAGGATATAAGCCTCCCTAAGGGGGCTCATATTGGTTAACCCCATTGACCATATTCTACATAGGTAGGGGTTGACTGGGGTAGTATCCTTTATGTTGCAATGGTGGTGTGTTCTGTGAGCGTCAAATTCTTGGGTATTGAATAAATATCCAGGCTATTGGTAGTTGTCATTGAGTGGGTTTTGGGTAAGAGACCCAATCAATCCATCAACAACAATGGATGCACCTAGAATCTATTTATAAGTTTGTAGGTGTGGGGTGCCTAGAAGAACATGATAGATGTACCCAGAATGAGTGTAAATAAGCTCCACTTGTTGAGCTTTACTAATGGCTTCTTCCTTGGCCTGCAGGGATGAATTTTCCACATCTTTAGAGATTTGACATGTGAGGAATCTCAAGAATAATTCCAAGGGGACTTTATCTTGAAATTGGGTTTTACATGGCTACGACATTTTTGAAACATTCATGTATATGATCTGAGATGTGGGTAGTGAGTGTTTGTTTGAAGTGGGTGAGGAGTTCTAGACGCAAACCATGGAGGAATTGGAGATGGAAGAATGTGAGAAAAATTTGTAGCTAATGAAATAAAGTTTATGTGTGATCTAGAAGGTTGGTCAACATACCATTTCTCTGCAAGCCCAGTTAGGGTGCTTTAAAATAGTCATAATTGAATAGTATCATTGGTGATGCTATTAGACGAACACCACATGTGAAAATTCATGACATTGTTTATTGCATCTTCACCCTGTTTTCCTTCATACTTGGGAATACCCGAAGGGAGCTTGGTGGGCATAGCAAGCCAGTTATGGCCATGGGTGATCGGGTCATTGGTTATACACTAGCACAAAATGGCTAATTAATTACTAAAATAAGAACTAAAATTTGAATATAAATGATTACTTTTCAGTCTGTGACCAATAGTAGCTAATTTATAGTATCTTATAATGCAACCAACTTTTAGTCGTTTTTAGCTTGTTCATTAATTTGTTTTCTCAATTTCATCATTTAGCAGTATATTTAGTCATTAATTTTGTCATTAACTAGTCATTGATATAGTTATTAGTTGCCAAAATTAATGACCAAATATACGAAAAAATATATTACTATATGATCACTCGATAAAGCCAATTAATGACCAACGAACTATGACCAAAATGTTGGCCGTGTTATAAGATACTATAAATTAGCTACAAATAGTCACATATATGTAAATTTTAGTCATTGTTCGAAACCAATTAATGACCAAAGAAACATGACTAAATTTTGGTCGTGCTATAATATATTATAAATAAGCTACTGATAGTCATATATATGCAAAATTTAGTCGTTATTTGTAATAAAAAATTTATCATTTGTAATAGTAATTTTTTTTTCATTAATAATCATTATAAATGACTAATTTACTCGTATTCATTTTATTTGTGTTCATCATTATTCAATATAAAGTACTAATTTAGTAGTTTTAGATTGGTTTTATGTGTTCATTATTAATCAACATAAATCAATTAGTATGATTTTGCGACTAATTAAAAAAAATCATACAATGTGCATGTTTATCTAATATAAAAACGAAACATTATATATGTTAATAAAAATACTAAAAATATGAAGCGCAACTATAAATAATTTCAATTAGATAAATTATATTATATGAAATGTTGAGTATTACAATCTAGTTTCCAACTAAATATTGGTTGGACAAAAATTTTCACATAAAATGTTGTTTCATTACTTAAAACCATTATCACTGTGTTTACAAAGCATTGCAGGTGAATTCACCAACTCCTGAAGACCTAATCATCAGTCCTTATGTGTGCGTCTTATGCGGGATATTGGCTCTAAGGGTATCACTAGACCGATTCCCTTATCTCTCTCTCTTTTGTTTCGTTGCTCAAGTGTTATTGTTCTCTCTTTCTTCAACTCTTGTTTCTTACCATCAATATTGAGTTCCTCTTTTGAAAACAAAAGAAGATACAATGCAGTGTAATCCATGAAAGACGATGAACACTAGAATATAAACTAAAATAGGCTATAAAGGATCTATACAACATATACCTCAACATCACCAATGTCAAAGCCATTTTTCCCCATAAAAGAAAGAAACTTAAACAAGTTTTCTTCACTTGGGTGACAATGGCCATTGTGGACAGATCATCTGTATAAACAAAGAAAATAAATTTTCATCATAACAAATAACACCTTAGTAACTTCGTATTCAAACATCAGGGAAATTTTAGGCACAATCATGCCAACCAAGTTACATTCTAAAAAGCTCAAGTTGTGGATAACTTGTGAAAATAAATAATATGAGATATAAAGTCTAATCCTTGTAATTTTATTCACAACAAAATTTCATTCTCTAATGCATGAACTTGGGCAAGTATATAAACAACATGTGCTCAAATAAAAACATGAAAGTAATCTTTTCTAATAGTCATGAATTTTTTTCAACACAAAACAACTAAAAGGATTTCAATCAATATTGTGTAATACTAATTTCATCTTCAAGATTTGGTTGTTGTTTATATGGAAATTATACCAAGTATTTTCAATTTTATAGTTAAAAGACAAAAAAATCAAAAGAAATGTTCAAAACAGAATCAAACAATAAATAGAAGATACCATGGAAAGGATATTGCAATTAAATTGTTTACCTATCCACTGATTTCTTTTCTGGCATTACTAAAACATTTTATTACCCAAAATGACCAATGAAGTGAAAGAATCACAACATTAAAAACCTTATGAATCCCTACTAGAAACATTTCCAAAGTTGATGGCTCAGGTGCCTGAAAGATCTCTAACAACAAAAGAATCATAACCAAGTCATGCTCTGCATTGTCTCCCCATCCTTTTTCCAATCACATTTCCAATCACATTTCCTATAACCTTCCCACACCAGAGTCATGTAAAAATTAAACGAAGGCATTCACATTTGTTTTTATATTTTATATCTATAAAATTTGAAGATAAAAATATTTTAACACAAAAAAAACTATAATACATCTAATATTATCTTCAAGTTTTGGATTTTTTTTTTAAATGGATATGATACCAAGTATGTTCAATTTAGAGTTAGAAGATAAAACAAAATCAAAGTAAAACTTCAAAATAAAATCAAACAATAAAGAGAAGTTATCATGGAATGGGTGTTGCAATTATATATATATATATTTTTACCTATCCACCAGTTTATGGCATTCCTAAAATAGCTTGTCCAAAAAAACATGAGGTGAAATAATCACAAAATTTAAAAAGATAGGAATCCTTCCGAGAAACATTTCCAAAGTTGATGGATCAAGTGCTTGAAGGATCTCCAACAGCAAATGAATCATATCCAAGAGATTCTTTGCATTATCTCCTCATCCTTTTTCCAATCCCATTTCTTGTAACCTGCCCACACCAGAGTTCAATAATATTCAAATGAAATATTTTATATTTTTGTCGAAAAACATGGATACTTGTCAAGCATGTTAACTACATGGTACAAATATTCATAAATATTTGCAGAAAATAAGATTAAAAGATTCTATATTTTTGTAAAAATAAATTGGAGATTTGTCAAGTAGGCTAATTGCATGGTATAAAAATTGTTTGCACAAATGTATCCAGAAATACAGTGGATCTTAGTCATAATTATTTGCAAAATATTTGTCAAGCAGGAAACATGCACCTCTTTGGAGTCCTAGTTGTGTGAACATTTGACATATTTGATCTAGATTCCATTTTGTTCTTCATTATTTAAGCTTTGAAGGCCCTTCATCTGGTGAGCCTATAATAAGAGTACCTCTACCACCATAACCCTTATACGAAGTCAGTGCCTGACTGCTTCCATTCTTGCAAGTTGCTACGGATGCACAAAAGTGGAGGACATACCCATTGTTGGGTGCGGGATCCCCCAAGGTCAGTTTTGGGGCTTAAAGCCCATATTTTGTTCCAACTTTTGTAATCCTAATGTAAATACTTTGCATCTTGTGCTCGCAGAGCACGTGGTCGTTAAAGAGTCATAGGGTTGTCACCCTTATTTTGATAATGTAATGTCGGTTGTAAAATATCTACCCATGTTCCGCAGACCATGGGATTGTATAAATAGTGCGAAGCTCTAAGTAGTTAAGGCATCAATGAATACGAGGAAGAATGATATGATGTATGAGAGATAGCTCTAAGTAGAAATCTAAGTTTGGATCGTAGCATAGGTAGAGGCTCTGCAACTGAGTGCGCAGACCACTACAGCAGAGTGCCCAAGGTGAGTTAAGTCTGTAATCATCTGGAAGTATTAATAAAGAGAATTATTCTATAATTTCTACGTCTCTATTTCCTATTTATTCATCTATTATATTGGGTATGCATTTCACATTTAATGCTTATATGATGTGTGAATGTGTATAACTATATTAGTTAAGTAAACACAAGTAAGAACAACTACTTACGTGAAGCTAACTAAGATATGTTAATGTCCCTAGCAACACAAAAGCATATCAGCCCCTAGTTAGGGCTGCGCGGAAGCCGATTCTAACATCTCATGAAGGTACTGAAGGGTAGAACAGAGGGATAAGTAACATGCACAAAGGTAGGTATAGTTGGAATAAACCCATATAACATCCATCACAAGGGTACGGAAACTTGGTTCCAACATCTCCCCATACCGCTTCAGGTGAGACTTCAGTCCACGCTCCAACGGCTAATGCCGAAATGGCTAGTAGTGTAGGGATTTGTTTGGCTAACTAACGTTGAACCTAGGTCAGGCCCCCACAATCCAACAAATGGTTCCATTGCCAGGACTAGAATTTGCATGAGATATGTGTGATGTCGTATCATTGGAACCCAGGTAAGAAAGAAATCGAAGGCTGGTTGGACAGAAGGATTCACGAGTTCACAGCATAGGGGAACAAAAAGCCGCAACTGTCAAAAGAATAGTGGTTGGACCAATAGCTATATAAAGATATCCATGAAATATCTTTTGCCTCTTTCCCTACTAAGCTATGTGAGTGGATCGCGAAGCTAGAAGATATCCAAGGAAGGCGGAAATTTAACGGTCATATTGTGTGGACTCCAGAGCTAGTGTGAAGGTTGGAAGCATCGGAGGATAATATTGCACGCACCGTTGAGTTCATAGTCAACATCTCAGTCAGCTACAGCAAGGTAAAGTGGCACCTTTTGAGAGGACCATGAGGTAAGTACGTAAAATCTCTGAATACTTGGATTAAAATGTTGTTATGTGAAAAATGGGTTATGCAGTTCCCTCAATGTTTGGAACTACACGAAGTGGGAAAACTTACAGAAACAAAGGAAATAAGGGTCCAGAGTATAGACCCTTGATTTCACCATCACAAACCGACAAAGCGGGGATAGCGAATGTCTCTCCGTGAAGTGATATTCAATTGATAAGACATGGATTTCTACGAATACCACCTCCACCCACACTACCTCCATCTTCACCACCATCACCTCCAAATTCACCCGTACCACCTCTACCATCACCGCGATTAAAAATGACAAACACAGTGTGTTGGGTTGTGTTATATTCTTTCCATGAGTAGCCCACATAGTGGGCAGGTGAGTCCCCCCTTCGTTGCACTGATTTGTAGCGGGGGCAGTCACAGGGGGTTTAACGAGTGCAGGTAACTGCACTCTATGAGGTCCAGGGTAGTGCCCCAAAAAATTTTGGTTCTCGACCCTATGTTAGGTTGGGCAGACCTACCTATGGTTTTGTCCATGTTTTTCGCACATGGTTTTGGATGCGATGGTTTTCGATCCATGGCTTTGGAAACGATGGTTTTTGGTCCATGGTATTGGATGCTTCGGCAAGTATAAATATGTATTGTAACATTTAAAGGAACATAATGAAAAATCAAGTTGGTAGTCCCGGTTTTGGGATCTAGGGGAAAATCTCTGTGTATATGTGTTTTATGTGTTATGCTCTAGAATTGTTTATTTTCTGTGTTTTAGAATTCATATATAGGTAATTTTTGTACGGGGTTAAAACCTACATTTGGTATCAGAGCTGTTTTCGCTTCAATAGGATGCGTTTGTTGTTGAGCGGTTTCGCTTGGGCCTGTGGTAGACCGTGTTCAGTGGGAGATCTACGAGATCGATTCTAGTGGTGAAAGAAGATGGCGAGCAGTGGAAAGATAGAGATTGAGAAATTTAATGGTCAGAGTTTTGTCTTGTGGAAGCTCAAGATGGAGGATCTATTGGTGGATAAAGCTCAGTGGATTGCTCTAGATCTGGGTACTAAACCAATGGGAGTGTCCAATGATGAATGGAAGAAGTTGGATCGGAAGGAAAAGAGCACAATACGATTGTGTGTCTCAGATTCAGTATTACTGAATGTATCAGGGGAAGCTATGACGAAGCCTTTGTGTGACAAGTTAGGGACTTTGTACAAATCTAAGTCTCTGGCAAATAAACTATTCCTGCAGAAAAAAGCTATATAACCTAAGGATGAAAGATGGAGATTCAGTGAAATTTTAAAATCAGTAGATGAAGATAAGTGCATCAGTTTGTTGTGGTCTCTACCAAATTCATGGGATAGTCTGGTTATTACAATAGGTAGCAATGCAACTTCCTTGCAGTTTGATGAAATAGTCTCATCCTTGCTGACGGAGGAGATGAGACGGAAAAATATAAAGAGCCAGAATGGTGATGCCTCGTCTGTACGAGGACGGTCCCAGAACAGGAACAAAAATAAGTCATCGGATGGGAGATCTAAATCAAGAGGGAGATCTAAATCTCCAGGAAAACTTGTAAAGGTGGTGTGTTGGAAATGCGGAAAGGAAGGGCACTACAAAAGGGACTGTAAATCTAAAGCTCCTCACAAAGGATTTAAGGTATCTGATGATGCTCCTTCTACAAAGGTGAGAACCACCTCAGATGAAGGTGGGGATGTGTACTTGGCTTCTTCAAGTACACATGTAGATCATGAGGCATGGTTGATTGAATCAGGTGCATGCTTTCAATTCACTCCCCTTAGAGAGTGGTTCTGTGAGTATGAGAAATATGATGGTGGTGATGTCTTCTTAGGGGATGATAGGAAGGCTAGAATCGTTGGTCACAGAAAATTAAAGTTGAAGTTGCAAGGTGGAAGGGTTAGAACACTTCTGGGTGTTTTTCATATTCCTACATTGGCCAGAAATATAATTTTTGTAAGCAAGTTGGATGATGCAGGTGTAAAAACAGTGTTCGAGAAGGATACCTGCAAGATTGTTTGAGGAGCACTAGTATTCATGCATGGAGTTCAGATTGGAACTATGTAAAATCTGCAAGGTAGCGCGGTTGTTGATGGGTGCAATAATTCTATGGCTCTTGAAAGTGGAGCAGAAAATCTAGTGGTCTGTGGAGAGAAGACCATGCTGTGGCATCAAAGGCTTGGAAATATTGGAGATAAGGGCCTTTGAATACTTAATGGTGACGGTATGGTCGAAGGTATGAGTAATAGCTCTCTAGATTTTGATTTCTGTGAAAATTGTGTATATGGGAAGCAGAATCGGGTGAGTTTCCCCTCTGGTCGTAAGAGGGAAAAATATATATTAGAGCTTGTGCATAGTGATGTGTTTGGACCTGTGAAGGTTCCATCACTGGGTAAGTATGTATAGTATGTATCATTTATAGATGACTTCTTAAGGAATACATGGATATACTTCCTTAAGAATAAATCTGAAGTCTTTGACAGGTTTAAAGAATTCAAGCCTCTCGTAGAAAACCAGACAGAGAAGAAGATAAAGGTGTTGAAGACAGATAACGATGGAGAGTTTTGCAGTAAGGAATTTAAATAATTCTGTAAGAAGTGTGGTATAGCACGGCAGAAGACTACTCCATATACACCTCAACAAAATGGATTTGCAGAAAGAGTGAACAAGATGTTGATGGAGAGGGTAAGAAGCATGCTCAGTGGTGCCAGTTTAGGAAAGAATTATGGGCAGAGGTGATGGAGACAGCATGTTACCTGGTCAACAGCTAACCTTCATCAGCGTTGGAGGAGACAACTCCACGAGAGGTATGGACTGGTTGGAAACCCTCCCTTTCACATCTGAGGGTATTTGGATGTGATGCATATGTACATGTTCCAAAGGAGAAACAAACCAAGTTGGATAGTAAATCTGAAAATTGCATCTTTATTGGGTATAAGGATGGTTTAAAGGGTTATAAGCTTTGGAACCCAGTAACAAGGAAGGTTGTGCACAATCTACATATGGTATTCTGAGAGGGGAAAGATGTTATTAAACATGAATTCCAACCAAAGGAACCTGAGAAGATAGAGTTTGAGATAAAGGAGGAAGAATCAAACTTTACAGTAGAGGAGGAATCAGAAGATGAAGAGCCAGAAAGGTATAGTCCATCTACTTTTTATTCAAATTTTCTTTATCTATTACTAATGATGATCCTAGAACTGTGAAGGAAGCAGTAGATTCAAAGGATGGAAAACTCAAGAAAGAGACCATGGTTGATGAAATGGCATATTTGCACAAAAATGAAGCTTGGAATCTGGTGGAGTTGCCAGTTGGAAGGAAACCCATTGCTAGCAAATGGGTGTTCAAGAAGAAGACAAATGCAGAAGGAAAGGTGGAGAAATAGAAAGCTCAGTTGGTAGCAAAAGGTTACTCCCAAGTGCCGGGAATTGATTTTAGTAATATTTTTTACCCTGTTGCCAAGGTAACTTCTGTTAGATTACTTTTATCTGTTACTTCTATTTTTGATTTTGAGGTAGAACAGATGGACGTGAAGAAAAAATTTCTTCATGGGCATCTCGAAGAGGAAATCTACATGAAGCAACCTAAAGGATTTGCGGTGAAGGGTAAGAAAGAACTTGTATGCAAGTTAAAGAAGTCTCTGTATGGGTTAAAATAGTAACCAAGGATGTGGTATCGGAAATTTTATACATTTATACAGGGACTTGGCTTAACCAAAAGCAAAGCAGATCACTGTGTGTATTTTAAATTAATTAGTGACCGTGTTATTTATTTGGTCTTGTATGTGGATGATGTGTTGTTGTTTGGAAATGACAAAGAAATTATCTAGGATTTGAAGACCCAGTTGTCCTCCAAATTTGACATGAAAGATCTTGGTGCTGCAAATTATATTTTGGGCATGGAAATTAAAAGAGATTAGGCAAAGAGGAAGCTGTGGTTAAACCAGAGGAAATATGTCGAGACAATATTGCAGAGATTTAATATGCATGATAGTAAACTGGTGAAGGTTCCTATTCCTGTAGGTGTAAAGTTATCTGCTAAACAGTGTCCCAAGACACAAGAAGAGGAAGAGTACATGTCCCATGTTCCATATGCAAGTGTAGTCGGTAGCCTGATGTATGCAATGGTCTGTAGTAGACCAGACATTGCACATGCAGTCGGAGTATTGAGAAGGTTTATGTCAAAACCAAGAAAGGAGCATTGGATAGTAGTGAAGCGGGTTTTTAGGTATTTGTGTGGCACTAGTGATTATGGTTAGTGCTACCAAGGAAGACCAGGATTGGAAAGAGTGTTGGGTATTCATGGCTTTATTGATGCAAACTGGGTTGGAGATCTGGATCAGAGAAGATCTACAAGTGGTTATGTGTTTAACCTATTTGGAGGTGTAGTCAGTTGGATGAGTAAGAAACAATCTGTAGTGGCACTATCAACTACAGAGGCCGAATACATGGCAGCCACTCATGTAAGAAATGAAGCAGTCTCGTTTTAGAGATTGTGCTCAAGTATGGGGTTAGTACAGGGAGCTATAAGGATATACTGTGACAGCCAAAGTGCAATTTTCTTGGCAAAGAACCCTGCATATCATTCAAATACCAAGCACATTAATGTTCAATATCATTTTGTGAGGGATATGATAGAAGACAAAAAGGTGTTGCTAGTAAAGGTGGACACTTTGAAGAATACTACAGATGCATTGGCAAAATCTATGAGCTCTGAGAAGATCTCTTGGTGTAAAAAACAATGGGAATTGCAGGGCTAGATAAATGACTAAGCTCTCTTGTGCTCCCCTGTGGAAAGAAAACAACAAGTGGGATAATGTTGGGTTATGTTATATTTTTTCCACGACTACGTTCGAACAATGTGAAATAGTTGTGGGCTACCTTCGAACATACGGGATATTACAGAAAGTTTATCAAAGGCTATGCCCATATCACCACGCCGATGGGAAAATTTTTGAAGAAGGATGTCTCTTTTTATTGGAACGATGACTATAATAAAATCTTGGATATATTGAAAGAGCATATGGTTACTGCTTTCATTCTAGTCTTCCCAAATTGGAAGAAAGAATTTCATGTAGATGTTGATGCGCGCTATATAGCGCTAGGAGTCGTACTAACACAGGATGGTGGAGAAGGCTTGGACCACCCTATCGCATTCGCAAGTCGCAGATTATCCAAAGCAGAGAAGAACTATTCCACTATAGAGCTCAAAGGGCTAGCTATGATGTATGTGCTCCAGAAGTAGAAACACTACTTGCTAGGAGGCCACTTTAAGATGTTTACGGATCACTCTGTGCTAAAGTAATTAGTCAATAAGCCTGTGTTGGGGGGGCGCATTTGTAGATGGATTTTATTGTTCTAGGAATATGATTTTTAAGTTGTGAATCTTGGATGACTGAACGCGGGACCCGACCACCTGTTGCACATCGAGACAGGAGAGGAACTTACTAATTTGGAGGAAGGATTACCTGATGCGTAGCTTTTTTCTATGCACGTTGCAGATGGACATTTCGAGGATATAATACACTTCCTAACAACTAGAACTATGGCGGAAGGATACTTTGTCTAGTAAAAGAAGGAATTAGTGGTGCGCACGACAGATTTCTCTGTCATTGCTAAGCATCTATACAAAATGGGGAATGATGAAATATTGCGAAGGTATGTATTTGAGTTTGAACGAAGCAGCATCCTTGTGGACACTCATGGGGGCACCGCAGGAGGACATTATGTAGGGAGAGTAACCGCATAGAAGATTCTACTTGCAGGGTTGTGGTGGCCAATCCTTCATCAAGATTCAAAAGCATATTGCAAGGCATCTGATGTATGCCAAAGAACAGTTAGGCCATCGCAGAGGGAATAGATTACTTTGAATCCACAAATGACATTACAAACTTTCGAAAAATGGGCAATAAATTTTGTAGGACCAATTCAGCCACAAGGGAAGAGACGCGTGAGGTACAATATCATGGCGGTGAAGTATTTGACTCGTTGGGAAGAAGTGCAGCAGGTGAAGGATTGCTTGGGTGTGACCACCGCAAAGTTTCAATTTGATAATGTACTGACGCGATTTCGATGCCCAAAGACCTTAGTGAGTGAATTGGGTACACACTTCCTGAATGAGATGATCAATGCGCTAACGGAAGAATTTCAAGAGTATCATCAAAAGAGCACAATTTATCACCTGCAGGCTAACGGGACAATGGAGAGGTTCAACAAAGTGCTTGAAAATGAACTGACCAAGGTATGTAATGCTCAGTGAAGTGATTGGGACCTACACATAGCTGCAGTATTATGGTCTTATCGGACGACATGCAAAAAGTTAACAGGACAGACATGCTTTAGGCTCGTATATGGTTGAATCTGTAGTTCCTATGGAATACATTGTCCCTAGTCTGCACACAGCATTGCTCACAGGTATGGCAAATCACAGAGCTCTGGAAGAGAGGCTCGTGCAATTGGATGAGCTAGAAGAAGAGAGTTTTTTGGTTGGATCTCACTAGAACGTCCAAAAGCAGCACGAAAAGGCATGGCACAATCGACATATTAAGTTGTGCACCTTTAAGGTGAATGAATTGGTGCTATTATATGACAGTAAAATTGATAAATTTGCAGGGAAACTTGCAATGCATTGGTTGTGGGCATATGTTATTAAGGAGATTACTGACCCTGGCGCGGTCTAGTTGGTTAAGTTGAATGGAGATACCCTCCCAAGAAAAGTGAATGGAAGTCATTTGAAGCCATACCCAGGTGGCCCAACCATATGACTAGCCAACAGAAGCACAATCTTAGCACTCCAGGCAACTAAAAGGAGGCGTAGGACTATAAACTACACTTCCCTGGAGCTGCATGATGTCAGCACTGCGCGAAGTAGCGAAGTGTCACAAGGTCTGCGACAGTGTGAAGATAGCAGCACTCGCATGCAGGTCTGTTTTAAAGTGACCGTTAAAGTCACTATTCACGATTTGATGGTTGGTTTCAGGCCAAATGGAGCGAGAAACAAGAATTTAAGGTGAACTTTATGGGCTAGATTCTTGAAAATCTACCACCAATCTAGTATTAGTGGAATAAGTGTGGGGGGAATGGTCGAATTCAAATTCAAAAGGCCCTATAAACTACAAGTGGCTATCTAGCGAAAAACCCTTGGCATTTTGAGAATTGAGTTGTTGCGCTATCAAGTGGGTATGGACCTTTTGAGCTTTGAGGCCTTGAGATCAAGTTTAGTGTTTGAAACATTGTCGAAGGAGATGCAAGACCTCCTGACTGGCATGATGTCAAAACCCGCAGAGTCTGCACAGGAAATTGCAGAGGTGGAAGCCTCAGAGAGCGCTGAATAATCGTTGACGTACCTAAAACACCCCGCACACCACGACCTAAGAAGGATAAGCAGGCCATGATCCTAGTGCACGTCTCACCATGAAAACCACAAAGGACCAATATCACATTGCAGGAAAAGGGGAAGGCCATTAATTTGTAGGCTGATGAGGAGGAATCAAAAGAAATCCTGGTGGAGGAGGAGAGCAAAGAAATGGAAGTTGAAACCTAGGGTGCATACCCTATTACCAGGCTACCGAAATATTTTCCTCTACACAAGGGTAAAGCCAAAGTGCCGACGGACATAGATGGGAGCAAGAGCTCTTTGCAAACTCCGCTGCTTCTAGACGATATTATGTTGGAGGGATCGCACTTGGGGTGGGTTCCTATGTTGAAGTTTGAATATTGGGACCTCGCAGACAACAAGAGGTTCTTGCATTTAGTGACGACGAAGCTCATATGTTAGAGGATTGACAAGACTATGGGAAAAATTTAATTGGAGCCATGCACATGGCTCAAAGGTGTAGAGAAAGTTGGGTTTCTTAACCTGCTCTGGGTGCTGCATTACCACCGTGCCCTAGTGACCGTATTTGTCATCAAACAACTGCTTTGCCTAGTGCATGATGGGTGTTTGTGGCTGGAGGATCCCATTCCCATCACAGACTATCTGATTCACCGAATTACATGTTTTCCTTGCTCAGGGGAGGATCTAGCTAATATTTCTAAGGGAAAAGGTGGCGAGTTATCCCTCACGGAAGCAATGAAGAAGAGGTTCAAGTTCGAGAAAAAGAAGCGAGACTATGCCATCTCCAGCATTAAAAACCCTGCAGTCAAGCTCACAACACAAATCCTAGAAAGGAAGGTGATGCGTAAGTGTTATGTGGATGACGTGCCCGCACCCATGGTTGCACTAGCAGCTCAATGTGTGGAAGGAGTCCAGTTCAACTGGGTGAACTATCTATGCGGCGAGTTCCTTGCAAACTGTCGTGAGGCACAAGAACAGGGAAAAATGTTTCACTACGCGTGGCTCCTGTTGTCGATCGTACTGGTGGAATGGGAGTTACCCAAAGACAGTGAATTCCCTTCGGTCACACTGGACCTTCTAGAGGCAGCGAAGTACACTTCACTGTAGGCTACCAGGGATGCATAGCATATCAGAGAAAGAAAGATATTTTGGATACTAATGAATATGAATATCCATATGGGGATCAATGGAAAGCCACGATGGTCACCCACAGTCTATGCTAGTTTATAGAGCTTTGCAGAGTTCAGAGCATATTTTCACCATGTTTTTACCAGGGCATGGAAGGACCCTAAGAAGACATGGTGCAACCTACTGTACCTGGCGATTGACAATGTCATTTTCATATTCCTTAAGTCTTGGCCATTGGAGTGGCACTTTCAAGCTGGCTCCGTGGTGGAAACAGACAAGTTTTCCACGCAACGCAAGAAGGAAGAGACAAAGCTTTGAATGTCACAGTCGGCGGAAAAGCATAGAAAAGAGGAAGCAACAGCTAAGGCCCAGGTATTGTGCAATGTTGCAAAGCTAAAGGAAAAATAGAAAACAGGAGAAGAGAGCACGAAGGAAAGAAGTCACCTTCACCTGAACTCGAGACAAACATAGAACAAGGTGGCATGGACCCACAGATGATGTCCACCCAACTCAAGCATCCGTGGCCACGAGAGAAGACAGTGCCACTAAAGAAAAGGAAGGCATCAAAGACTTCTTTCGATCCAATCACCCTCACTGAGGGTGATGTGCATGATATCGGCAAAACGAAGAGGGATGTCACCGCGGAGGCCCTCCAACAATTTGAAGAACAACAAGAACTAGTATTGGGGACTCTTTGAACAAAGTTGCAAGGGTTGCAGGTTCGCACTCCACAGGTTGTCACAATGTCCACCAGCCTCACGATTGGCACTTGGACTGCGAAGGAGATATTGTGCATAAGGGTGACAAACATGATAGTGCTACTAGATGGGGCACTTACTATAGAGAAGGAAGCTGATAGAACCATGGTGAGCAGTTTCAAAGGGGTAGGGTTAAACATGGTTGTGCTCCCTCAGGAGATGCTTTACCTCTTACATGATGGAATCACTACAGAACTTCAGGCTAGGGAGAGTCATGCTTTACAGGTGATGAGTGAGCAATGCATCAACATTGGACAGTTGGCCTCCAGCACAATGAGGTAGTGGACCAGAATATGCAAATAATGTAGGTTGTGGAGGAAGCCTGTCGAATGGTCCTGGAGTTGCACATTCAGGTAGAACCGGTGGAGGTCCACATCCAAAAATTGGCCACAGGGGTGAGCGACGCAAGATCAGAGATGGCTAGTGTTCATCTGGAGTTGAGCCTATAGGTCACAGAATTGTAGTTGAAGTCTCAGCCTTCAACTCCGCTGGAGATCAGGGAACAACACCCCACTTCTCTTATAGCAGCAACAACGAAGGTTGACAGTGCAGTGACAGACTCCATGCATCTATTTGAACAGTCATTGGAGGTCCTAAATGCCTTGCAGGAGGACCTGAATGTAGAGTGCCTAGAGATAGAGGCACATGAGCCGTGACAAAAGTATGACGAAGTAAAAGGGACCGTGCATATGGTTTTCCTTACACAGAGGCTTGCAAGGTTGCACGAGGCAAAGGCACTCAAGGAACAGGTGGATGTCGCTTGACATAAGGAAGGAGTCTTGAAAGCATGACTACAGCCATGGATTGATGAGGCTTACATGATCACAGTATCCATTTAAGGGAAGCTTGTGAAACTACATGCAGCACATTAGAATATTCAGAGTAGCAGTTCAGCAGCAGTCACCAAACAGTGCGTGGAAGAAGTCCAATAGGTAGCTGCTCAGTGCGCTGCCAACTTGTGATGATACAAACAGAGCAAGGAGGTCTTTGGGCCAAGATCTCCACACCTATAGAGTGACTTGAGGGAGAGTCAAGATGTTTGTGTTGGGGGCCTGTTGGGCGCAAGATCACCAAATGGGGGTTTTAGGGCTTAAAGCCCATATTTTGGTCCAACTTTTGTAATCATAATGTAAAGACTCTACATTTTGTGGTCGCGGAGGGCATAGTTGTTTAAGTTTCATAAGGTTTTCCACCCTTATTTTGATAATGTAATGTCAATTCTAAATAATCACGAATCTCTAAGTAGTTAAGGCATCAATGAAGACAATGAAGAATGATATGATGTATGAGAGATAGCTCTGAGTAGAATTCCAATTTTGGGTCATAACGTAGGTAGAGGCTCTACAGCTGAGTTTGTAGAGGCCTAGAATTCTGCAACTGAGTGTGCAGAGGCCTCGAAGTTCGTGGCTGAGAGCGTAGAGGCCTACAAGCCTGCAGCTGAGTGCGCAGACCCCTGCAGCTGAGTGTTCAGGGTGAGTCGACTTTTTAATCATCTGGAAGTATCAATAAAGAGAAGTATTCTATAATTTCTGTGTCATTATTTCCTATTTATGCATCTGTTATATTGGGTATGAATTTCACCTTTAATGCTTATATGATGCGCGAATGTGTATAATTGTATTTGTTAAGTAAATGCATGTAAGAACAACTATGTACGCGAAGTTAACTATTATTTGTTGATAATATAAGTAAGATACTTAGTATAGTTTGGGAAATATCACAATTCGCTACCCTAGTAGTGCAAAAGCATATCAACCCCTGGTTAGGGCTGCACGGAAGTTGATTGTAACATTTCACGAAGGTACTGAAGGGTAGAACAGAGGGATAAGTAACATGCGCGAAGGTAGGTATAGTTGAAATAAACTGACATCACATACATCTCAAGGGTGTGGAAACTTGGTTCCAGCATCCCCCCATACTACTTTGAGTGACACTTCAGTCCACGCTCCACGAGCTAATGCCGAAAGGGCCAGTAGTGTAGGGCTTTGTTTGTCTAACTAACACTGAACCTAGGTCAGGCCCCCACAAGCCAAGACCCATAGAGTATGAATTTACACACTTTGACTATTAACCCAACCATTATGAATGCGAAAGGGAATTTTACTACTTGGAGCATTTGGAGGGCCCAAAAGTTTTCCAAGAAGATTGAACTATAAATTCCAAGGCTTTGAAGTTCATTTATTTTGAATGATCACTCTTTATGGTGTCCTCATACTACTTTATGAAATAAAAGTCAAGATAACATGGTTCTTGGTCCTTTGATTTTTTAAAAGAGGCATTAACAATATCAAAGACACTTTTGATGCTCAGACATGTGAATGTGTTCCTTTCCCTACGTAGAAAGAAAGTTCAAGATAGCTAATCTTCATAGACATGTCATCAAGTAGGTGAAGGTGATCATCCTCACCTTAATCTTCATGAAATTATGCTCGCAATCCTGTACAACCTACTGGATGGATTGGAATTGGAACTAGCTTGAGGCCTTTACAAAATGCATGCCAATGAATAATGGTCACTATGTTATGCCAGAAAATAAAACTGGAGAAATTTTTTCTCCTAGAGGTTATCCACATGGGCATGTAATACTCACTACAAAACCAAGTTGAATGTAAGTGGACAGTGAGAGTGGTTCCCTTTCCATGCTACCTTTCAGTTTTCCATGATTGTTTATCATTCTTATCTAAGTGTTACAAATCAAGACGGAGCAGATCTATGCCTAAAGAAGGACTTTAAAATAAGTTGTTTCATATCTTGAAGAAGTTAAATGGTGATCTTCTCCAGATATTAGACTGTCAAGTTGCACAATCTACAATTAAAACACAGTCATTACTAACTACTTCTTCCACTTGTTGAATAGTTTAGTCCATAAGTTTCATTACGTAAGTAACTTCATGTAAAACTTGTATTATAGTGTTTGTGGGGTACCTCTACTCCATATAAAATCTTGTTTCCAATCCAATAACACAATTTTTAGAACACGGAGTAATGGAAATATAAGAGAGACGGGGATTGCATCAAGTGTTTTGGTTACAGATTTATGTATCATTAACATAATGAAGAGTTAAAAATAAGAAACTTGATCAATAGTAAATATCAACAACATTTACCTTTGGAATGT